>JBBBDQ010001974.1:1080000-1830000 GCA_037127315.1 Ascarosepion bandense
AAAAACAATTGCTGTAATTGGTTACAAATAATAAAACAAACAAAAATGTCCACTTTTATATTCACATATGTTATACCTTTGATAACGAGCATTTTTACCTATATATGTAGTATACCTTAAAACTATACCTATATTATTTATTGCTGCCTCCTGACGAGTGGGCTGAATAATTACAAAGAGGTTTTTCAAGAAACTTTGAAGTAAGGGTGGTGAATATAACATGACATCAATAAACTAAGTTGTAATTTTGCATTAATCATTTATATAATTGAAATAAAAGAAAGAAAAAAATCAGATATATTTTGTTAAATAAGCCAAATTACCATTTTAAAATACAAGAGGCACGATTGTCAATGCAACTGACGTTCATGAAAACATCAAATAGCATTTTAATACATTTCATGTGTTATCAAACATTTCTGCCAAAATTAGTGCCTCAGCTCTTGAAGTCTTCTATCTAAGCTCTCTGGTAAGACAATGTCTAAGTGCTGCTGAAATATAGTTAAGATCTTCTGAAGAGAAAGACAATATAACCAATAGCACCAGGAGTTTTCACCAGTAATATTTCCAGTAATGAAGGACCGAAAACTCTTGTTTATGACAACCTAACCAGACATTTAACTTTGGGTTTGAGTGACATTTACCACTCTTTTTGTGGATAGCTTATTATACATACATACACACACACATATGTATGTATACACACACATTTTACGTGTGTGTGTTTTTTCTAAGAAAAATGTGCACAACAAATTTATAGATTGATTAGTTACTTTAATCGTTTATTTTTTTAAAATTATATAAAATTTTTTATCAATATTTCTTTTATCTTAATTGTAGTTGCTTTTTATTGCAACTAGTCACTCAACTTGGGATTGAAAACAGAAGCATTTAGTGAAACTCAAAACTAGCACCCTTTTTGGCCTGGGAAGCCCATTTTACAAAATGACTACTTCCCCCATTTCAGTTACAAGAATCATATGGCTGGCAGACGATCAAATCTAAGCCTTTAAATTAAAATTAAGAGCTGTTAGTCGAAAATTAAAAGCCATTGAAAATCCCTCAACATAATCATAAATAAATTCAAGGTAATTACTATTAGAATACATAAAAAGATCATTAGTGCACATTTGTATTGAATACAAAGTAGTCATACTAAATTATATAGCAACTATAATGGTACATTATTAAAAAAGAAAAAAATACTAAGCCAAGAGATAAGTGCATGAAATTGATCTGAAAAATAATTTATTAAATACAATGCAGTAAAACTTCCAAATTAACATTTCAAGCAATAGAAATGTTAAACTACTTACAAATGATTTAAAAAATAATGTATTTATAAACTAGTATGGGGGAATTTCTTGGCTTCTTATAGAACCACAAAGGCTATGAACAATTAATTTTCAGTGTTTGAAAGAGGATGGGGGAGGGGAGGAGAAGCTTTTTGACAAGCCACAAAGAGGAACATTTTTTCTTGCATGGAATTAAGTGTAACAAATTAGCAACATTAGAGGTAGGTGAATTACAGAATCTGATAAATAAAGAAAAAAAATGTTATATGTATACATATTCACAGATACTGGAAAATAATTTAAAAAGAAACTTAATTTGTACTTAAATAAATATAACAAATTATACATCTAATTTCTGAAGATGGCATGAGGACAAAATAGAAATTCTTATAAAGATTCAATAACATTTTGTAGATGGACATTTAATAGTGATCTAGTTTCTTTAATTTAGTTAAAACATCACATAACAAAAGCCTTACAAACTAAATAAGTACGAAAAATTTGGCATTATCCCAAATATTAAGCGAAAATATTTGTAAGTCCCCCTTTTCCAAAAAGAAAAATGAGATCAGAAGGATAAACTCTAAACAGTCAAAAATGAATGAGAATCACTTGTGTTCTGTTGTTATTCCACTTTAATTAATAATGATGCAAGCATTGTTGAGCCTCGTTCTTTGGTACTCCATTCAATTTCATTATTGCTGAATCTGGGATCAAACTGCTCATTGGAACCAATTGAAGAAGGACCAACTTTATAAGAAGATGGCTTCACCCATACTTGAAATGCAACTTGTGCTTGATGAGTCTTCTTTGTTTTAGGATCTGTAAATCTAAGAAGAAAAAAAAAAAAAAAAAAAAAGTTGAAAAATGTTTTCCTATAAAAGAAATTAAATACTTTAATAGCAATGAATTAGTATGTAAATGGAGGTTTTGGTTTTTCTCAGAAATAGTAAACAATGATTTTAATTTGTTTCAATCTCTCACATGAATCATCATTACAAAAATAGAATGAATGATAAACTAGTTTGAAATAATATTAATATTGGTAGTTTGAAGTAATATGTGAACTTGCAGCACAACCTAGAAAATTAAAAGAGCATTTTGGGAATATAAGAGTTGAGACCAAGATTGTAGACCTCCAGAAAACTATCATCTTTTACTGTAAGGATTCTCCAAAATGTCCTTGATCTGTGAGGAGGCTTATTGACACCATGATTCAAGAACAGAATTTTCATTGAGTATTTTAAAGTGTGGCACCAATGTAATATCATAAAATACTCTGATATTAGTGATTTTAATGAATGAAAAGAGAAATGGGTTTTACTTAAGTGCCTTCAGAGAAACTGAGTGAATGAGGAAAATGTGTTTTTATGGACAGAATTAAAGGCATTGTGGGGAGAAGAAAAAAAATTTTTTTTTATATACACCCACCTCTCCACACATACACATATGTAAAGGGAATTGGTTCTTTTTCTTGGAATACCAGGCAGAATCAGATTGCTAAAGAAGCAAGGAGGAAGCAAAAACAGTGGAAGTTGTAAGAGGATAAGAGACAGAAAATCCAGGAATTGTATTTAGTTGGATTTATCAAAGTGGTCAAAATTCTAACAGTTCTTTCATGGAAAGAGAGGAACCAAAGCGGTATCAATTTCCTTCCAGCTCTCTTCTCTGGCAGAAGTTAGTATGTACGCCCTCTTCACTGATTGAAATTGAAACCAAGATTGTAAAGCTCCAGAAAACTGCTATCATTTACTGTTAGGATTCTCAAAAAAGTTCTTGAGCTGTGAGGAAACTTGTTGACATGATTCAAGAACAGAATTCCCATTGACTATGTCAATATACAGCACTAACATATATATATATATATATATATATATATATATGAACTGCTTCTGCGAAGAAATTCAATTCAAGACATATCTACTTTAAGGTGTAGTGTTCTTAAATTAATGTAGTTGGGGCACCAGAAAAAAAAAAATTTTCTCAGAGCAGTTGCCATGAAAATATTTATTAAACTGTATTTTTTTTCATTTATTGGCCTAGATTTTCAAGAAATTGTGCTCTCTGGTAGAACTTGAATCTGTGTTCCTCTGTTTGCGACTGAAATCTGGTACATTCTAACCAATTGATCTGCAAAGAACCAGTTAGTCAGCCAAGGCTGAAAGTGTACCTTTAAGTGAAACTTCTCATGTCATACATCTCCCAAAACTTTTCATATCAGCAGTTTCGTATCCAAATGTAAACAAAGAATTTAAGGAATCTAATGAATTTTTATTAATCCAACATATATATATCTCACAAAATATGAATATTCCCATAACCAAAATGAGTGTTGTCTATATCAGAATCACTTATGGTGTGAAATTAATGGTTTGTTTTCATTGAAAAGTTTTAAGGTTTTAAAGCAATATTTAAAACTATAAATAGAATAAAATTTTTTTATAAGAAAAATAAGTTATTCCAACCAGTCTAGCTAAACTATTTGAAAATAGTCAAAACAGTTCCCAAAAGGTTTAGTTTGTATCAATATAGGTATTAATATATGTCTTAAAAAAAAAAAAAAAAAAAAAAAAAAAAAAAATGAACTTTCGATTTAGCAATTAAAACTAACACCATTGTCTTGGGCAATGCCAACTCAAACTTGCTAGATACAAAATGATTATTTCCAAATATCATTCTAGTTATTTAAAAACAAACAGAAAATAAAAAAGATAAAACTACTACCAACCATGACTTTTTAATACAATTTATTTTAAGTCCCCAAAAAAATAATTTAAAGAAGGAAAACTTATGCTGAAATGTACAAATGTTTTTTACTAGTGTTTTAGAAAAATTATTAATCATTGTGCTGATATATGTGATATCTGTCCTTCTGTATGTGAATATTGAACAATCTCATTGAGGCAGCAGAAATGTGATTTTACAGAAGGATGCTGAGGATACCATGGACTGAGCACGTAAGCAACAATGAGGTGTTTGAGAGAGTGCAAACGAGAAGAAAACTCATATTTAACACCAGGAAAAGACAGATGAGATTCCTGGGACACATGAGGAAGGAAGCCCCGGAGAGCTTACTCACAGGATGGATAGAGGGAAAGAGAGATAGCAGAAAGCACTGCAAGACATTTGATAGGCTTGAGCAAATAGATTGCAGACTGGGGTTTAAGAGAGATGCCAAGAGGAAAAATATTGAGAGTGACAAGAAACAGAACCAAGTGTAAGTCCATGATTGCCTACACCCTGAAGAGACATAGTACATGAAGAAGTACTGATATCAAAGTATTTTCAAGATATTTTAGTTTAATTCCTCTTTATATGCATAAAATGCATTTTTCTACAGAAATGCAAACAAGAGAAAAAAATCCTTTATAATTAACAAACAAGTCTTCAATAAAGCAACAATTCAATACAATGTTGTTTCATTTCATTTTCAGGAAAAACTGCATATCACAAAAGCCAATGAAAAATTATGAAAAAACTAAACATGTAATTTTATGCCAAAATTAAACACTGAAAGTTAAACTTCTGTGTATGTTTGTATATTTGTTCAGTTTAAAGATGCAGTTTAAATTGGTAAATTACAGTTCAAACTGCAATCTGAATTGAAGGACTTTGGTGGCAGATTGACAAAAATTGAGTCTGATTCAAAAAGTGCCAGATCAGGAATTAATAGGATATTAAACTGTACTTAAAAAATAGTTACTTCAGATTTAACAGGAATTAATAGGATATTAAACTGTGCTTAAAAAATAGTTACTTCAGATTTAACAGGAATTAATAGGATATTAAACTGTGCTTAAAAAATAGTTACTTCAGATTTAACAGGAATTAATAGGATATTAAACTGTGCTTAAAAAATAGTTACTTCAGATTTAACAGGAATTAATAGGATATTAAACTGTGCTTAAAAAATAGTTACTTCAGATTTAACAGGAATTAATAGGATATTAAACTGTGCTTAAAAAATAGTTACTTCAGATTTAACAGGAATTAATAGGATATTAAACTGTGCTTAAAAAATAGTTACTTCAGATTTAACAGGAATTAATAGGATATTAAACTGTGCTTAAAAAATAGTTACTTCAGATTTAACAGGAATTAATAGGATATTAAACTGTGCTTAAAAAATAGTTACTTCAGATTTAACAGGAATTAATAGGATATTAAACTGTGCTTAAAAAATAGTTACTTCAGATTTAACAGGAATTAATAGGATATTAAACTGTGCTTAAAAAATAGTTACTTCAGATTTAACAGGAATTAATAGGATATTAAACTGTGCTTAAAAAATAGTTACTTCAGATTTAACAGGAATTAATAGGATATTAAACTGTGCTTAAAAAATAGTTTTTTTCAGATTTAACAGGAATTAATAGGATATTAAACTGTGCTTAAAAAATAGTTACTACAGATCTAAACTTACTTATGCCTAGATGCAAAATATTTGGAACCAGCATATCGTATAGTTGGAGACAGGAAAAGTTGTCTGCTTAGGCAATCATCAGGTTTAGACTTTTCTGTACAAGGGAAGGACTGGGCAAGTAAAATATTGTTTGCAGCCAAAATTTCATCTGTAAAATAAAAAGTAAACACTAAGACAAGTATAAACAGCAATAAAAATGAATGAATAGCTTATTAAAAGTATAGAATAATTAAGTATCTGGATTTTTCGTGTTATACTTTAACAAAATTGGAATATATATATATATATATATATATATATATATATGATATAAATAAGTAAAGAACAGCTAGGAAAAAGTGTCTAATCTAACATGTTTCCCTTTAAGTTTTTCAGATTTGTTTGCAAGACAAACACACACATTATATATATATATATATATATATGCTTTTATAAACTATTGTAACAACTATTACAATATTAAGCTCTACTCTGTATCAAGCACTGAATAAAAGTAAATGCTTGAACAGTGGCTTTTAATTTGTGTTTTCACTTTCTTACAATATATATAGTAAAGATTGTCTATATATGCTTCTTATATGTAGATATAATAGGCCAATGAAAGAAATTAAAAGGATAAAGAATACAACAAAAATAATATTGATAAGAGTAATATTTATTGTATATTAGTAAAGAAGCATAATGAAAGATTAAAAAAAATTTCAGACACACCTGTATACTTTTCAACAAGAGAAATTATTTTAGTTTTTCTTATCTCTAATTTCTTTTATCAACCTATATAAGTTAACTAAACTACTTGAATTAAAAGTAATTTGCAAAGAAAATAATTTTGAATAAATATAACTAAAAATAAAGAGATTTCATAAAGCACTAGTCAATTTCGAATACACTCACTTGATCGGTGTAAATCACCACAATCCAAAACTTTCCTAACAGCTTCTAATCGTGTTCCATAAAAAGCCGAATGCCATTTATCAAACATATTCAAACTGTGGCTTTTACAAGGCAATCTGAAATAAAACATTAAATTAAAAATAAAAATGTGTTCATATTACAAAAGCATTTTAAGAGTTATTAATTTTTTTTTTATTATTTTTATTTAAATCAAATTTTTTCCTATCAATGTGAAGTCATTAAGTGAATTTTGTTCAATGCTGATTCCTGTGTTTCTGATTATAATCTGTAGCTATGGTTCCAACATGTAGTTTGTTTTAAACAGATTTGATCAATTCTTTTATAGGAACAATACCTTATCCATCAACTTGTCACTTTACAATTTTTATTAAGTGGAGCCCAGAAAAGAATAAATGTTTGTATTTAGAAAGTGATAATACAAATCTTTCTTAAAAATATAGATAATTTATATCAATTTTATATAAGAAATGATTTGACTAGAAACAATCTTTGCACTAAAATTTTGCCAATACTTTTTTCAATTAATATTAAGCATGAAGAAAATAAAATTGTAATTTTTTTTTAATATCAAAATCTTTCTATAAATAAGATTTAAAAATGAAATTGTTAAAATAAAGATAAAAAAACCATTGATTTTTTTTTTAATATTGGTTTTTAGGCATACAACCCGCTCAAAGTTTATATTAGTTGAAGTAACTGAGAGGATAAAGTTTACCTACACAATATTTGTATCTTGTTTTATTCCATAATACTGTCATATTAATTGTAAATTGGGGTGGGGGAAGCTTATATACCATCAAATTTTTTTTTTTTTTTTTTTTTTTAAATCATTTCACCCTGAGCAAGGCATTCCACTGCAACTATTGCGCAGGGGGTTACATAGGGTCGGGGAAGTGATGGGAAAAGAATGGTTAGATATAGGAAATGTCAGAAGGAGGGTGATAGACGGATAAGGATACCGAGAATGAGGGTTGGTTAGATGGTGAGAGTGTTTGAGAGAATAGATGCAAGTTAGTGTGTTAGGAGGTGTCTTGACCTTACATTTAAACTCCTGGAGATTGTAGCTGTCGGGGAAGCAAGCAGGCATGTGGAAGGGAATTCCACAGGTGGGAAGCGCGAGAAAAGAAGCTGTTGGAGTAGAAATTACGGTTACATCTTATCTGTTTCACTGTAAAAGGGTGGGACCTAGTTGTTAATCTAGTATTTCGTGTAAATTTGTACCTAAGTTCATTGGAGCAGAAGCCGTGAAAGTACTTATAGAAGAGGCACAGGGAAGCCACGTCACACTGGTGAGAGTGGTTGCAGCCGGTCTGCCAAGTCAGGATCGATCACGTTACAGATTCTCTGTTGCATTTTGTCAAGCCCGAGGAGAGTAGCCGGGGCACCCGATCAGATGTGGCAGCAGTATTCAATACACGGGTGGATGGTAGATTTATATATGTGCAGGATAGATTCAAACGGGAAAAATTTCCGGGCCCTGCATAGAGAACCGACCTTCATAGCAGCGGACTTAGCAATGGATTCGATATAGTCATTCCATTTGAGGTCCGCTGGGAGTGTAAGGCCAAGGGGGCGTAAAATAATCTGATCAAAGAGAACTTTGTTCAGGACTCAGTATGTGGATTTTAAAATAGGATGCAATAAGGTTTTCAAAATTCAAAGTCCACCTTAGAATTGACTAATTGTTTTTATAGCTTATCAATACTTTGAATTGCAATAATAATTCTTGCTTTGAAAGTGAATATTGCATTAACAAATTTTAAGAGATCACAATGATTTTACCAGATTCAAATTTTATATATAAGATGGATTTTGCCTTTTCTCCAACAATATTTTTCTTTTAAGTGAATGTAAGGAACCAGACTGGAATTTGAACTCAACTCTATAATTTCTCATTATGAGCCACAATCCTTTGCCCTGCCCATATACATTCACTCCACCTTAGAAGGCATAACTAATGTCTACTACAATGGATGTCAGAGTAAATGAACCATCATCAAATATACTATTATAACATTTTACTGTAACATTAAAAAAAAAAACAAAAAAAAAAACAGCACATCATAACAATCTAAACAGTATTGGTAAAATTGTATTATAGGAGCTTCCAAAGTAAAAAAAGCTTCTTCATATCACTATAAAATCATTTCTGCCAGAAGAAAAACTTTCTATTTTATTGATTTTGTCACTTTCGAGAGGTGGTCTTGTAATCTACACATTTATGGTCGTATTTAAAAATACCATTTACTTATATCCAGTCAAGAACTTTCTCACCCACTGCACTTAAAGAGGAAAGTTATGATCCATGCTTGGTACCTAAAAGGGGGCCCCAATAGGGAAATGCTAAAAGTATCAGTGCAATTTTTTACCAATCTCCTGTACCATATTCTGTGAGTGGACGTGCAGATAAATACCATTTTGCAATTACTCAATAAACCTATATACCACTTCGGACCATTACTGAGCTAATTTTTACTGAAAAGTATTGTATGCCTGCTTAATTTAGAACAAGAATTGTACCAACTTCCATAATAAATCAATTTCTAATACAATCTAACTACTCTAATTTTAAATGTCACAGATATTCAGAACTTAAAAATGACTACTTGGTTACTTATTTCAGTACATTATTTTACTTACAATTATTGTCACAACGTATACCATAGTCAGTGTTTATTTAAATAACCAACATTACCTTTTAACAGCCATCTGACACTTATATGAAGCAGTTAAGTGCTACATAATTTATTGTAACATTAACTGCTAACCAGTTATCTCCCCTGAATTTTATTTAAAAAAAAAAAAAAAAAAATTGTGGAAGAATCTTTTGACGCATTTTTCTCAGCCAATGACAAAAATTTAATTATTTGGAAATAATTATAATTTTATAAATAGGATGAGAATTGATATTGAGTGGTGTCCACTGAAGACAGTATATGTGACAAATTCAATAAAATTTATTTGGTCTTTTCAAGCTGCTATCATTTAACCACCTTAAACAACCACTTCTACACCCCATTAGAATGGATCAGACTAGACTCCCTGAAAGCCAAATACTGCACCTCCTAGGTTTAAATCTATCAGCTGACCCCAAGTGGAATGACTATATTGAATCCAGAGCTAAACCTGCTGCTCTGAAGGTTGGTTTCCTTTGTAGGAGATAGGAAGTTTTTCTTGTCTAAGTCTTATCTTACACATATATAAATCTATCCACCTGTGCATTGAATACTGCTGTCGCATCTGGTCAGGTGCCCCTGCTATTCACCTCGGGCTTCTTGACAAAATCCATCAAAGAAGCTGTATTGTAAACGATCCTGACCTGGTAGCTCAACTCCAGTCACTTGCTCACTGACATAATGTGGCTTCCTTTTGTCCTCTTCAACAAATACTTTGACGGCTTCTGCTTTGATGGTGCTCTCTCTACATGAATTTACTCAAGCTACTAGGCTAGCAACTAGATCCCACCCTTTTACAGTGAAACCAATCAAATGTAACTGCAACTTCTCTAGTAGCTTCTTTTCTCACACTTCCCACCTGTGGAATTTCCTTCTGTATACTTGCTTTCCTGAAAATTACAATCTCCAAGAATTTAAATGCAAAAATCAATTGCCGTCTTATCTTCTTGACTCACATCCTTTCCATGACAAAACCTTGTATCATATTCTTCCTTTCCACGCCACTCTCATGCAGTCCTCTTCACACCTGTATTCTCATCCTGCTCTTACTCATTCTGACTCCCCTGTAACTTGTTCCTCTTTCTCATCACTCCCCTTTTCTGTAACCCTCTGCACACCAGTGACAGTTCTGCCTTGCTTGGGGTGAAATGATTTTAAAAAAATAAAAAATTAAAAAAATTATTACCTGAGTGAGAAACGACACCAACCACATGGTACTGCATACTCTTTAGGAGGGTCGCCTCTTTTGTAGTACAATTCATCACCACGTATTTTATGACATGTCTCACAATAACACATGTTGAACTGAGTTGAAAAGTAGCCCTCTGAAAAAAATCAATACAAAGATGTTATGATTCACATAATTTTATTAGACACTGAATGTTATTTCATGGAAACTCTTGTTTACTCAACTATTGAAATTCTAAGACAAAATTGCAATTATTAAGAGCTTAAATCAAAATTTTTTAGAAGATATCCTATCTTAATTAGAAAATGCAGAATAATTTTCATTAAAAAATTCTTTAAATTGTACTTTACATTTTTTGTGTGTCAAATTCAAAAATTAATAACTTCCTTTATTTGCACTAGAAACTCTGAAAGTACGAAAAAAAGAAAAATAAAAGCTTTGTACTGTTTCCTCAATCACACCTATTTACTTGTGCTACTAGATTGGCATCAAGGTCCCCATCCTTTTACTGTCAAAATAGTTAAATGTCACTGCCACTTCTACTCTTGCACTTCCTGTTTGTAGAAGTCCCTTCCATTTGCTTGCTTCCCTGATAGCTACAATCTCCAAAAATTCAAATGCAACATCAATTACCACCTATATGCTCCATTCCAATCCATCTTATTTTTTTCGACATCCCCTATACATTGTTTCTTTTTCTCTTTCTCACTGTAACCCCCAGCACACTGGCGTCAGTCTTGCCTTGCTTGGGGCAAAATTATATTCCATATGCCTATGGCTTAAGGGTTAGCAACTCCGATTGACACCATATTGGTCCAGTTTCAATCCTGGCCAGAAGCAAGTGGATGTCTAGCCACACTGATGAGCTGTGATACAGCAAAACAGGCTTGTATGCAGATGACAAATATGTTATGATCTCATTGCAATTGAGCTCTCAAGAGAGGGAAATTTAAAAAAAAAAAAAAAAAAAGTTACCACTTCCACAATTTATGAATTACTCTTCAGCAATAAATTGAGTTCTTTTGAGGACCTGCATGTGTATACCCGGCTTGTGGAGGGGGGAGGGGGAGAGACATAAACTACACAATATACTACAACACCTACACCCCAAAATCAAGTTCATGCTAGAATATAGTTATAAAGTATTACCGTTCCTAGACATACTTATAAAAAACGAAAACAATCACATCAGACATTTACCACAATCCCACAGACACCCAATGATACCTCCACTCCAAGAGTCACCATTCAAAAAGCTGTTTAAAATCCATCCCCTATTTCCTAGCACGATGAATTTGCACAATAGTAGCTGACAAAACCCTCTGTAAAACACGCCTAGAAGAACTACGAAAAACATTACAAGAGGATACCCCACCTCACTAATAGACAAGGGTTTCCAACTAGCAGAAAAAATACCATTAGAATCCCTTTGGAATCCAAAAAAAAAAAAAATACACGAAAAAGAAGAAAACATTCTAGCATATGTTTCCACTCACAACAAAAACAATCCAGAATTATTCAAAGATCAAAACCCACATGGAATTACTCAACAATAATGAAAAAATAAAAAATCTTTAAGGCAACCAAAATAATTAACAGCAAATGCCAGCCCAAAAATTTAAAAGACATCTAACAACACACAACACAGGGGGTTACAAAATGCAACAATCTGATCTGAGCCGCAACTTGAAAAATGTAGTTTACACTCTAAAATGCGACAAATGCGCAAAGATCTATGTGGGAGCAACACAGTGCTTGAATAATAGAATTTCCCTTCATAGAAACAATATAAAATTATCACATAACAGGAAATTGTTTCCCAACATTTGCATGAATGTAGTGATGGCAAATTCAAAGTTATACCTATATATCAAAAGAGATTATGAAATAATAATGCAGGAAGAAAGATTCATAAAAAAAATACAAGCTTTTGCTCAACAAAACATGGAAAAAAAAAAAAAAAAAAAAAAACACACACTGAAAAACATACAGACACACATACCAAATTCAAAAGATAACCCCACACAATAAAAAAAGAACCAGATGACCCATAAAAAACAATTCTAAAACAAAGACAAAATCAAAAACACTCATATACAGACACACAAAATTCAAAACACTGTCAAAGCAATAAAGAACAAACAAATGACCGATGAAAAGGATAATAGATAAGCAAAGGTGACTAGAAGAATTTTAACATACTAAAAAGGTAACCCCAGACAAAAATCATTTCAAATTGGCGTAAGCACTTGATTCATTCATCTGTTTATTTATTTATCTGTTTATCCATTTATACAAGTGCTGATGTGAAAAGACACCAACCATTCAACATGCCAAAATTTGATTTATTTTATTTTACTGATTTTATTTATTGTTTCTATTTATTTATAAAACAACAAGTTGGACATCAGAAACAAAAGGAACTCGATAAGCCACAAATTTATTCACCTGAAGAGAGTCAATTTTAGACTCGAAACACGTGTAGCGTCATAAATACCATTATGGACAACGTATCATAACGTGTATAATAACAACAATAAATATACACTTTAAAGAAAACATTCACTGCTTCTCACTTTTTCATTCTATACTAATTTCTCTCGTTCAAACAACCCTATTTCTATATATATATATATATATATATATATAACCTGTTCACTTTAAATAAACCAAAATTACTGATTCATGTTGATTATATTTAAAATTATATTAATGTGGATTATATCTTTCTTTGATTTAAATAAAAACAAATCAAACAAATATTAAGAAAAAGAAAAGTTTATACCTGGCAAGGCTAGAATAGCCAAAAGCCTTGAGCACATGTTTTGATATTCACAATTGCGCACTACAACTGGTTCATTTGGTATTTGTATAAGCTTCTCTTTGACCACTGATAAAATTAAAATATATATTTTAGAATCACAGAAGTTTAAACTGAAATAAAATATAAATACTTAAAAAAATAATTGAGTAAAACAATTTAAGTTGTTAATTCAAGTCAAATAAAGCAGTTCTTGTAAATTTAATCTAATTTTATAAAAGAAAGAAAAAACCTGCGACTCACCATCTTCTATATCTGCTTTTTCTCTATCATCTTGATAAGCAAATAAAGGAAAACCACACTGGTCTATAACAATAGTAACCTGGAAATGATTAAAGTCCATTAAAACATTTTCTGATAATTTTTACATTTGGGGAAATTAAAAGTAAATGTTCCTTAGTAAAGAAAAATATATTTTGCTATTAATTAATAACTTTAAATTATAAATTTAACTCTTGACTAAATTAACATGACATTTTGAACCAGGGACAGGCAAATTATAAAATAATGGGAAATAAGTTTAATTATTCAGAAAATTTACTTGAAAATTGTGATAACATACACCAGAAATAAACAATTTGTAAGTTTTACTTAATTTTTCTATGCACCATGTTCTGATCATGGCTCTTCACAACTTCCTATCCTTTCTGTACTATGTTTGTCTTTGCATTATCTATCCCAATCTTTGTTCTGCCATCCATTTACACAAGCTTATAGGTTACCGTTTTTCCTGTTCCATTTGTCTTAAATGTCAAATTCTCAAAGTTCTCTTGTCATTATGTATCCTAGAAATTTCAATTTCTCTTATAAGCATCCTTTATGTGCGTAGTGGTGCATTGGATATCGGCTCGGAACAAGAAATCGGGGAGCCAAGTTCGAATTCCAACTGAATTCATTGCTTTCACTTATGCGCAAATACTCTTGGGAAAGGTATTAATCCGCTTCTTCCCTCCAGATTGGACAGATTGGGTTCTATAGCCTTGGTCAGCAACCAGTCTACCGCAGAAAGCAATGGCAACCTACTGCGGGATAATCTTATACCCAGTCAGTCATGTCTCTTTTGAGACATGATTGCCCAAGTGTGTATCACGTAAGGCACTTAACTGACTTCTTCATAACTTGTATATTAAGTCCATAGAATTCCCAGCAGCCTTCTGTAAGGCAACAGTATGTTGCTCTAAGTCTTTTTACCTGTGATATCTTTATCTGCGATATAGGACTGATATTATATTTTAGTATTCTTTATTTTTAATAAAAATTTCCCGTTTTTTAATACTTTGCTTAGCTTTTGAAAGATTTTTTACTTAATATTCCTAAAGACAATGTAAGAAGTTGTAAAATCCTTTTAAGTGAAAACAGAAAAGATCCAAACATAATAAAAATAAAAATAAAAACCTGTTATGGCTGTTAAAATCTACAAAAAGAATAAATATTCTATCCATTATAAAACTCCTGTTCCAACATATTGTTATTGTTTTAACTTGCTAAAGTAAGAAAGAACAAAATCATAAAAATAGAACTTTCAATTTAAAAATATTGTACTAATTGTTTTCAAAAATTTAAAATATAAAAAACAGTCTGTTGACCTAATTTGAAAAGTTATCAGTCATTTCCTGTGTTGCAGATTGCACATCAACATGAGATATTAGTCTCATGTTAATTTTTTTAGCCTATACTTCTATGCTGGCTCAGGGCATGTTGGAAAAGAGCATTTTCCTGCAGTAAATTGCCAGTTCTTTCTGCAATAGACTGGTTGCTAACCAAAGCTATAGAACCCAGCCATTTTTGAATTCAGTTTCCTTCTCTTAGACCGATTGACACTCAAGGGTATAGAACCTGGTCTGTCCAGCTATTTTCTCCATAACTGAGAGAAGAAGGGTATTAGTACATAAGAGAATTAACATGCTCAACTGGAATTCAAACTCAGCTCTCTGATTTTTCAATCTGATAACCATTACTCCACAATACTTGAAAAGTATTTAAAGAAAAGTAAATGTAGTTTTTTCATAGCACAGATAATTGAGTTTGAAATGATCTTTATTACTTCTTTCAGATGATCTGTGGTGATTTTTATTGATGCAGTCTTTTTCATTATATTTATTCATTGAATTGTACATCCATTCCTAGAACTTGACCATCATTACAAGGAAAGAAAAACAAAAAATTATATGCACAAATCATGTCTAGCAGTATAGGATGAAATAGTATCCTGCATAAGCAGAAATAGTAGTAGATATGACTACAAGACAACTAAGAACCAATCAGAACGCATAATCACTTTTGGAAGCAGAAAACAATCTTTTATCTTTACCAGATAGGCACTCCTAATCATTTTTAACTTATGTAAGCTGTTAACTGGTTGATTCTGATATTTGTGTTTTTAAAACATGAAAAAAAATAAAAAAAATAAAAAAAATAAAAATAAACATTGTATTCATACCATTACTTTTGATCATTCTGTTCTGGCCTTCAGATCAGATCAAGTATAATTTCAGTGAATAAAACTGGATGAGAATGGATGTGCATTGTGGTGCAGTGGATATCGAATCGGAACAAATTGGGGAGCAGAGTTTGAATTTCAGTTGAATTCCTTGTATTCACTTACACACAAATACCTTTGGGAAAGGTATTAATCCATCTCTTCCCTCCCGTTATGGGTTAAACAACAGGACAGATTGGGTTCTATACTATTGGATGGCAACCAGTCTATTGCAGAAAGCAATAGCAACCTACTGCAGGATAATCTTCTGCCCAGTTAGTCAGGTCTCTTTTGAGACATGATCGCTCAAAGTGTGTATCATGTATGGCACTTAATTGACCGACTATATAAAACTGTTGCAAATGAAGAAAGTTGAACCATGGGTTGGTTTGTAATGAGCAATGGGTTAAGAGATGGAGAGAAAAAATGTAAATTCAAAGATGAAAGAAAAATACTAAGGAATTTCAATACCATATAATTACAAAGCTTTTCCAACCTTATGTAAGATACTGTTTGCTCCTTATTCCATTGTATATATATATAAAAAAATATGTATAGGGTTCTGTATTGGACTTTTTAAGCATCTGTTGACATATTTGAGTATATTGGCAAGAGAGAGTATGATATGTGAGAAGTTGCTGAAAAGTCCTTAGTGAAAGCACTTCCCAAAAATCTGAAAAGATCACAAAAGCCCATTTTTAAAAAAAATTTTTTTTTAATTTTTTTTTATTATTTAAGGCTCTTTTGTTGAGCAGAGAAATTTTTAGTACAGCCTTGTAATGAATCTGAGTTAACAAGTCTTATTGGGAAAAGATGAAAAGAGAGAAATTAGAAGTTCTTACCTGTTCACACTGACCATAAAGATCTACTAAACCATAGCATGGATAAGGGACATCTCTGGCGGCAATTCCTTGATCCAAGCCATTTACATACAGATGTAAACAATTATCATCATCTACCATCACCCCAACAACATGCCCACATTGCAATGTGTCAAGATTGGGACCATATCTCTGCTTCACCTGTAAAAAATTACAGACAAAAAGAAAAAGTTAGTAATAGAAGAAAATTAAAACATTGCTTATATTTTAATTTATCCTATCTTAAACACTAAACCAATTCAATGTTAAAGAGGTCTGTATTAATTAGATTTTGCTGTTTAGTAAAACATGTCTGATATTTTTTTAACTACATGTTAACTATTTACTAGTTATTAAACATCACTTGACCATATAAACTTCTGCCCTTCAAACTTCTACACTGTTATAAAGATTAACATCTGACAAATAGTACCTATCTCCAGACTTTCTATGAAAGTCTTGTACTGAAACCTACTTTGTAATTCCTGCTTCTGCTGGATTCTATAATTCAGTTTTGTATGGTGAGGAGGGGGAATTCCATTTGCTGAATTCATCCACTGTCACAAAGCTTTTCTGATTGTAGTTAGTTAGGGACTGGCACATAAAAGGTGTAATAGGTGCCATAAGTTCAGGGTTTCCCCAGACAACCTTTACTGCAATTTATCTTTAGGAAAGCAATACTTACAGATCTAGAGACAATAGGTGTGTAATGTAATGTGCTTGTAATTAACTGATAGTAGATAAAGTTTTATTTGCATGTGGTGTTATTCAAGGTACCATACTCATTCAGAAATATCTAAACTGTCAGATATATATATATATATATATATATAACTGCTTTCTCAGATCAATGGTTAAAAATGCCTTCCAGCAAATAAAACATGAAGGTCTTGAAGAATATTCTTCAAATGTTGTACACAGGCGCTACAGAATCAAAGAACTGTACCAAACAACAGAAACAACATCACTGCATTCTAAGATCAATGGTTAAAAATGGCTTTCAGTGAGTAAAACCTGAAGGTTTTGGCAAAGACCATCCTTTGAACCTTGTTGACTGGCACTACATAATCACAAAGAACTGTGCCAGATAACAGAAAATAATGATATCATGAAAATGTTGATATTCTACACTATAATAAAAGATATGGGAAAGACCAAAAACAAAACTACTTTCCTGAAAAAATTGTTTGCAGAGAAAGATTTTGAGATAAGAACAATTTGATCCGAACTTGGTGGCAAAGAAGTGGAGAGAGAAAAAAAGTGGGGGGGAGGGGCAACTAACTTTTTTTCCATTTCGGAAAAAAGCAGAAATTTGTTCGCATGTCTACAAATTTCTATTATTTTGTTTCTTTTGCTTAATATTTTATTAGATTTTTACAGTTGATTAATGCTAGTTTCTCCTCTAAACTTAATTTAAAGTTTCTGCTATTGTTGCTGTGTGTGTGTGTGTGTGTGTGTGTGTGTGTGTGTGGAGGGAATGCTCTTTTTACAACTTCCCATTTAATCATGGTGGCGATATTTTCTTTTTGGTTCCATATGTATTTTGATAGTGTTGTATTGTTTTTGTATTTTTGTGTGATGTTTTGTGATTGTTGAATCTTTCTTTGAAAGTTTTTTTTCTATTGCTCCTATGTAAATCATTTTGTTTGTGTTATTTGTTAATGTGACAAACAACACTAACACAAATAAAATGTTTTTTTTCTTTGATTTTACTTTCATTTTTGAGTTTTGGTATAAACCAAATAAAATTATACATTTAGTAAATGAAAAACTGACATCCCAGATTTATGATTTATAACGACCTTAAACAACATTAGTACCAAAAAACAAGATTCAGATTTAGAAATGGTCAGTTCATAATATGCAACTGATGATTGCATAGTGAATGTATCCGTCATGCTTTAGAGTAGGATATATACACACAAAAACACACATTTGCTCTTAATTCCATTTCTGTTGTAGCACTTTGTAAGTTTTTAATTATTTTTACTGTAGTTCTGTTCTTTAGTGTTTCAAATAATTTCAGTAAATAGTTCTGATGACTAACAGTGTTTTTTACATTTAGAGATAAATAATAGAAATATCTAAATTCAAGTCCACAAGCCATTATTTATTTTGTTGTCATTCACCAGTTTGAAAGGAAAAATATTAATATATATGCTTCATACATTAAAAGCCTGCCACTATTGGTGAGTAAAAAGAACTTTCTCAAGAAATTAGTTACTTTTAGAATAGTAGAATTTTAATTAAAAATTTTGTATCATTACAACATTGTCCTAACCAGTCATCCAAACTAATATTCTATAATTCCCAAGACAATGGAATGATATAAAACTAAAATGCTACAACAAAAACTTTCCCTGTGATTTCATGAACTGGACCCGGATTGATCTGGTGTAAGATTACCAACCTAAAGGGAAATTCTTTTCATCAAGAAAAGAATGTAAAGATCAAGTAAATTGGTCTTTAGATAAGTTATATTTTTTTAATGTTAACATATTTGAGTCTTGGTAAAGCAACTACTTTTATAATATAATAATGAAATTAAAAACAATAAAGATTTTACAATGGAAATTATTTTTCATTATATCTATACCCAAGCATACAATAAAGAGTTTTAGGTACCTCCAATTATTTTTGATACCTAAATTTAAATTTTAAAAATAAGTTATCTTCAAGCTTTAAAATGAGCTTTAATTTAAAGCCAAGAGATTAAACTTAGTAATTCCTGTAAGCAAACTATACTGGTGTATTTTAAACCAAAATTATATTGATTGGAATCTAAAACTTTTCTTATTAAAAAAAGTTTTAATTTACCGCCATTTTTTATTGATTGACACATTTCGTAAACAGTAGCCAAATTTCTGTTTAAAAAATCTTGCAAAAATAAAATATACCTCGCTGACACATTATTTAAGTCAATTTTTTTAAACAAACTTACCTTTATCTGATTTCAAACAAGTAGTACTTGTTTACTGCCTGAAATGTATGATAAAAGCTTTTCTTAACTATGGTAGTCCTCTTATATCAGTGTTATTGGAGGTGGCAAGTGATTTAATGACAGTCGGAAGCTGTCAAAAACGCTTAGTATGGCGGCCAAACACACTTGAATCAATAAAAGTGCGGTTTTTCTGTGGTTTTTCTATGTAAGGGAAATAATCCAAAATGCTTGTTAACCTAAAATCAATGACCCCTATGGAACATCATACTTAAATGAACATATTTACACACAAAAAATTTAAATTATTTAAAAAATATGACTGTAAAACTATTTTTATTAAACTTTTCAGTTTTCAATAGGCAATATAATCATCAATCCTTACTTAAAAAAATCTGACTGCAACAGTTCCTTAAAGATTAAAATATTTTTAAAACAAATAAAAAAAAATTAAAATTAAAAAATTTCATTAGTTATAGAACATTTTTTTCTTCAGAGTATAAATGTCCTTAATTTTTATTATTTATTCAAGCAATTAAAAACTTATCAAATTAAATAATAGAGTTTTATTGCATTTGTTTTATTTTATTTTTTGCTAGAATTTCCAAATTAATGTGTTTGCCACCAGAAAAAAAGTGGGTGATTTACATATTACTTTTTCCATTGTAAACAGTTGTAATGTTTTTGTTACCAACTCACTCAAATCAAAATTTTTCTGCCAAAATGTCAAACATGTTAGAAAGGATTAAAAAATTTCAAAAAATAAAAATTACTTTGTCTTTTCTCTTATTATAATCATTTTGATGGAAAAAAAAAATGCTGTTTTTTTAGTGATTTAATGGAGGTACCTAGTTAAAATACACTAATAATACCATTACTGCTCATGACTATGTTGCTGCAGTTAATAATATTGCCAAAAATGAAACTACAGAATATGCAGTATAGTGTATGATAAACAGAAATATTGATTTCCTGGTTTTATTTAAGGCAATATGAAACTAGAGCAACAGCCAATCCTAGCTATTTTTTTCTAACTTGATTTGTAAAGATTTTTTCATAAAAGATAACTGATGCACGAATTCAGATGTCACTAAAGTAAATGAAGAGATAGTGCCAATATATAATTTTGTAATTTAATTTACCAAAATGAAGCATCAATCAATTTCTAACAGTAACTAACAAAAATATTGATAGCATTGTGTAAAAGTTCAAATATCCAAGGTAGCAGTGAACATTTTTAATAACTAATCTAAAATAAAGAATAAATGTTTTAAATCAATTTTGACCAAACAGGGTGCTATCATAACCTTGTATAATAAACATATCTACTATACTTGCACATGGAAAGTTGAAAATGGTTAAGATTTTGTTAATAATGTATCAATGACAACAAATTCAAAATAGTCTGTTAACAAAATGCCATATTAAATCTTTCTGAAAGAAATTGATAAAAAAAAAGTTAAAAAAAGTTAAAATATAGCTCATAAATAGCAATGAATATCTTTTATATCTTTTTACTATTGAAATGTGCATGGGTGGTGCAGTGGATATCAGCTTGGAATGAGAAATAAAAAAAAAACAAAAAAAAAAAACGGAGTTCTAATTCCAGTTGAAGTCATTGTATACATTTATATGCAAATACTCTTGGGAAAGATATTAATCATCTCTTGTCCCTCAAGCTATGGGTTAAATAGAACATTGGGTTCTATAGCCTTGGTTGGCAACCAGTCTACCACAGAAATAAATGGCAACCTACTGCAAAAAGTTTAGTTAGTCATGGATTGAAAGAGACCTGATTGTATAAGTGTGTATCACGTATGGCACTTAACTGACTGACTTGAATCACAGGACTCATTGGGTTCTATAGCCTTAATTAGCAACCAATGTACTGCAGAAAGAAATGGCAACTTACTGCAGGAAAATCTTCTGTCTAGTCAGTCATGGATCAAAAGATACATGATTTCTCAAGCATGTATCACGTATGGCACTTAACTGATTATTGAAACTAAGACATTTTATTTGAAAAAAAAAAAAAAAAAAAGATATTCTTAACTCCTGGTAGGTCACACTTGGCCAGAATTACTCAAAATTATAACAGTTAGCAACAGTTTGTTGCAGTTTCATAACTGGATTCTGTAGGTGCTGCAGAAGAAGGTCCTTAAATCAAGTGTATGGGTCAAGTTGGGGCCCACCTTATCACGTCATTGACACATTCTTCTACTCCAATTTTCTTTCACCTTCAACCAACTCTTGCAAAGCCTAAAGGCAATAAAGAATGGATGATGGGACCAGGTTTTGGTAAAACTGGAAGCTTCTAGTCCTGAACCTGCATGTTGACAATGGATGTAGAACAATGCTATCATCATAATAAGGAAGCAATCAAAGAATAAATTAAATTCTCGGATACAAGATAAAATTAATGATATTTAATAATATACTGAAATGGGTAGTTAAAAAAAAAAAAAAAAAAAAAAAAAAATCAACATTAGCATAAAGAATGAATATTGCTTTCTGGCAAAGCCCAATTTAGGAGCAATTAACAGGAAAAAAAAAAAGAAAAGAAATATAGCAGAGAATAATAAACACATGTATATATATGTTTATGTACCTCTGATTAGTTAAGATCTGCAGTTTACTAAAGTAAATATTATATATACATCAAGAAATGGGAGATTGAGAAAGTTAAGTGAGAAGTCATGTATATTAACCAAAAACTGAAATTTTGTCAAAAGAAAAAAAGAACTGATATTACAGATACCCACAGATGAGGAAGAGATTAGTTTTAACTTGATAAGTTTTTGTGTTCGATAGAAAACTGAAATTCCAAGGATCTAAGCACAATCCATTTTAACCAAATGATAAATCGATTTTTAGGGATCAAGTGGCAAAATAACTGGAAACAGGTTATATCCAGGTGCTTGTCTGATCTAGGTGGGAGACATGTTTGTGTTAAGGTTCTGAAGCCACGTTTAATATTGCCACATTGGGGTGAGTACTCTCGGGCTAAAAGCTGAGATAGCAGAAGTTGTCCTCAGTATCACTTACTTACTCTCCCAAGTGAGCAGGCAAAACCCTGAATAAACACCTACAGGAAACAGGGCACGCATTCTTATTTCTCAATGTTGCATTTCTTTCATATAACCTTGTGAGCATGCAGTGTGCTCTTCCCCAGGCTTTGATGAACACTAATGAGATTAAGTATTGACATACAATGTGAGAGTAAGGAAGATTGAGTGAGGATCACAATGTAAACTTACACACACAAAAAAACAAAAACAAAAAAAAAACCAAAAAAAAAACCGGTTTGCATACAAAAATCAAATTTCCTTATCTGGTAGCACTGAGTTTATATCTCTCTCTCTCTCTCACAAAAAGAAGAAAAGAGAGAGAGAGGAGAAAGACAAAGGAAGAAAATGAAAGAAAAAGAAAAAGGAAAAAATTCTTACTTTTGTTCCACAGATGAATACTGAATCAGTATGGATGACAATAGAAGATTTTCTGATATCAATTGCTGTGACAGGGAAATTAAATCGGTCAGGATTAAAACCCAAAACTCCAATCATCAGAGATGAAGTCCATTTTGGATTTATTTTATCAATATTAACCTGTCATTCAAATAAAATTATAAGAGATTTTTTTAAAACTTCCATTTTTGCAAAATTTAAAGTAAAAGCTTTTAAGCTTTCAGTAAATAAAAGATATCACATTTATAATTAATAGATTAAGTTGTAGAATTTAATATAATAGGGTTTCTTATTCAAAATACAGCCAATAAAATGAAAAGAGCATTTGCTTAAATATTAAATGTAAGTGATTTTAGTAGCAAATTAAAGAAAAAAAAAAAAAAAAAAAAAACCTGATGCAAGTTAAACCAATATTTATCAACTGTTCATTTTTTTTTTTTTTGGTGTCAGTATGGTGTGTGGGCTACAAAAGTCTATCACTGGTATAGTATGTGGTGTGCCTTAAGAAGCATATTATAAGGAAGTATTATAACTGTCTGGTAAGGGTTAGGGTAGAAGCTAGGGAAAATAATTTCAATAAGTAGCTGAATATGTATATCTATAAATATACTTTAGAACACAGTCAAAGAGATTGACCACATACTATAACTTTTTTATGTCCAATACAGAATTTTTTGTGTAAAAAAAAAAGAAGCTCAAACTCAATATTCATACCTGAAATATATGATTACGTGTTAATGGCTTTCGTGTAACCGTCACAGCATGATTGTAGCTTCTTGTCCGCCGAGCAATGTGGCTCTGAGTGCTTAACATTACATTTTTTCCATGATTTGGGTGAAAATCTACATCAAATTCCTCAGAAGTATCTAGGTCAAGGTCTCCATCTACCTGTAAGAATTAAGAAATTTAAAAAAAATCATTTTTGCATCAAACAGATCTAGTTTTATTGTAGCGTGAAGTGAGGAAAAACTAATTATACAGTCGTCCAGCACAAGGTATTAACCTTTGCTTAATAATAATAAAAAACCTGTCAACTATGAGTACATAGCTCAATGATTAGTATATTCAGCTTCCTGAAGTGTAGGGGAGTTCAATGACACCTGTGTGGTGCTCCATTTTAGCCAAGTCTACGTTGTGGTTCAGTGGATATCGACTCGGAACAAGAAATCGGAGAGCCGAGTTCGAATTCCAGTTGAATTCGTTGCAATCATATGCGCAAATACCCTTGGGAAAGGGTATTAATCCGTCTCTTCCTTCCAGCTATGGGTCAAATAACAGGACAGATTGGGTTCTATAGCCTTGGTTGGCAACCAGTCTACCGCAGAAAGCAATGGCAACCTACTGTGGGATAATCTTCTGCCCAGTCAGTCATGTCTCGAAAGAGACATGATCGCCCAAGCGTGTATCACGTATGGCACTTAACTGACTGACTAGTATTAAAGAAATGGATTACTATTTTAGGATTTATCTTCCAAAGAACAATCTACCACAAAATTGAGGGTTAGAGGAGTGAGGCGGATGGGGGGGGGGTGAGGTGGAAGAGGAGGGAGTGAGGCAGGAAGAGGAGGGAAGGGGAAAATGAAAATATGTAATGTTTCCTCAACCTATATGGTAAAAAGACTTTTACAATATATACTAAAGAAAACATTTTAATGAGATAAACTATGCTAAAATACTCACTTCACAGTGACATGCTATTACGTCTGAGGGCAGTGAAGCAGGAGTGGGGACACAGCTAGAATTCCCTTCTGTCAAAGCTCTACTAACAACAGAGATACTTTCATTCTGACCATACAAGTCTATCACAGCAAATACATTCTGGAAAAAAAGAAAAAAGTCAAAGTTTATATTGAATAAAAGCCAATCTAGCAAAAAAAAAAAAAAAAAAAAAAAAAAAAAACTATAGATGCATGTTCTCTCTTGAGAAAAAATTTTTGAGAAAGTGGATGGAAGAGTGGGGTTTTGGGTGGGTTAACAGGAGAAAGCCTGCTAAGAGCCACCAGGGATAGGGAAATGTGGAATGCCATGATCACCTATGTCCTGAAGAGTCATGGCACATAAAAGTAAGATGACTATAAATTTAAACAAATTACATGAACATAAATGGGGCTTTTTAAGACAATGCATTATTTGTTCATTGTAAAAGGCTTAAAATTTTGTATCAAAGAATGCAGAGTTCTATTTAAAAAAAAAAAAAAAAAAAAAAAAAAAAAAAAATATATATATATATATTAAAATGTATTGAAATCGAACAAACAAATTGAAGCTTTATAGTAAATTCCTGTTCAGGATCATACTACATAATCTAACTTCATAAAAAGTGGAAGAATTAAGATTAAAAACAATTATAAATTATAAACAATACCACAGGATGTGCGTTGTGGTACAGTGGATATCAGCTCGGAACGAGAAATCGGAGAGCCGAGTTCAAATTCCAGTTGAATTCATTGCATTCACTTTCACACAAATACCCTTGGGAAAGGTATTAATCCATCTCTTCCTTCCAGTTATGGGTTAAATAGCAGGACAGACTGGGTTCTATAGCCTTGGTCGGCAACCAGTCTACCGCAGAAAGCAATGGCAACCTACTGCGGGATAATCTTCTGCCCAGTCAGTCATGTCTCTTTCAAGACATGATTGCCCAAGTGTGTATCACGTATGGCACTTAACTGACTGAATCAATACCATGATCTGGTGTAGTTGTAGAATCACTGTTCAGCTGAGCATTTGACCAGTTAGCTTTTTATGTCTTGTTTGTATGCAGAGTCTATCATGATCTTCCAGTTCACTTAGTGACATTATTGGTTCATTTTTTCCCTCCGTTTGTCTAAGGTGATATCTTGTTGGATGGTAATGGAAAGATTGTTGTTTCTCATAATATGGCTATACCATTTCAACTTTTATTTCTTGAGAGTAAATATGAGGTCTCCCAATGGGCCTGTTTCTTGTTTGATGGTGTATTAAACTGTATTAATTGTGATGTGGCTTATGTGGGAGAAGCTTAGGATGATTCTGTAGGACATAAT
The DNA here is from genome assembly GCA_037127315.1 of Ascarosepion bandense. Classification (NCBI taxonomy): domain Eukaryota; kingdom Metazoa; phylum Mollusca; class Cephalopoda; order Sepiida; family Sepiidae; genus Ascarosepion; species Ascarosepion bandense. The sequence goes on from JBBBDQ010001974.1 coordinate 1,106,086, forward strand.
TCTTGGATTATTTGTAATTATGATGTTAATGTCCAAGATTTGCAAGTGTTCAGAAAGATTGAGAAAGCCAATAGACACAAAAGTGATCTTTGATTTCATGAAGATATTCTTGTCTTTCCAGATGGTCTTTAGATTTGCAACAACTGTAATTGTTTGTGCCAGTCTCTTTTTTTTATATTCTAGAGCCTTCTTTACAAATAATCAAGCCAAAATATAATAAGTGTAGATAGGTTTGCCAATTGTCCTGTTTACACTCCCTCCCTGGCTTTTTGAACAAAAATAGATGTTTATTCTTGGTTTCCAGTTTAGGATTGGGTTTCTGGTTCCTTCTGAAATATTTTCATACTCTTTCACTTCCAGTAACTACTTGTGTCTTCATGGCATTATCGCCTTTCTTGGGGTGAATAGATAAAGATGATATTTGAATTGGCTTACTACTTTAAGTTCCTGAATACAAACTCATCTTTGTTGAAATCTCCTTCTCACTGTTCATTATCAGTTTAGTTTTCCATTCCATATCGGGATGTTTCATTCAGGTTCTTTCCAACACTGACAAGTTCCACTTTGATATCTAAACCATCTTTTTTGTCTGCAATACGAAGGTATGTGGTGCTGCTACCTAATGTTGATCATGACTTGGTGTTCCTCAAGAGCATTATTCAGGAAGCTGTTAAATAGTGAAGAGTACAGAAGACAACCTGTTAGTACTGCATTTTTTTTTTTTGCATAGAAGTGAGAATATCTGTTCTTCAATGATTTCATTTACTTAAGACATTAGTTTATTCAGGATGATTTTCAACATCACTTTCATGTCTAATTAGACTAATAGATATGTAGTTTTGACATTGTTGGAAAATGCTCTTTTGGACAGAGCAATAATCAGGCACTGGTTCTGTTTTGGGCCACTTGCTCAGACATTCTTACACATTATTGCCAGCATGTCTATCATTTATTCACTGCCATACACTCCTGATCAAAAATTTAAGACCACTTAAAAATCTTTCAGAAATTTTTTTTTTTATGGATAGATTTTAAACTCCTCCCACTTAAGGTTACCAATACTACAATCTAAAAGGTTATGGAAACAAAAAGCTACATTCCAAACATTTAGAAATTTACATTTTTATAAAATGAGGCGATTTACACATGATCAAAATTATAAGACCAGGGGTATAAATTGTTAGATCTATGGCAATTCCAATGTTTTTAGTTCAGTTAGAGATTAGCAATCACTGCGTAAAGGTGTTACCATGCCTAAAGCAAGCAAACTTACCAAAGTTGAGTGTTCTTGAATTCTAGAATTCCATAAGCAAGGTTTGTCACATCGGGCGATCGCAGCTAAGGTAAATCACAGTAAAACTGATTTGCAACTTTCTAAAGAACAGTGAGAATTATGGAAAAGCAAAATCCTCTGGTAGGCCACAAAAAATTTCTCCTGCATTGAGTAGGAGAATAAGATGGGTTGTTATGAAAGACGGGGGACTTTCTTCTAGTCAAATTAAGGCAGTCACAGATGTTGATTGCTGTCCCGTAACCAGACGATACTTAAGACAAAAAGGCATGGTAAATATAAAGTGTAAACAAATTCTCCGGCTGCTTCCAAGTCACAAGTTGGGCTGCTTAAAGTCTGGTCATGAATACCAAACATGGGACGTTGAGAAGTGGAAGAAAGTCCTGTTTCCTGATGAGAAAAAAATTCAATCTTGATAGTCCTGATGGCTTCCAACGATATTGGTATAACAAAAACATGCCTCCTGAAATTTTCTCCGCATGTCATAGTGGTGGAGGGTCCCTAATGGTATGGGGTGCCTTTTCTTACAGAGGGATGATGGAGCTCCAGGTGATGCATGGTCGTTAGAGAGCGGCTGGTTGTGTTAACATGATACAAAAAGCATCTTTGATGATGGAGGGTCATCGTTTGTGTGGGGGATGGATGGTTATTCCGACAGGATAATGCTGCAATCCATGTTGCAAGACGGACCTTGACCTTTCTACAAGAAAATGGGTTCATCTCTTGGGACATCCTGCATGCTCACCAGACTTAAACCCAATTGAAAATGTTTGGGGATGGATGACAAGAGATGTTTATCGAACAGTTTCAGTTTCCTGAAAGCATTCAGTTTGCTTCGATATAAGTGTTAGGGTTTGACCTGATCAGTTGATTGAATTAGGCCTCTCCGACCACTTGTCTAATCTAAAGTGGCGTGCCAGGAATCAGCGGTACCTAACCCTGACCACTGAAACCCTCAACCACCAGGATCCTGACCCCAGACATCACAGGCTGCCACCCGTGGCAAACAGGTGGCTCTACATTTCCATGTAACCAATGTTTATTGTATTTCTCCATGAACTTATTAGATAAGACTATCAATAACTTACTTGATTTGCAGAAATTCCTGTTTGGAACAATGTGCATCAACTAGTCTTTTCTTGTCTTGTCATTTATTTGAACATAATAAAGTTTATACAAAGCAAATCTATCTTTATTCAAATATACCAAAATATACAAAATTGCCACAATGCCAAATGGCATTACTGCCTACTTACTTTAGGAATGTTTGAGGCGGCAACTCCCATGTCTTCACCATTGATACAGATATGCATTGTTGCATCACTGCAACGTTTTACACCAATGTGGTTTCCAACCTGAAAATTGAAATGGAAGTCAGTTTTTTTTATTTTTTTTTTAAATTGCTACATTATGAAAAAAAATTAATTGAATAAATATAAAACATCTTTAAGGGATCCATTTAAAGAAACAAAAATACATAAAATTTTCAGAATTTACTAAATATTTGTTTTTATAGATACAGATGTACTTTACTGAAAGAAAATGATTTTTAGTTATTTTTTTTTAAGTAACGGTTGGACTTTCTTTCCAGTGGAGCATGTACATTTAAAAGGCAGGAGTTAATATACCATATATATATATATATATATATATAAATAAATAATAAATAAATATATATATATATATAATAAATAAATATACCGTATATATTAATATATCGTATATATAAAAAAAGCAGCGTGGCAACATTTGTTGTCGCTACAAAAAAAAAAAAAAAAAACAACAAAAAAAAAAACAACATTATTGTATAGCGTGTGTATGAAAGATGGACCACAGGCTCTTATAATATGTAGATTCAAAAGGCCAGTTAATAAAAGTTAAGGGACAAAATGATATTGTCAATAAGTTTGATGATATTTTACATTTAATTTGCTGGAAAATTATTTTTAATTGAGGCTCGGATTTGAGTAGATATTCTGTATTTAATTAAACAGTGTGTGTAATATATATATATATATATATATATATATATATATAAATATATAAATAACTACCAGCCTGAATTTTTATGCAAAATTTTGTTAGGAAAATTCATGTCATTTGGCAGGATTTGAACCTGTGACCCCTAACAACATAGGGGAAGCCGTGTGTGTGTGTGTATATATATATATATATATACATACACACACACTGTTTAATCATTAAACAAAATAAATATGTCAGTTATTTCCATTTTATTAATCTCAGGAAATTTTCGTCCCCCCCCCCCCCACATATATATATACACTGCTTCGATACAAATATAAACGTATCTTTGATACCATGCGTCAATGGCTTAGGGAGTACCAACTGACTGACACCAAATCGGTCGAGTTTCAATCCTGGCCAGAGGCAAGTTGATGCGTCTAAGCCACACTGATGAGCTGTGATACAGCGAAACAGGCTTGTATGTGGATGACTAATATATTATGCTCTCATTACGATTGAGCTCTCTGGAGAAGAAAATTTTAAAAACAGTTTCCACTTCAGCTATATGCGTGACTCTTCAGAAATGAATTGATTTCTCTTGGTGACTGGTGTGTGTATACACTGCTTAGATAAAACATGTTAAAATTTCCCTTCTGATACCATGCGTCAATGGCTTAGGGAGTAGTGACTGACTGACACCAAATCAGTCGAGTTTTGATCCTGGCCAGAGGCAAGTGGGTGCGTCTAGCCACACTGATGAGCTGTGATACAGCGAAACAGGCCTGTATGTGGATGACTAATATATATATATATATATATATATATATACACACACACACACTACGCATCGTTCATTCAGCAATGAATTTGAACACTCAGCTATTGGGCGTTTGCATAATGATAATGTACATGCTAAAAAGTCTGCCTCCTACCAAGCACCCATAGCTCAGAGGTAGAATCACCGACTGATGCCAATTTGGTCAGGTTTCAATCCTGGGTAAAAAGTAATCGTACTGATGAGTTGTGATACAGCGAAACAGATCTGTCGGCAGATGACTAATATATATATATATATATATATATATTTATATTCTGCAGTCTGAAGATGATGGGTAAATTTTTGTTACCTATCAAAATAGGTTATGATATATATATATATATAATTGGAAAAAAAAAATTCAAACAAAATGAAAATCTAACTTACTTGTAATCTATCAAGTGAAGGTACATAGTTTTCTCTGATTACTGTACCATTCTTCTTAACATCAGACCCACTCACTACCCAGGTGGCCTTAGACGTGAGATCCTCAATAGACTCGGGTATTAGAGTATGAACAGTAGAATCAGTTACAGACAATGTGGTCAATCCTAATTGCAAAGAACCTGACCATAAACGTGATAACTGTTCAATTTTCACCTGAAAAATTAAGTTATTGATTAGAAATTGTAAAATATGCATGCAAAACAATTACATAGTTATACTAAAATAATAATAAAACAAAAAATTAAAAAGGCAAAATCTCAGAATAAGTAATATAAAAGTAGAAGAAAGAAAACAAGACAAGAAACAAGAAAACTTCAGAGGCAAATATCAATGAAGACTATTTTATAATTTCACTTAAAATTCAATTACAACTAATATAAGCCTATTTTCATGCAGAAATAATGCCAATAAAGTAAGATTCATGTCACTAATAGTGAATTTGGTAAGTTTCATTATAACATCTATATCTACCTTAAAAAAAAAGTAAATGAAAAAATCTACAATGAGAACTAAAAACTTTAAATTGAAGAAGTTCTGAAACAAACTTCTATCTAAATTCAAAATGAATAGAAAATAGTAAAGTGAAAATAAATTCAAAAGGCAGTTAATATAAAATCCATTAAAATACAAATTTTTTTATATCTGTATTTTCACCATTTCACCCCCAAGCAAGATAATAATGCCACTAAGACACAAGGTGGTTATTGGGTATTAAGGAATACAGGAAAAAAAAACACTTAATGAGAGCGAACAATAAAAGAACAGGAATTAAAATCTATACATAATTCTTTCAAGAGGGTATGCTAAATGTTTACACAAAATTGAAACCTAGCTTTTAGAAAATTATATATTTCAGAATTGTTTTTCTGGTAAAAACTCTACATTTGCAAAACATGTCAAAGTAGAAGTTGTTTTCTATGTTTATCCTTAATATAAAATTCAATTTTACCCACACAAACACTTCATTAAAAATGAAATACTAGGTACTTCTGTTAAAATTTTGATTTTTGTGTACAAAAAAAAAAGGGGGGGGGGCTTAGTGTATTAAAATTGTTCAAAGGAGTCAATTCCAGGTTCTTGCCGCTAAACTATTAGCCATTTTCAAGTATTTTGGTTATGCCATGGCAAACGATATGTTGCTGACAATATGGCCTGTACATTATGGCCATGTTCATAGTTGATGTTATTAATACATTTTTTATAATGGCTTCTATTATTTTTAGATGTTTTTTGTCGTGCAAGTAGTGTATTGCAGCTGTGTTTTTGATAAATATGCACTTCCCAAATCCTTGAAAATGGTTAATGTTTATTTATAAGGAAGCAAGACAAACCAGGATCTATCAATGTTGTACATTGCTTTGACCCTCTATGTACACTTGTCACAGAGATAGTTACATTTATGTAGAGAGGACACCAGTACTGTTTACAGGACATTCCAAATCAAAATAAATCTCTGGTATCAAAAACAATATTTCTTTGTGTCTTTCATGCATGACTGGCAAACATTCCTGCAAGTCATAATTTTGTCTAGAAAACCTGTGACTGATAATGCTCGCATGATTAGTAAATGTGAGAATGTCAGTTTTAACTGCCTGCATGGCTGCCACAACTGATTTTTCAAACACCACCTCTTCCTTCATGATTGTATCTAACCAACAGTTGGCTTACAGTTATTGCATTTATTCTTTATGATGCTTTTCACAAGTCCTGGTACATACTAGAATCTGACCAAACATTAACCACAAACAACAAAACAAGTGAGCACATGTTAACAAGATAAACACTGACACTCCAGGACACAGATGACAGGCTATAAACTGCCCATGTAAAATAAAAGTTATAAAGTAGATAAAGTTTGTTTTATTATTTGTTTTTATTTGTGCAATGTCGATATCCCATCTTACTAATAGTGAATGTCTATTTAAAAAAAAAAAATTTTTTTCAGCATTCATTCCCACCATTATATATATATATATATATATATATATATATATATATATATAATATGTGTGTGTGAGAAGAAAATACATGTTTCACCATGTGTTAATCTGTCTAACAATGTGTTTAGTTTTAATATTTTATAATACTCTGGATTATATTCATTGAGCTCTATTTTTATCTAAATATTTCATTAATTGGATAAAATCTTTTGGATTATCCTGTTTTACAGAGAGGATAATCTGCAATTCTCTCATTCATATATTATATATATATATATACACACACACACTTTTTAATACAAATGTGTACTGGTCTAACACTATTATGAACAAAAACTAAGTGTATATGTATATATATATATATATATAGCGAGAACGACTACGGGTATAGTGTATATACAGTACTGTGCAAAAGTATTAGGACAAGAACTATTTTATCTTTTATGAGGCATACAGACAGAAAATAATTTAATTGAAGTAATTTTATTTGATTTACTCAAATGCTCTAACAAGAAAAAAATACTTGTTACAAAATAAATTTAATATTTAGTATAATAGCCCTTTGCTTTGATTACAGCCTTCATTCTGTCAGGCACTGACATCACAAGCTTCTTCAATGTATCTATTGGTATCTTTTGCCAAGCAGCTTCTATTTGTTCCCAAAGTGTGTCTTGCAAAGTAACATTAGATTTATCAGTTTTTTTTATCCAAATATCAATTTTTTTTTTAATCCAAAATATCCTATAGATGTTCAATAGGATTGAGATCAGGGCTTTGTGGAAGTCAATTCAAATTACGAAGCCTTCCTTCCTCTTCAGTTAAATAATTCTTACAAAGGTTTGGCTTTTCACCCTGTATTTGAATTTTAGTGAGGTTTTTTGGAAAAAATCACCCCTGTCCTAATACTTTTGCACACTACCGGTAGTGTGCAAAAGTGTTAGGACAGGGGTGATTTTATTCTTTATTTTGATGCCTCATAAAAGATAAAATACTTTTACACAGTACTGTAAATGAACATTGATGTCAACAACCAGTGACAAAAAGCTGTTTCATGCTTCAGTCAGTTAAGTGACATACGTGAAACATGCTTGGGCGATTATGTCTCTTTTGAGACATGACTGACTGGGCAGAAGATTATCCCTCAGCAGGTTGCCATTGCTTTCTGCGGTAGACTGGTTGCTGACCAAAGCTATAGAACCCAATCTGTCCTGTTATTTAACCCATAACTGGAAGGAAGAGACGGATTAATACCTTTCCCAGGGGTATTTGCGCGTAAGTGAATGCAATGAATTCAACTGGAATTTGAACTCGGCTCCCAGATTTCTCGTTCCGAGCCGATATCCACTGGACCACAACGCACATGCTTATATTGTTAAAATCTTATGAAAATCAAAATATACACAGAATCCCATAAATTGATCATTGAATAAAATTTGGAATGAACACTTTCCCTAGGAAGTCTACATGTGCAAGTACAAATAATGCAAAGATTATAACATGTAACATTGATGAAATATAGACAAATCTACTATTAATTATGAAAAAAAAAAAAAAAAAAAAAAAAAAAAAAATTAAACTTAAATATATTATTTTAATCATAGTATTAATATCCAATGTTCAAACCTCTCATACTTTTGATAATCTGTCAAGATGGGCAAGCAACATATGTGGAGGACAGGAAACAATATAGAATCATGTCTTATATTAAGTAAATAAAGTTATTCAGTATAAGCCTGCTTTAGGTCATATCAAGAATTTAGGATGGATCAGGGTAGAAACAGAAAATTTTTTTTACCTCAAACAGTTCATCATATCTGAGAGGATCAGAACTGAAGACCAAAGCATTTTTAAAGTTTCTTGTTCGGGAAGCAATACTACCATTTTGTTTTATTACCACATTCTTGCCACAGCACTGACTAAAGCGATGACAAACTTCTGTTAAGAAAAGAAAAATGATTTATAACTTCATTTTCTAAAAGAAAGAAGACTAAAATAAAACACACAAAAACTAAATCAGTGTGAGTATATTAGACATATTTCAAGTCTACACATATCACAGCTTAAAATTTTAATATTAGCCTAAAACAAGAATCAGGTTTTAGTAATTTTGTCTAAAATTACTTATTCCGGGAGAAGTCAACCAGTAATTTTTCAAACTAACACACCACAGATTAAATATTTTCTTAGTGGTCTGATAGACTAAACAGAAAAGCACATTGTAAATTATAGCTTCTCAAATGGACTAACATTTTTTTCAATTCAATTTGAAATTAGGCACTAGACAACAAATACATCCCAAGGATGATTGAATTAAATTTTTCTAAGGTTTTTGACAAAGTGTGGCATAGAGGGTTGCTACAAAAACTATCCAACAATTGAATCACTGGAAAAATCTTCTCAATTCTAAAGTCCTTCAAATTTTAAAAACATTTGGATCAAAATTCATTGAATTATTACAAATTTAAAATACAATAGCAGGTCATGAAATTGCATCCAATTGAGGAAAATGGTAAAATCTTTAGATGTTCACAAAATGGTTTTCCAGTGACTATATAGAACTAAAATTCTTCAATTGTTTTTTTTTTTTGAGTATCTTAACATGATAAAAACAAAAGGGTTAATCTGAGAAGAGTAGTGTTGCAGATTGAGTGAGTTGAAGTGGAATGTCCTGAGAGTAAAAATGGCACTAACCTGTATTGACAGGTAAAGCTAAAGACTGGTCCATTTCAGCACTTGTTATATTATTGTCTGTAGGAATAGAACTAGATCCAGAAGTAATGGTCACTTGGGCACACTGACCATACAAATCAATCACAGCATATAAACCTAAAAGCAACAATTCATATTACTATGATAAAAAGAATGAAAATAAATCATACTTGGAAGAAATAATATATACAAATACTACAAGACTAACTTCAGCTTAGTATTAAAAAACTAATTTGTATAAGAAAATTATTCAAATAAGTAAATTTGATACAACACCTGCTACAGTACAATCAAATGTGATCTTTTTGAATGCAGTTTAAATTAAACACTCTTAATGTTTTTGTTTTTTTTAACATATCACCCTAAGCAAGGCATTTTACTGCCACTGTTTGCAAGGGTTATATAAGAAGATAGTTATGAGAAAGAGTGACAGGTTATAGGGGGTGTCAGGAAGTGGGTAAGAGGATTAGAATACTGATGAGAGTAGAGTAGACGGAGAAAGGTGCATGAGAGAGAGGATGCAGGTTAGTGAGATAGGAGATCACTATTGACTTTATATTTGAATTCTTGGAGATTGTAGCTGTCGGGGAAGCAAGTAAATGGAATGGAATTCCACAGGTGGGAAGTACAAGAAAAGAAGCTGCCAGAGTAGAATTTGTGTTTGTTGGATTTTGTCAAGGATACCTAGATGGATAACAGGAGCACCCAACCAGATATGGCAGCAATATTCAATGCACAGGCAGATGAAAGATTTATATATATGCAGGATCGTTTCAGGTAGAAAAACTTCCTGGTCCTACACAGAACTGACTTTCTTAGCAGCGGATTTAGCTATGGATTCTATATAGTCATTGCACTTGAGTTCTGTTGTGAGATTTAACCCAAGGAGGTGCAGTGTTTTGCTTTCAGGGAGATAGGAGTGATTGTCTGTGATGGTTAATAGATAACAGCTTCGTTTTGGAAGCATTAAAATTCATGAGCTATTTCTTACCCTAGTCAGCCACAAATTAGAGGTTCTTTTCAAGCTCAGCAGCAAGGTTTGCTTTGTCAGCCTCGGTAGATTTTTGATCAATGCAAGAGTAAACCGTAGTGTCGTCAGTGTATATGCCTACTAGGGATCTTATTACATCTGGGAGATTGTTAATGTAGATAAAGAAAAGCATAGGACCTAGAATAGAGCCTTGAGGGACTTGCGTTTGTATGATAGTATTGAACGGACATGTCTCCCAATACTACCTTCATTGCATGATTTGAAAGGAATGACTGGATATGGTCTAACAATTATCCAGTTATACCATTGTCTCACAGCTTGCGTAGAAGGCCAGCATGCCAGACTGTCAAAATTAATTAACAAAAGAAACTTAAATTTAAAGTTGCTTTGTTTTATTCCATCCCTAATTAATTACTAAAATCTGTATATGTGTTGTGCATGAATGACTTAAAATTATATTAAATGGCACAAGAGCAAGTCAATTCAAAATAACAGAATAATACATTCCTCTCCCTATCAGTAATACCAACCTGAGGTTAAGCAATAAAATCAAAATTCAAACAAAGAAAAAAAAAGTTAACTTTCATTTTTTTGTTTTAACAATTACAAGATTTATTAAACAACCTCTTGGAAATTATTTGGAAATAAAATAGAATTATTTTTTAAAGTATCTTTTTAATTTTATAGATATATTTTTACGTTCATCATTGAATTAAAATATACATTCATGCACAATGTGAATAAAATTGAGATGGACAGTATAGAAGGGTTAATCCCTTTCAATCTGCCAAAAAACCCTGGGTAACAGGAAAAGAGTATGTATAAGTGCAACATTTTGATGTCAATTTTATGACTCCTGCATTTAAACTGAATATTTTCTAATAAATGTATTTTAAATGGATAAACAATTTAAATTTTATCATTTTGCTACCAGCAAAATTAAAAGTACTTGTATGGAAAAAAAAAAGAAGTCAAATTCCATATAACCTTAGAGGCCAAGATGTATGGCATCAGAGTGGATAGAAGTAAAAATATACTTTGTTAGAGGAAAAAAAAAAATCCATACAAGTGAGTGACCATTTTGATATAAATTTTCAAATATTTTTATATGAGAATGAAAATTTCAAAATGTCTAAACTATACATAGCATTGTATTAATATACAATTATATTAACACCAAACTTGAAAAATAATAAAAGATACTTACCTGAAGGTAAATCTCTACACACTACACCTTGGTCTACTCCATTTAAATAATAATGAAGATTTCCTTCTGATGTGCGCATCATGCCAATTCGGCATCCAACTGATACGCAATCAAGATCTAGAGGATAACCATTCCTTATTGTTGATCCATCTTGCATAATTGCAGAACCACTGACAATGTAGACAATTTAGTAGAAAATATTTCATTTGTTATCAAACAAGACATAAATAAATAAAGAAAAACTTTAAAAATAAATTTTTCAAAATCTCATTGAAATTTTTTTAACATTTTACATAAAAAATTATGATAAAAAAAAAAGAAAAAAGTTTTACAATTACAAATAATTTTAGATTTTCTAAAATGACTGCTGAAAAAATAAAATTTGCATTTATCACAGCAAATAAAATATAGGTCATACTGACCTATTAAAATATCAAAGAAAATGTAGCAATGCAAAAATCATCTTACATAAAATTAAATGTTAAGTAAATTAACATCCTTATTCTACAAAATTTTTAAAGGTTTCTTTTGAAAATAAAAATAAATAAAACAAGTAGCAATGTGTAAGGATTTAAAAAATAGTCTACTTCACAAAAAATTGTTTTCACATTTCTTTATAAATTAGTAAAATGATAAATATTGTACTAGTTCTAATTGTATTAGTTTCTGAATGTTGTAATTATAAAATTATTCTTGTAAATAAACTAATAAAGAACTTTAATATTTTTATTGTAAATTCTCAAGAAAAAAAAAATTCACTTCTGTCTTGCGTAAGTTTTATTCCAATGCTACTTTAAAAACAAACATTGTCAATGAATAAATGTTTTGTCATTATGGACACATTTTTTTCCACATTTCCCGACTTGTGAAAAAAAAAAAGTCTTGGTATTCAAGAGTCTAATAAAGAAAATATACCTCCCAGAAGGGTTAGAACCTGCATACAATTTATATAGGCAAAAAAGACTAAACCAGGGTTGCTTTAGACCATTCAGCCATGAACAGAACCATACTTTCATAGCTTATCAGTTTAAAGTGGATCTAGATTAAATGATTTCATCCAGGTAAGAGGAAAGCAGTTAAACCATAAGCCACATTTTCTTTCATTAAAGACTTAAATGCCCAGATAGATAGATGGCACTCATACTGTAAAAAACACAAAGAAAAGAATGTATACTTAAACATGTGTATTCACTAAATATAATGAAAACAAACTGGTTTAACAATACTAGAAACCAAGACTGTACTTTCATTAAAAAACCCCCAAAAAAAACCCCAAAAAACAAAACAAAAACAAACAACAGCAGAAGATCTGTATTATTCAATAAAAAAAGTATGGATTTAAAAAGGGACCATGAAAGATTCTATTTTTCAATGGTGGCATATGATTGTGTATTTATGAGAATTTATATAATAAACTAGCTACAAAAAATTATTTCAGAGGATATAGAGATCATGACCTATTAATATTAAGACATTAAACAGAGTAATAGACAACCAGAAAAGAGATAATAAAAATTCTAAAAGTTTTAGATTTGCAATTGATAAAATAAAATAAAAGAAAAGAAAAAAAACCTAATACATTAATGATACTTATAACTATGCAGTCAGTCTATACATGATACATGCTTGACTAAGCAAAAGATTTTCTCACAGAAGGTTGGCATTACTTTTTACAGTAAACTGGTTGCCAACCAAGTCTATAGAACCCAATTTGTCCTGTTATTTAAACCATAGCTGGAAGGAGAAGCAGTGAATTAATACAGTTCCTAAGGGCATATACATGTATGAGAATGCAGTGAATTTAACTGGAATTTGAACTTGGATCTCCAATTTCTCATTCCAAGCCAATATCTACTGCATCACAATGCACATCCATAAACTTTTTGTTAGGCATTAATAATCTTTGTTATTATAGAAGTATATGATATACAAATTCTAGAGTAATAGTTTAAAATTGAATGACAAAATTGGGGGGGGGGATGCTGTGTTATGCATTTTGTTCTTCAAAAGAATTTTACAAGTCTAAACAACTTTAATCCATAGAGAAAGGAATGAAATACAAACATTGCTTAATATTCCACATTGAGAGAACACTGAAGATATTTAAATTTTAGGCATCCAATGCATTTAGATGCACATCCTAGCAAAAATATGTGTGTAAATGTATTTCAGAACAAATGTTTTTAATCTTTTTTAGTGTATTTCACAAATATTTAGATATTTGTATACAGATTTATCCAACTTCATGTGTGCCATTTTGTCTGCTATTTTTAAGGCAGCTTTATGGTCCCATCCTCCCAGAACTTGTAGTATATTGTTTTGTTAGTAAATTCACTTGTATATTAGATGTTTTTAGTTTATTTATAAGATCAAGAGAGCTTGTTTTGTAAGACACAGTTAAATAAGGTATCATCATTGTATTGGGAATATATTGATTATTTATGTAATATTTATATTTCCAAAGACGCCACTACTATTATTTTTAAAGATATCACACAAACAGTAGTTTTATTAGGAAATGTGATATATGCTATATGATATGTGATGTGTGTTGTGGTGCGTTGGATATCAGCTTGGAATGAGAAATTGGAGAGCTAAGTTTGAATTCCAGTTGAAACAGTTGCATTCACTTATGTGCAGTTACCCTTGGGAAATCTGCCGCTTCTCCTTCCAGCCATGGTTTAAATGGCAGGACAGATTGGGGTCTATAAAATTGGTTGGCAACAAGTCTATGACAAAGTAATGCTAATCTACTGGGAAAATCTTCTGCCCAATCACTTGCGTCTCTTTAGAGACATGATCACCCAAGTGTGTATCATGTATGGCACTTAACTGACTGATATGTTATAAGGTCCGAGATGTAAATTTACCATGGAAGACTTACAAATTGGTGCACTTTCTACACAATTTTTTCCTTAATAAATTACTGTTTCTTTTACAACTGTATACTTTAAATAAAAATTGTCAGCAGATTTATATTTAACAACTTAGGAATTGAGCCTATTGTTTCTTAAAAACATTTCTTTATGTTTATATTCTTTTGATTTAAATTCCTTAAGGTTTCACTAATAGATTACTTGTGGCATTTTTTGTCTATTTTATAGATTTCTGCTTAAAATTTTAGGTTATTTCATTTTGTATTAAATATTTTATTGCTTTTTAAGTAGTTGTAACATTTTATATTGAGTTTAGATAAATTCTTTTTAGTTGCAATCCTAATTGAGTTGGTTAAGTTGTATTAAGCACCTAATTTTATCAAAATAAAACATTTACATTTCTAATTTTGTGTATATGGTTAGTGCTCTCTTTTACTCATGAAAAATTACAGTATTAGAAAAGTTTAAAGTATTTTCAATGTAATTGCTCACATTCTTTGGACTATTACCCACATTTTTATTGCTATATTTACAACTCTTCAGTCATACACTAATCTTAAGGTGATTGGAATTTTGAACTGAACCCTTTATTTCAATCACTGAGGTAGATTGTTCTTGTTCCATGAGTAATGCCACTGCTAGATTTCTCCTTTTAGCTCAACTAAGTTTTTGTATACCTGGCTACAGCAGTGGTTAAAAAAAAAAAAATTTACAGAGTTTAATTAAATGGAGATAAGACATCTGAAGTTGTATGACTCATGGAACAAGAACAATCTACTCCAAGAATTGGAATAAAGGGTTCAGTTCAAAATTCTAAATCCCCTGAAGCATTTTAGAGCATACAATGGCAATGTAAATAATTGCAATACCTCATCTCAGAAATATAGACAAATATTTTCAGCATATTTCTCCATGTAAATATTGTGGGCTACAATTTCAAAGTATTCTTACATAAAAACTGATAATTATCCCAAATTTTATTTTGTTGTTATGGTGTGAATAGAAATTTAAGAGCTCATTTCTGTTGAATTTTTAAGAGACACTTTGCTTTAAGTCAGTATTAGTAAGCTATAACATGATATTAGAGAAAACTAATGTGTATTATTTGTTTCTATTTCATAAGTAAATTCAGTCATATATCAGGTAATAATGTTTTGCAGAGGCATATTCATAAAGTACCGTGAATATACCGGAAATATAAATATTAACTAAACATATTTCAGAAAAGTTTGCATATTGCACACTACATGATCCCATTGAAATGTCAAAGTTCTCATTTTGGCGTCTTTATCCATTGGAAATATAAATATTACATAAATAATCAATATATTCCCAATACAATGATGATACCTTATTTAACTGTGTCTTACAAAACAAGCTCTCTTGATCTTATAAATAAACTAAAAACATCTAATATACAAGTGAATTTACTAACAAAACAATATACTACAAGTTCTGGGAGGATGGAACCATAAAGCTGCCTTAAAAATAGCAGACAAAATGGCACACATGAAGTTGGATAAATCTGTATACAAATACCTAAATATCTGTGAAATACACTAAAAAAAAAAATTAGAAACATTTGTTCTGAAATACATTTACACACATATTGTTTAAGTGATGAAAGAAAAGCTAGTTTTTATACCTCAGCATCCAGGTATCATATTCAATATCAGTCATAGTGGCAGGAAACTCGAGTTCTTCAGGCTTTATCAGGGAGACACCTAAAGCAAAAATACAATATAAAGAGTTAACAATTCTTTACAATATAAACAATTAACATAATATTCTAACGATCTTTAAAATATAAAAATGCATTAAGTCAAAATCTTAGAATTATTGATAATGTTAAATTGTAAAATTTATCCAAAATATAATGCAAAAAGTTATTTTAATCTACTTGGAAATTATCAATTCACCCACATGTAGATAACCTTAATATCTACACAAATAACAAGAATTGAATGAAGTAAACATTGTACAATACATCTAGAAAAAGTTTTGTAGTTATGTTTCAGTTTTTTTTTTTAAGTTTCACTCCAAGCAAGGCAGTACTGCCACTGATGTGCAAAGGGCTACATAAGAGTAAAAGTTTAGATAGGAGGAGAGTGAAGAGAAAGACGAACCAGTTACAGAGGGTGTCAGAGAAAGAGCAAGATAAGGATGGGAACAAAGGTGTGAAGACAGTTGCGAATGTAGAGAGAAAGGAAAAGAACAAGATATATGGGGTGATGTAGAAAGAACTGGAGTCAAGTGGATAAGAGATGGGTATTGACACTGCATTTAAATTCATGGAGGTTGTAGCCATCAGGAAAGAAAGTATATGGAAGGGAATTCCACAGGCAGGAAGTGCAAGAAAAAACTGATGGAGTGGAATTGTTGGCTGTATTTGGTTGATCTAACTGTAAATAGGTGGGACCTAGTTGCTAGTCTGGTTGTACGAGTAAATTCTTGTAGCAGGGGCACCAGTGACTCAAGTTTGTCGAAGCAGAAGCTATGAAAATATTTGTAGAATAGACAGAGAAAAGCCACATCCTGCTGGTGAGAAAGTGGCTGGAGTCGAGCCGCCAAGTCAGGATCTATCACATTACAGATTCTCCTTTAGAGCCTGTCAAGAACACAGAGATGAACAGCAGGGGTGCCTGACCATATATGACAGCAGTATTCTATGCATGGACGGATGCTCGATTTGTATATGTGTAAGATGGATTCAGGTAGAAAAAAAAAAACCTCTTGGCCCAACACAGTGACCCCATCTTCCTAGCAGTGGATTTAGCTATTGACAATGTAATGATTCCACTTGAGATTGGAAGATAGGGTAAGGCTGAGGCAGCGCAGTATATTGCTCTCAGAGAAACTTGCTTGGTCCATATTATGGGGAGCAGGAGAGGTTGCCTGTGATGGTTGACAGTTTTGTTTTAGAAGCATTGAAATTTACAAGCCACTTCTTACCCCCAGTCCACCACTGAGTGTAGATCCCTTTCAAGATCAGTAGCGAGGTTATGTTTGTCCACCTTGCTGGATTTCTTACTGATGCAGGAATAAATTGTGGTGTCATCTGCGTAGATGCCTACTTGGGACTTGATCACATCTGGGAGATCACTTATGAAGATCAGGAAGAGCATTGGGCCTAGGATAGAGCCCTGATAGACACCAGCATTCGTGCAGTAGGATATGAAGGCATGCTCATTCAAGATGGCCTTCATTATGCAGTTTAGTCATGCATTAAATTTTATAAACTTAAGATCTTGAAATAAATATCCTAAGTTAGAAATTTCTAACTTATTTATTCTAAAAAGAATAATCAATAATGAAAAGACACTAATCCAGAATTTTAGATAAGTTCAGAATTTATATTTTTAGCCATTAGATAGACTAAACTATTGCTCAGTTCACACTCCACCCACGTCTATTGAACAGGTGTAGAGGCTCATCCCTTGTTCCCTGTTTAGGATGTGCTTTCCGGCTTTCTCTTTTCCAATCTTTTCACTCTTATGTAGCCCTCTGCACATCAGTGGCGTTATCGCCTTGCTCGGGGTGATATGATTAAAAAAAAATTGTTATATTTATTTTCTTCAAAAGTCACTTCCCAAAATAATGCCACTTATTTTATTATACTGGCCTATGAAGATTTAGCAGCAGAGATTGAACCTTCCCAGCAATAATCTATATTTTTTTGTTTTCGTACTGATAGAAGTCAGACATGAAAACTGAAGATAGTGATTGGCATTGCATTTAAATTTTTGAAGATTGTAGATAGCAGGGACGCCAGAAACCGGAAGAAAGCTCCACAGGCAAGAAAAGAAACTATTAGAATAGAACTGATTGTTGCATCTAGCTAGTTAAACAGTAAAATGGTGAGAACTAATTGCCAATCTAGTAGTACACTTAAATTCATGCAGTCAAGGCACCAAGAAAGAAAGCTCATTAGAATAGTTACCATGAAAAAAAAAAATACATATATATATATTATATATAAATAAAAGAGAGAGAGAGAGAGAAGGAAACTGTCACAACAGTGGGGAAAGTCAAGTGTCGAGATGTCTGGTTAGGACTGATTACATTACAGACCCTTCTTTGGATTTTGTCAAGAATTTCTAGATATATAGCAGAAACATCAGACCAGATACAGCAGCAATATTTAATGAATGAAAGATTCATAAATGTACAAGATAGATTCTGATGAGAAAAATTGTCTAAGAGTGAACCAACTTTCCAAGTATTTGATTCAATATAATCTTCACATTTTAATTAAGAGATGTGTAATTACATCAATATAAACATCACTTTAGTTGAAGTTCTAAAGAATGAAATAAGTCACATAAAAATGTTTTTCATAAAAAATAAGGGAAATTTCACACAAAATTTTATAGCCTAGATTTTAGCACCATTATATCCAGTTAATCTATACAGAAATGTTGTGAAAATGGTAAACATACAAACATTTTGATTGGTAAATTTGATTTAGTTAACATTGTGATTTTATATTTAATTTGATAATTAAACAAATATCTTAAGGAATTTGTGTAGTTTAATGAATATTCAAAATTTAAAAAATTTTATCAACATTAAAATATAAGCAATTCATGAAGGTAGAATATTCTAAGAGTAATGCTACATAAGAGTGAACTATGAGAAATAGTCAAAATAAAAATTTTAAAAGCTATCCAACTATATTTGCAAATATATTATCAACAGACAAGATTCTCATACAACAGACCTTTAAAAAAAAGAATAGATAACATACCAGCTTCTATAGAACCAGACCACCTGTCAACCATTTTTTCTATAACAACTTCAAACAGCTCATTATCTTTCAATGGTCGATTACTCATTACAATAGCATCATTAAATTCTCCAGTGGCATTTGGTCTGGCAGCAGTTTTACCATTGTTCATTACAGTAGCATTAGTACCATGAAGATGGTGAAAACGTAGGTCATCACCATCTGTAGTAATACTTGAATCCATCTCTGGTGAACTTAAAGTTTCTAGAAGAAAATAAAAAATAAAAGATCATTATGACAAAATTAAATATTCCAAAATTTAATTTTTACTAAATGTTTTAAAAATTGTGGGAGGATATTAAAAAAAGAAATTAACACACAACTCATTTTAAGGTCAAAGTTATCGAGTGCAGTAATAATACAATGAAAAAAAAATTTTTTTTAAATTAAAAATAAATAGAAGATATCCCAATCTTTAAGGAGGATGGCAAATTATAAGGGTCAAATCATTATGATGCATGAATCTTAAAATTAAGCAAAAATTAAATTTTCTTTTAAACTTGAAAAATAATTGTTGTTTTTAATAGTAGTAGTAGTAATAATAATAATAATAATAATAAAAAATAATAAAAAAGTCATCTTACCTGACTGATCTACAATAGTGGCTTCTGCTGCTTGACCATAAAGATCAATAACTCCATAGACATTCTCAGGGACATTTGTGGCTGCCATTCCTTGATCAACATGGTTGACAAAAAAATGTAGTGAACTATCACTTTTCCGCATCACACCAACACGATCATTAATCTAAAGAGGTGAAAAACATTTAAAGTGAGTAAATAATCAAAGTTTGTCTATAAGTTATTTTCAAATTATTTGAAAAAAAATTATATAAATTATGAAAGATTTATCAAATATCGACACTATGGAACATTTCAGTACAATCAATTATAAAAGAAATCAATTCTATCAGTCATACACTGTGACTATATGTCAATGTGTAATGCATATATATATATATATATATATATATATATATATAGATAAGTCTGTGCTATATCTGAGTGACATAGGTGCTTCTGCCTTTTAATGTACACATAAGCAAAAACACACAATTTGATTGAGTTTCAAATAAGACACTGGAATATTGCATTCTCCTCCCAGTTTGGATAGACCACATTCTGGGCTCAGCAATAAAATCAGAGTATAAGAAAATGAAAAAATGAGAGAAAAAAAATTGAAATGGTGATTTGTGTCATGAGAAGAGATCATTTTCTTTACAGCCTGGCAACAACCATTAGTTAATAGGAAAAGAATAAAGGCTGATCCATTAAAGTTATGACACCTTTATGTTGTGAAATACATCTGTTTGACGATCTGGCATACATCAGTGGTTAAACTAAATATATTTTCTAATAAATTTAGTACTTTAAATGAACAATTTATATTTGAAATTTGATTATCTTACAGCAAAGTGATAGGTACTGAACTATTACTTAAGTTGGACAAGTATTAACTAATCCTCTTCAACCAAAAATAGTATTCCTTTCTCTCATAAAAGAGAAAAAAAAAATTAACTATTTCTATCCAATTAGTAAATACATAAAAGATCAAGAGGAGGTATTAAAAAACTTTACTTACTTTGAGTCTGTCCAGGCTTTGTCCATACTCATCCATGACTGTAGTCCCATTGTGCATGACCCCATTAGTAGTCATCATCCAGGTGCCAGAACGGACATTGGTCATGGTAGAAGGGAACTCCAGACTCGTGGGCGAATGTGTTGTTACACCTATTTCTATAGAACCAGCCCACTTATCGATCATTTTGTCAATACGCACCTCAAATAACTCATTAGGCTTGAGCGGGCGATTGGTCAGCACTACACCATAGTTGAAATCTTCATGAGCACTGAAAAATGAAATGATCATTTCTACTGGATTACACCAGACACGATTATATCAATATTTATTTTACATGGAGATTAGACAGACGAAAAGAGAGACTGAAAGACAGATGGTAAACTTACTTAGGTCGAAATGCTGTCCTATGCCCATTAATCACTGCAGCATGAAACCCACAGTACGGATGGAATAACAATTTTTCTCCATTAACTAGAAAAGAAAAAGAAAAGTCAGGTTTTCTTTGTAAATTCCAGTAGACAATGTTTTAAATAGAAAGTAAGAGAAAGGTTAAATATAATTGTAGCAGTTAGCCTTTTTAAAAATATCAAGACACTCCTTAAAATATATGACAATATGTGATCTTAAACACCCAATGACAAGATGTTCAATAAAGAAATTATGCAAAAGTGTAACAAATGGTGCCAAACAAATATGGCATGAGTTCATTGACAAAAGGGAACATCTATATCTATAGAAGTGATAAGGGTGGATGTTGTGTAAGTATTTGTTTGATAGATTCAATTTAGCATCTGCATTTTGCAATCTAGCTTGACAGGAGTTGTGCTAAGATGTAGATCAAAATTTTAGAACGTTAATGACACCTTGAAATTTTTCAGAAAGCCAAAATTAGGGGTAGAAAAATATCTCACAGAGTCAGGGATCAGTTTATGTATTGATTATAATATAGAATTGATCACCCCCACTTTATATTATCTATATATAAACGTTGCCTCTCCTACCCTAGTCCAATAGAGATATTCTACATTGTTATCTATATCTATAAAAGTGATGACCTTGTTCCTACAGACTCCAGTTGGCACATGATGTTCAATAAGTTATAGTAAGCTAATGGCTACCACACAGAGAAATGTGATATAATGACAAATATTAGAGAATTGCCAAAGAGTGGTAACTTGTCCTTCCAGTGAATTAGTACTGTTGGGTCTATTGTTTAACCATGCAAAATATTGAGGGTATGGATATAAGTGGACAATGAGTGGCAACAGTGTTTCATTTATATTTATATTAATGACTTATAAATACTAAAACACACTTTACAAGACATGCTAAAGATTAGGTTATTCAAGTATAAGTCATTTAAAAAAAAAAAAAAAAAAAAAAAAAATGAAAAGATGCAGAATGGTGAATTATTTAATAAATTTACTTTGTATATTTAATAATATAAAGTAAGAAAGATTTTAAAAATAAATTTAATCATGAAAATGTGATATGAAATACTTTGCCTTGTATCAGACTATGCTAAGTTTATAAAATATTTATATGATATATATTCAAATTACTCACCTTCTGCAACATCTTCCTGCATGTCTGAGTAAAATTGGAATGCATTGTTTCTTCTTTGGTCACCACCAGCACCACCAGCCGCACCAGCCGCAGCAGGTGTGTCTGGAGTAGAAATAGCCTCACTGTTAGTAGCTTGCATAGGCATACAATCATTATTACAAACTGGTGTTTTAACTGGGCCTCCATCCACAATAGTGACCTTGACAGCCATGCCATAAAGATCTACAACACCCCATACAGTTGGGGTAACATCTGTAGCAGCTATTCCCTGATCCATACCATTGATAAAGTAATGAAGGGATCCATTTGATTTTCGGACCAGTCCTATGCGGTCCCCAACCTGCAAATTGATTTATTACCAAAACATTTCAGAAAGTGAGCAGCAGACAAAAAACATTCAGTCTCAAAATTTACAGTTAAGTAAATTAGAACCAAATTAAACTTCATAAAATTAGTTGGTGCCATTTTTTGGAGGTTTATATAACTCTTATATTAAGTTGTAAATTATGAATATTATTAAACAATATTTTGAAATATACAAGAATTTAATTATCCACGTTTATGATGTATTTTTTTTTTTTTTTTAGTTGCATAAAGAGACATTGCACCAAATTAGCAGTAAACCTAATTTATAAAATTATAAAATGTTAACTAAATCATTTATTTCTGAATTATAACTGAACTTTTATCATTACAATCTTTAAATACTACATTTAAGTATATTCGGATAGATATAAATATGACTTCTGATGTAAATTATGTGTGTTATTGTTTCTGATAGGGATTTGTGTAAAAGTTTTTCTAAGTAAATTTTTAATTTAATGAAAGGTTCTAATTATTGGATGGATTTAACATTTTTAAATATTAAGGATTTCAATTATCACAATGTTTAAAATCATGGTTGGTTTGATTTTTTTTTTAATACTGTTCACTGTACAAGATCCAAGAGCTATTCAAAGTAGGTTACAGAGTAAGAAGTAAAAGGCACAGTTTATGAGGATATGTGGGGTGGGGAGGATTATGGTTAATCCTAGAATTGAACAGGTTAAAAATTGTAGTGACTGAAAGTATCCTGAGTGTCAGTTCCAGAGAAATTCATATAATAAATTATAGTATAAATACGGTATATATTTTTGGAGTTTGTAGCTAAGAAAATAGATATGAATAAATTATCTTTTTTAAAATCTGGTTAAATATAACAAATTAGGTGTTTGGTAATGCTTGCATTTGTCTAGGAATTCATTATAATTTAGCAATTTATTTTGATTTTTGAAACTAATTTTTTTATTCAAGTATATATGTTGGTAAAGATATTTGTTTTTTTTTTGTTCCTATATATATATATATATATATATATATATATTTTGAAAGTGTTGCAGTGTTAACTTCTCTCAAAAAGACATTTTATGATTATAAAACCTTTCTTTTAGAGTTTCATTTGCGCCTACATAAACCTTTTTTCTCTATTAATATTGTTTTTATTGTAGCTGCGGATGACAATATATAACTTTTATTTTTAAAAAGGAAACTTTCATATATATCCCAATGTATACAATTATGATAATTATTAATTAACTGCTCACAAAATCAGCCATCTTAAACTAAATCTATTTGGGATAATTTAGTCAAAGATTTAAAAATGTTACTTACAGAATGTACTTTGAGAAATATCTACATTTTTATAAGCTTAATTTATTGGAACCAATGGAAAGTAACATACTAAAAGTATAATGAACAAATTACTAAATGACAATTCAAAATCAGGGTAGAAAGTTAGGTCTACAAAGGTAGGAACATAAGCTGGGATTCTGAGAATCATTGTGCTAGGCTATACTTTTAGACAAAAATGGTATCTTTTTTTAAAACTCAATTAACCACCACAATTTTTATTATATATATATATATATATATTAATTCAGATACTTCAGTCCAAGGGAAAAAGCAGGAAGGTAAATTCCAAGAAACCCGATCCTAATTAATATTAAAAATTTTATTTTAATATTAAAAAATGATACAGGAAGAGAGCTCCATGTAATAAAATATTACAGAGCAAATATATATTAAAAAAGGATTAATTCAAAGATGTTGAATGGCCATTTCGATATGAAGATCCCCACGGGGGACAACACATCACCTCAGCAACATAAAAATCCTTTCAGAAACTGGAGAAAAATTAGTCTACTTTTCCTTTTTAAATAGATTGCAAAGAAATTAAAAAAAAAATAAAAAAAAAATAAAATAAAATAAAAATAAAGGGAAAGAAAAAGAAAACGAAAGAATAAAATCAAATAAATAAGAAAAGAAAAAATTGACAGTCTGGGTTCGCAAAAAAAAAAAAAAAAAAAAAAAAAAAAAAAAGAGAATTTTTAGTTACATTCTCTTTTTTGCGAACCCAGACGATGTCAATTTTTTTCTTTTCTTATTTGATTTTATTCTATCTTTTTCTTTATTTTTATTTTATTATTATTTTTTTAATTTAATTTTTATTTTATTATTTTTTATTTTATTATATTTTATTTTTAATAAAAACAGTGGTCAATGCAAAACTAGTGTTAAGATACGTACTGAATAATTATATTGTTCATTGATGCTAATGAAAGTGACATGCACAAGGCAATCATCAGCATAAGTTTATACCTGATGAGCATCATGCAGAAAGTGACAATGACAAAGTTTGAAATTTTATTTTTTTTATGTACACAGAGAACTCAAAGCAATTATAAATATTAGACTATTTATTTGAAAAATGGCTACTTAAATGAGTTAGTGAATTTGATTTATAATATATGAAATATCTATTTTTAGTAAAAA
Source organism: Ascarosepion bandense (assembly GCA_037127315.1). Lineage (NCBI taxonomy): Eukaryota > Metazoa > Mollusca > Cephalopoda > Sepiida > Sepiidae > Ascarosepion > Ascarosepion bandense. The sequence goes on from JBBBDQ010001974.1 coordinate 1,131,076, forward strand.
ATGAAGTGATAAGTTTGAAATAAAATTGTTATTTCTCTTATGCTGTGAGCATTTCATAATTCTAGAGATTATGTTCTGTTTTGCAGGGAAACATGAAACAATTTTGTGGTCTGCACATAAGTTCTTAGAAGCTACCCAGGTCAACTCTTTACTCTTGATTTTTTTTGCACAAATTTCTTCAGACCATACAAATATTTTTAACATTTTTAATATAATGCATTCATATTGATAACATATTTATTATTTTTAAGTAGCTTTCATTGAAGCTGACATTTTTATTTGTTCGAAATAACATATGCTCTCATAGAGAAAAAAAAAAGAAAAAAAAAAAGTATAGTATGAAAATAAGGCCCCAAACTAAAAGTTTTATTGGCAAAATGTTAATGTTACTAAGAGGTTAGCTCAAAGTATTTTTTAAATTTTTTTAAAAATTCTAACAAGACTCTCCAATTAATTTCCTGAAATTAATAGAAATTCTCAACAGTTTGCCCATATACCTAATATTAATGAAACTTAGGAGTCATTGGGGAATGCTAATCAACTGGTTTTTTTTTTTTTTTACTAAATTAGCTCCTTTTCAGAAAATTTGCTTGAAACTAAACAAAAAGGCAATAAAACTATGCCATTTTTTATTTAGATAAACTTAATTGGTTTTTATAAAAAATATATATTAAGGATGTCAGTCTGAAGAGAAAAAGTTTTTCAATGAATAATGAATTTTTGCAAGATTTGTTTCATTTTTATTATAATAATTTATAAAGTTTAAAAAATCTTTTACAATTTTCCTTTCATCATCCATGTTAGATTGTTAAATTAATTTGTGAAGAATATATTTAATAATTGAAAAGCTTAATACAAATAATTGAGCTAGTAGATTTTCAAAATAATTAAAACATTTTATTTCTGTGCATACTGAGGACTTTTTTCTTTTTACAGATAGCTGTACATGATATATATCATTAAAAGGTCACATTTCAGAGGTTGTATTCCTTAGAGAAAATAAATAAATAAAAAATAATAAAAATAAAACAAAAACTATATAAACATTTTCAGCAGGGTACAATTCTTTCATTTTGCTTCTGTGTTTCCAGTGCCCTACATTTCAACAGGCTTTGCAAATCATCCTTTCAAAATCTAAAGCCAGTTTTATATTTTAATTTCAAGTTTCCTAATTTTGTTAAAGAAAAAAAATTGTGAAAGTCAATTTGTGGAGGAACCTAGTAAAGAATGTGAAAAATAGATTTTAAAAATAAAAATGAATAAATACTATAACATTTCATAAATTGAGTTGCCTGTCATGTTATACAATTTCATTGTTATTAAATTGTAAAATTATTTTAAAAGAAGGTTTTATATTATTTTAATTTTTAATAAGCATCTTCAAATGTAAGGCTATAAAGCTAAACTAAGTAAAATTCTATAAGATATTAGATAATTGCTGAAAATAGTTACATTTTTAATTTTGCTATATAAAAACAAAAAATGAAGTATGATTAAACTACATAAAGTTATGTCAAATTCATCTTCGATACTTCGCATTTTTTGATAACTTGTCATGTCATTTATCCCCTCTGATAACAAGGCTACCGTAATTAAGAAATGCTTTTATAGTACATTTCAAACAGTAAGCAAGTAATCCTTGTTTCAAATCAGATTTAAGTTAAGTTTAAATTTGTTAATTTGAATAAAATAAGTATATTTTATTTTTACAAGATTTTTTTAAAACCAAGAATTGGATTTTGCTTACAAAATGTGTCGAATGATCAAAAATGACCAAAAAATTAATTTTTTTTTTAAATCTGAAACATTTTAAGATTCCAATTAATAAAATTTCTGTTTGAAATTACAAAGTATTTTGCTTACTTGAATTAGTAAGTTTAATCTCTTGCCTTTTAAAGTTAAAATTAAAGTTTTAAGAGAACTATTTTTAAAAATTCAATTCAAATAGGTATCATATATTAAAATAGTGTGTAATAAATAATTCAGAAGTTCATTAAAACAAGGTGTAATTATTAGTTTGTTTTTTTTTTTTTACTAAAAAGGATTCCAATTTTAAACTTACTTTATCATTTCAACTGCATTAATTTGCATAATGGAGCATCAATATTAACAATTTTTTTGATGATATACCTTCATAGATAGAGACACTTACAGCGAGATCATCCAGATTGAATTCTCCATACTCCCTTCTAGTGCCTTTCCCATTGGTGAGGATACCACAGCCACTCATCATTATGGTACCTAAATCAATAAGTAACACACTTTGCAATACAGAATACCAACAAACTCATTAAATTATATATATATATATATATATATATATACACACACATACACACACACGATTCTAGTTAAAGTAATAAACATATACAAAAAACATTTCTACAGCTGAAACAGGTATTAGTAAATTAAATCTGTATTAGTAAAGCAAAAGTTAATCACTTGATTATAAAAATAAAAACAAAACAAATATTTAGAGTAACTACACAATTATTAGAGATTTTGGAACTTTAACCCCCCACCCCCATTTCTTTTACTAAAGTTAGTTTAAAAAAAAAAAAAAATATTATGTATGTCACACAGGAAACTTAAAATTTTCAGCTAGAAAAGTGGAGTACTTAGTATTTTAAATCATGCAAAATGAAATACAAGATTTTTTTCTAAATTGCAATTAAAGTGTAAAACTAATAATGCTGGTTTAATAAAGTTAAAAGCTTTACACCTTCAACAATATCTTTGCTTGTGTAGTTCAAGTACAGAATGAGATGGATTGCCTAGAGATTAACCCTCTAGGGCCATTCGTATCATATTTGATACAGCATGAAAACAAGCCTTGAAAGAAATATTTTCCTGAAAAATTTTTTAAGAGAAATATTTTATAAATTTCAAATGAAAGCAGTACTGACTGTTCAGTCAATGAATACCAAATGTTTCCTTATAGGGAAATACCAAATGTTTCCTTATAGGGAAATACTGTATCAAATATGATACGAATGGCCCTAGAGGGTTAAATATCCTCCTTGGAAAACATGTATTAATTACAGCAGTGTGGAAAGAACAAAATGAAAGCAAGGTGTGAATATCAAGAAGGGGATGTTATAGTGTCATTTGGTGCTTAACAAGTAAAGTAAATAATGTTTTTTTTTATGTCTAAAATAAAAATGTTATCTTGTAATCTAAAAAACAAAGTTTGTAAAATAGCAACTTCAATAGTCTCACTTTTGATTAAAAAATTTAGAGCTCATGAACATGCACAAAAGATTTAGGCCTTTTATTAAAACTAGTTTTTTAAAAACATATACTAATGTTTACAGAAAATTTACTCTATTGATATTCTCATTCACTAAAGTTTATTTTCAAATGGTAACTGTTTAATTATTTTCAAACTTTAAAAATTATTTATATGCAAGTTGCAAATAAACTAGAGGGATTTGGGTAAATTAATTTTTAAAAAATTAAAAGAAAAATTTATCTTCTAAATGAAACCACCTAGGAAAACATTCTCACAACACACTTCCTACTTATTTAATGATGAAATCTTTAGTTTCCTTCTCCTCCTCCTCGTTCACCAGATGTCATCTCACCTGTGTTTTGTCCTCTTCTTTCTATTGAATAAGCAGAATTACAATAGGGGAATAAAGTTTATTATTGTTAATTTAGTTTGCATGTTTGGCATGGTATATAAAATAAAATAAAAAATAAAAGCAAGGATTTATATTTACTTCAATAAAATCTGGTTTAAACAAAGTTAAATGTTATTTTTCTTCCAGACAATATTTAAAAAATTTATTTAAAAAAATTTAAAAAGAAGTCAATATAAATAAATTTATTACAAAGATATTAAAAAGATAGTTGTTTTACTGAAGCAAAGAATTTGGATTTTATAAATAAAAAGTATTTTTATATAAAGAATTTTGTTAATGCAAAAAAAAAAACAAAAAAAACAAAAAAACAAAAAAAAAACTAAAGTATTAAGTCTATACATAACATAGGTTTCAGCATGAGTACAAAATAAAATTTTTCTTAGTTATTACTTCATTAGATTTTTAAAGAAAAAAGTGACTAGACCAATATTATAGTCAGTAGCAGTAATTTGTCTTTGAGCAAAAGTGAATTTTATTTTAGTTTTAAAAAATTTGGGCACTACTGATGTTAATTGGTCCACTTGGTTAAAAAGAAAAAAAAAAAAAAAAAAATATATTTGGTTTTTTTTTAAAAACATTTTGGTAGATTCATTAGATTTTCCTGTAAGCACAACTTCTGTCAGAATTGAAAAATGTTGATGCCTTTTCTCATTTTATAGGGAGGTATGTATGTTCATAATATAAATCAAGTATCAAATTAATTTCATCAGTTTTATTTACAAATGTTATATTCAAAATTGTGCAAACTTCATTGTTAACTGCATATTATTGATGTCTTTTTCATGATTCAGTATTTCCTTCATTTTTTTTTATTTAAACAATTTTAAAAATTAAAAATAAAGTTTGCCTTTTTAGTAAAGGAATTTGCACAAACATATGGCGTGATAATTATTTATCTTAAATGAATAACAAATGGATATATGTCCATTTTAGATTTATTCATTTATTTAAAAGACTATTTGATTATCATATCTCTGCACATGTGAATGAAGTCATTTTGTCCAAGAATAATGGCTATTTAGTATTTATGACATCATTAGCAAATAGTTTGGCTACTTGGAATTTGTAGGTAACCAGTCTACAGATACACTTCTCCAGAAAAAGAAAAAAAGAAAAAAAAAGAAACATTATCTATTCTAACAGCTGAAAGGATAAGCCAGATAAATGTTAACCCAGTTTATATTCACTACAGTGAATCAAAATTTGATGGATCTGGCTACACAGGTAAACAAGGTTATATGCATATGGAAGAAAATCTATGTTTGAATCTGAAACTGAGCAGATATAAAAATCTCAAGGAATTTAAGGAGAAGGATTTTGTTTAAACGATATGCAGTTTCTTATCCTGCTGAAAAGGCATTTTTTCTTTAATGAAATTTCTTGAATATTCAAGTTGGTAGACTAAAATAAATATACCATCTAGTCAAATATGAGTATCCACTAATAATGTTTAAAGAAGATAAAAATTTGTTGGAATGATAAAATAAAATCTGTTTGCTTGCTCAGGTACATTGGATCTAACAATGGATTTTCTGTCTAGATGGATGCAGGTTCAAATCCTGCTGAAAAGTACATATTTTTCTTTAATGTGGTTTCTCAAATATTCAAACTGGTAGATGAAAATATACTGATTAATAAATAGATAAAATAAAATGAAACATCTACTCAAATATAACTAAAGAGCAACTAAAATATCACTAAAAATAACATTTAAATTGACAAAAATGTGTGTGCATGAGTGTACTTTATTTAAAGTAAATCTTAAAGAAAAAAAAATGTCAGTAGTATGCAGTTATTAATGATGTGGACAATTTCAAATTTGACATTTGTATATAAAGTACAGATAACTCTTAAGTTAGGGTTTGATTTAATACTATAAACTAAAACTCAATATTTTTAAATTCTGACAAATATTGCTTTTAGAGAAGGCCTAATGAATGCTAATCTACAAAAATTATGAAAAAGAAATTTTTTTGATGAGCAGAGCATTTAACCTGTAGTGCCAAAATTTGCAACCAAACCTCATTCATACTTGCAGTGACAGCAATGACAAATTAATTTTCTTTTAATAAGGATTTTGGTTTATGTGGTTATTTGATATCTGTACTCCAGATTTTATCAATTTACGAATTGGAACTCGAGAAATTATTTTAATATAAATACTAAAATAAATAAATAAAAAAAAATACTATTAAAAGCTCTATAACCAAGAATTTTTATTCATTAGTTTTAAGTGTTATATAACTTTAAATATGTCAGCTTAATTCTGAGCCAATTTCAATTATTTTTCTCTTTAGTTGGGAAAGGGGGAAGAAAAAAAAATGAATTTGAACTTACTCTTACCTGATCTCATGTTCGTCATTGTTGGAGGGAAATCCAAGAGTGTAGGGTTGTGAGTTGTTACGCCAACTTCTATAGACCCTGACCATTTATCAACAAGTTCATCAAGACGAATCTAAAAGTTAAATATACAACTATTAAAAGAAGAGAAAAGAAAAGGCAATTTGCAAAGTATCATTGGTACTCATCAATTTGAGTGAATAAAGCATTTATCAAATATGGGATTAAAAATAGATTCATTTTCTACTGCTTATCAACCCATTGCAGGTCATTTAAAAGCCAGAAAGTTATCGATTCTAACAATTATTTTTATGGTGGGGTATAATAATGCTGCAAATATCATGGATCGAGCATGTGAGCAATGATGAAGTTTTGGAAAGGATGGAAACAAAAAGGAAATTAATACTGAGCAACAGGAAGAGACAGCTAAAGTTCCTGGGACATGCAATGAGGAAGGAGGGCTTGGAGAATCTGATACTAACAAGCCAGATAGAGGGAAGGAGAGATAGGGGAAAACAGTGTGTAACATACTTGATGGGCCTAAGCAGGTGAATGGCAGAAAGAGGGTTGGGTGGTGTAACAGGAGAAAGCATGCTAAGAGCCACCAGGTATAGGGAGACATGGAAGGCCATGACCGCCTATGTCCTAAAAGGACAAGGCACAAAGATAATAATGGTTTAGTGATACAAGAGTTACTAATTAACCCATAGCTGGTTAAGAGGTTGATTCATGGTTAAGTGTATTTGTACATAAGTGAATATAACAAATCCAACAAGAATTGAAACTCGGTATCTGATTAACAACCCCGAGCCATTATCCATTACACCATCCACACATCCAAGTGGTTACCCATCTAAGTACTGACCAGGCTGACTTCAGTGATCATATTGCAACCAGTGTTTCAATGTGATGTGACCATAAACCAGAATTAAAAGGTATGCTATGAAAGGAGTAGTAATTGTTTTTCTTATCTATTTTCTTTACAAATATACTTTTATAGTAACATCTTTTTTCTGTCATGTTTTGACTTACATTAAGCTACAGAATAGTAAACAATATTTATATATTCGTAGTATATCCTGCAAAAGTTGTAAATGTACTTTTGATTTGACAAAATTTGAATTAGGAAAAATGAAAAAAAAAAAATGAAAAAACTTCAGGTTAGTTTATGATTTATAAGTAAAAACACATTTTTTTTCTATCTACAATAGAAATGTACATAAAAAGGATAAATCATTAATTCTGTAGCCTGATAGTTATACAATGAAAATTTCATTCAACTTATGTTTGATTTATAGAAAAGTATTAGGTTAAGTTAAAATAAAAAAAATGTAAATTATTTTTTTTCATCATTACACTTATAGATGTATATATAATCCTATTCTTGAAAAAAAAAAAAAAAAAAAAAAAAATCTTTCAATAATTCCTAAGAACCCGAGAAAGCAAATGCAATTTATTTATATATATAAGAGTGCTCAGTACAAAGTTGAGCTTAATATTGTAATTTTATAAAAACCATTGTAATTTTGTTATTACAATGGTTTTTAGTGATATTTTAGTTGCTCTTTACTTATATTTGAGTAGATGCTCCATTTTATTTATTTTATCTATTTATTAATCAGTATATTTATTTATTTTCATCTACCAGTCCGAATATTTGAGAGATCTCATATCACTACAAAAATTTTCATGTTACAGAACAATACTGTTTTTCTTCAAGTGATATTTTTTTTAAAAAAATAGTGAAAATGATTTTAGAAAATTTAAGATGAATTCATAATTATTTAGAAAATGAAGGGGTGGTTGCTGGAGAATATGCTTGTAGGTTTGTCAATATTGTTAAATCAAAAATGAGAATTAAGTTGAACTATAAAGCTGAAGATTTGGGTCTCAAAAAAAAAAAAAAAAAAAAAAAAAAAGCAAAGTAGTTTGGTATCAAGGCATGTCACAGTTTAACTTTGGGTAACTTCATAGTTCAACCTAATTCTCATTTTTTGATTGGACAATATTTAGACACCTACAAGCATATTCAACTACTAACTCTTCATTTTCTAAATAACCATAAATTCATCTTATATTTTTTAAATAAATGATTTTCACCATTTATTTTAAAATATCACCTGAAGAACAGTTTTGTAATGAACATTTTTATATAATGATATTTTTATAAACCATAGTAATAACAAAATTACAATGTGTGTTCAACTAACTTTGGTGAAAATGATTTACATTTGAATGCAAAAAACTGTTTGCTTATTTAATAACAAAATATAAGAAGACAGAAAACTTATATCACATGGGTATGTTTAATTTAGCTAATCAGAATGAAGGTCGACTAAGAAAATTTAAAATATAGGTTAGATGTTAGCGGATATGAGGGTGTTAATATATGCCAGATGAAAAGTTGTTTTTCGGCGAGACTGCTTTTTTCTGATAAAATGTGAACATTTTATTTAGAAAGAAATACTCTTAAGAGTTCTATGTATCCCTGCTTGTTTAAAAACTAAAAACCCTTATTTTAGACCAGTCTTAAAAGGGACTTTTGGTATGATTAAATTATTTTTGTAATTTTTTTTTTTCTACTCCAGAGTACATTTCTTTAACAATTTCTAAAATCTATTAAATCAATATTATTTATATAATACAAAATAAAGTAAAGAATATAGATAAGTTAATATGCTTATATGAATAATTATCAACAATATTCTAAGGTGAAAATTTTGCAATGTTTACATATGACAGTAATTTTATTATGTTTAAGAAATTTAATGTATAGTTTTTCATATAGACACAAGAGGCATGGGTCATTTGAAGACCCCCCCCCCCTTTTAAATTTTCCATTTTATTGTTGGAGTTTTATTTGTTTCTTTCAAGTACTAATATATTTATGATGCCATCATTTACTTTTGATTATATAATAATAAAATTCTATATTTCAAAAGATTTATAAAAAAAAAACAAAAGAATGCATTTTATAAGATATTATCAATGAAATAAAACAATTTATGAAGCATACCTCGAAAATTTCATCATCTTTTAAGGGTCTGTTAGTCATAACAACACCATTATTAAATTCATCAAGTGGTCGTGTTCTTTCTGCAGTCCGTCTACCATTTGTCAACTTAACTAGTCCACCACATTTTTCATGGAAAACTAATCTTTCATTCGAGCGTGACAAATGTGTATCTCCTCCTCCTCCTCCAGCCATACCATTTCCCACACTTGCACAAAGATTTACAGGTGCAGAGGCAACAGTGTTGGATGCTCCAGCAGCATTATCATTGAATATAGAATTGTAAGCAGAATCTGATCCAGATACAGCACCAGTTGCACCTTGGCTCATATTATTAGCAACTTGATTTGACAGCTCAGCCAAAAATTCATTGGCTAATTCACTTACAATATTGCTATTGAAGGCTGAAACACAAAACAGAATTTTTTTTTTTTAAATAAATGAACAAAAATTAAATGTATTAAGAATTATTAGTAGTTTAAATATAATCTTTATGTCAAATTAAATTTATGATTCTATCTTTTTTATTCAAACACTGAAATGATTAAAGATACAAAGATATTTACTCCCTACAAAGTAAACTTTATAATTAAATTAACTAATAAAAGAACCTTTAATTTGGATTTTACTTGTAAAAAAAAAATCAAAAAAAAAAAAAAAATCTCTTTTCACATATGTATATATATTTTTATGCCAGTATTGTGTATGAGTGAATTGGATGTCATTTAATATTCAAACAAGCACATAGGGGAGATGTACAGACATGATTTGACAGAGTTTCAAATAAGACACTGAAATAATGCATTCCTCTCCCACTCAGTATGAACAACTCCTACTTTGGGCTGAGCAATACAATTTTAAAGTAGGAAACTAGGAAATATTTTTTTTAATCTTAAAACAGATATTAATGAACTTTTAAGAAATTATTTGGTAATAGAAAATCATTTTTTGCAAGTTTTTTTTTTTTAAACTTGTAGAAAAATCTTTAGGTGCATCGTTGAATTAAATATACATGCAGAGATGGAAAGCACAAACTTTTGTGCACATTTGTGCGCATTTGAATGAATGTGAAATGAAAATCAATGTTGTAGGGATTAATTTACCCCATTTGGCAAGAAATCCTGAATAACAGAAAAAGTGTATAAACCAGAATGTGTAGACTTAAGTTATTTTTATGCTTCTTGTAAACCGATTATATTTTCTAATAAATATAATTTTAAATGGACAAACAATTTAGATCTGACATTTTATCATTTTGCAATCAGTGAAGTGACAGAAACTGAACATTTGAAAAATAATTTTTGGATACACTTAAAAATAACAGGTTTGATAAACAAAGATTAAAAAAAAATCCTTGTGGCTTATTTGGATTATGAGTACAAGTCTTTTTTTGTGAGTGAATATTGCACTAACAATTTTTGAAGAATAATTTTTTTAGATACATGTTCTTATTTAACCCATAGCTTGGGGAAGTTATGGATTCAAATCTTTCCCATGATTATTTGTGTGTAAGTGAATCTAATGCACCCAGCTGTAAGTCATACAAAATTTTACTGTATATAAATGAAGCAAATACATTTTTCATGTCAACTTTTTAGTGTTACAAATATTGTTTGAAAAAAGAAAGATTGTAGGATTTAATTTATAAATTTTGTTTTTTTACTGCCAAGAAATATAATCTTCACCATTAAAACATACAGTAGCATTTATTATAACAATTTGAGCCTATAAATGATTTATACAAACTTACTGTTTTGTCTAATACTGTCATCCACAATGGTAACTTGAGCACATTTTCCGTACATATCAACAACTGCATAGACTTTATTTGGAATTCCTGTAGCTGCTGGACCATGATCAACATCATTAATAAAGAAGTGCAATGCTCCTTGGGTAGTTCTCATCACTCCAACACGATCACCTTCTGAAAGTCTGTCTAAATCACAATCATACTCTTCATTTATTGAATGGCCATCTTTCATAATGGTGTTGCCAGACATTACCCATGTTCCTTCACGAAAGGATGATGCACTGACTGGGAAATTCAAAGTAGCAGGATCACAAGTTGTAACACCAATTTCAATTGAACCACTCCAAGAGAAAACCTGGTGGATAGATAATATTAAAAAAAAAAAAAAATGACAAAGATCTAAGTTCAAATATCACAATATTTTTTTAAGCATGGTATTTTTTTTTCTGTTATTCTGAATATATAAAGAGAAACAAAATAATTGATGCATTTACTAATAACGACATTCAGTTCCTGGTGCTCAAGTTACCCCACCTCCAATGCTAGGGTTTCCCCTAATTCTACTCCATGTGAATTTTCTTAAAGCAAAATCCATATATAATATAAAAATTTTGGCAATGATGGATAAACGTGCCTACAATAACGCAGTGTAAGAAGGACATTTTTTTTTCCCTCTATAACACTGATTTTTTTAACTACCTTTCCTCCTTGGCATAATTGAAATAAAACCTAAACATATGATGAAAGTGAATTTATAGGTCTTTTTTGTTTTTGAGAATTGACAACAACACTATTAGGTTGTTTACTTACAAAAATATTTACATTCTAAAACTAATACAGTTAGAATTAATGCATTTATATTTATCATTTACCAAATTATAAAATAAATGTGAAAATTTTTCATTCATAAATTTATAAACATTTACTAAATTAAAATATGTGAACCAACTAGAGATGGCTTAATACTGTTCCCCCACTTATACGCAAATACCCTTGGGAACGGTATTAATCTGTCTCTTCCCTCCAGTTATGGGTTAAATAAAAGGAAAGATAGGGTTCTATAGCCTTGGTCGGCAACTAGTCTATTGCAGAAAGTAATGGCAACCTACTGCGGGATAATCATTTGCCCAGTCAGTCATGTCTCTTTCGAGACATGATCGCCCAAGCATGTATAACATATGGCACTTAAAACTGAACCAACTATAAGGAAATCCTTATTTTACCATTTTATAAAGTTTGAATAGATTAGCAAAACATTGGTTAATTGCCAAACATCCCAATGAATAATATAATGTAAACACCCTAATAAAATAGTGTTTAGTGTTTTTGTTGTCAATTCTAAAGATTGAAGTATGAATTCATTTTTATCATATATTTAGGTTTTATTACAATTTTAATAATTGCATTTTAAATCAATAAACATTGCCAAAGAGTGAAGGTAGTTAAAGAAGTGGTATAATAACCATCTTCCTGACATTACATCTTATTGCAGACATGTTTGTTAATATTTTCCCAAATTTTATTGAAACCAATTTATGTACTATAATCATCACTTTAATGTCAGAAATAATATGAATCATTTCTAACATAAGTAAAAAAAAAAAAAAAAAAAAAAAAACACTATCATTGGAGCAAAACAAGAAAGCAAGCACTGCAACACCTTCCAAGAGCAGTAACCAGTCACATATTTTTGGCAGTCTACTTCAGTGTGTTAATGCAGAAAATAGGAGTTATACTGGATTAAAATCCATGATAACATACAATCTTTAATTTTTTTTTAATTTGAAAAGTTATTTTTCATTTAAATGATGATTTTCATTTAAATTATGATAAAATGGTAAGAATAAGTGCTCCATTTGCCAACAAGAGTCTATCTAAATGTCCAGTGTGTATATGGGTGATGGTTAAACTAAGTGCTGTCTGTTTCATTGAAATAGATCGCAAGATATCAATTCTTGCCTTAAACTTGATTGATTCTTAAAAATACAAGGCCTCATGACTTAAGTAAGTAAATCTTGAATTTATCTTATTTCTTTTAGTATTTGCTTTTTGAGAGACTTCATCCATACATATTCATGAAATAGATGTTTGCTTTGGATGTTTTTTGGGTTTTTTTTAATCAAAATCTAGGTGGAATAAACATTTAGAAGTTGCTTAATTTACAAATGTTTTTGTTTTGTTAAACATTTTCATTCACTTATTTCTTAGAATAGATTTGGTTATAATGTAAGGAAAATGGTTTCCATTTTGTTAATTTTTTTTTTTACTACACCCTTGTACACTCTACGTATAAAAAAAAATGCAATAAAATAATTATTGAAAGGTAAACAAATAAACACAATACTTTGCTGCTCTAAATGAATTCAAATGATATAGTTTTATTTGTGAATTGTTTTTTTTATTTAACAGAGTGTGGTGAACATACATTTTCTTATCTTGGTTGCATTGTCAAAATTTTTTGTTATGGTGAATGGTGTTTTATATACAAACATTTATGTACATTCATTACTCTACAATATCGTAGCCTACACCAGTGTAAAAATTTAAGTATCAGACTTGATTGCTTCATGTTGAAAATGGCGCACAAATTAAAGTTTTTAAACACCTAAATTGTAAATGTTAGGGGGATTATTTTACTATAAACTTGAATGATGCAATGACCACCCCACTCTGGCCAGAAACTTTGAAATTAATACATTTTTCCAAATTTTGCAAGAACCTAGAAGTTTGTCTAATCGATATCAATTCATTAAAAAGGAGGGAGGAGAGTACTGCTCTAATTTAGCCAAAACTGTTTTTTTAACTGGTTTTGAGAATAACTAACACTTAAACTTGGTTTTGAGAATTGATTTTTGTGAGCCCTAATATGTGTTTATATTCAGGAAAATCTAATTGCAAGGGAATTGTTTCAAGTCCCCAGGTAATTCTTTCATGCACTTTCAATTTTTGTTGCACTCTAAACTACCCCGTTTTCCTTTATCACTCTCCTCAGGACTAATATATTAAACAAAATCTGAATATTTGTGTTTGGTAATTTTAATGCTAATCAGATTAAGCATTTTAATCTTACTGGTATTCAGGCTTTCAATTTTCTGTTGTTCATTCACCCAGTTGAATAGCAGATTCCCCTACTCATTTCTCTAATACATTCTTTATTCAGTTTGTTCCTAACCTTCTTTCTTAGCTCTTGTAGAGTATCACAACTGTCTTCTTGGCAATTTGGATCATGCTGTATGAATATCTGTTTTGAGTCATCTACTGTAAAGGATGTACGTTGTAGTATAGTGGATATCAACTCGGAATGACAAATTGGAGAGCTGAATTCAAATTCCAATTGAATTCCTTGCATTCATTTATGCACAAATAGGGAAAGGTATTAATTCATGTCTTCACTCCAGTTATGGGTTAAATAGTTCTATAGCCTTGGTCGGCCACTAGTCTACTGCAGAAAGCAATGGCAACCTACTGTGGAATAATCTTCTGCCCAGTCAGTCATGTTTTTTTGAGACATGATTTGCTTAAAGCATGTATCACGTATGGCACTTTACTGATTGTAAAGGAACTTCTAGTCACAATAATTCTTTATTACCAGTGTACTGATTGGGATACATTTTATGACTATTTGAGAAACCACTTGGATCAATATTCCTAACCTTCCTATTGAGAATTGTGCCACAAAGGTGGTTTCTTGAGTTAAAACCAGCATTAATGCTTTTGTATCTTCTCACAAATACTAGATAAACCCTCAATCTTCTTGCTCCATAGCAGCCTGTTCAGTTGCTATAGCCCATAGGAATTACAACAGATGCTTAGCTATGGCTGCTCAAAACAATTGTAGAGAGGCCAAATCTTTGTTGGCAGAATGAGGTATTATACATCCTTTAATAAGTTTAGTTCTCATGACTACTGGGGATTCTGTAATAGTGTGTTAAATAAGAGCAAGTCTTCCATCTGACCATTCTTCACTCAATTTGAGGTGTTAACATCTGCTGAAAAATCAGATGTTGCTGGTAAATTCTCTTCAAATTCTACTCTTTACTCATCTCGAGTATCTTTGCCTAACTTTTCCCTTATAACCGAGTCTCTATTGAGTTATATACATAGAACTCTGTCCATGGTTTCTGGTAGCATTCCTAAACTGGATCCTCAACAAGTGAACATGGAATCTCTGCAATAGTCCTTAAGAAATGTACTTCTGAACTGTTTCCTGTTCTCTAACTTCTATAATAAATATCTTGCTGCTTGTTGGAAATTCTCTTCTGTAAGTCCAGTCTTTAAGAACTCAGGTAAACCATCTGATCCTTCTAACTATTGGTCTATTAGACTTCTACCTCTTTTTGGCAAATTACTGGAGGCTCTAACTGAATTAGTTAAGCCTCTCAAATCAGAGGGTTTTCTTTCAGATAAGCAATATGGCTTTCACTTTTCTAGGTCAATTGCTGATGTATTAACGATTATTGCAGAAAGTGTCTATTAAGTGTTGGATAAGAATGGTGAAGCTCAAGCTGTTGCTTTGGATATCTCGACAGGACTTGGCATACTGATCTTCACAAGTTGAAAGGTCATGGTATATCTGGATTAATTTTTGAACTAAATCATAAAATAGAAGTTGTTTGAATGACTACCCTTTTAGATCTTTTTGCATTAATGCAGGTGTTTCCCAGGGCTCTGTTTCCAATTTTTATAAATGGCCATCTAGATGTCATCAGTTCTCAAATTGGTATCTATGCTGATGACAACCATTTATTCCCGACTTAAAAATATTAGTAAGTTTGATCAATTTAATAAAATCAAATTGGCAACCAATCTAAAAAAATGGCCTACAATCTGTTGTTAAATGGGGCAAGGAATGGCTGTTAAACTGAAGCTGAGATGTTAAAGTTATTTCCCACTGCTCTAATGTAGCTTCCCTGTGCCTTTCCTATAAATATGCTCATGACAATTGTTCTGAGGAACTCTCTATGGTACTTCATGAATTTAATTGTAGTATTTCATGTTTCGTAATCAACTTTGATCTTCAAAAATTTAAATGCAATGTCAGTTATTATCTTCAGTCTTAATCTATTCTTATTCTTTTGTTTTCTTGCCTTAATAGTGGTTTGTCTCATTGTCTAATACCCAATAACCTTGTGTCTTACTAGCTTTATATTGTCTTGCACAGATTATTAAATATATATATTGAAGAGCATTTTTATTTTTCAA
This sequence comes from Ascarosepion bandense, assembly GCA_037127315.1. Taxonomy (NCBI): domain Eukaryota; kingdom Metazoa; phylum Mollusca; class Cephalopoda; order Sepiida; family Sepiidae; genus Ascarosepion; species Ascarosepion bandense. The sequence goes on from JBBBDQ010001974.1 coordinate 1,147,025, forward strand.
AGTTTTCAGAAATTTAATAAAAATGGATAATTTAACCACATCAATTTCACATTTCTAAAATCACATAGAAATTTGAAAGGAAATTTTAAGAGTACATATTTTAGATATTCAATTTTAAACTTGAATAAATTAAAAAAAAAAAAATTTTAATAAGTATCCCACTCTTCAATTTAAACTTATGAAATATCTATAAAAATGAATATTCCAAAATGGAAATATTAAAAATAAACATTTTTCTAATTCTTATTACTGCACCCTCTACTACTAGACAAATTTTATATATAAAATATATCAGTGGGAGATGGGGTTAGATATACAGTGTTAATCATTGAAACTGTCTTTCTATCCCTTTTCTGTTCTAACCTTGGACTGAACTTTTAGTTAGCTATTCTCAAATACACCACAGTAAATTTAGGGGCTTTATTTTCACTAGAAGAACTGAATTGTTAGATATTTTATATTAATGCTGATAGTAATAATACTTGTAAATACTAATCTTTGATCTAACCCATTCATTTTTGGGTAAAGTTTTGGTCTGAGGAGCAGATTTGTAAAATTTCCAGAAAATAAGCTATTATCAATGGATTTATAAAGGCATTCCATTTATTTTCATTATAATACTGTTAGAATTTAACACGGTTCTTATTGGATTATGATCCCCCATGGAATTGACCTTACAAAGTACCAAGGATACTACTAATATATAGAGGTAGAATCACCGACTGACGCCACTTCGGTCGGGTTTCAATCCTGGGTTAAAAGCAATCGGAGTCTAACTGTACTGACGAGCTGTGATACAGCGAAAGATCTGTCTGCGGATATAGATATATATATATAAATATAAAAATAGATCAACTTGAACATCTAAATATAAATTAGTGATATATAAATATTGTATCATTCCATCTTAAATAGCTGGACATTTTGCAGCAATTTTTAACAGGAAATATATTTTTCCTTGACGAAATGTCAAATGTAATAGTCCACAAAAATATACAAATATTCCACAAATATATCATGGGATTGTCTGCACTGCTCATTCAGATTCCCACTCTTGACTGCATTCAAAAAAAGATTCTGAATTTTGTATGAATCTGTAACTAATTCTACTGGGATAGTTACGGAAGAGCTGGTCGATAAGAGAGATAAAATAATGTCAATGAGAACATTATTCAGTTGTTTGAATTTCAAAGGAGTCTTAATCAAATGTTTTTTTGAAACGTGTTTGTGGTTTAAACTTTTCCTTAATGCTATACTCTTCTGCAATTTCATGCACTGTTGGCAGAGTAGAGGCATAACTATTTTTTTTAAATAGTCTTAAAGAAAAAAAATGGCAAATTGTTTAAATCTAAGCAATTACGTTTAAATACAAAATGATGATTCTAAACACAAACTTCTAAGTAAAAAAACTACTTCAGCAGTGATGTTACTCCAGTTGACAGTTTCACTATTTCCTAAAGACTTTTTTTTTTTTTTTTTTACATAAGTTGGCAAAAAGCATTTCTAATGGTTTTATGGTTAGTGTGCAATGGTATGAAAGCATTAATCTGTGATTCCTATATTGTATTGCACTTTCACAGAAATAGGCACCTTCTGTAATAATAACCCTCAGCAGTGATCTATTCTAGAATTTCATTGGGAATATTAATAAGCATTGATAAAGTTTGTGCAAGTGTTTTATGGATTGATGACTAATGATAGAGTACCTTATCATTTCCTGGGAATTTCCATTTTTGGATTTCATTAGAGCTTACCTAACATTATTTTTGTTTATAATTTCCTATTCTTGTAGAGGTTTATCTATCATTTGTTCTACACATTGGATCCATTCTGCATTGGGCTTATATTCTTTTGGGCTGCTCTAAATATTCTCTCAAAATCTTTGTACTTTTTCAATAATAGATGATGGCCTTTTGACTTCTATCATTGCTTTTCCAAGTTAAGGCAGAAAATAATGTATATAAATAATTAACTTCCCCACAGAATGTAACAGGAAACCATCAATGATTGTACTTATTAAACAAAACAAGTCAAAGTATGTACATAGAACAAATAAAGCCTTTTCATACAGTTTGACTGAATGTCTACCAAAAAGTTTTGCCTTAAATAATTTGCTCAATAAAAACTAGAGTGTATGTTATAAAATATCTCATTAATAAAAACATTTTAAACCATTTTGAAAGCCTTGTTAAAGTACACAAATATTAACTTAATATTTTTGTCCTACTTTGCACTCAAAGTGTGTGTGTGTGTTGTGCAGAAATTAAAGAGTCAAAACTGAAATTTAACAAATTTTACATATGAAATAAAGATGCAAGATGTTGATGTTTTGAATTTATCAATGGTTCTGATATTTGTAAAGGAAATAAAGGAAGTCTGAAAGTTTGTATAGAAAAGTTTGGTACTCTCCACCCCATAAAAATATAATATATACAAAAAATAAATTAATGTATGACATCAGTGCTACAAACAATTTGTAGTTAGAGAATGTCAACTCTGGTTAGATTAATTAAAAGAAAGCACTGTTTTGCTTTTATTTTTCAATTTTTCCCCATCATTAAAAAATTCAATTTATAAAGATGAATGGCCATAAAACAAAATATTGGTCTGACTTAAAATCCTCCCAAAAATTAATCAGTATAGCAATTTTATTTGAAGAAAATTGGTTCATTTAAGAATTAATTAACTGATTAATAAGGAAGAGTTTTAAGCTTAAAAAGAAAATTCAGAGGTGGAATGGATTGACTTTACAACCATACAAATCATGGGAGAGACATTCAGGAGGAGCATCAAAAGTTCTTTTTGTAATCAGTAAATGCAGTTGCAAGAATTAATTTCTTGTGAGAAAACCAATTCTTGAAGCATGTTGTTGATAGTTTTGTATTGTTTTGGACAACTGAAGAAGTTTTTAGTCATCTCTATTCATTATTCAACCGTTTCAGAATTGCCATATTTAAATAGAATTGGAAAAAAAAGAAAAAATCTGGTTTTGGGGTGTGATGAGATTGGAGGTACAATCTATGTAAAGCAATAGTATACATTTTAACATCACAAACAATTATTTAGAAACCTGTATTAAATATCCTTAAATAGCATTAAATCACATGTATTCAATGGTCTTTTTTAGTAAATTTATACTTATCACTTTAAACTATTTTAGTAGATGTGAGTATTCGAGTAGATGCTCCATTTAGTTTATTCAGCCTTGCTTAATTGGTGAAACCCTTCATGGCCAAGAGAGTTAAAAGTACATCAGATCTAAATGATGGTTTCCCCTACAAAGAGGGACACAGGAGGTTTGAATCCTGCCAGAAATGTATATTTTTCTTTAATAAGATTTCTCAAATATTCAGGCCATTAGTGGAAAACATTTTGTTCAAGATAAACAGCGTCAACTCAAATATAGGTATTCATTAAAAATAACTTTAAAGTGATAAAAATCTGTCACATAAATAAAAATCTGAAAACAGAGTTTGAATTCCAGTTAAATTCATAGCATTCACTTATGCGCAAATACTTGTGGGAAAGGTATTAAGTTTTTCTCTCTCTCTAGCTATGGGTTAGATAGCCGGACAGATTGGGTTCTATAGCCTTGGTTGGTAACCAGTCTACTGCAGAAAGTAATAGCAACCTACTGCAAGAAAATATTGTTTAGTTAGCCATGTCTCTTTCAAGACAATTGTCCAAGTGTGTATCACATACGACACTTAAATGACTGACCGATTTGAAAGAATGTGAATGTATTGTACATTGATGTGTAGCATTAGGAAGAACTGACTTCAAATCATAGAGTGAAGGAACTTCATAAAGGAAGGACGCAATGCCTTTGAGAATAAATGTCTTGGGCATGATCTATAAAGTGTCACTCACTCTGATTTGCCAATTAATATGTATGCAGTCTCGGATATGTGATGTATATGAGTAAATACAGCTGTCAATGGCAAGTTATGCAAACATCTGAAAGTTTATCATAACAAACAATAGCATGTCAACTATGTTAACTTGTCTCATTGTCCTGTCAACAATAATGATGTTCTTTTCAACAAGGTTTGCAGAAAATCATCTGGCCTGCCAATATACATAAATGGTACACAAGAGAGTTGTGGACCACACAGATTCCATCAAACAAAGCAATGATACAGAGTTTAGCTGTCATATGCATGATACCTATAAGATTGTATGCTGGTTTCAAGAGTCATTTTGGCCACCAAAATGAGATAGAAACTATTACAAGTGATACAAAGCATGAGAAGGCATCTCATTTCAGTACGATGCAGCAATCACTATTTTATCACACACACAGAGCATAATTGATAATTTAAAAAAAGGTTGATGTCTTCAGAATGCTGTTGATGTCTTCCCTTCCTGAGCCCTACAACAAGTTTGCTCTATGTTCCAGTCAGGAGAGTCGGGGGGGGGGGGAAAGAGAGTTTATAGTACTAGCTCTGATTGTATTAAACCCACCCTCATTATAGTACTTACTTCAACAACCGTCAAGATTATAGAGTCCACAATTCTACATTACTGTTGTGAACCCTTTCTACAGTTTTTATTTACTTTGCCAGTGCTGCATACAATTCTGAATTCAGAGTTGTTTTTCTCTTAGACTGGTTGCCAATCATGATTACAGTGTTTGGTTTTCATACTTTTTCCAAGGGTATACATGTGAAAATGGATGTAATAAACTCGGAGTTTCAAGCCAATAACCATCAAACTAGTTGCATATCTGGTATAGTAACAATATATGAAAAAAAAAAAACAACATTTTGTTCATTAAAAGCTGAATAATTCAAGTTATAGAAAATATATTCTGACAGTAATCTGATTTTTAAATACAAAACAAAATCTTTACAATTCATTTTCACTTTAAATTGGTAATATTAGCTGCTTCCATATACAGAAACATTCAGTATTTATTGACCAAACAGCTAGTGCTACACTTGATTGAAATTTATAAAATCCTATTAAGACAATTAATCAGAAAAGTTTCTGTTTATGATAAAGTTCTTTATGATTCTGTAGTACCAGTCTATAAGGTATATTTGCTGGAAGCTACTCAAGGTTATATTTATAGCTGCATATGTACCACTTCAACCAGGAATTCAACTGGAATTTGGATGCCAAACTAATTCCAGTTGAATTCCTTGCATTCACTTACTTATAAATACCCATGAGAAAGGTATTAATCCATCACTTCTCTCCAGTTATGGGTTAAATAATAGGACAGACTGGGTTCTAAAGCCTTGGCTGGCAACCAGTTTACCACAGAAAATAATGGCAACCTACTGTGGGATAATCTTCTACCCAGTCAGTCATGTCTCTTTTGAGACATGATTGCCCAAAGTGTGCATCACGTATGGCACTCAACTGATGTACCACTCGGTGGGCGGAGATAGATATATGACATTCTATAGACATATATTGTTTCTATTGATAAAATCTTTCTGGTCAGTAGTTTTGCAACCCCATTTGATATTATGGCTATTAAAATAAATAGTTTTGGGAGTGCTTCAGTAATTTATCAAAATCATTTCCATCTATAGGATCATTAGAAGGAATGTAAACTAAGCATATGATTATGATTTTATATAGCGAGGCTCTTATGACTGGGTTGTGCATTTCTTAATTTTCTAGTGATTTCTTCCTTACAGAGTTTTCTTCTTGACTATTTTATGTGCTTTGCTTTTTTTTGTAGGAAATTTTCCTCTTTGGGTTCTACATAAGGAATCTCTATATCAAGATACATGACAGGATGATTCCTTTAGTCTTTTAATTTCTATGTTTAACCAGTTAGAATTTTATTTTGATTGAGTATATCAATTTTTTTATGGGATGTGGTGTAAATTGTTGCTTTTCCCTGTTGATATTAGTTTTCATTATTTCAAATAATTTCTTCAGCTCTTGAATTAATGTTGTTGATTCACAAAAATCATTTTTCATCACTGATGTTGGGTTTTGGTTGCATAATTTATTTTGTCTAGTGTTTTCAGTAATTTTTCTGGTTTCAGGAAACATTTCTTATATTTGATTTAATTTTTGCCAAACTTTACATAGATGTGAGTATGCAGGGTGATTCTCATTACAATTTATGCATTTTATAGTACCTTTGTACTCAGTTTTTTGGTGATCTGAACTGCTACATTTTGGACATACCAGAATTCTAGTACATCTGTCTTCATGATAGCCAAATCTTTTGCAGTTATGGCATCGTAAAGGTCTGGGAATGTAAGTTTCCACTTTTGTGATATAACTTTATTTCATTTGGTGATTTGAGGGTGTTGAATTTTAATATATATGTATTCGTGTTTATAGTGTGACTATTTCTTATAATTGTTATTATGGTTATATCTATTACTTTTTGTTTTTTTAAATTAACTTTGATTTCTTCCAGAGGTCAAGCTGCTATGTCTGGACTTTTGATTACACCTCTAGACATGTTTAGACTTTGGAGTGGATAGATTTTGATTTTTTAAGTTATTAAATGTTGACTATTTGAGAATTTTTTTCTGCAAACATTTTTTTCCTACTTGAATTGTTATTGCATTCATTTTTTTTTAACAATTATAGGAGTAATTTGAGAGTATATTATTTCAATTATAAATGGTGACAGTTTTTGTAATAGGAGTTTCAAGTGAAACTTCATTACTATATATTGAGAAAACTAACTATGCAATTCTGATTGGTTACCAGAACTTCATCCAGAAGGGAGTATTTTCATTTTCTTTGTTGCCATATTATATATATTTTAATTATTCATGCTTCCTACCCTCCCCAGAACCCTTTCATTGGAGAAATTCCATTCACCCAAACATCTCAGGGAGATGAAAATGGTATACTCAGGTTAAGTATTTATATGTAGTCATCAATAATTTCTTTCATTTATGCCTGTGAAGTTGAACATAAGTTTTAATTTTTGATGATACATTTTAGTTATAACAACATGATTGACTCTAGTCACTGCCTTCTAGGTAGTCAGTTAAGTGACTTACGTGATACATGCTTGGTCGATCATGTCTTGAAAGAGACATGACTGACTGGGCAGAAGATTATCCTGCAGTAGGTTGCCATTAGTTTCTGCCATAGACTGGTTGCCAATCGAGGCTATAGAACCCAGTCTGTACTGTTATTTAATCCATAACTGGAGAGAAGAGATGGAGTAATACCTTTCCCAAAGGTATTTGCGCACAAGTGAATGCAAGGAATTTAACTGGAATTCAAACTTGGCTCTCCAATTTCTCGTTCCAAGTCAATATCCACTGCATCACAATGCACATTTGGTTGGTGTGTGTATGATTTTTTTCTTTATTTTTTGTAAGTTGTAAAGTTATTGTGTTTTTGGTGGATGGAATGGTACTAGTGCTTGACATGACTAGCCAATTGATCAGATTGGACCTCTCTGACCGCCTGCCTATTCCAAATAAGGGCCAAAGTAGTGTGTTGGAATTCACAAGTATTCTACCAAATGCCCTCATCTACCAGGGTTCCGTCCTTAGCTTAGGCAGCAGGAGTGGCAAACAGGAGGCCTTGTTGGGGGGGGGGGGTGTCAAACCCTCCAGCAGAGGTGTAATTGGCATATTCTGAAGCCTACAGGTTGGAAAACTTTATAGAAAAAGAAATCATGAATATTTTTAAAAGAAACTGTTGTAAGAATTTCAATAAGTGAATCTGTGTATAAAGTGGCAATGGGAAAAATTGCATGCTATATGCTTTATAAAGTACACAGAAAACTAATCAAATTTTATTCTCAAAAATTAATATTTGTTTATGCTATTACTAAACAAATTACATAGCAAAAGCTAAAAGCAGTTGGCAATAGAGAAGCATTTTACACCTTGGCTAAATGGGTAACAATTGTTAGTCACACAGAAATTAGAAACAATAGGTCAAATTCAAATTTTAGCTTAGTTTGTTTTTCACTTTTACATAAATACACTTGGAAAAACAAATACAACTTCTCTCAATCTTGCCAAGCTAAATAATAGGGAAGACTGGGCTTTCTATTCTTGGGTGACAATCAGGTGGTGTACTCTGAATTCAAAATAATGGAGAAGGAAACAGGAAATTGCTTCACTATCTTTCTCAAGATTTAATTGGGCCCAAGAGACATAGCCGTTTTGTAACTTCTTTTTAAAGCAATAAATGACAAAAGTTTCTGATTCTATTTGTAGAAAATTGGGTGAAAAGAAATAAAATTTATACATATTTTAAAATTTTCAATACAACCATTTACTTTTTAAAGATATTCATAATATGAAGAGACTGAGATATTGTTAAAAAAATTACAAAAAAAAAAAAAGAAAAAAAAAGAAAAAAAAACTTCTGAAGAGAAAAAAAAGAAATTAAATTCAAATGATTTTTTATTAGAACTACTTTGATAAATGAACAACTTGAAAAAGATACAATTTTCCTATGAGGAAAATTTTTTTATAAAAATGTTTAAAGTACGTTTAAAAAAATGGGTAAATTAATTTTTTAAATTAATTTTTAATTACTTACACACATGCAATTGAATGTCTTTCTCTTTCAAATTTAAAAGCGAAAAATGTTATGTAACTCTTTTGAAGCAGTGAAGAAACGTAAATTATTACCAAAGTCATTATATTCAAAATTTTGGAGTTTAGTTTTTTATATTTCGAAAATAAATTGGTGCAAAATGAACAAAAAAAAGAATCCCCAAAAAGAGCAACATTATTCATTCATTTTATGCAATAATTGTATTGAATGTACATATTCACAGCAAACCTGCTTAGAAATGCGTTACACTTTATGATCAATAAAACAAAGAAACAAAACTATAAATTTCATGACAGCGACATTCAGAAAGACATTTTATTTTGGCCATACTGTCAAATTTGAAACATGCAAAACTCGTTTCAGTTCAAGCCGGGCTAAATGAGCCAAATCTTTCTTTCCATGTTTAACATCAACTGACGGCGATGTTTACATAAAAAAAAAAAAAAAACCATATGCAATAATTCTGATGATTTTAAATTAAAACCTGAATTGAGTGCAATAAAAGTGTTAAGTGCTGACAATTACTTTTTCGGATGAAAAGTTCTAGGAATCAGTCTTACTCTTTTTTTCAGTCCTATTCTTAAAGAAATTTAATTTTGAGCATGTTGCTATTATTAATTCACTAATCACCTTGTTGAATTTGAAGAAAACAAATATACCAATTCAGAATTGATAAATTTCTTGATAATTTATTTATGCCTAGTTATGACATGTGCCAGAATTGTTTATTTGTTGGTTTCGATTGACTGGGATGAGGGATAAAAAGTATAATTATTTTGAAATAATAAAAATAGAATGCACACTTTTAAGAGAAAATTACTTCGGATATGATTTTTTTTAGATCAAATTCCTCATTTAATAAGTATTACTGCAAAGTCTCCGAATAAAATTTATAACGAAATGCTATATTGCAGTAGGATGATGATAATTATTTTGTAGATTTTTGTACTCTTAATTTTGATTTTATAAAATTAAGATCACAAAATATTTCTTATATACTTTTAGCCTGATTTATCAAAGCAGATATCTACAAAAATTCCTCTTTTTTTCGTTTTTATTCAATGAGCTACCATGACTTTTTCGGAAAGTTATTGGAGTGGTTTCCTATTATCACGGTTTGGAATTCAGGGTTTTTCTTAATCTGACTTGTTACCAACCAAGGTTAGAGATCTCAGTCTACCCTGCTATAACTTGGGGCTAGAGACAAGATGGATTTTTTTTTGTTTCTTTTCAAGGGCATTAGTGCAAAAGTAAATGTAACAGTTTCAACCGGAATTTTGAATTTGGTTAAAGAATTTCGGCTGCTAAAATTGGTCACATTTTCTTCTTGTGAATTGCTTAATGAGTAGAAGTAAAATTAGAAAGCAAACAAAAACATAATTGGTACAGCATGTTTTTTATGATTTTACTTGAAAGTAAATTACGAAAAAGTTCTTTTAGCTGTTTAAATGTTTATTAATAAAGTTATTATCAAATATTAATTATTATTTCAGAAATTTTAAGTTTTGGAAATAATATTGTAACTCAGCAAAAGAAATTCAAACTCAAAATTTAATCTTTAACCATTTCACTCTTCTAGTCTCTTGTTTTGCATTGAAATGAATGAAACATGTTTTTAAAATGAAAAGTCGCAAATATTTCAATTTGAAAAACTAAATATTGTTAAATAGTAATAATTTTTATTTATTTTTGAAAATAATAATGAACTTTTCATAACATTTGTTAGCACTTTAAAAACAATACAAAACGATTTTTGACAAATCTAAAAAAAAAACAAACAAAAAAAAAAACAAAAAACAATAATGTAACAAATTAAAAATAAAAAAAATTCCAGGGGGAAAAACTTAGCATCCAAAAAGTTAAGCGGAAGCCATAAACAAAAACTAAGATTTAAAATTATTATATATATATATATATATATATATATATATATATAGATGTGTGTGCACACAGTTTTAGTGCGTATGAAAAGAAAAAAAATGGTACCGTAAAGATTCTATGCATGGACAATGTTTGGATAATTTCTGTTACATTACTTGTCATATGTGTGTGTGTATATATATATATATATATATATGCATGAACACACATACACAAATTAATTACCCTTTAGCTCATGCTATTATTTTTCAACAATGTTTTATTATTATTATTATTATTCAGTGTGTGTGTGTGTCAAAAATATTTAATGATAATAACAATGGCAGCAACAAGACACATGATGCTGCATTTACCTTTTTGTCGATTCGGACTTCAAAGAGTTGACTGTCGCGTAGTGGTTCGCTACTAAGAACGACAGCGTTGCTAAATTCCTGGGTCGGATTATTTCTTTTAGCAGTCCGGTTGCCATTGCATAGTTTAACCAAAGACCCAGTACGATTGTGGAACTTGGCAGCCATTATTGTACAACACCCCCGAGCCTTCCGCCGTCACAGGCACCGATGCTCCTGCTGCTGACTTTGCTCGATACGAAACTTAAGTTTTTTAGCATGCCAAATGTCAAAATTTATTAGATAAAAATCGAAACATAAACATTAATAAAAAAAAATAAAAAATACCCATTAATAACTTAAAACTTAAAAGTATTCAGTTATTGAAGAGATTAAATAAAAAAAATCAAATTTTATTTTATTCACTCATAGAGTCAAAAAAAGTAAGAATAAGAAGATTAAAGATAAAGCAAATAAGAAAAAGAAATAAACAGAAGAAAAAAAAGAAAGGCTGACAGTTAAATAAATAATAAATAATTAAAAGAATAAATAAAACAGTACTAGAGCGGGTTTGGATAATAAAAAAATGTAGCAGACGCGTTCACGTGACTAGTCGGAAAATCTCGGTAAAATCCGTGAGTTCCAAGATTTTTGTCTTACCCTGCTGCATTTATCCCCCATGACACACCACACCATTTCACATCAAATAGAATGAAAATGGCCACTGCTATGTATCTTGAACATTACTTGGACAGTAAGACTATTTGCTTATTTCTATCACATTCAACTAAGTTTTTTTTTTCTATTTCAGAAAACACATTTTAACATTGCTGCATATCTCAAAAGCAGTTGCAGCCAACCCCAACCACGAATATGGTCCGGAATGCTTTTTTGATTTATGCCTCCCTCCTGACAATTGTCAGCGCTTTTCTATGTATACACTACACTATAGGCATGTGCACGGGAAGAATCCAGTTAGAAATAAGAAAAAAAATGAAAGGGGTTAATTTCAAGAAAATGATATTCTTATTGTTTTCTAACATTTTTTCATATAATATATAAATTGCAATAATTAGTTATGGCCATATTCTAAATACTAACATAGTTGTATATATTCTTGGTGTCGGTCATATTATTTTCTTAGAAATTTAACCCTAATTAGTCAATCAATTTAGTCAAACCCCGCCATTTTGTTGTAGTATTGTAGCCTAGGCGCCATAACTTCTATCAAAATGAAATTAATTCGTTTTCATTTACTTACTTGTGATTTATTTAATGATTATTATTTTTGACAGTCACACCGATAAATGATTTTTTTTATTTGATTCAGTTTTAGACAAGTTTAGAATTAACTCAACTTATCTCTTTTTTTTTTAATTCATTAAAAATCAACTTTTTAAAAGAATTAGTTTACTAATTCAATCTAATTATAAAAGTACATGTGAACTTTTAAGCATTTGTTTTTTTTTTTATTCATTTTCTGCTGTAGTGTGCACTTTACGGCGTAAAGTTTACGCTACTATTCTTTGCGGTAGCCATCATCCCTTGAACTCTGTCAAACATTGTACTTGTTTTGACAGGTTGACCTGTTAATATAAAAACATTTCAGATAGTTTATAAAATATCTCAGGGATTCCCTTTTTTTATTATACAGTGCCTCTTTTTGTTTCTCCCTTCTCGCCTAAACTTTTGACATTTTTTTTACCTTGACTTTTACTACTTTTATTCTTTTTCCTTTTTTTTTTTTTTCCTGTTTCACTTTTTCTTTTTTTTCTCTCTCTATTTCTGAATTTAACCTGAAGACATGCACTTTTAAAGAGAAAAAGATTTTATTTGAATTAAATTTGTGGCAGTTTCTTTTTGTTTTGCATTCAAAATTGTTCTATGAATTATAATTTTAAATAGTACCTTTTTACTAGTCCTAAAGAAAAATGTTAATTCAGTTCAGTTTTACTTAAAAAAAAAAAAATGAATGAAATGGCATTCATTTCAAATTTTCAACAAATTCAATTTTTTTTTTCTAAGGAATTTCAAAGCTTTACGTCTTTGTTTTATTAAAATTTGATATTAAATGTTTGCGTATATAAATGTAATTTTACAATTAATTGTTTGGCTCACCCCCTCCCCACACCAAATAAAAAACACACCTCGGGTTTTTAAAAATTTGGTTAGTCTTTTTTTTTCTTTTTTTTTTTAAATTTTATTTTGTAATGGAAGGTGTTATGGTTGGTAGATGTTGTAATGTAAACAATCGAAGATCAATCATTTTTTTACGTGAAGATGCAAAAACATTTCAATTTCATTCTTCATTCAACCATCGTGACTGAAGTAAAAAAAAAAAACTCATTAACACTAAGAATGTATTTTTAATTTTTTTTCTTTTTAATTATTTACAAAGTTAAAACAATTTAATAAATTATTCAACCTCTCTTCAGAAAGTGTTCGCTACCATTTTTTTTTTTTAATTTTGAATTATATCTATTAAATTTCATTAAATTAATCAAATCACTGAGCTCTCTAAATTTAAAATGTTAGTACCCTGATTGACTTTTTTAATCATAAAATCATTTAAACCAGATAGTCCAGTACACATATCTACAAATGTTCTAGTATTTCCTAGTGAGCACTCTGCCCAATAAATATAAAAATTAAAAAAAACACCTTTTGTTCTTATTGTACTAAAACAGGTTGTGATAGTTTCTTTATAAATAATAACAAATTGATGCAACTTTATCTTTACAAAGTCTGCACTTGGCTTTTTTGTCCTATTAATTGACAAACCTATGACCAATAATAATAGTAATCAGCATTAATATTTCTTCTTTTCATTTGTTCCTCATGAATGTCATTCTTTTGATTACATAATGAATGCTATTGTTTGATATGTCTTGTTTTTAGTGAATACTGCATTAGATATTAATAGCATAAAGATTGTGTGCTAATAAAAATGTTTTATATATCTATATATATATATATATACACAATGTACACCTGATATTTGATAAAATCTCTTTAGCAAGAAGACATAGGTAGAAAATAAACTAATCTTACATGGCATACACCAAATCTGAAATTGGAGCCTCCACTAATTTTAGATACTTTGGTTTTAAAGTAATTTTTTTATAAATGATAAAGCTTTCATTCTAGCTTTAATTGAAAGCTAAAGGACTAAATTTACTATTTCCAGTAAGCAAAATACTCTGTATTTCCAACAAATATTGATTGGAATTGATGTTTTTACATTTTTTTTTCTAAAATAACTTTTGTGCCCTTAGTTGTCTTTCATTGCAATGTAATTTTTCTGTAATAAAAACAAAAAAATCTTCCAAAAATAACTATTTGTGAAATATTAGATGGTTTGAGATCTCATTCATTTGATTGGGGGGGGGGGGGTCATTTACTTGCAAGATTAGTAATTTTTTTCAAGAATTTTTTTTTTTGGTGGGTGTGCTAAAACAGGAATTGTAGATATATCAACTACTAATACAAAAAATAAAGATTTTTAACTAAAATTTTGAATGTGTTAGAAAGGATTTAAATATTTAATAAAAGTACTTTGATCTTTCCTCTTAAATATTTTGACAATAAACCTTTGTTTTGTTTTTTTATTATGCTATGCTGTTCTTTCAGCATAAAAGTGGAGATACCTAAAAACATTCTAAGAACATTAACATGGCTGTTAATAATCAGCCACATACCATAAACATGTATCATGTTAGTGGCATTGGCCATCAACCATAGTAACTTGAAGATAAGTTAGCATTTTGGCAGTGACCAAGAAGAATAGCAGGTCGCTCTATGTGAATTCTGCAGAGATATCCATGTTGAACACAAAACACACCATTTATGATGATCCTGAGAGTTATGAGCAATAAAGGTAATGTTATGCCACTTTCTCCTTCATTGCAGCCCAACCCTGGATTGAGGAGGCTGTTTGTGCTCCAACAAAATTTTGCTCCTATCCACATGACCCAAGAGTGGCTAGCTGAGAATTTTCATAATCATGTCACTTTAAACATCTCCTAATTTGAATCAAATGTACTACTACCATCTTGTATGCCAATAAGAAGCTGAACCCAACCAACAAACTTTTAATATCTTTAAGTAACCCATAAAAAGTTAAAAATCAATCTCATTGTTTGTCTTGATATTATAATTTGTTCTCGATAACCTGGCATACCATGTACAGGTTGCGATGGATGAGTTGTCATAAATTACACAAAAATGAAAATAGCACTAACATCTCATTTTAACAGATATATTTAGTAAAATGACATAAAAAATGTCTTGAAATACTAAAAAGTAAATTTATTCAATAAGATTGCAATTGGCTTCAACCACAGCCTCAGCAACTTTGAAATCTTCTGCATCTCTTCTGGATGGTCTCCTTGTTTAAATTGGTGAATGCTGCCATAATCCTTGCTTTCAAATCATCTTTGGTGTTACAAGAAGTCTTTTTTTTTTTGGTCTCTAGCTCAACTGCGCCTCACACATGATAGTCAAGGGGTTAGGTGGCCAGGTGTATCAGGTGATGTGGCTGCAGAAATTGTCTGGTGGCAATGACTGAGTTCTTGTCTGGCATGCTGCAGTCCTGTTGCCCCACCCAGGATCTTCTATCAGCTACCTTTTTGTGCAAGAGCAGCACTACTTCCTCAAGGCACTTGATGTAGACCTATGTTGAGTCTGAGGCCCTGAGGGAAGATGAATGGGGACATAATGTCACCACCATTAGTGATCACTCCAAATATCTTTTGTAGTCATCATTCATCCAACTCTTTCCAAATTCTCTGCACTGACCTCATATTGACACCCAAACACTCTGAAATGTTCATATTGCAGCTTCTGGCATGAATGCCAAGCAATACAGCCTTCCTTTTCCAAATTTCTGATGAAGTGAATTGTGTCATGGTGCTTTTTTTCTCACAGTGACCACTGACCTTATTATATTGCGCAGTCAACAAAATCAACAATTCCTATGAGAGAAATTAAAAATATAAAATAACATAAATTTACACTTTGCACCCTGTATTTTAAAATACCGTTAAAGTAGATATTTAAGTTTTGTTAAGTTGAGCACTATATAAGCAAATTTAATTTTGTATGAATGAAATAATTTTCATATTTTATTCACTTTTATTTTATAGGCCTTGAGTCCTTGCCAAGTGAACTTCAGAGAAACTTCACACTTATGCGAGATCTTGATCAACGAGCACAAGGTTGGAATAAACTTAATACTTTATTAAATTCATTTTTATTTTCTGTAGAATAAAAAGAATTAAAATTAATTTTCAAACTTGCATTTAGATGAATGAATTAATAAACAAACCTTGTTTGAGAATTTTTTTCTGGATTCACAGGCAATCTGGTAAACAGGTAAATTTTTAATGCAACTTCACATGCATTGAATGATCATGTTTGATTTTTTTTTTTTTTTTTTTTTTTTTTTTTTTTTTTTTTCTAAATAAGTCTTTGTCCTTGTTCTCTTCTCTATTCATACAAACTTGTTGAGGTTACTTGCTGTTTCCTCTCTTGGCTTCAATGTCTTATGAGTTAAATTCTTCTGGCCTTCTTGCCTTATGTGACCTAATAATTTCAGTTGTCTCTTTCTGCTTATTAACATCAGTTTCCTTTTCCATTTTTTTTTTTTTTTTTTTTTCATTACTCACTGTTTAGTTTACAGTATTTTCAACACTTGTCAGTAGAACATTTCTGTTAATTCAAACTTGTGAAGTGATTATCCAGAATTTACTGCCATACAGGAAATAAGATATTACATAGTATAGTTCACTTTTCTTTGTATCTAATGAGATTTTCTTTTAATATTTTGCTTACTTTCTAAAAGGCATCTTTTTAGTAATCTTATTCACAATTTCTGTCACACACTTTGCATCATCTATTATGACACTATTAAGTTAAGTATTTATAGTTCACATCTTGGACATTTTTTTGCAATAAATCTTTTGATTTAACATGTAGAAAGTGACTTATAAGATTTGAGATGAGTAAGAGATGCAAATTTTTTAAAAACTTGAATTTTGCCAGATCAATTTTGATGTTTTTGGTTTCTCAATTTGCTTATTCTCAGTTCTTTATTGTAATGTTTTTTTTTCTTTATAGCAAATAATTTTAAATGAGGAATAGACACTATCTTGTTCATTCTATTTAGTATGTTTTTATTTACTAGAAATACTGAAAGTTATTACATGTTAATGAACATGTGAATATTAACAAAATCAAGGAGCTTAATTGTTAATCAAATATTGATTAGCTACAAGAATATTTTTCACAGTTGCTTTCAGCCTTTTTAGATATGTTATGTAGATGGTGGCAATAAACTTGGAATATTAACAAAATCAAGGAGACTTGATTGTTAATCAAATATTGATTAGCTATAAAGATCCTTTTTTAAAATTGCCTTTGTCTTTTTTACATTCGATAATGTAGAGGTACTGATTTTCCCATTTCAAATTTTCCTTAAATTTGTTTCCATACAATTTTAGTAATTTTTTTTTTTTTTTTTTTTTTTTTTTTTTTTTTTTTAATTTTGTAAATCATTTTACATTATTGTCTTGGGAAAATTGCAATAAAATATGCTCTGATTAAAACAACCAGAAAAAAATGAAAATAAATTAAAATCAAGAAGCATGTTAAAATATAAAAAAATAGACACATCTACCATGATTTGATGATAAAGCATGCCATGGAATGTTCCAATTGATAATTGTCTTCGAGGTAGTATTTTTATCAAAAATTGCTACTTTAAGAACAAATATTCAAATTGTGCCTCAAAATTATACTCTCAAAAAAAAAAACATTTAATAAATGTATATTTATTGATTCTCAATACTGAAAAAGAACAAATTTAAAGAATGGACAGTAAATAAGTTCAATCTGGGTAAGTAAAAAGTTCTTACTGAAATTAAGATACCAGAAGTCAAACTATTTAAACATAAATTCAAATTATACTAAATAAAATAACTTATTTCAAGTGAGAAGTCTCTTTATTATTAACATTTCCCAAACTAAGAAATTTAGATCTCTTCTTGTATTAAATCATTGTAAGGTATTTGGTGTTATCTGGGTTTAAGACTATCAGATTGATGTAAAAAAAAAAAACTAAAAGAAAAACTATGGTCAGATGAGATGTATGATATAGTTAACCATCTACGAACTACAGAATTCTGTCTATTACCAGGCCATGACTCTTGCTTAAAGAAATCTTCAGAAAATTGCACATACAAGGAGTTGCTTAGGCAAGAAGATTTCAATC
The DNA here is from genome assembly GCA_037127315.1 of Ascarosepion bandense. Lineage (NCBI taxonomy): Eukaryota > Metazoa > Mollusca > Cephalopoda > Sepiida > Sepiidae > Ascarosepion > Ascarosepion bandense. Next base: position 1,165,019 of record JBBBDQ010001974.1, read on the forward strand.
CATTTCAGGTAATGACATTTTGTCTAGGCCTTTTTGAAGACATTAACTGTTGGTCAATGTGAGACTAAAATGTGCACTGATCACAAAAGCTGGTAATTGTTAGTAAACACAATTGCCAACATTTCTCTTTGAGTCATATATATATATATATATATATATATATATATATATATATAAACAGCTTAATCTAATTGCAAATCCATTCCCAAATGCAATATTAACATGAATTACAGTCTGGATGTACACTTGCAGTCTGAGGATAGCATTCTGTCATGATTAAATGACCTAGTTCACACTCCTTCCCTGTCTACTGAACAGGAGTAGAGGTTTATCTCTTGTTTCCTATATAGAATTGGGTTTCTGGTTTCTTAAGTCTTCTAATACTTTTTACTCTCAGTAAACCCTTGTGTCTTAGTGGCATTATCACCTTGCTTGGTGAACTGATTAAAGAATGAAGTGAGAAATAGTGTCCCACACATGTTTACATTCAAAATGCTATGGTCATGGCATTTGGTGGTCTTGTTTGATATGATACTGACAGTTTCATTGGCAAGCTTCACTTTCAGGACAGCAAAATGGCATACATTCATTGTATCAATTTTGCATAGGGTAAAGGGATGCCAATCATGAACAAATAAGCTTCTTTTTTTATTATTTTTTATGTCAAATGTGGTTTTGATTTTTGAATGTGTCAATGTGGTGGGAGGATGTCAACATGGAGACAGAATTTACAAACAATTGTCTTTTGCATGAAAATCAAAAATTGTTCTGCCTTGGCTTTAACACAAACTGTAGGTAGTTTGTGTTTGTATAGAAACTACTGATAGATATAAATATCTGTAGAGGAAATGAATGTAAATTAATTCAAGTTGCTGGAACTAAGCCTTTTTGCAAAGTGTTTTCATGAAAGAAAGTTAAAATTTTATTCTACTTTTTTAACGTAGAAATGTATACCTCTCTCAATTTGTACTTCTCCCTTTTAACTATCAGTTAAATAGTAGGGCTTGTATCTAGAAAATCATTCTCAAAAAAAAAAAAAACTTGCAAGAATTATTTTCAATCCAAAATATGTTTTGACTTTAAAAACCCCTAAAAAGTTGCTTAGCTGTTAAAAACAAAAAAACTCATGTATACCTGTTCTCTCATGTGCCGTACTAGCAATAAATTACGGCCATTTAGTATGAAGCTACCTAATGGTTTTGAAAATTACACAAATATTTAAAATATAAGTCATCATAAAGATAGCGTCTCTCTCTCTCTCTCATTTAAAAAATGTAGCTAATATAAAAAAGTTTCTTGGTAGGAAAAAATATTTGTAAAAACATTTCAATATAACTTTAAATTTTTAATATCAAACTTGTTGAGAAAAAATTAAGTTTGTAATAAATACAACATTGTCTAAATAGTGAAAAATAATTCTTTTCTTGTGATGTTTTTATTCCATATCTCTTTAAATTGTCAGTATTTCAATGACAGGCTGCTCGTCAATTTACTGGGATTAAGTTAAGATTTGAAGATGTTTTTCACAATTTAAAAGTCTGAAAATTGGCCCTCTTTTTGTAGAGCAATGTCTCTTGAATAAGTTGGTTTCATATTTCTGTATCATGCAACATGAGGTGCATGGAGATCAAAGAGGGCATACAACATCCGTTTCATTCAAAACTTGGGTACAAAGATTCAAAATTTGTATTGCTCAGAGTGAATGAACATCACCCTCATTTTAAATCTAACTTGTTTCATTGATGGATATTATACTCTTTAAGTCTTTGTATATTAGATGATGCATTTTAAAACTATATAATTCTCCTTATATATTGTATTTTATTCAAACTGTCTCAAATCACTATCACCTCCATGTATTTTTACGCATTTTCTTAAAATACTAAACAGAATTCATATAAAATAAAAATTAAAACAATATGTTAGTTCACATTTGTCCATAAAATTTAAAATAACACTAAAGTGTCCAGTTTTTAAAAATACATTTTAACTTTGCATGGTCTTATAAAAAAAATAATGTAATTAGGTAATCTTTAAACTTTTTTTCCTCTATCAAGGATCATTTTTCTACACTTTTATATAAAAGAAAAATGGATACATTATTTTCATAGTTCAACTTTTTTTGCAAAAGATGTTATAGAAGATAAGCATAACATTTTTTTATGCCTTCTTCACTAGAGACCCCCTACCTGGATGATTAATAAAATTTATTTACTTATATTTAATCTTCTGTTCAGTAGATGATAGCTCCATATCCTGATAAGTAGTTTTTGAAGTAGAATTAACCCAAAGACAAACACAAATTTCTTGCAATGTATGAAAAGGTTGGTGATACAGTGAAAAAAAGCTGAAGAAGTGAATAGACGTTAGCAATGGAACTGTATCTCCACCTCTAAAGGAACAAAAGAAGAAAAGACTCAGTGTATCTGAACAACTCAAACATGCATTTGTGATGAACAATGCCAATGGGTTGCAGTGTACTAATACTCCAACTTTTTATATTGACCAAATCATTGATATTAGTCATTAACAAAAGTTTAAGATTACTTATCTGTAACAGGATTATTTTTGTTCTTTGCATCATGAAACTGCTCAATGCAATCAATTAGACTTAGAATATGGGCAAAAAATCCTTACTTTTACCTCACTAAGGGGCCAAATTGTGGTTCTATGTGATAAAGGCTATTCTGAATTAGTGAAACAGTAAGTTGTAGCAAAGCAACTGCACCCACTGCTACCATGAATTTTGTAATTGAAACTTAAGGACATTAAACAGCAGGGCAAGAAGCAGCAGACATCTGAGGAAAACCAGTGCTAAAGGTGACTATTAGATGAAGTGCATTAGTACACAATCTTAAAACTCACTCATTGCCACTCAAATGGGCAAACAAAACACGAACATCATACAATGGAACTGTAGAGGTGTTAAAACAGACTGGGGAAATCAAAGAACTCTTTACAGATTACAACCCATATATAGTCTGCTTGCAGGAGACCTTTCTCAAAGAAACTGACAACAGTCAGTTAAGTGCCATATGTGATATACGCTCTGGGCGATCATGTCTAAGAGACATAACTCACTGGGCAGAAGACTATCCTGCAGTAGGTTGCTATTACTTTCTGCGGTAGACTGGTTGCCAGCCAAGGCTATAGAACCCAATCTGTCCTATTATTTAGCCCATAACTGAAGGGAAAAGATGGATTAATACCTTTCCCAAGAGTATTAGTGCATAAGTAAACACAACAAATTCAACTGGAATTCAAATGAAAGGGTAGGAGATAGAAGGAATGAAAGGGTCAGTCTGTCAGTTAAGTGCCATATGTGATACACACTTGGGTGATCATGTCTCGAAAGAGACAACTGACTGGGTAGAATATTATCCCGCAGTAGGTTGCCATTACTTTCTGCAGTAGACTGGTTGCCAGCCAAGACTATAGAACCCAATCTGTCCTATTATTTAACCCATAACTGAAAGGAAGAGACAGATTAATACCTTTCTCAAGGGTATTTGTGTGTAAGTGAATGCAAGGAATTCAACTGGAATTCAAACCCAGCTCCCTGATTTGTTCTGAGTCGATATTGAAACTTAGAATGTATCAACAATAGAAAATAGGCCAAGTGGGTGTATTTCAATATTGGTTAAAAAATCAATACTCCATGAATGTCAGTATTAAATAACCCATTTAGGTTGGTATACCATAAAAATAACCAAATCAATGAAACTGGACTCCTGACAAAATCCCTCTTTACAATATGTCAATGTAGCCTGATCTATTACTTATAAAGAATACATTCTATTTGTATGAATCTATCTTTGTAAGCATTAAATAACCTATTGAAGTTGATATGTTAAAACAAAATAAATCGAACCTAACTATTACCAAGCACAAAATCTTAACATGCTCTTCAAAAATGTCCCTACTGCCTGAATAAGATATCTGAAGAAAATAAAATACTTTGAACTTCTATATAAAATAGAGCTTGGATTTTGAACCATACAACTTGGGTTTTGAAATACTCCTAAACTATACAAATTGTGATATTTTGAAAACAATTTTTAAAAAAACCTCAGAACCACTTGAAACATTTTGAGGCATTCCTGAATAAAAAATCCAGTTTTAGTATTAAATAACCCAAAGGGCTCAATATGCTGGTAAAACAATCAATATAAAATAATTCATTAATGAATAAGTTCTAAAAATTAGACAATTCCAAGATTTTTTTTTTTTTTTTTTTTTTTTTTTTTTTTTGGTAAATTTAAAAAAAAAAATTTTTAATTATTGAAAGTGTGCACACATTTTGGTAATACCTTGTTTTTAAAAATATAACTAAAAAGAATTAAAAAAAAAATTTATGATTTGAAAAAATTTAAAATATTTATTTCAGATTTGCAATTCCATGATTTCATTCTCTGATTGTGGAAAATTGGATGAAATATTATGTTGTCTCAAATGAAATGAAGCATTTGTTTTAGTTGATTTGGTTATTTAACTAAGTAATCTCCTTAGAGTATAAAAATAAACTTTACTTATTCCTAATTATTATTATTATTATAATTTTTCTTTCACTATATTCTTACTCGTGTTCAATGCATATGATTACAATTAAACAATGTCGAGTAATCTTACTGTATTATTACAAACTGGGGGGACTTTTGTATTGAATCATTACGTGCGATAAAGGAATGAATACTCTTTGACAACAGTAAGTGTAGACCAGTGGTTAGATACAAGTAAATCACTAAAGCAAATACCCCAAACCTCCACTGAACACCAAAAAGTTAATGGTTACTATATGGTGGTCTTACTAAGGGGTTATTCATTATTCTTTCTTGTCTCAAGGAAAAACAATAACAGCAATATTGTATTGCGAAGAAATTGGGTGTATGCATGAATAATTGAAAAATAAACATCCTAGACTTGTGAATAGGGATCACCCAATTTTGATACATAACACATGGCCACACACTTCTCAATTGATTTTCAAAAGCTGCAAAGCCTGAATTATGCAATTTTGTCTCATTCTCCATATTCGCCAGATATCTCTCCTACTGATTATCACTTATTTAAGCATTTTGAGCTTTTCATACATAAAACCTTCTCTAATAAGGAAGAAGTAATCAAAGCATTTGCACTGTTTATCAGATCAAAGTATAAGTTTTTTTTAAAGATGGGATCAAAAGAATTTAGAGGTATGTTGAAGAACAGTCATTCATCAACAGTGTCTATTTAAACTAAATAAATTAGTCATTTAATATTTCTGAAGCATTTTATTAATTTCCTATAAAGTGTCATTTCATGTGTGACAACCTAATATTAATAAAACAAATGATTTGATTGTTAAAATATTGATTTTGCTATAAGGACGTTTTTCACACTTGCTTTCCTTCTTTTTTATTATGTTATGTGGATGTTAGCAATAAACATCGAAATATTAACAAAATCAAGGAAATTTGTTTATTAATCAAATATTGATTAGCTACAAGGATGTTTTTCGTAGTTACTTTCATTTCATTCTTTCCATGAGAAATTTTTTTTTTTTAATCATCCCCAAGCAAGGCATTCCACTGCCACTATTGCGCATGGGGCTACATAGGGGAAGGTAAAGAGAAGGAGTGGTTAGACATAGGGAATGTCTGGAGGAAGGTGACAGATGAGTAAGGATAGCGAGGATGAGGGTTAGGCAGATGGGAAGAGTGCTTGATAGAATGGGAGCAAGTTAGTGTGTTAGGAGGTGTCTATTGACCTTACATTTAAACTCCTGGAGATTGTAGCCGTCGGGGAAGCAATCGTTTGGAAGAGAAATACTTTCACGCCTTCTGCTCCGATGAACTTAGATCACTGGTGCCCCCTAAATTTGCAACCGGGATTTAAATATAGTATTTGAATTGTGTTAAGTCAACCGGGATTCAGTCCATTTTTCAGTCTGTTTAAAGATTGACTTACCACAAGCAGCTAACACTGTAAAGTTGATTTAATTCAATTTCTGAAGACAAAAATAGAAATTAAACCGTTTTTTACAGAATATAGTTGAGTATAATAAAATTATAATTAATAAAATTTAATTCTTGAAATTACTTAAAAGTTCTGAAAACAACCAATATGCACCCCCCTACAAAATTATCAGGTGCAATACGCAAAAAAAAAACATTGAAGGGGGACTAAGTTTGACACCGAAGCTGCAACAGCATTAGAAGGGGCAAGAAAAACAGATTCAGGATTTCAAGTTTGTTCTCAAATGGTTAAAGTGTTATTGAATTTAGGTAAAACCTAATAATTGTGAATTTGATCCCTGAGCCTGGTAGTGCAGATAAATTCAAACTCTGTGGGGAAAAAAAAACTAGTAATCATTTAACAATTAACCAAGTCAACCTTTACCTAAACATAAGTACAAGCCCTCTAAAGCCTGGTGACGATATTAGTCCAACTGTAAATAACAGTAATTTTTATTACTCTTTATCACAGAAATTCAAATAAAAAATTTAATGTTTGCTCACATTTTGTGAAGTGAGTTGTGCAGAGAATATTTTTATCATTTCTTCAAATATATTAATAATATTGTGATGATTAGAGCAATAAACACTGAAATATTTACAAAATTAACCTTTTGGGGATCTTTTTTCTGTTAAATAAAAATAGTTTCAAGGCTTATTAATCTTTTCTTTTTTTTTTTTTTTTTTTTCTTAAATTTATATAAAAATTAAATCAAATTTTTGTAATCTTTTAATAGCTTAAAAGTAGGCAGTAATAAAATTGTCTTTTTCTTTTCTTTCAGACACCATGAAGGAAATTGAGAAAATAGCTGAAATTTTCCTTCGCAATGTGAGGAATATGAACATAGAACGTCGGCTTGCACACTTAAACTCCATCAATTCTCAGTATAATAAAAGTCTTGGATTTGGAGATGAGAAAGTTCAGTTAGCAATGCAGACTTATGAAATGGTAAGGTGTTTTTTTTCTCTCTCTCTCTCTCTCTCTCTCTCTCTCTCTCAATGATTCAGTTTAAGTACTTGTAAATTGAACTTTAAGAACTAGCACGAGTGTTTTACTTTATCGCCCGGTTCACACTTCACCCACGTTTATTGAACAGGTTAAGAGGCTCATCCCTTGTTCCCTGTTTAGGATGTGGTTTCTGGCTTTCTTTTCCAATCTTTTCACTATTACATAGCCCCCTGCACATCAGTGGCATTACCGCCTTGCTCGGGGTGATACAATTAAAAAAAAATTTTTTTTAAATACAGATTATATAGATAAATGAGATTACTTTTGAAAGTCATGACATGTTTTTCATTTAATCTTAAGAACATAAATCTGTTGACTCTTATAATTTAGCCATTGTTTTTTTTTTTCTTTTCTTTTCTTTTTTCTCTCTCAGCTATATTTCTCTCATAACGTCATTTGTTATATCACGTGAATCTGCTGGTCTTTTAATCCTAGATATGTTTTTCTGAGTTGAATCTCATTGAAAAAAAAAAAAATTTAAATGTCAGAATTTTTTTTTTCTAGATGTAACAAAAATATCAAAATTCCTAAAATTCACCAATAAAAATTTTAAAGATGCTACTATTTTGACATTTTTTTAATTCAAGGATTGATTTATTTAGAAATAATTCCTGTATAATTATTATATTACTAGCTGTACCCGGCCATGCATTACTGTGGCTCAGTTTGGTTAAATGGAAAGAAAAAAAAGAAAAAAGCCCACAATTAATTTCCCAATACTTGTGGGTACACAGTATTTTTAGTTGTTCCATTGTCTGTGCAGATATAGAGATTGTCTGGTTTGACATTGATCTGCTGTTTCTTGTTGATGTCTTTCAGCCATTCTCAGCCTGCCGCATTCATTCTGTTGAGAACAAAGCAGATCTGAAGTGGCAGAACATGATTGCTCTGCTTGCATCCTCAAGTCTAGCTGCATGTTGCTCTGCTGCTTCCTCAGCACATATCTGAACTATTCTTTGCCTTCTTCGCTTGTTACCTGATGCCTATTCTTCCTTACATTGATTTGCAATTTCTCATTGCATTTCATCTGCTTTGCAAGTACGGCAACCTAAGTTTGACCTTCTGCAAGGCATTATCGTTATGAATTGAAGCAGATATTTTGCACTGAGATTAGGAATCTGAAAAAAAAAAAATTGGCCAAAATCACCATTTCAAAATTTTAAGTCCTCCTCTTCATTTCTGACTTTATAGGAAGGACAAAAGGAAGTTTGTATTTTTCCACTTATTTTGAAAAAGTATTTCTGAAAAAAAGCTAAAACAACAAAGGGTATTTAACCCTTGATGTTTGCCAAAAACAAAAAAATGAGGGATTGATTACACGATGAATGTGTATGACAAAGCAAGCACCCCCAGAAAAATGTTAAAATAATAAATATTTTTGATTTTTTTTTTTTTTTTTACATGAAAGTTTAGTGTCTTCTTGATAATTTGTTGAAAAAAAAAATGAAAACTTTTTAAAGGGAGTCTGTCGTTTAGGCCTGACAAATAAGAAATAAAAAATGGCTTAGATAAAAAAAAAAATATTTACTAAACAAACCGAATAAATGGGATATCAATAATAATTCATTAAAAAAGAAATGAATAGAATTTTTTTTTTTTTTTGAAAGTATTTCTTTCTGTCGTTTATGCCCACCAAAATAGAGATAATAATTAAAAAAAAAAAAAGTGAATTTATTTACTAAACCAATGAAATGAATGGGAAATTATTTTTAAATGGGAAGGAATTTCTGCTGTTTACTCCCGCCAAAATAGAAATAATAATACAAAAAAGGATTAAATGTGGAGTTTTAAAAAAGGCTTAGGTTTTATAAAAAAAAAAAAAAAAAGGCTAAACCAATGAAATAAATGGGATGTCGATAAAAATTTGAAAGAAAATGAATAGGATATTTTTTTTAAAGAGAAGGGATTTCTGCCAAAACAGAAATAATATTAATAATAAATTTTTGTTTATCTTAAATTTAAAGTTTTCCTATGTTTTCTATGAAATAACAAAGTTGTCTGTAAAAGTGTCCATATTGAAAAATGAAGATTTTTGGTTTGGCACTTATTGGCTATAATTGACTTTGCAAAAAAATTTTTTTTTTTTAATATTGTAATATTTTTTAATATGAGGTATATAAAAACACGCTTGTATTCGATTAAAATGCTATAGAAAAATATCAAAACAATTGGTGCAGCTGTTTTCTAGATTAGTGGATAGTAACAAACGGACAAATATGTTTTTATTTATATAGATGTATTTTTCTCTTGAATTTTGTTCTGACTTTTTTAAACTAAGTGTATATTACTATTTGTAGTTAAATTTTTCTTTAAGAAATGACAAAATATTGATGCTTATATATATATATATATATATATATATATATACACACACACACTTTTCAATACATTGCATGTTTTGATTATTATTTTATTTGTGTTTCATGTCACCACAAACTCATATTACAGCTTTGTAAATTTTAAATTAATTCTTGTTTATTTAAAACTATTCTTGTGTGTATTGTTAAAGTAAGACTTAAAATAGCTATAACAGATTGTTTCTCAAAAATATTTATATTATATTTGGGTTATTTTAATGTAGAAGATAATAAATATACTACTAATAAGTTGCCATTTGTAAAATTTCATTTATTTTATTCATATCATTTTGCATACGTCATGTGATGTTTTCAAGGCTGAATACATAACTTATTTGAGGTCTTTTTTTTTTTTTTTTTAACACTGAATCCAAAAATCATACTCATTTTTTTTCTGATCAGATCACATTTTTAAGATATAAGTTCTTTAAATGTATAGAACAGTATAACTATTTTTGCTGAATTTAACATGTAACGCTAAATTTAGGGTTATTCACAGAAAGCACACACTGTGCTATAGTGAAATGAAAAATACACAAAAGAAGCTATTCATGGACAAAAGGTCATTAATAAAATGCTGAGTTCACTAGGAAATATGAAATTGTTTCTCAACCTCACAAATGGATAAGGTTAAATTTGTCCTTTTAAGTCAATAGGTTATTAAAATATAAAAATGAAGAAAGATACTAATTTCATTATGGAATACAAAAATATTTTTCAACCTCACAAATTTATAAGATTGACAGGTTACTGCTAAGAGAATTAATGTGGCCATTATGAACAAATGTTTTCAGTCAAATTATAATCTTGGACGTAAATGGTACAAAAATATGCCAACCTGAACAAAGGTTCTATAAAAAGATTTTAAAATACTCATGATTAAAATTTATACCCATTTTAAATGTGTTTGGCAGACATTGTATCTCGTTTCGAGTATCAGATGTAGTAAGCAAGAGATTTTACATCTCACTGACCTTGGTAGTGTTCTTTCATCATGCAAATGTCTTGGTGAACGCACTCACTTTGCTCTTCACTCAAATCTCCACAGTCCTTTGGAAGATAGTCCAAGTATGACTGCAGAAAGTGCAGTTGGACTTGACATTCATGCCTTAAGTTGGCAGAAACTCTTCAGTAGTTCTTCAATTTCCCTCTCGTATTCCGCACTCTGGTGATTCCCAGGAAATTTGTGACTACTGACTTCAGTGACTGCCACGCACACAGTTCAGTTTCACTCAGTGCTTTGTCAAATATTAGGGTCTTCATTAGTTCTCTTATTGATGGGCCATCAAATATACTAGCCTTAAGTTTCTCCATGCTTATCTGTGGGAACTTCTCCTTGTCTTCCCTGTACATCATTACTTCTAAGTTGATGTTTAAAGGTGGAAGCAGTGTTTGTTTTTTTTTTTTTTTTTTTTTTTTTTTTGAGGTTCAATGAGAGGGCGAGACAATGTTACATCGGCCAGATTTTAACCCTTGTCTCATTGGTTGTCAACCTGACTATCCCAAAGACACAGAAAACAAGGATACTTTTTGTACCCACCTTAGAGCTTTAGGACCAGTCAAACCACCTTAAGATCTCCACAGATCAATCATTTGTACTCCTGGTAGTTAACAGCAGACAACAAATAATCCATGCTGTTGTGAGTTTTTAGTTGGTAATGAATGTCTAATAGGAATGGATGAAAATCTACTCCCATTATTAGAAAAACTGCTCTGAGACTTTGGTTGGATGAGTCAATAAAAAGTCTCCATTCCATAGCATCATAATCTAAACCCGTTGATTTGATCAATGATGACTTATCTTAGAATATGAAAAACTGCCTTAATTCTCTGTCACAATCTCTATAACAATCGAACATTGTTCCTGGTACCAACAGATGTTTCTCTTTGAGACATGACCCCAACAGATAAACAGACTCTTTTGGGTCATTCCATTTCAATATGCCAGCAAGAAGTTGAAATCTGCACCCACTGACACCAAATTACTTGAAATTTGGCACAAATGTTCACCTTCATGAATTAAAAAAAAAAAAGCATGCCAAGTTATTTTGTGCAAGATCTTACTGTTCCGATTTGTGGGGTGTGTGGAGGGTATAATTTTCCCATTCTGTCCCTAAATTAAGACCACAGAATCTTTTTTTTTTTTTTTTTTTTTTTTTTTAAATACTTCTTAAATTTGATATGTAGAGCAAATAAAGACTGGAGAATCCAATTATCCAATTATTTTAACCTTATACCTGATAGAAAAATTTATTTTACTTACCCAAATGCATGATTCCAAAATCAACAACTTTTCACCTATGTAGCTGTCTGTAGAAAATACCTCTTCAATTTATTCCACCTGTCAGAGATAAAATAGCCATGAGACAATGTAGCGAAGATAAAAAAAACAAACTATGACCTAATATATTATACTATTTTTGATATTTTAGTTTGTAGTAGTAAAGTTGTTTTGTTTTATTGAAAAGATTATGCATTTAAATTACCCAAATTACCTTTACCTTATAAGAAATGGAGAACAAGCAGAACAAAACTAGGCTTACACCAGTTTCCATATGATCAATCAAGCCTGGCCAGTACATAGATGGGTGACCTCTTGGGAATATCAGGTGTTCTAAGCTTGGATGTGTGGGTGTTGTAATGGATAATGGCTCAGAATTGTTAATTGGAGGGCTAAGTTCCAATTCCTGTTGGGTTTGTTATATTGACTTACAAGTATACACCATTGGGAAAGGTACAAATCTACCTCTTCTTTACCCTCTCCAGCTATGAGATAATTAGTATGATTTGTATTGCTAAACCATTATTATTCCTTGCTCCCCACAAAATATTCTTACAATTAAAAAAATATTTTATGGCTTTAAATAACCTGTAAAGAGCCAAGTTTTGGAAAACAAATTAATCAGAACAAAACTAATGTTAAATCACTAAAGACAACAAAAGCAGAGATTAAGAATTTTAATTTTAATTTTAACCTAACTTTGAATCTGTATTTTTCTTTCCTTTCTAATAGGTGGACAAGCATATACGAAAACTTGATGCTGATCTTGCCAGATTTGAAGCTGATTTAAAAGAGAAAAGTATAACAAAACCTAAAGAGGGGCCAAGTAAGTAATAGACACCTAATATGCTTTATATACTTTATAGGTATTTCATTCTTATATTGGCATATTTTATATTGCCTAATTTGGTTTTATTATAAGTTAAAAGTCACAATCTGTTGTGGCAGTTTAATTCCTGCAATAACTAATGTAAAGCAAACTTTGCTTAACTAGTCACTTTGGCTTCTGTCATCTTCAAAGTACTCCGCTTGTGAAGCTATGTACTTTATAAGAATGGAACTTGTTTTCCAGAATACTTTTCACTTGAACATCAATAATATTAAATGTTATCCTTTCAAAACATTTCAATTTTAGAAATAGCCAAAAATTAAAGATGGTTAAGTCTTGTGAATAAGGTGGATTGTTCATTTTTGTAATGGATTGTTTAGCTAGGAACTTGTGAAAGCCTAATAGATAATGTGCAGGAGTATTGTCACTTGCCAGACTAAACATCAGGTTTTTTTGTTTTTTGTTTTTTTGTCTGAATAGATTCTTGTAACCCTTTCAAGATAAATGTTGATTAACAGTTTGTCCCATGCCAAGAATTTGTAGTAAACTATTTCCTTATGATCAAAACCTGGTCTTGGATTGTCAAGGAAACATGCATACTTCTTTGTTTACTGCATAATCTGGTATATTGTTTCTAGGTTGTATTGAAAACCCAATGCTACATTCCTGGTAATAACCCTTTCAGACATTTCTACCTTATTCAAACAAAAAGTTGAAACATGAAGCCAACATTATTTTTTCTGCTCATCAATCATGATTGAGTTACATTCATCGGAAAAATTAAGTCCTAAATCCTCTGTTAGAATTTTCCATTCCGTTTTCATTCAGTTCTTCTATCTGTTGCACACTTAATCTTTGAACGGAGTGCATCAAGGTGTACATCTGTTTTTGGCTCTCCACATATTGCATTGTTGTGCACATGTCTCCCTTCCTTGAACCACTGGTGCCACACAAAAACACTGCATTTCTTCATGACACTTTTTTCCATAAACCATTTTTTAATGTAGCTAATGTTCGGGGAGCCGGGTTCAAATTCCAGTTGAATTTCTTGCATTCACTTACATGCAAATACCCTTGGGAAAGGTATTAATTAGTCTCTTCTCTCCTGTTATGGGTTAAATAACAACACATTGGTTGCCAGCCAAGGCTATAGAACCCAATCTACTACAAGAAGTAATGCAGCCTACTGTGGGATAATCTTCTGCCCAGTCAGTTATGTATCTCCTGATACATGATTGCCCGAGTGTGTATCACATATGGCACTTGACTGATTGACTGAATGTTCCAATAGCACTTTTACTTATCTTTGTAACAGAGCTTAATGTTAATCCACTGCTCGAGATTCCATTCACTCATTTCATGTGTGATTTAATAGGATAGTAATTTTTACTGTATATTTTGAGAATACAGTGATTTCCTGATATATCCTGAAAAGGAATACAGTAAAAAATGATCAGTTGAAGAATGGAACTCCACACCAGGAATAAGAAATACAGATTTATTGTACTAAGGTACAATTAACAATAATACACATTTAGGCAAGCCACGGGTTGGAGCAGAATCAACTATCGAATAGTGAATGCCTTCACCTAAGACCTTTTTTCCTCGTTGTACCGCTTGTTATCGTCTTTTTTATAAAGCAGAGCATTCTATTATCGGGGATGGCAGGATGTTCCACTATAGTACCTTCCCTAAGCTAAATTCTTCCTAGAATTTTGCTTATTTTTTTCACCTAGGATCTGGACATAGTCTTTTAGTCCTTTTCCTTTTTCTGTTACTTCTCCTCCTGTCCATCCCTGTGTCTTTACTTTTAGGAGAATCAATTCTTTGTGTAGGTGTTACTGCCATAGGTACTTCAATGTTAGTGGGTGGTTTTATCTGGAATGTGTCATATACTACCTCCAGTGGTATCTCTTGGTCATTTGCAACAGTTTCGATGTATCAGTCTCAGTTGGTTTATGTGTCTTTTACAGACAAACTTCTCTCCTTTAATTATATAAATGACTCTCCCGATTCTTCTAATTACCAAACCGTCTTCCCAAAAGCACTTTCCAGTCCGATAGTTCTTAAAGAAGACCTTGTCTCTTTTGAAAGATTTAATATCAGTTTAGTTTTATAAAACTTTTTCTTTGGTAACAACCTATCAAATACTGATTGAATCTTTCTCATGTACATGACCTCAGCAGGTGACAAATTTCCATTACTGTTCTGATTTGGTGTAATTCTATAAACCATCAGAAATGTTTGGATAGTCTTGTCTTCAGTGTCAATCCCATTAGCTTTTCTCATGGCTCTTTTAAACGTATTGACAAACCTTTCTGCCAGTCCATTCGATCTTGGATTATATGCAGGTGTGGTTATGTGTTAGATTGCTAACGAATCACAATGATGTTTAAATTCAGCACCCATAAACACACTTCCGTTATCACTCACAATTGTGTTTGGTACCCCCAGACGGCTAAATACTTCGTTTAACGCCTTTATCGTATTTGCCGCTGTCGGGTACTTAAATCCGAAAACCTCAGGCCATTTAGAATAACTATCAACAATAATTAGGTAATAGTTTCCCTTTAATGGTCCTGCATAGGCAATATGTATCTGTGACCACGGCACATCTGTTTTTAGCCATGGCTGATTTTTTTTTATAGGTGGTGATTTTGCTGCTAACTGACAGCCTTTACAATGCTTCACCAAATCTTCAATGTCCTGGTCCATCCTAGGCCAGTATATATAGCTCCTCATTAATGATTTCATTCTGGATATAGCCGGATGACCCAAATGAAATTCTTCTAATATCCTCTTGCATGGATATTACCACTCTTTCAACATAAAGTAGTGTTTCATTGCAAATTGAAAATGGTGATACTTTATATCCTTCATTTTTCTCATTCCCTTTCACTTGTTTAATCATCTTCGAAATGTAATCATCCGTTTTCGTCATTTTGTTAATTTCCTCCAGCGTTACCGATAATTCTCTAATGGTGTTCACCAGTGCATCTGCAAGTTCTTTCTCTTAACGCTGCTATCACTGTTTCCTCCAACAACTCAGGGTTTTTTGGAATTAGTCTCGAAAGACAATCTGCGTGGGCGATTTCCTTAGACAGAATAAATTGCATTTTAAAATTGTAATTTAATAAAATTACACTCCATCTTTGCAACCTGTTTGTGGAATGAGTAGGTACTCGTTTTTTTCTTCTTTTTTTTTTTTTTTTTTTCGACCCAAAAATCGACAATAAGGGTTTATGGTCGGTTTGTAGCACAAACGATCTTCCATAAAGGAATCTGTGAAATTTCTTCGCAACATAAATTATAGCTAGCACTTCCTTCTCTATCTGACTAATTTCTTTCCGCTGGAAGCAACGCTCTTAAGGCATGAGCAATAGGTTTTCTTACACCATCCTCGAATTTGTGTAAAAGAACAGCTCCTAGGCCATATTTACTCGCATCCGTCGCTACAATGAATTCTTTATTTGGATCAAAGTGCACTAAAGCTAAATCCGGCAATAAGCACTTTTTAATTTTTTAAATGCTTCATCGCATTCCCTTGTCCAACACCATTTTTTATTTTTCTCTAATAATTTGTTTAATGGTGCTCTTATGTTATTATGAATATATAAATTGTAGTAATTTGTAAGGCCCAGAAATGACTGTAACTTAGTCACATTATCCGGCGTAGACATATTTTTTATCGCTTCACTTCTGTTTGGGTTAGGTTTCCTTCCTTTATGATCAATTATTTGACCCAAATATTTGATCTTATCCATACAGAACTTGCACTTTTCAAGTCCTACCTTGAATCCATACTTTCTAATTCTTTTGAAAACTTCACGGACATGAATTTTATGTACTTCCACATTTTCACTTTTTATTAATATGTTGTCCAAGTATGCCATTGCATAATCTAAGCCCAACAACATCGTATCTATAATTTGTTGAAATACACTTAGTGCTACCTTCAAACCAAACGGTAAACGTTTCAACCTATACAATCCTCTATGAGTGTTGATGGTTAAATATTTCGAACATTCCTCCTCAACCTTGACTTGTAGATAAGCTTCTGACAAATCAGTTTTCGAAAAGATTTTGCCCCCATTCAACCTTGAAAATATCTCCTCCAGTGTGAGGAGTGGATACGTGTGATCCTTTAAACATTCATTCAGTCCGGTTGAGAAATCCGCACAAACTTTTATTTTATTATTTCTCTTTTTTACATAGACTGTAGGTGATGCCCAATCAGAGTAATCTACCTTCTTAATTACTCCGTTCTCTTCCAATCTCTGTAACTCTTTATCTGTCGTCTCTAACGATGCAAAGGGAACTTTTCTTTTCGGTTTGAATACCGGTTTTATATTATCCTTTAGTTCAAATTTCACTTCTGTCTGAGTACAACAACCAAGTTCATCTGAAAAGACTCAGTAAATTCATTTTTCAAATCTTTCACAAATTTTTCTTTCTGTTTAAACTTTCCTATATTCGACGCATTTATTTTCCTACAAAACGTATTCATGGGTTTCTCCCATAAATTAAATAATACAATCAAATCAATGCCAAATAAATTTGCATTTTTTCCCAAAATCACATAGACTTTAGTTTTGTGGATTTTGCCATTGAATGCTACCTTCGAAAAATTCACCCTTGAATTTCAACTTGTTACTTGAAATGCCTCTCGCAATTTTCTTAGTGTTCTGCAACTCTGGTCGGCCTATTTTTCTCCAGGTATTTTCGTCAGTTGTGGAAATGTCACTCCCAGTATCTAGCAAACAAGTGATATTTCAACCATTTAACTTAATGTCTACGTACTTTCCTGTACCAAAATCCTTCGTAACGTTTTTTAGATAAAACTATTTATCCTTTTAGGCTTTCGATAATTTTTCTTTTTACACATTACTGCGCACATTCAAAACATTTTATTTCTAAAATAGCACTTACTTGTAACATGGTTATTGTTGCCACATGATTTGCAGTATGGTCTTTCTTCTTTGTAGGCACGTTGTTTTACTTTATGTATTCAGGCAATACTCTTTTCTTCAATACATAAATTATTCTGTTTAATATTAACCAACTTTTGGCATTCCTCCGATACTTTCTGCAAAGTTATGTCCGTATAATGCTCCAACATTGCTAAAATCCTTGAACAAACTTCCTTGTCCTTAGGCGCCGTTAAACCTTGCACAAAAATTAGGCATTTAACCATATCTTCCTTGATTTCTTTAATTTTAAAATGTTTACATTGGAGTTAACTTTCCCAGCATATGCAACAAAGTCTTCATCCTGTTCTTTCACAATATTTAAGCATTTACACCATGTATGAAACAAACTGTCCTGTTTGCCAAACATTTTTGATAATATTTCAACAGTTTCGTCAAATGAAATCTCTTCTGGTTTCTTTGGCAAAATGAAGTTCATGTACTTCCGTTTTTTTTTTTTTTTTTTTTTTTTAAACAAAAGCATTTTTTCAGTCAATGATTTGCACCTTTTTGAAAAAATTGTTTTGTACCTTTTAAAGTATGCAGGAAAAGTTATTCCTTCCTCAGGATTGTACAAAAATTCTGAAATACCCTCCAGAGAAAATTCTGGAACCTTCCTTTGGTTCGCCTTGCATTAATATTTTTTGCAAAACCTCTTGTTGACTTTGCTGTTGATGTATTAGTTGTTGAACCGCTACACCTAGCGCCATCATACATTCTGCTAATTGTTCCATGCACACCAAAATATGTATATGGAAAAATAAAAGTTCAACCATACAGTTGACCAATAGGTTAAAACTTTGGCAAGAAAAAAACGTGTTTTTTTTTTTTTTTTTTTTTTTTTTTTTTTTTTTTTTTTTTTTTTTAATGAGGGGGGTACAAAAATATTAATTCTTATTTTTTTATTTTTTATTTGGTTGTCACTGTTGAAGGTTCTTGCATAAATTCTTTTACGTCTCCTCGTTTAATACGATTGTTTTTTCTTCGGGGTCCTAATCTTTATTCGACAACTGAAATTTCCATGTGCGCTTGTTTTTTCTGTCGCCAATTGATATCCGGTGGTAATTTTCCTAATTCACCAAACTGATATCAGGTGACAGTCATCCTCATCACCAAACTGATATATCCCGAAAAGGAATACCGTATAAAATGATCAGTTGAAGAATGGAACTCCACACCAGGAATAAGAAATACAGATTTATTGTACTAAGGTACAATTAACAATAATACACATATAGGTAAGCTACAGGTTGGAGCGGAATTGACTATCGAATAGTGAATGTCTTTGCCTAAGACCTTTTTCCCACTATTTATTCTGTAAAAAATACAGAATTCTGGCACAAGGCCGAAAAGAGAAGGGGGAGAGGTTGGTACTCACTGAACTATCTTATACCTAGCTAAACACTATCATGACCCATTCACTCATTACAATTTGCACAATCACCACAAGAACCCATCCATCAACTCCCACTCCTTCATACACCACAATGCCAGAAACTTACAAGGAGCACCTAAAAAGTGGGGGAAATTAACCCATGACAATAAAAATGTATTTATATACAATATAAAATAAATGTACAAGATAATATATGTACAATATTATAAAATATTTCATGAAAAATGAAATGATGGGAGGGGAATGAACCCAAAAATAAACTAAAAATACAACAAATTTTTGAACTAAAATAATAATCAATGTTAGTAAGAACTGTCCATCCCAGAAAAAAAAAAGTGGCCGCTGTATTCCGCCCAACGGCGAAATCAAGAAGCACACTCGCTACGGGAGTGGGGAGGGGGGTAAAAAATTAATGGAATGGGACAATAAAAGACTGAACCAGCCGAGATAAAAGGAGACCAAAACAAACTGGGGAGGTTGGGAATCTCGACTTGGATCATAACAAAAGCGAAAGCCGGGTACAGGCTAGGAACACATTCATTCACTTTAACTAGGTACACAAAAGAGAGCTACCTTAACCAGGTTCCAGAGGAACCCACCCCGATGTAACCAGCAGATCTAAAAGAGAAAATCAAGACTAGCCCCGTTCAAGCGAACCAGACTTGTTACAGTTACCCACCTTTCGCTGAAGTCTGTCGAAGTCAAACGTTTCCAATCAGTTCTAATCCTTATTTTGAGCATCAGCTCAAAATAGCGGATCAGATCCTGATGTGAAAGACGCTGACCTCACAAGACTTCCTCCGTTCGCAACGTCCAAATCACCATTCAAGCCGTGGCTAGCAGTGACAGAAACACCATACGCTTCATCCCAGAAAATGGGGGTGACACATTGTTGCAGGCGAATGCACGATCAATGAGCACAAGCTCTCTCGGCATGATACGAGCAGTCAACTCGCCGACCCAGTCCCATAGAGGGCAAACCCACGAACAATGGTAGAAGGCGTGCGAAGCCGTTTCTTCCAAGCCAAGGTTGCAGTGTTCACAATCTGGCAAATCCGCCAGGCCCCATATGAAGGCCTTGTCATCGAGAGTCAAGCGATTCCGAGCTAATCGCCAGGTGAGTGAAAACTCAGAATTGCTGAGATAATCACTACCCGCCACCCAAGTAATGGATCCTTGGTGACGCCCTCCACTAACCCACGATAGAAGACTCTCCTAGGCCGTGAAAGGTCAATGGATCGTGGAATGGCCCACAAGGCCGCCAGACATTCGAGGCGAAGCCTCGATCGCCCTCGAGGCTTACGGCACCGCTTCAAGATGGGGGGGTGATAGTAAGGCTAGGGAACATGTCCCTCACTATCCCCCTAAGCAATGAGTCTTCCAAAATCGCTCGCCTGAGAAAAACCAACCTTGACACAACCTTATGGCCCATCAGGTATGGCATTCCCAGACCCCCATGACAGAGACGTTGGTAACAGACACGTTTGTTGACGTAGTGTTTGTGTCCTCTCCACAGAATGGAGAATAACAAACGCTCGATCGCCTTCCTACGCCATTTACAAAGTGGAAGTGACAGCTGGTAAAGGATAATGGGAAAGACGTATGTGGCACACGCCTCAGCCATACCCTTTAAGGACAAATTCCTTCGACACCAAGTCTTGGCCAACATGTCTACCTTTGCCGGTACTTCAGACCAATTTTTCTCCAACTGTAGGTCGGGCCTGAACCACACTCCAAGAATGCAGACCGGGCCATCCGTCCAGTCGAAGGGCCTCGGAAGGGTAACACCCTTCCAGGCACCTAACCGCAAGCCGGACAACTTGTTGTGGTTAATCTTGGCCCCTGTCACCTGTTCGTACCATTCAAGCGCCTTCTGTACCACCTCGATGTCACTCCGGGAGGACAAGAAAGTAGTGACGTCATCAGCGTATGCGGAAACCCTGGCTCCAGCATCACCAGGGACAGCAATTCCATGTAGAGCCGGACTGTACGCCCTGTCCCTTAGCCGGCAAAGGAGGGGCTCCAATGCCAAAGCATAAAGTAGGGGCGACAGTGGACAACCCTGTCGGACCAACCTAGACAGTGTCAGAACGCCCGACAACTTTCCGTTCACCTGTACCACAGCTGTCGGGGATTGATACAGGAGGCTAATCCAGCGGCAGAAGTTGGTTTCGAATCCAGCTGCCTGCAGGACAGCCGCCAGGTAACGATGGTCAACCCTATCAAATGCCTTGGACTGATCTAAATGGATCAGCGCGGCTTGTTCGTCGTCTTTTATCCCCTCTATGATCGTGCGTATCAGATGCAGGTTGCTCTGAATTGTTCGGCCCTTCACAGCACAAGTCTGCTCAGGTCCCAACAGAGACTCGGCAACTAATTGCAAACGATTTTGCAAGATCTTGGCCAAAATCTTTAACTCTGTGTTTAGCAGATTTATGGGCCAGTAACCCTCTAGCTCCCTCCCCACATCCTTGCCTTTTCTCAACAGCATGATCACACCCCTGGTGAACCGGTTGGGGATGGACCCCTGCCGGAACCAGTTGTTGAACACGACAGTCATAATCGGGACAAAGATGTGCGACAGCCTCAAGTACAATTCATAGGGCAAACCATCGAGACCCAGCGATTTGCCTCTGCTGACCTTCTTCAAAGCCGCGTAGACTTCGCCCTCCGGAATCTCTCCCTCGCAGCTAGCTGCATCAGCTGGCAAAAGCCAGAGGAAGTCAGCCAAATAGCTACGAAACTCCTCATCACAGAGACCAGGCTCCTTGGTAAACAGGATCTCGAAATGCCGCCGAAACACCTCGCACATGTCGTCAGTCGACTGCAGAGTGTGTCCCTCCGGGTTGCGAACCTCTCGAATGTACCGGTCGCGTCCTCGGCAAATTTCTTCCTTGCGCAGGTCTGCGCCCATATTCACAGCTTCGGAAGACATCTTGCTTAACTTATGTCTAACAACCTGGCCCATGTAACGATCACTATTCGACCGTTCCACGGCCTCCTTAGCTATGGCTATCTCTAGGGGATCCCCACCAGCCACTGCCCAGGAGTAATTAGCTCTAAATGTCTTCACCTTGTCAGCCTTATCTAGTTTGAGCCGTTTGCTGAACTTGGTGGTGAAAGACCTAATACTATTTTTAAGGTTCTCCCACCACTTATTCCCGATGGCTCCCCCAGTTAACGCCCGCTGCACTAAGTAGCTGACACCGGAAGTCCCGCCTGTCCAGTAAGGACACGTTGAACTTCCAGTAACCAGCCATTCTAACCCTATTTTCTAAATTTACCCGGGCACAAACGAGTTTGTGGTCTGAGTAACCTAACCAGTGGAACATGGGACAATCTAAAAAATCTGTCGGATTCACGAACTAAGATTCTATCAAGGTAGCTAGCCACCTTGGTAGAAGGCCAACTATTAGCCCAAGTCCACATTCTCCCGCCCTTGTGATCGACCCGGTATCTATCGACTAGACTGAAGTCCTCGATCAGATCGACCAAGCTACGATCACGTGCCTTCCCTCTAGCTCCCCACCCTCTATCCAGCTTGGGGTCCAGGATGGCGTTCCAGTCCCCCACTAAGATGAGTCACGTTGAATCCACCAGGAAGGGCTCCAACCGCCGAAAAAACGAGACGCGCTCCTCCTGGTCGTTGGGCGCATAAACCGCAACCAGTTGAAACACATTGCTTTTCACTGCAATATCAGCCACGATCAGCCGGCCCTTGGCACCGACATGGACAAGATTCACCTTGGACAAGTCCCAAAGCAGGCGGGCAGGCTTACTCCGATCCCTAAGGCCCTTCACATTCATACTGGCTAACTTAATTGACATCTATTTAGACCTGAAAAAGAAAGCAGAAAAAATTACTTCTGTTCATATACGGAGCGAAAATCAATGGCAGAAGGGACCCCAACGGATTGTCCCAGGCTTCCACATCCAATATTGGACATAATCCGTCCATCCTGGACAATCCCACCAACATCCGTAGAAAATGTTAGTTTAATAGCCCTGTATAAAGAGGGGTGGAGGATGACAGGGACCATCCCAGAACAAAAATGTGAAAGTTTTTGTAAATATTTAGACCCTACTTGGGCCATAGTTATTTTCGGGTATGCTTCCACAGCTCCCTGGAGGAAATCCCACACTTTTAGGTTTCCGTTACTACAGATAAGTGTTAAAACACCGGGGGCTTTGGGGAAGTTTGCTGGATCTTCGATCGATCGAAGTTAATTTAAATAAGGACTTCAGCAGTGTCTTTTTTTTTTTTTTTTTTTTTTTTTTTTTTTTTTTTTTTTTTTTTGTGTGTGTGTGGACAGATCCTTCTCCAGAATAGGTCTATCTACCTTACAAATGTCTTTGTGGCAGAAAGGATTTTTCCTCTTTTTGGGTTTTGGGGAAGATTTGTCCAGTTGTGGGGAGGGTGTTCTTGGTTGGGAAGGGGGCGTGAAAGGAGTGGGGAAACGAGAAGTTTTTTTTGTCTTACAGGGGAGGCAGACTGACTCCTCTCCTCGACGTTGACAGTCCTAATAGGGGATGCAGGGGCGGATTGGGTCTTGGGAGTAATCCTGACTTGTTCTACCCTGCTCTGTTCCTCTTTTTTTCCTTTTTTTGCCACCGATTCTATCTCCTCCTCTCGTCCCCTCTTCAATGATGATGAACGAGGCGGTGGCATTTCGCACTCCATTTCCTGTTGTTGATCTTCCTGTTGTTGCTCTTGCTGCTGTTGCTGCTGCTGCTGTCCTTTCTGTTGCTGTGGTTGTTGCTTTTGTGGTTTAGCCTCTTTTTGAGGCTTTTTCTTCCCAGGGGACGGAAGTTTCTCCGGCTGAGGAGAGGGGGAAGCTACCTTCTTCCCTCTCCTAACCACTTCTGTCCACTCCTTTGCTTCCTCTTTCCCTCCGGATTCTTTTGTCTCCAGGGCTGGTGTTTTCGCCACCGGCAGTGTTGCCGGTGTTACTTGTTCCGTCTCACTTTTTCTTCTGGGGCATGCTTTATACATGTGCCCCGCTGTTCCACATGACCAACAGTGTGGCCTCCTTCCCTCCACCATGACAAAGAGCTTCCTGCCCCGACACATCAAAATGTCGGGGACTTTCAAAAAATTTTACTGATCTACCACAATTTGTACACAAACATCCTCCGTGGGAACACCGGCCTTACTTGTGACTCTCGCCACCTCTTCTACTGATCCGAAGCTGGCAAAAAAACGCTCCTACGTGGTTGCAGGTTATTTCTACTGGTACTCCGTGTATAACAACTCTTGTTTTTCGAGTGCCAAGGTATTCTGTCTGCAATCTAATATTTTTTGCCGTGAGTGTATTTCCGGCTAAATTCTTAGCCTCTACCTCGGTGTTTAGTAACACATCCCACATGGCGCGGGACCTTCTCGCTAATATATAAGGTAAAATGTTGAGGCTTTTTAAAGCCTCCTCCATACTCTCTCTGCTGACACTAATAAACTTTCGGGTTTTTACATCCAATGTTAGGAGAGATATAGTTCTCGCTGCCATTACATTTACTACTTCTGGTATAACTACCAGTTCATTGTCAGTAATATACTCTTTATATTTTTCCTGCATTTGCTGGTAATAAAGGGAGTCTTTTTTCGTTGGGGACTTTGCCCATACTGATGGCAAAGGGGCCACCGACGGTGGAGAAGTCACCGTCGGCATTCCTGCCGAAGAAGTAGACAGTTGGGGAGACGAAGCCATTATCCCCCCCCACCCCCAAAGATCAATACAGGAACTTGTATGACGAAGACAACAATAAAAACACGTATCAAAATTATCGTACTCACAATAACAAAATCCACATAACAGAATTCCAATTGTAACTTTTTTGGGCAATATATCAAAAAAGAACTCCACAATCTTAGTTGCCTAAGACCTTTTTCCCTCGTCATACCGCTCGTTACTGTCTTTTATAAAGTAGAGCATTCTATTCTCAGGGATGGCAGGATGTTCCACATTTCCAAAGAAATTTGAAATGTCAAATTTTAAGATCAGGATAATTGTTGTTTATTTGACACTTTTTTTTTTTTTTTCTTAAATAAAAACCTAATGTCACTAGCTCAGGTTCAGTGAGTCCCTACTCATATATGTGTGGGGTTAACGCCCAAATTATACAGTATCAAAGTTTACCATTGATTAGTTACTACAATGTGGATGTACTACTAGGGTAACAAGATTTCTAGAGATGAGGAATGCTTTATTTGTGCTGTATCTTGCCTATAATAAAAATTAGAGTAAATACCCAGTATTGATTTAGAAAGGGGAAAATAACTTCAGATATAACAACTTAAAAAAAAACATGTTCTTTTAATTTATTTTTACATACTAAAATGAATTAAAAATAAATTTGGAATTATACATGAAAACATGGCTGTTACTGAAAAATATTTCAGTGCCTAAAACAAAGGATAAGAAGCCTCTTCTTAGTCTAAGACTTCTGGATACTCAGCATTAGTTCTTTTACCACTGGATGTCAGTATAAAAAGGTCGTTTGGTTATTCAATGAAGATGACCATGAAAAAAAAACCTTGACAAATTGGCCATTAATCTATAAACATTGTGCTTTGTTGATGGTAATAGCAAAGCTAAAACTCAGTGAGAGGGCAAGTTTGTTGGAATCGTACAGAATTTGGGAATAATCAAAGTCCATCTTCATAGGCTACTTTCTTTGATATGTGGAAAAAGTTACTTGACAGGCAAGTTCCATTGAACAATTTTGAAGAAATGAGATTTCTGAAATGCATGATGCTTATTTCAATTTATAGTTAAAATTAGTCAAGATAAACACTAGGCAGCTTAAGAGCTGAGAAACTATTACAGCTTTGAATTTATTTCTTCAATAGTATTATTCTTTATGGGAAAATTGCCTTGCACTTAGAGACACTGATAATTTCTTTTTTTTTTTTTTCTTCACATTTAAAATGGGTATAAATTTTAATCATGAGTATTTTAAAATCTTTATAGAACCTTTGTTCAGGTTGGCATATTTTTGTACCATTTACGTCCAAGATTATAATTTGACTGAAAACATTTGTTCATAATGGCCACATTAATTCTCTTAGCAGTAACCTGTCAATCTTATAAATTTGTGAGGTTGAAAAATATTTTTGTACTTCATAATGAAATTAGTATCTTTGTTTTTTATATTTCAATAACCTGTTGACTTAAAAGGACAAATTTAACCTTATCCATTTGTGAAGTTGAAAAACAATTTCATATTTCCTAGTGAACTCAGCATTTTATTTCATTTTATTATAAATTAAATGCTCTCTCTGATCACCTTGAAGCATAATTCATTTATATATATATATATATATATATATATATATATATATATATAATGTCTCACCCCAAGCAAGGTGATACTGCCACTGGTGTGCAGGGAGCTACATAAGAGAAGAGTGAAAATTTAAGTAGGGGGAGAGCAAAGAGAAAGATGAATTGGTTACTGGGGGTGTCAGAAAGGACAAGAGAAGGATGTGAAGACGGTTGTGAGGGTAGTGAGAGAAAGGAAGAGAACAAGATACATGTGATGGGGAAAGGACGAGGGAAAGACTGAAGTCAAGTAGATAAGAGATGGCAATTGACATGGCATTAAAATTCTTGGAGATTGTAGCCATCAGGGAAGCAAGTATACAGAAGGGAGTTCCACAGGCAGGAAGTGATAAAAAAGTGGCGGTTGCATTTGGTTGATTTAACTGTAAAAGGGTGGGACCTTGTTGCCAGTCTGGTTGTTCAAGTAAATTCTTGTAGAGGGGGGCATCAGTGAGCTAAGCTTGTCTGAGCAGAAGCCATGAAAATATTTGTAAGATAGACAGAAGGAAAGTGACTGGAGTCATGCTGCCAGGTTGGAGCCAATCACATTACAGATTCTCCTTTAGAACCTGTCGAGAACTCTTAACATTGAACAGTATTCAATGCACAAGAGGATGGTTGATTTGCATATGTGTAAGATGGACTCAGGCGGGAGAAACTTCCTGTCCCAATGCAGTGACCCAACCTTCCTAGCAGTGGATTTAGCTATTAATTCAATGTAATGGTTCTACTTGAGGTTGGAAGAGAGAGTGAGGCCAAGGAGGCACAGTGTATTGCTTTTAGGGAGACTCGCTTGGTCCATGCTGATGGTGGGACTGCCTGTGGTGGTTGACAGATAGCTTTGTTTTAGAAGCATTAAATACCTTGTAAATCAGTCAATCAGTTAAGTGCCATATGTGATACACACTTGGATAATCATGTTCTTTTTATCCATGACTGACTAAGCAGAAAATTTTCTAGCAGTAGGTTGCCATTTCTTTCTGCGATAGACTGAATGCCAACCAAGGCTACAAAACCTAATCTGCTCTGCTATTCAAGAGAGAAGAGATGTACTCATACCTTTCCTAAGGGTATTTGTGTGCATAAATGAATGCAGCAAATTCAAATGGAATTTGAATTCTGCTCTCCAATTTTTCATTCTGAGCAGACATCCATAGCACCACAAGGGAATGCTCATGCTAAAAACTATTGTTTGAGCCTGATCATGACACATGTACACGCACACAAAAGCCTCCAATATTAGTATAGACATTTTGTATTTTGTGTGTTTATGTATATCAAAGCATTGAGAATTTGTTTCTAACAGCAATTACAAGAAATGGCGAAAAATAGGATTGCTCCTCAAATTAACTTTCAACATGTTCTTTATATTTTTTTCTTTGAAGTAAATTGTAACTTTAGTCTTAAAGAACCCATAATGAAATTTTAATTGATGATAAATTGTGTCTGTGTATGAGTTACCAGCTGGTTTTCTGGCTGTATTTTGCTTATTTTTTTATTCCCTTAATTAAATATGTCAGTTTAACGGCAACTGGATTTATGGATCTGTGATTGGATTTAATGTGTACAGATTAACCACATTTAAGATTTTTTTCACTTTTAGTGTTTTTAAAATGATGTTCCATCTGTATAAGAGCTACTCAAGGTATAAGGTTACAGTGTAAGAGGTCCATTTATGGGGATATGTGGAAAAGACAACTGTTGACCCTAAATTTGAACAAGTTAAGATTGTAGTGACTGGAGAAGGACCCTCATGGAATTTGGTTCCACAAAGTAGTTCATAGAATCCAGCTTACAAGTCTAAACATGTGAAATATATTACAAGTTGACAATATAGTAACAAAAGGAGATGTGTATTTACCTTAATACAAAAAAAAATTGTGTATGAGCATAGAAAGACTTTAGAGGGTTAATGTCAAAATTAAAATGAATGCAAGTAAAATGTTTCTGAATTTGTATTTAAATATGACTATTTTTCTCTTATTTCAGTGAATTTTAATACTGTTTGTTTAACATTATTTCTTTATCAGAATTAAATAAAATTTTCTGTAAATGATCTGTTTTTGTGCTTGTGTGTAATTAAAATAAATTTGAAATCACTAGAAAACAGAGAAATGACAAATTTGTAGCAATGTGCAAAGGTTTTATTGAAAAATGTTTCTTTTTTCTAGCCATTAAAGTAAAAGATAAGAAGAAAAGGAAATCAATGAAAGCTGAATATGAAGATGAAATACCCAAGAAAAAGAAAAACAAGAAATCATCTCAACAACTACAGTATGTGTATTACTTATTTCTCTTCTGTCAATATAGAAAACAACACTGCATACTGACTGACTTTAATTATCCTGATCATAATTAAGGTGTGAAACTAATTAAATAATTAAGGTGTGTAATCACACTGATAATTTCTATGTTAACACTGTTTAATACACTATCCCCAATTGCATCTGGTAGCAAGGCCTCTGATTGGGAGGTTGTGAGGAGCATAGAACCACTTAATTGCTGTTCTCGGGTCCACTCTGACCTGGAGTGGTAGCACCTCTTAGGGTCCCAGCTATGGGCAAATACTTAACCCCTAAACTGGAGTCAAAACATCATGAAAGTATAAAAATAAACTTTTATAGAAAAATATACATTTTTGAAGGAAAAATATTGCCAACAGTACATTTTTGAAGAAAAAATTATTACCTTAACACGTTTTTGAAGGAAAAAAAAATATTCTCAGCAAAACATTTTTGAATACAAAACTAGAAGGCATTTTCAGTTTTCTAAAATAAAGAAGGATAAAAAGTTTTCATTAAAATCAACCTTCTCACTATAACTGAACATAAAAAATGCCCCACCTTTTTGGCATTAAATAACACACAAAGGTTGATATGCCGTTAAACAAAACTCAAGCAAACATCTATCCACAATGATTAGCACTACCTCTCTCCATAGAGCAAATTTTAAACAAATACTTGTATAACAATGCTTAGGAAAATATTTATAAATTTAATTTTTCTATTTTAGTTTTATCAGAAATTTTTTGTGGAATAATGCAGGGTTGTTTCAGTTTTTTAAGTTCTATATAGTTTTGTTCTCAGTGGCTAGGGAGATGTCATATTTTATTTTATTTACTAAGGTAACATTTTTAAATGAAAGTTCCAGCCTGTTTTATTTCTGTGTTACTAAGGAGTTTAATGTTTTGCAAATAGATTTAACTAGTGTTTGTGAATACGAAAGAGCTCCTCAGCTTTTGGATAAGTGGATTTCACTTCTGCTGATTTAATGAACAACACGTAAAAAAAAAAAAGATCAATAATTCCATCAAAACTTGAATTTTTCTATGTAGTATGCACTATATGGAATCGACACAAATGAAGTAATGTCTAAGAATAAACTACTGTAACTTACTATCATTACACAGATAAACCCAGATTAGATAGAATTTTTTTTCTAACTTAATTCATTTTCAGTTTTGTCACATTTAAATTTAAACGTAATTTATTTTGTATATAATTTTTTAATGAAATATATTTTCATGATGCATGTATGTGGTTGACTATAAAATTAGTATAACTGTAAATTGTCAATAAAATAGTCATCTTATATGTCGATGTTATAGTCATACTTTATTAACATGTTGACAGCCATCATGTAAACAATTGATGGATTTTTAATCTGATATTATTTTCCTTACTTTAAGCATTATTTTAGTGAATACTAAAGACATTTTTTTTTTCTTTTGCAAGTAGCAAACTGATTGTCCACTGGCTTAAACAGTTTTATCAAAGAAAAGGTACATTTTGTTTGAAAAACAATGGTTATGTCCATTATATTTAAATGAAAATCATTTTTACAATTATGATCTAACGTTGCCTGATGACGAGGTAGAAATCTTGAAACAGAAATTTTCGTGCTGCAATGTATTTTTAATTAAAAGCCAAATTTAATTATATATACATATTATGTTTATATTAATGAAAACAGTGTTGATTAAAATTTATTAATTGCTTAAAACAACTGCATGGAATCTATTTATTTGAATATATTATTTTTAGTTCATTTTAAGTTGATTCTGATATTTTCTTGGCTCAAACCATTTTAAAAAATTTGAACAAGCATTTGAATTTAAAAAAAAAAACTTGGTCAGGCCAAAATCTTGACAGTGTACCAAAAAGATCTTGGCCTAAGCAAGATTTTTTTTTTTTCAAATGTTTAGTCAAAAATTATAATAAATGACTTTGTCTATTTTATTTTCAAGTGTGAAATATAAATGAATATATAAAAGTTAAATTGATAAAATGGGAAATGTTTAATCTTTGTGCCCACAAAGAAAGCATCAAAAGAACAATCCTCTTGATATTACTTTATACACTATTGATTCCCTTCGTAATGTTTAT
Organism: Ascarosepion bandense; assembly: GCA_037127315.1. NCBI lineage: Eukaryota > Metazoa > Mollusca > Cephalopoda > Sepiida > Sepiidae > Ascarosepion > Ascarosepion bandense. The sequence continues at coordinate 1,195,555 of JBBBDQ010001974.1, forward strand.
TTGCAAGAGTATAAAATATGTGAACTGATTACAATGTAATATTTATTATTTACCATTTTTATAAATCACTTTATAACAAGAAATACTGAATAAACATGACATAAATTAAAATGTTTGATTCAGTGGAAGAGTGCTTTTAACTGATTTTAGTAAATTTATGTGGTGAGAGCAAATTTTAAATGACCAGAAATGCATTTTCTTTCAAAATTTGTAATTAGTTACTCATTGTTTTTATTAAAATTCTCTTGTTCAGATATTTTTGTAAATTTCTGAGTAAAAAAAATCCATATTTTTTTCTTTATAAAATAGTAAATAATGTAGTAGTTTGTTCACAAATTATAATCTTGTAAATATAAAATTAATTTTGCAAACAAGCAATCTAATAGATAAATAGTATTTATTATCTTTTGTTGACAATTCTCAAGAATAAAGGAAATGTATAAATTCAATTTCATGTGTTTTGATTAAAATTTTATTCATCACTTTTTAAAACCATCTTTGTGGGAATCAACAGTGTATACAGTAATAACAGTATCCAGGGAAATAAGTTCTCATGACTCCAAGGTGGTTTGCTTTTTTTTTTTTTCCAGTCATAATGGTTAAACATTAGGAATTAGTAGATAATTCCTACAAGACACAGCTTTAAGATATTTAATTTTTATAAAAAGATATTAAGAAAAAAAAATTTTAAGATAAAATTGATATTACAATCTGATAATTCCAAATAAATACTTACCAGCCAGATGCTATATTGTGGGAATGATCAGGATGGAAATTGACTTCTTTTTTTTTTCTTTTTTTTTTTTTCTAGGCCAGACTCTGAAAACAGTTTGCCATCATTACCATTGTCTATCACTCATCCATCAGATGTCTTAGATATGCCAGTGGATCCTAATGAGCCAACTTATTGTTTGTGTCATCAAGTATCCTATGGTGAAATGATTGGCTGTGATAATCCAGATGTAAGTATATTTTTATTAAACAAAAGTTTTATTGAACTGAAAGATATTTTGAGGTATTTATATAGGTACCTCCATGCAATTGCCAAAAAAACAGCATAGCATGATGTTTTAGGGGCTCAAACTTAATAAAAACAAACTTTTATCGTCAAGATTTTTATGCTGTTATTAAGAGGAAAGATCAAATTTTATTTTAAAATTTTTTTAATCCTTTCTAGCACATTCAAAATTTCGGTTAAAAGTTTTGTTTTTTTTTTTGTTTTTTTGTTTTCTGTCAGCAATTCACGCTATGCTTACGTAATGTGACTGTTAAGGAAAATGTAATATTACGAAAGTCATTTTCTTTTTAGCGATGAAAACATTTGAAAATTCTTGCAAAAACCAACTAATTGTCTGATTTTAATGAAACTTTCAGGACTTATTCATAAATGAAAGGAATTATTTATGCAATTATTATTTTTAGAAAATCTTGCTAAATTAATTGTATAATAAATTCTAGAGATAAATTATCTATGCCAATTTTTTATTAGTTAAATGCAGGACTCATTGGAGAATGTAAATCATGTAACTTTTTTTTAATTACAAGACCATTTTTCTGAAAATCTGCTCCAAATAGTAAAATCAAAATGCATTAAAACTACACTATTTTTAATGTAGATAAACTTTTAATTGATTTTATAAATATAATTTCAGGATATCACATTCTCAAAAAAAAAAAATTCAATGAATAATGAATTTTTATAAGAATTGTTTTCACTTTTTTCTCTGCTAATTCAAGTTTCAAACATCTTTTAAATTTCTTCCAGTTACTCAGTGTCATCGATTATTAATTCATTAAAAAGGGCTTTATTTACGAATACAAATTTCAAACGTTTAATACGAATCTAAAATTAAGATTTTTAAAATATTTTCTAAATTTTTTTTATTTATGTTAAACTGCACATTTTCTTTTACTATGGAAATTTATGAGACTTATTAAAAGGCCACATATTTCAAGGGTTGTTCATGAAATATTAAATTAGATTGTCAATTTTTGATCACCATACTTCCAGATTGATTGATAACAGGTGCTGTCATTGCCTTCTTTGAAAGGTCAATGAGTTGGACCTTTGTGATTAAGAAATACTTTTATTCTAAATTTCATGCCATAAACAAGTAATATTTGTTTCAAATCAGATTAATTTAACTTTAAATTTTCTAATTTTCCAAAAATAATGAGTGAGAGATATGTATTTTATTTTTGCAAGATTTTTAAAACTGAGAATTAACTTTTATTTACAAATATGTCAATTGCTCAAAAAGTGGCCAAAAAATTAAATTTAAAAAAAATCTCAATCTTACTTTCTAATGAATATAATTTGTTTGAAATACACCTAAGTATTTTGCTGACTGGAAATAGTAAATTTAATCATTTAGCTTTCAATTAAGCTAAAATTAAAGTTCCAAGAAGATTTTTCTGATTTTTTAAAAATTCAAGTTTAAACTTAGGTGTTAAAAATGGAGTGGAGGTACATATATTTATAGTTCAAATTTTTGTAAATTGTTTCTAATTCTATATTTAATACAATGATTTAGTAAGCAACACACTAATTTTATCCATGTATATTTTCAGCATAAAACTGATCATAAAGATACTTTAACAATAAAAATTGAGCTTCATTTATGGTAACTTTTTGTGCATAATTTATAAATTTATGAGCTGTAATATTTGTACACATAATGTGAACAGTTTTAATGTATAGCAAATTTAGGACATTAGAAATTTACAGTATTAAATAATACATTTAACTAAATATTTAGCTTGTGAATGTGTTACCACATATTTAAAATAAATTTATATTCTATAAATTTTGCTTAATTTGGTAAATGAGAATTGAGTTTGATCTCTTAAAAAAAAGATTTGAAAATGTCTAAATTTAAATATAGTCTTATTTTTTTTATTTTTTATCAGTAATAAAAATGTTTCATTGATGAGCAGTTATAAACTATAAGCATAAATTGTTAAATTTTGGTATTAGCAATTTATATTAGATCGATGCAATTTCATATAAAATATAAATTTTTCATTAAAAACACTTCAATTTCTTGTCCACTTTTTTTTTTTTTAATTCAATTTTTTTATTTTATTTATTTTATTTTGTGCATTTATGTATCTTGTTTTTGACATTCTCCATTGCTGCTATTGTTTAACTTTGTTTTTTTTTTTTTTTAATTTTCCAGTGTCCCATTGAATGGTTTCATTTTGCTTGTGTGGGACTGACCACAAAGCCAAAAGGAAAATGGTACTGTCCTCGGTGCCAAGAAGAACGAAAAAAGAAATAATTAAAAAAACAAAAAAAAATTCTCTCACTCTGTACATAATTGTATGTAAATATGGCAATCAAACAGGTATTCATTTCTCTGTGTTACCCAAAATTTATCAAAACCAAAATCAGACCTTTTGTTTGCATGATTCTTAAATTACACCTGCTGACTCTTATTTCACCTGGAGATTTTTTCCTCAATCTTTTTTTTTATTATTTTATTTTATAATGAATAATGCAAAACCATTTTTTTCTTCTATATTATTCAATCAACATATTTTTCTATTTTATTTTATTTTTTTTTATTTTATTTTTTTTTTCAAATATAATACTATGCATTATGATGAAATTATTTTTATGAAACATTTACCTCAGCATGATTTTTCCAAATAATTTTAATGTAAACATTTATTACTATTTTGTTTCTTTAAGAATGTCTAAGCCTTATTTTTATTATTATATCATTATTTCTTAATTTAATGCATTACAATTGTGCTCTATTATATGAGCCAATTAAAAATATTGCATTAATCATCAAATTTGACTATGAAAAATGCACAAATAGTGTAAAGTGTTTATTTTTTCATGTCCTTGAGTATTTACAAGTAAGAGTTTATAATTCTAAAACAAAATTTATGTAAAAAAAGAAATGGTTTGCTCATGTAGATTTAGTTATATTGACACCTTCAAGTTGTTTTTATTCATAGTCTTTTCAACTGCTATCTTGGAAAAATTATCAAATATGAATACTGTAAAATGTTCTGTACAAAAGCCTTAAAACTAGAAAAATGTGTTGGTTACTTATTTCTGATACATGGACACATTGTCCTTCTAGAAAGGATTCTAAAGATGGAAAGGTTTTGACAATGTTACAGTAAGCAATTTATTTAAAATGCATTAAAATCAATTGTTTAGAAATTAACTTAAAATTAGAAAAGTGGTACTGAAAGGTTCCCAGCCTAACCAAGAAGCCATTGGAAAAAATCTATTGTTTGCTCATTTAGTTAAATTTTGAGATGTGGGTCTCATTGAGAACTTTTCAGCACCTCATTGTATATACTTGAATGAATTATTATAAAAAAAAAAATCAGCATTAGGTGCTTAAAATGTCCTCATTTAAAAAAGTTTTATTTTCCAATCACACATTTGTAAATTATCAAGTAACAAGATTATTCCGTCCAAGTCTAGAGGGAGAAATTTTCATCATTATGTTGTATTTGCTTATAGAACTTAATTTTGCTTTTGTCTATATATTTAAGGATTGTAAAAAGAAAACAGGGATGATTAAAAATATGACTTATTTTATACAACAAAAAATTAATTCTTACAATCTGAACCATTGGAAGGAAATTCCATCTGTATTGAAATAAGATTGCCCATTATTTCATGTCTCTTTTATTTTCTCACCGTTTTCTTGTATGTTCTCATTTACTACCTTATTTTTTCAATTCTTTATTTCATCTAAATAATTTTTACTGCATTCTCTCTATCATACCAGATGTGTTAGTGGTGTAATAAACAGCTTCAAATTGGAAATTGAAGAGTTGAGTTCTAATTTCAGTAAGCTTTGTCATAACTACTTTTGCACATTCACACTTTTTTGAAAAAGTATGAATCCATCTCTTCTCTCCATCAACTATGGGTTAATCAGAACTTGTACCAGTAAAAAAAAACTATTATTGTAAAAAAAAAAAGATCTATAAAATAAAAATATTCCCCTCATACATACATACATACACACACACACACACACACACACACACTCCTATATATATTTTTTTCTTTCCACCTGCTTTACTGTACTTTTCAGTTTTCTCCTACCTTTTTCTCCTTCACACTCTCTTCTCCTCAATTCACCTTTATTTTACTCAATTATCTTGATTATTATCATATGCATCTAAGCATCAGGTAGAAAGGCATTAATGGCTGTACTACAAACAAGCAAAATGATAACATTGATTTTTGTGATATTTCATTACAAGTTTTCATATTAATAACTAAAGATAATTTAACTCAAATGTACATTAGAACAGCTTTTAATTTGTATTATGCTTAAGTTTGTTTGCCTGTTGTTTTTTTTTTTTTTTTTTTTCTGTTCTCATAAAACAGAAACCATATACAATGTGGGTGCTGAAAAGTTATCAGCTTCAAATCAAGGGTCTTTGCAGGGGGTACTTTGTCATGCCTATAACTTTTCACCATCACCTTGTATAAAATTACAAATAAATTGCATTAAAAAAAGACTGCTACTACAACAATATATTTAATATTTACCAAAAATATTTTCAATAATTTAAATTGTTTGGATAAGCCCTTTGCGATGGTGCCTAGACTTTTTGAATTCAAGTGCAGTACTAGACTGGTGAGTGTCCTTAATTTACAGTTGTTGATTTGGCTAGATGTAACCGTAAGTTTTACGCTAAGTTTCTTTTCTTGCTTGTGGAACTCTCTTCTTGCTCCATACTTTCCAACCAACTTTAATCTTCAGAAATTTAACAACGATGTCAAACACTATTTACTGTCCTCCCGATTACTCTTGTTTTTGCTCCTTAGTAATGTTTCTGTTTCTAACACTTCCAATCCCTTGTCTTAGTGGCTTTAATGGGGTAAAATTGATTTAAAAACAAAAATAGCAAACCTATTTTCAACTACAGAAATAACATAAGCACTTGGCTAGTTATTTCTTTTTAATTTATGTAAACTCAAACCATGACAAACTATAAATTGTAAAGAATTCAATCAAATTCCTTTTATTTTCTTTTTAGTTTCAATTTCAGTCTCGTCAGTCTATATCGCATTAAGTTTCCTGCTTTTTATGGTAACTTAAAACTATTTAACTTTCACAAATATCTTTTAACTGAACTTTATATGATATTAACACTAAATACCATATATATTCAAATATAGTGTGAGTTTTTATAACCACTTTTTTTTTTTTTTTTTTTTTTTTAATGCAAAAAAAATAGGTTGCATTATGCACATGTTAAAGATCCTGCATTTTCAGTGATCGGTTGGCCTATGCACAGTTTTTTTTTTTTTTTTTTTTTTATGGAGGCGTTAAAACTTATGCAAAATTTTCAGAGTTGCACTATATATGAGTATATACAGTATGTCTCTCAGCAATAGCTATTCTGACTTGTATTTTAAGAACATTTGTTGAGTATATCATTTATCATTCAAGAGTTTCTTTTATTTCAGTCAGCCTATATTTTTCATTAATTGTATTATTAAGTAACTAGACATGAATTTCAAAACCAACATTATATACTGGCCTATTTTTTAATTGCCAGAAAGTTGTAATTAGACTGGCATGTGTGATTTTCAAAAACGATCTTGTTTGTATTTTTTTTTTCTTTTTTTTTTTATATTAGTGAGAGGAGAAGAAATTATTTTTCCCCCCTCACTAAAAAAGTTATTAGCATTTTTTAGGAAGCTAATGATTTGAAAATTGTTTCTTTCTGTAATAATACTAATGGTAGTAACACGAGTACCAAATTATATTACTATTTGATTTTGTAAAAATTTCTTTTTTTGTGACATTGGGTTGGTGAGAAAGAAAAACAATATTAGGAACAAAAAAACTAAAAAAAATTTTTTTTTTTTTTTTTCTTTAAAGAATGCATTCATTATTTTTTAATTAAAAAAATACATTTAAAATTAATCTCAGATGTACAGAGCAATATTTGACAGAAAATTGTTTTATTGTCTCTTCAATGTTATGTAAATTATATGCATGAACACGTTTATCTATTTTTAATGTTTTTTTTTTTTTTTTTTTTTTTTTTTTTTTTTTTTCCATTATTTAGAATTTGGGTTTATTTATCACGCCTACTTAAAATATGGTAGATTTGATAAAATTTAAAAAAAAAAAAATGTTGAAAAATGTTTTCATTGAATTTTTGTTTGGAAAAAAAAAAAAACAATGTCAGAAATAGATATGTTGTGAATTTCTATCTTTTCTAATGTTAATAGCAGCTTTTTTTTTTTTTTTTTTTTTTAACGTTAAGAAATAATTTTGAAGCTTTTGTGCAAATAAAAATTCAAAATTCATTTTTTTATATTCTCTACAAATTATATTTTTAAGATTCATGATATGAGTCAATTATTGAAATTGCATTATCAAAATTTTAACTGATTGGACAGCTCTATTTATTTTGTTGTTTGTGTGTCAGCTTCATCTCAGAATATGAAAATATCTTGGGTGTACTACTATGTGATGCATTCTTTGGATCTATTCAATTGTTTTAGTTTTTTTTTTTTTTTTTTTTTTTTTTTTTTTTTTTTATATAAATAAAATTTATTTTTCCTTAAATACTTGTTCCTGTGTTCTCTTATTTTTTGCCAAAATGTACTTTTTTTTTTCTTTTTTAATTTATTTATTTTAGGATTTTGTCCCTTTATCATCCAATGTACCATGTTTTGGCCTTCAAAAGGACCTCAGACTGTCTTTATTTTGTGTGTGTGTAAAATTTGTCATTTAGCAGGTATTGGTATTACCTACAGCATCCTGACTAATTTCATAAAAGAACCATCCAGCAATCACTCGATCCACTCATCAGGGGATATGGCTCAAACTCTGATATTGAGCACTTTATTATAAGGACTACTTGCCTTAAATGTCTTTTCTTTCAGTATTCCACTGACAGCATTTTTATGTTTTACACTATCTTTATCACTTATATATAAATAACATCAGGAGAAAGAATAGAATAAAATGTACAAAAACATCAGTTATAATTTTTACATCAAGAGAATGCTCAAGATGCAGAAATTTAAATTTCTGATGCTTATAAATGGATAACTTGGCCAATTTCATTCAGCTTCTTTGTTTTTATTGCTGTTTTTAAATATCTGTATGAACTGGGATATAGTTATATATCATGGAAGACTCAGAACTTAGTCACAACCAAAACAACCTCATTCAGCTTTTTACTGGTTCTGTTTTTGATTGTATTGCTATTATTTTGAAATATTTCACATTGTAATGCTACAGTAGTTTTTTAAGATACGTGATATGCTGTAACCAGGACGTAATTTACCATGGAAAATTAATGCAATTTCTTTCTTTCTTTTTTTCATTTAATAAATAATCTCCTCTTAATTAAATCTGCATTCTTTAAGTCAAAATTATGATCAGATCCATTATAAAGCACAATTAATATATTGAGTATCTTCTATGTGCTTTTTCCTTTCAGGATATAGGTAATCATGGCCTTCCACGTCTCCCTATCCCTGGTGGCTCTTAGCACGCTTTCTCCTGTTAGACCATGCAACCCTCATTCTGCCATCCACCTGCTCGGGCCAGTCAAGTATGTTACATGTTGTTTTCCCCTGTCTCTCCTTCCTTCTATCTGGCCTGTTAGTATCAGATTCTCCAAGCCCTCCTTCCTCATTGCATGTCCCAGGAACTTTAGCTGCCTCTTCCTGTTGCTCAGTATTAATTACCTTTTTGTTTCCATCCTTTCCAAAACCTTATCATTGCTCACATGCTCGATCCATGATATTTGCAGCATGCTTCTGTAGAACCACATTTCACTTAAAGTTTTTCTTTCATCTTTAACATTGTCCAGCATTCACTGCCATATTGAAGAACTGGTATCACATAGCAATCCAGTACTCTCTTCTTTGTTTCTAGCAAAATTTTCCTCTCTTAATACTCTACTCAACTTCTGGAATGCATCCTTCGCCATGCCAATTTGCCTTCAGATCTTTGTGTTACACTTTCTGTCTTCTGTTAGAACACTTCCCAGGTATTTAAATTTTTGTACCTGCTTGATTTTAGTATCTCCCACCTGTATTTGGCATTTTGTGCTGCTCTTTTTGCTGATGACCATGCATTTGGTTTTCTTGCAGTTTATTTGTAGTCCTTTCTTGTCACTCTCTTCGGCTACCTTCTGTAGAAGGTCTTGTAGTTTCCTTTCCATGTCTGCTATCAGCACTGTCATCTGTGTACCATATATATTGTTTAAAATGTGGCCTCTGATGAATCCTGGCATAACGCCTAGGGTTTTCAGAATAGTCTCACTGTACAAGTTGAATAGATCCAGTGAAAAGACATCCTTGTTTTATGCCCTTTCAATCTTTGTATAACTGCTGAATTTGTTACCTGTCCGTATGCAGGCAGTTTGCTGCCAGTAGAGATTCTTGATTACTCTTGTCTTTCCCAAGTATGTAAAGGCTGCTGAACATCTCCATCAGCTCTTTGTTGCTTTTATCAAACGCCTTTGCATAATCAATGAAACATAGGTACATGTCCTTAATTTGTATTGCCCTTTTGGAGAGCATCCTAATCATAAATATGGCACTTGTTCCAGTGTCTTTGACGAACTCACACTGTTTTTGTCCTATCTCTGACCTGATTCTTCTCACTCTTCATCAGGATTTGGACGATCAGTTTTGTAATATGGCTCATTAAACTGATTGGAGTTTGCACCTGGCTTCTTAGGCAGTGCTATGAAAATCAACTTGCTTAAGTCATCTGGTATTACACCACTATTATAAATTTCATTTATTATTTCTGTATGCCAAATTCTTCCAGTGCTAGCAGCAGCTCTATCAGTATTTGTTATATATCCTTTTTATAGTTCTACCTTAAATACCTATGAAGCCATCAGTACAAGAATCTACTTTCTGCAATTTAAATAATGTATTTCATTTGATAGTAATAAATATTTGTTTATCTCACAAGTTAATAGTAGTGCTTTGGTTAAAATTCAGTCCTTTGGTGAGATAAGTGATCTCTCTAAAGTGCAGACCTGGACAATGATATATAGATACTATATGTCACCCAGACCACATGCTCCCCCCACACACACACTCTTGCCTGTATCAAGATCTTAAGGAATATTGGGCATTAGATTTGGAGCTAGTTTGACTGCAGGAATTGTAACTGTTGACAGGCTCCATTTCAAATTTTCTCTCTAAATTCACTTCCATAGCCTTTTCTGTTTTCAGCTATGACTACAAGACATCAGTTGTTTAAAATCAGAATTTTTTTTTTTTTAATTCTAGATGAACTGCTTTCCCAGGTTGTTGAGGCCTATTTATTCAAAATAAGCAATTAAAATACCGAAATGAAAGATGATTCAAGACAAGTTGATGTCTGTGAATATTATGCATTGAAATTGATTGTTCAAATTTAGGCTGAAATTTGTTTTATTTGGATATGTATATATTGCTATAGCAACATTTTGTTCAGGAAGATGAACTTATTGCTTAAAATTAATGAACTGGTTTTAAATTACATTTCAAGGTGTACAACTTAACAAAAAAAAAAAATTCATACTTAGAGTACATATAAATTCTAAGGAATGACCTTGAAGAAAGAAATGACTTAACTATATAATTTCTTTTGAGCAAATATACAGGCACTGCTCAGAAAGTATAATTGATTTTCTAAGCGCTGTATAGGGGTACCCCGTGAAGATTCAACTCCCTAAGCAGTTGTAATAGGTTCTAGCAAGACAAGCTTGCTTACCATTACACCACTATTATTGAAAATATGAAATATTGGTGAAATGCACGTTGCATGGCGATGATTGAGCTACCACTTGTAAACTTTGCTTCAACAGCAAAAGCGCGTTCCAACTTGTCCACTCCATGATACACATTGAGGTTTTTGTATAGTAAACAGAAACAAACTTTAAATCCCGTGCTCTTGAGTAAGCCCCTCTCCACTATCCTTGGACCATCATCACTTCAGGGTCAGTCAGTCAGTTAAGTGCCATGCACAATACACACTTGGGCGATCATGTCTCGAAAGAGACATGACTGACTGGGCAGAAGATTATCCCGCAGTAGGTTGCCATTGCTTTCTGCGGTGGACTGGTTGCCGACCAAGGCTATAGAGCCCAATCTGTCCTGTTATTTAACCCATAACTGGAAGGAAGAGACGGATTAATACCTTTCCCAAGGGTATTTGCGCGTAAGTGAATGCAATGAATTCAACTGGAATTCGAACTCGGTTCCCCAATTTCTTGTTCCGATCCGATATCCACTGCGCCACAACGCACATACCAAATTCAAATAAGCAAGTTGTTCTGCCCCACCCTGTACTATATTCAGTTTGGGCAACCTGTTCAAATTGAAAAGAATTTTTCAGTAGCATCTTGTATATGTTGTTGCTAAGATAACAAAAATGTTACTCAAAAGTCAATGTTGATTATCTGCCCTTTTATTGTAGCATTAATGGTAATGTTTATATGGTAAAAGGAATAATCAATAACATAAAAAAACAATTTCTGTGTGAATAATGTAATAACAATCAATCCCCCACACATACACACACTTTATCCAGCATCTTGCAATCTATGCACTTAATTGAATGACTGGATGATTTTGGTAATTGATTTTTTTAAAAAATTGTGCAATGGATATTGGCTCATAATGGGAAATCAGAGATCCAAGTTTGAATTCCAGTTGAATTAGTTACATTCACTTACACTTGTGAAAGGTATTTATCCATCTCTTTGTCCTCCAGCTATGGGTTGAATGGCAGGACAGATTGGGTTCTATAGCCTTGGTTGGCAACCAGTCTACTACAGAAAGAAATGGCAGCCTACTGCAGGAAAATCTGCCTAGTCATTCATGGATTGAGACATGATCAGTCAAACAGGTATCACATATGGCAATTAGCTGTGTGGATTAAATGATTCTATGTTTAAAGCTGTGACTTTTAACCCCAGTGCCAAACGTATGCAACTATTTAGTGTCAGATTATCAAACTAACAATATTGAATGTCAAAAAAATAAAAAAATTAGTGCCTTATAATTTAATAGCTTTCTTAAGCCATTGTCTATAATTATGCAAAATTTATTAAATATTTCAACCACAAGATTGCATGAGTCATTTTAATTTTTTTTTTTTAATTTTTTCCTGAAAACAACAATTCCACCAAAATCATTAACTAATGTTTATTGATTATTTTCCTAAAAATCATATCAAAGAGCTAATTGTCATCTGTTTAAATTAAGACTTTCAACACATTAAATTAAATATTTACTTATCTTTTCCTTCCTTGATATTTATTTATTTTATAATAATTTCACCTCAAGCAAGGCAGGACTGTTACTAGTGCACAGGGGGCTGCAGTGAAAGAAAAGACTCGGTACAGTGGGTATTGAAAAAAGGATAAAAGATGAATGAGATTCAAGAAAATAAAAGATGGCAATTGACATTGCATTTAAACTTTTGGAGATTGTAGTTATCAGGAAAGAGAAAAGACTGGGTACAGAGGGAATTGAAGAAAGGATAAAAAATGAATGGGATTCAAGAACATAGATGATGGCAATTGATGCTGAATTTAATTTTTGGAGATTGTAGCTATCAGGGAAACAAATGGAATGGAGTTTTACAGCCAGGAAGTGTAAGAAAAGACACTGTTGGAGTAGAAGTGGCAGTTATATTTAACTATTTGAATGGTAAATTACTTAACATTTAATAATATTTAAATCCACTAAGAGTACCTCAGTCAAAGGAGTTTGATTGTAATTGTTCTTACAGTTAAGATCTCTGAGTTTAGCCACCATCAAAATTTAAACTCAATTTAATTTCTTACTTGTTTGTGATTCCATGGTATTCTGAATTTAGATTCACCAAAATATATATATATATATATCCACTTACAATCTAAGTCTGTATATCACAATCTTGTGTGTGTAACACAGTGTTAGACATGATCCATCAAGTAAAATTAGGAGAATAAATAGTTAAGTGCCATATGTGATACACACTTTGGGCGATCATTGATCAAAAGAGACATGACTGACTGGGCAGAAGATTATCCCACAATAGGTTGCCATTGCTTTCTTCGATAGACTAGTTATCACCCAAGGCTACAGAACCCAATCTGTCATGTTATTTAACCCATAACTGGAGGGAAGAGATGGATTAATACCTTACCCAAGAGTATTTGTGCATAAGTGAATGCAAGAAACTCAATGGGAATTTGAACTCAGTCCCCCGATTTCTCATTCTGAGCCGATATCCACTGCACCACGACACACATCCAAATATCTTTCTTCCAGTAGGAATTGAACGTGCAAACTCTTATACCAGAGAGATTCCGTCTTTAAATCAAACGTGTCATTACCAATCAACCCACGAAGAAAAGTCATAAAACAAAATATGAATTAAGTTTTTGTTTGAATTTCTGTGATGAATAGTTATCATTATTTACACTGACTTTTGTTATTATAAATGGCTGTTGTGACCTCGTTAATTGCCTCAAGTAACCTTTATCAAGGGTGAAATATTTAAATCTTTCATGGAGGTAAATTATTTTAATTCTACAAACCATGTCTAAGGATATCTTGTCCAGTTTTAATTTAGTATTTCATGGTTATTCCTCAGTTTCCATTTAATTAATATTCACCGTACCTGGCCCAGTGATTAAACTCACAATTACTGTTACCAAATTCCCAATCCAATGCTTTAATCCACTAGGCTGTTGTTCTATGGGACTTTTCTTATTCTGCTAGGTTCAAGCTTACTTGGATCAGCTAGAACCTGATGAAGGCTGGAGGGTACAGTAGCTGAAATATTATAATAAAAACAACAAAGACAATATTATATATGTGTAAATAATATAAATAATATAAATAATGAAGTTGCTGAAAAGATTAATGAAGTAAAAATTAAATGTCTACTTAAAACAGTTGTCATAGAATAGCAATTAAAGAGTTATTCTTATAGACAATCAACAAAAATTGTTGTTCTCAATGGGTACACCCAATATTTTACTTCATTGTTAAAGGAAACAAAATCTGTAATGGTAAAACAATGAGTAACAAGCTAGTCATGAAGACTGCTGACATTATAATAAATTTTGATTTTCACTTTCATGACTATTTTGTTACACTAATTTATGACACTGAAAAAATGGTTGGCTCTGTATCACTCCAGTAAGAACTTGATACCTTTAGCTGTGTTTTATCTTTACAAGAGTCAGATCAGACCACAAATGAAATACAGGCTGATCAGACCAAATATGGAGTACAGGTTGATCTGTAACACTACCACCTGGCTGGCTGGTTGGTTCAGTTGCTCGCTGGATTGGGAATGAATCCTGCTGTGATGATGTCAAAATGGTACCCATTATGTCGATGCTTTCGGGCCACTGCTGGTCATGATAATCTTGTCACAGAAGCTGGTCCTATTACAACGATGGACCCACTGCCCATGTTTTGATTTGATCTCAGAGAGTCATGTTGTGCAAATCCAGTAGCCATATTTCTACCAGAACCAGACCAGATACTTGATCTTGTGGTTAAAACAAAATAAACACGGCACCAAAAAAAATTAAATAAATGAATAAGGTCGAAGATGCCTGGAGAGTTACGAAGAAAGTCTTTATAAAAAAAATAATTATTAGTTACAGGAGCAGATAATACAGTCGTCAGAATGATAATACAGTTGTCGAAATGCCAGATTACAACAAACAGATTTCGTTTTCAAAATATCTGAGCTTTCAATCTTTAAAATAAAAAATAATCTTTTCTAAGGTTTGTTAAAGTAAACAGAGCTCTTCAAATTTTCATTAAAGTCTTTTCATGTATTCTTTATAATCAGAACTGTCAATTCTCTATGTAACTTTTAAAACAACAAAGTTCTTTCAGGTTCTTATTGGTGCTTAACAGAATCTACCGAATCAGAGGCGGCTAATGGCGGCAATGTGACGGTGGTGGTGTGGGGTTGTTTTATCCTTGTCAACTGAAAATCTCTTTCCCAAATACTTAAAAATTCCTTTCATAGCAGTGCAAACTTTTCATCAAGAATAATCAGAATTTTCAATTCTCCACATAACTTTAAAAAGTCTCGGAGGGATCTAGCCAACTCAAAGCTTTTGACCAATGAGATTATTTTCTACCCACACGATTTGCGGGGAGCCATGGCTGAACTAACAAAATATCAACAGCTTACATGATGTAATGTCTTTCTGTTTTCTTTCTTTCGATTGCATCATTTTTAGGTTTTCAATTCCCAGGAATAATTGTTGAGGATCTAACCTTACCTGACCTCATCAAGGAAATCCTGACATTTTGTTATGACTGTGACTATTTTGTCAAATTTCTATCTGGCCTAAAACAATTCATTTTGTATATGAATAAGAAAGAAAAATTATATTTTTCTCTCTTTTCCCAACTGTCAGCCAATTTTTCTATTCCCCAGATTTTACAAGTACATAATAGTATTAAAATAGTTTTTTATATAAGCTCATATCGTGGATTACAATAAAGCACAACTAATAATTACCACTAATATTAATTTCTCTCTCTCCGTTGTATTAAACAAAACAAAAAAAATATATCAGTGGGAAATAGTGTCATAATCTGACCAAAAATGGACTACAAGCTGATCAGACCAAAAATGGAGTACAGGCTGATCAGACAAAAATGGAGTTCAGGTTGAACAGATCACAAATGGAGTTCAGGTTGATCAGACCAAAAATGGAGTACAGGCTGATCAGACCAAAAAATAGAGTACAGGCTGATCAGACAAAAATGGAGTACAGGTTGATCTGACCAAAAATGAAGTACATATTGATCTAATCAAAAATGAAGTACAGTCTGATCAGATCAAACATGGAGTACAGGTTGTTCTGATCCAAAATGGACTACAGGCTGAGCAGACAAAAATGGAATACAGGTTGTTCTGATCAAAAATGAAGTACAGGCTGATCTGACCAAAAATCGAGTACGGGCTGATCAAACAAAAATAGAGTTCAGGTTGATCAGACCAAAAATGGAGCACAGGCTGATCGGACAAAAATGGAGTACAGGTTGTTCTGATCAAAAATGGTGTACAGGCTGATCAGACAAAAATGTACTTTCTGTCATAGCTTGAGCTATTCAGTCCTCACTTTCAAAGAAAATCATCATCAAAGCTGTTTTCACTTAAAGATACACTGCAAAATCAGTGTGATTTCTCATCTTCAGAAACTTTGTAAATTGTTCTTCAGTTCTCTCCAAACATTCCTGTCTTGTGCTAAATCATGTAAGTGTTGCAGGTCTTCTAAGCTCTTCAAGACTTACAAAGAATGATGGATTTTTATTGGAAGTTCTTTTAATGTCATTGATCAGTGAGTATGTGTTATATACTGCATCTGCAAACCAAAGGATGATGATTGGCTTGACATCAGCAATAAACAATGAACATGTATATATAAAAATATACAATTATATTTTTTATTCTTTTTCTTCAGTGACATGGTGTGGAGTAGAACAGTGGTCAGAGAGAATTCACATGCATATGAGGGCAGTTGATTGGCTGGATGGTCTCTGGCTGCTCTCTTCACATTCTTCTGGCTCTTCTCCTTCTCTCGATCATTTGGATTTAGAGTGTCATTTTACATAGCTGAATTTTGCTTGATGACATCCTTTTTTACCACGCATAGTGTTTATAATCTTTGAGTGGTTTATATTCTCTGACTTTGACTATGTTGTTTGTCAAAACACCTCACATTCCTTTAATGCAAAGCTGTTCCTCTATTCTTCATTTTCCAGAAATAATATCTATCTAAATGTAAATAAACTCTTGTTTTTATATTTTGTGACTTTTGAGAACAGCTGTCTTAACACAACTTTATCTGTCACCTGGTGTCCACATTCTTTGACTTTTCAAAATAATATTTATTTTCTTTTATATTTTGCCAGCTTTGCATTTTTCCATCAAACAATATTTGTTCAAAATTTTGCACAAGGTCAGAGAATATATAACATAAGTTATCATTGTTCATGGTCTTTCCTGAAAGTATCCTGAATTGCTCTTCTCAATATAAAACAGCATTGCTTTATGAAGCAGAGATTGTACAAACCTTGCAAGTGCAGCAGATCATCCAAGCTCTTTAAATATTTTACAGGAAATGATAGAATTTTATTGATAGTTCTTTTAATGTTGTTTAATGTGTATATTATGGTTGTTTATCCAGTGTCTATGGATATAATTCATCCAGTTGGTATTGATAACATTGACACCCATTTCCATAATATTTACTGTTTCCAAACCTCTTAACTTGTGCTGTCTGTCTTTTTTTGATGACTGAATTGATATGAATTAGTAACCAATATTATCAATAGACAAAGTAAACAAGCAAAAGAATTTGCTGGGGATTGGAAGAACCTTTTATTTCTACTGAGCAACTTTATTCTCAACTGCAATCAAGAGTTCTCTCCCTTGGATCAGTGCAACAATGCACTAATACAACACCTCCTTTTAGTCAAATACAATAACAACACAACTTAAGTGAACACAAATAATACCAACAAGTCAATTTTTGAAACTTACTGAATTTGTTTTTCATTTAATTTTGCTTCTGGCCAGATTCAAGGGAGCATTCTTTGAAGTTGGAATGGATATTAATTCCACCAAGCAACAAAAATCTATAATTTTGCAAGGTCTCTTTCCAACAAAATTTGTACTTGCTAATTACTTACTCAAATCAAAAACTTCTTTATTCATTTTCCTAGCAAAACCAAACAACAAGCTTCTCAACTTTATTTCTTACCTCTTCTCCTCATTCTTGCTAAGCTTTATAAAAGATGCCCTCTTGGTAACTCTGACCACTCTCTGGTAGTTATTAATATTTCATTTCAATCATCTTTTAAACAGCAGCTCCCTGTCCACAAAACCTCTTTCTGTTACTCCATAATTTTTTTTAAGATGATCCATGGACTGATATCTTCAAACTCCCAATTGAAAATTGTGCCACTGAGGTTTCTTCTTGTGTCAAATTCAGCATGGACATTTTCATCCCTTCTCTGAAATACCAGGTGAAACCTCAGTCCTTTCCATTGTTCACACAAGCATGTTCAGCTATTACAACACACAGGAACTACTATTTTTGGCTATACCAGTGTGACAGCTCCTGTCACAACTGGCACCTATTCATTGCTAGATAGACTAAACTATCGCCCAATTCACACTCCACCCACGTCTATTGAACAGGTGAAGAGGCTCATCCCTTGTTCCCTGTTTAGGATGTGGTTTCCGGTTTTCTCTTTTCCAATATTCTCTGCTGAGTGATATGCATATAACCCTTTCCATGGCTTCTGCTATCATTTCTAACCTAGATTCCCAGAAAGCAAATGAACTCTATGGTATCCTTGTAATAGTGATTGAGAAGTGTCCTTCTGAACTGGCTCCTATTCTCTCTAAACTGTATAATAATTGACTCACTGTATCCTGCTTTCTTGCCAGCAGGAAGTCATCATTTGTTGTTCCAGTTTTTAGGTACTCTAGAGAGATGTCTACCCCTTCTAACTATTTGACTTTTACCTGCTTTAGGTAAATTCCTAGAGACCCTAATCAATGCTGGTTCATTATCTTTTATCTTTTATCACAGTATTTTATCATACAATCAATATAGCTTTTGTTTCTCCAGGTCAACTGTTGATGTACTGATGATAATTATGGAAAAAGTCTATTATTCCCTAGTTCAGTGGTTCTCAACCTTTTTTTAACAGCGAACCACTTATACACTTAATAGTTTTGGTGGATCCCCCCTAACCATTTGATGAAAAATAAAGTTTATGTTATTTTTTACTGATAGATAAGTTTAGGAATTGTATTTTAAAAATAGTAAATGTATATGCTTTATTTTGAAGTAAAACTAATTTAATGAAAATAAACTTGTATTTAATAACTAAATTCTATAGAATATTTATATAAATTAGTAAAATAACTTATAATAAAGAATTTTAAAATATATGAGTAATTTGTGGTGAGTAGATAGTAGTTCAAGTATATTGAAATATACTCTTTTCTCTTCACTGATAATTTGACAGAGAAACTCTCTCTTTCTTTTTCTCTCAAGTCATATATCCTTTCCTCTTTCATCTATATTTCTGGTTACATAGATATAATCTGGACATGGCTTATTTGGTCAAAAGGCACCATGTAAAGTCAACCAATGACTAACTCTCCTACCAAAATCAAATCAGAAATATGTAAGCATTAAGTAAATATAAAAAGAGCAGTGAACATGTGCATAGCAGTTTGTCCACAGTTTGCTCACAGTACATGTGGAGTTTGAGGTAGCAGTCAGAGATTCAATCAACACACCAACCAACCAAAAATTTAAACTCTTTTGTTACTAACAATGAATTATTTGTTCTGGACTATATTCTTCTTTTTTGAAAAGATTCTTGGGTACATATGCACGTTCTTTGCATTTAAATTCAGGAAAATCTTCCATTGGCAAGGAATTCATCTCTTGTTCCCAAATGATATTTTCATGTACTTTTGACTTTTCTTATTGTATGGTTATTTATCTTTTTTTCCTTTATCACTCCCCTTCTTCTCAGGAATGTAACATATTAAAATATCTGGCAGTATAGAAATCCCTTTTGTGTTTGGTGATTTTAATGCTTCTCATGTCAAGTGGCTTAATCATTCCAATTTTACTGATGTTGCTGGTATTATAGCGGATATCTTATTTATTGTTTTTCTAGTTGTAGTGGGAGTCCATTCTAGTGAAGGGTAATTGTATACTGTTGCAGGTTAACGGAATTTGGCCTTGTGGTAGATAGCCCACTATAAGTCATAAGATGATTATAAAATCAAGAAAAGCAATTTGAGTATAAAAATAACATTTTTATATATACACATATCAATTAATGTTTTTACAATTAAAGTAATTCTT
The DNA here is from genome assembly GCA_037127315.1 of Ascarosepion bandense. Taxonomy (NCBI): domain Eukaryota; kingdom Metazoa; phylum Mollusca; class Cephalopoda; order Sepiida; family Sepiidae; genus Ascarosepion; species Ascarosepion bandense. The sequence continues at coordinate 1,215,457 of JBBBDQ010001974.1, forward strand.
GAATATTGGTCCAACGGAGGTTAAAATGTTCATGACAAATAAAATAAGCTGAAAGAGATTTAAGGCTTAGGAATGTGGGAGCGTCGTGAGTAAGGAATGTCTTTGATGTATTCGATCCTTAGGTCAGTAAGTAGTTTTGAGACAAGGAAGAAAGTAATGAGAGGTGAAGGGAGGTGAACATAGTAAGCCTCTTGACTTCGGTCAAGGGAGATACTAATTACATTTGTCTCTCTGTGTCTCTGCTGGGGGCTTTCTGTCTTGGCTTTTTATATCTGCTTTTTGGATCAAAAGCATCTCGTTTGGGATTTCACACTTGAATTTAATTCTGGGCTTCCCACTGGCTGGTCAATAAAATTTGCATAGGCTTGCGAAATGGAAATTTAATATTTGATTAATTTTTACTTTTCAACCAGAACATCTATGTGAACCCGGATGTGCAATGACGACTTTTGGTCATTTGCCTTTTTGTCATGAGAGAGCAAACATCCGGTCCATCGCTTTTGCTCGGTTAGTATCAACACAGTATTCAGACTTTCAATTTTTTTGTTGTCCAGTCTGTCACACAAATAGTGAATTTGGCACTTAACTAACTAGAGGATGTAATTAACTGTGAATTAGATAAATATCTTATCTTGCAGGGTCTTCTTTAAGATAAGCAATATGGCTTTTGCTTCACTTGATCAACTGCTGGTGTATTAATGTTTACTACAAAAAGAGTTTAAAAGCTTTAGATAAGAATCTAAATCCAAAGAAGCATCTGCAATGTAATTGGTTCTGGCTTGACCTTTAGACTTCAGTCACTTTCTCACCTATGTGACATAGCTCCCCTGTCATTTTTACAAATATTTTTATGCCAACTGGTCTGACAAGCTTTTTTCCCTGGTTCTTCATCCATGTAAATTTTTATGTGCTACTAGATTGGCATCTAGGTCCTACCCTTTTTACCACTGAAATAGTTAAATATTACCACCACTTCTACTTGAACAATTTCTTTTCTTGTACTTCCCACCCCTAGAACACCTTTCTGTTTACTTACTTCCCTGATAGCTACAATCTCAAAAAATGTCAATTGCAATCTTCTTTCTTCTTGAATCCTATTCATCTTTTATCCTTTCTTCAATTCCCTCTGTACCCAGTCTTTTCTCTTCCCTGATAACTACAATCTCCAAAAATGTAAATGCAACATCAATTGCCATCTTCTATCTTCTTGAATCCCATTCATCTTTTATCTTTTCTTCAATTCCCTCTGTACCTAGTCTTTTTCTTCCTTGATAGCTACAATCTCCAAAAGTTGAAATGCAATGTCAATTGCCATCTTCTATCTTCTTGAATCTCATTCATCTTTTATCCTTTCTTCATTTCCCTCTGTACCCAGTCTTTTCTCTTCCCTGATAGCTACAATCTCCAAAAGTTTAAATGCAATGTCAATTGCCATCTTCTATCTTCATGAATCCCGTTCATCTTTTATCCTTTCTTCAATTCCCTCTGTACCCAGTCTTTTCTCTTCCCTGATAGCTACAATCTCCAAAAGTTGAAATGCAATGTCAATTGCCATCTTCTATTTTCTTGAATCCCATTCATCTTTTATCTTTTCTTCAATTCCCTCTGTACCTAGTCTTTTTCTTCCTTGATAGCTACAATCTCCAAAAGTTGAAATGCAATGTCAATTGCCTTCTTCTATCTTCTTGAATCCCATCCATCTTTTATCCTTTCTTCAATACCCACTGTACCCAGTCTTTTCTCTCACTGTAACCCCTGTATACTAGTGGTAGTCCTGCCTTGCTTGGGATGAAATGATTAAAAAAAAAAAGAATTAATTTTGAGATGTTGCTTTGGATATCTCAAAAGCATTTGAAGAAGATATGCATGGTCTTCTTAAAAAGGTTATGGTATTCCTGGACAAATTTTTGATCTGTATAATCTTTCATATCATACTGTGAAATGAAAGTTGTCTTGAATGGGCATGCTTTTATAACTTTTTTTTATTTAATTCAGGTATACTCCCGGACTCTATTTTTCAACCTACTTTGTTCCCAGCCTTCATCAATGAACCTCTTGATGTCTTCATATCTGAAGTTGTTATCTACACTGATGGCACAAATTCATGTCTTAATAGTAAGTCTGATTGGTCAAAGTAGTAGCTTATCTGAAAATGACTTACAATCTGTTGTTAAATGGGACAAGAAATGATTTGTTACTTTTAATGCTTCTAAAATGGAACTACTTTCTTTTAATTGCCTTCCATCAGTATGGTTTATGTTAACCTCCAAGAGAGTGATGTATTGCTCCTTCCCTGGCTGATATTTTCCACTGATATGAAGTGGGAAGATTATATTGAATCAATTGCTTGGTCCTATGCTAGGCAATTTTTCTCACCCTAATCTTACACAGTCAACCATTCATCCATGCAATGAATATTACTGCCACATATGGTCTAGTGTTTCTGCTATGAGATTTTTCTTTTCTTCTTTTTCTTTTCTTTTCTTTCTTTTCTTTTCATGTGTAGACTTTATGAATTTAAGTGCAGTACTAGATTGGCAGTAAGGTCTCGTAATTTTACAGTTAAAATGGCCAGATTTAACTTGAAGTTCTATGCTAAAAGTTTCTTCTCTTGTACTTCTCACATGTAGAACTCTTCTGGCTTTTTACCAGTCAACTTTGATTTTAGTACACTACTTTCATTCAACTGCATTTATATTACTGCAATTCAGCAAATGTCATTGGTTAAAAAATAATTTCCATACACTGATAATTTTTTGACAGCTAAATTTTGTACAAAAGTAGGATCACACAAATTTCTATTCTTATCTGATTGCTCATTGGTTAATAAATATTAAAATATGACAATGCCTACACAATTCTCTGAAACATTAAGATTTTTCCAGGAAAAGTTGATTGGGGATTGGAGCTGGTCATGTGATCTAGAAATGTTTAAATACTTTAACACAAAATGAAATCACCAATGAGAATCCTACTGGCAACATAATTCTTTCTTAAGCAGAGCAAACAATTTCAACATATGTGCTCTAGAAGCCTTATTGAAACTTCAAGATTCCAACTCACCACATGCTGATGCTGAATAACATCTTTCTCACTCAGACATTTACAGATTGGGGTGAAATGATTAAAAATGAAGATTTTCTATCACCAACTTCCTACTGATAACTAAATTTGGAGAATCTTTTAAAAAAATCTAAAAGCGTAATTTTTAAACTTTTGCTTCAGTAAAATGTTTGATTAGAAAAACTCAAACAACTACGTCATTTTAACTCAAAAGTTTTTTAAGCTCAAATATATTCTTAACATTAATCAAAACTTTTGTTTTAAAGAAAAAACTATCTGCAGTAATCAAGTTTGCATGCAAGTAAGAGTTCTGCACACAAAATTCTTCCATGAATCTTGATTTCAAAGACCAACATTCCTTTGAACTGAAATTAACTGTCATGAAAAAACAACTATAAACTTTTTAACCTGTTTTTATTTTATAATCATATCGCCCCAAGCAAGGCATTTTACTGTCACTGTTGTGCAGGGGGTTACATAGAAGGAACATTTTGAGAAAGAGTGACGGGTTATAGAGGGTGTCAGGAAGTGAGTAAGAGAAGGATGAGAATACTGATGAGACTGGAGTGGACGGAGAAAGGAACATGAGAGAGAGGAGATTAGCGAGATAGGAGATGACTATTGACTTTACATTTAAATTCTTGGAGATTGTAGCTGTTGGGGAAGCAAGTAAACAGAAGGGAATTCCACAGGCGGGAAGTGCAAGAAAAGAAGCTGCTGGAGTAGAATTTGTGTTTACATTTTATTGATTGCACAGTAAAAGGTGGGACCTAGTAGCTAATCTTGTGGCTTGAGTGAATTCATATATAAGGGTCACAAGTGAGCTAAGTTCATCAAAGCAGAAGCCTTGAAAATATTTGTAGAAGAGACACAGGGAAGCCACATTATGCCCGTGAGAAAGTGACTGTATCTGAGCTGCCAAGTCGGGATTGATCACATTACAGATTCTTCATTGGATTTTGTCAAGTACCCCTAGGTGGATAGTAGGAGCATCTGACCTGATATGGCAGCAGTATTTAATGCATGAGCGGATGGTAGATTTATATATGTGCAGGATTGTTTCAGACGAGAAAAACTTCCTGGCCCTATGCAGAGACCTGATCTTCTTAACAGTAGATTTAGCTATGGATTCTATTATTCATTTTGCTTGAGGTCTGTTGTGAGAGTTAACCTGAGGAGACGCAGTATTTTGCATTCAGGGAGACTAGCCTGATCCATGCTAATGGAGGATAGGAGTGATTGTCTGTGATGGTTAATAGATAGCAGCTTCGTTTTGGAAGCATTAAAATTCACAAACCATTTCTTACCCCAATCCGACATGGATTGGAGGTCCTTTTCAAGCTTGGCAGCAAGGTTTACTTTGTCAGCTTTGGCAGATTTTTGATCAAGGTGAAAGTAAACCATAGTGTATATGTCTACTTGAGATTTTCTTATATCGGGGAGATTGTTAATGTAGATAAGGAAAAGCATAGGACCTAGAATAGAGCCTTGAGGGACACCTGTATTTGTATGATAGTATTGGGAGGCATATCCGTTCAATATTACCTTCATTGTGCAATTTGAAAGGATTGACTGGATTAGGTCAAACAATTGTCTAGTTATACCATAGCTCTGCAGCTTGTGAAGAAAACCAACATGCCAGACTCTGTCAAACACTTTGGAGATATCTAGGCCAACAGTTCAGGCTTCGCCATTTTTGTCGAAAGCCTGATGTATATACTTAGTGATGTTTGTGAGCATATCAGCAGTAGACCTGGTGAAGCAGAAACCATACTATTTGTCAGAGAAGAGTCTGTGGGCTGTGTGATGTTGAATCACCTCAGTGTTGATGATGGCCTTGAACACTTTGCCAAAAATCAGTAGGAGACTGATAAGGCAATAATTAGAGGGGTCAGAGGGTTCACCAGTGTTTTTATGTATTGGAACCATGGAAGAGGACTTCCAGCAGGCAGGAAAGCAAGAAGCAGAGAGGTAGTAGTTATAGAGTTTGGAAAGAACAGAGGAGAGTTCAGGGGACCATTTCTTCAGGACAATGATTGGGATTCCATTGTTGCCACTTGCTTTATGGGGGTCAAGCTTTGAAATTATGTTAGAGACCATCGAGGGGATAATGTGTATGTTGTTCAGTTGGGCCTCAGTTCAGGGTGAGAAGTCAGGTACAGATACTCCAGATGATTCCAGTGTCGAGTTAGTGGAGAATCTATGAGCGAAGTACTCAGCCATGTCAGTTGTAAAGGTAAGGACCTCAATTTCATTTATTAGAGTGGGGATTGAGGGTTTGCTGTTGTTTAGTGTACTTTTACAGAGCCTCCAGTATTCTTTGGAACCGAACTTACAGGATGCTATGCTCTGCTTGACTCTGGATACAAACAGCAGTTTAGCTTCTTTAAGTATCTTCTTGCACTCATTGTGAGAAGAGGCAAAGAGGTGCCTGTTATGGCCTGATGCATGACAGCTCAGATACAGTCACTTTCACACCAGCACAATGTGACTTCCCTGTGTCTCTTCTACAAATATTAAAGCCAGAAGAAGTGATTTCGATGAGCAATGATGGCTGAGTAAACAGGGGAGAACCAAGGAGACAAGTGGGATTTCTCAACCTCCTGGCTAGAATGAAAGCTTTGATGCCAACCTTAACTCAAGAAGAGACCTCAGCTGCACAGTCTTCAACGGGAAGACTAAAGACTTTGTTCCAAGGGACGTCACACAGGAAATTGCAGAATGAGTCCCAATCAGCTCTTTAGTAGCAGTAAGATATTCTGCTAGTCTGAGGTTCTTGGGTGGAGTGGGAGTGGAAGGAGATGTTAATAGATACCACTGCATGGTAAGAGTTTCCAAGGGGGCAGAGTTGCTTGATATTGCAAGAGTCTGGGATGGAAGCAAACAGAGATTTAGCAGTGAGTCAGGTTCATTAGGGTTATTAGAGAAATGCACAGGGAACTCCACCACTTGTGTAAGGGACTGAGTAATTGAAAAATTCATGGTGTGTACACCAATAAGATCTGTGACAGAGTTTTCCAGCCATTTGGCATGGTGGGCATTAAAGTTGCCAAACACAAATATATGGGCAGATGAATGAGAGAAAATGGCTTTGTCAATATTATTGGAGATGCTGTCAAGAACAGAACATCCGGGAGATGAGGGGGAGCGGTAGAGGAAGAAGAGATAAGCTAACCGAGGTTAGTAGGGAGAGACAGAAATACATATAAGAATGATCTATTGATTCAAGAGAGATCAACCTAGCTAGTGGGAGGTGTTCACTGATGTAGACACCTAGCCCATGCATCTGGACATTGGAGTACTTCCTGAAGAGGGGAAAGGTAACCAAGAACGTAGAATTCAGAAGAGAGAATAGAAGGATCAAGGTTAGCTTTGCAGAGAGCTAGGATGTCAGGTGAATTGACTTGGAGGAAGGATTTGACACTGTAAAAGTTGGTGCGTATACCTCATATGTTAGCAAAGGAGATGTTGATGGATTTTACAGAAAAAAGAAAATATTTTATATTTCAGGTTACAACTAACACTTAAAGTCAAATTCATGAAAATACAACTTCTTAGTTGATATTTTATTAACGTTAATATGACTAGTGAAAAAAACTTCATTGAAACCAACAACTTTGACAGCAACCACAATCCATAGACAATCGCATCTACCTCCCATTAGCATGGGACCAGTTAGCCTCCCAGAGAGTAAAATACTATGCCTCCTTGGCCTTACACTTTCGGCGGACCTCAAATGGAATGACTATATCGAATCCATTGCCAAATCTGCTGCTATGAAAGTCGGCTCCCTGTGCAGTGCCCGGAAGTTTTTCCCACCTGAATCTATTCTGTACATATACAAATCTACCATCCGCCCGTGTATTGAATATTGCTGCCATATCTGGTTGGATGCTCCTGCTGCTCTCCTTGGGCTTCTTGACAAAATACAAAGGAGGATCTGTAATGTGGTTGATACTGACTTGGCAGACCGGCTGCAACCACTCTCTCACCGGCATGATGTGGCTTCCCTGTGCCTCTTCTACAAGTACTTTCATGGCTTCTTAAAATGTAGGGTCAATAGACACCTCCTATCACACTAACTCTCAATTATTCTCAGAACACTCTCATCTACCCAACCCTCATTCTCGGTATCCTTACCCGCCTATCACCCACCCTCTGACATTTCCTATATTTAACCATTCTCGGTATCCCTACCCACCTATCACCCACCCTCTGACATTTCCTATATTTAATCATCCTTTCTCCACTCTATGTATCCCCCTGTGCAGTAGTGGCAGTGACATGCCTTGCTCGGGGTGAAACGCTTATTAAAAAAAAAATCTACAAAACTTAACTTACTGAAGTAATTATTTCACATTATAAATGGTTATCAAATCTATTTATCATCAACTTGACTTTTAATAAACTCAACCAAGATGAGACAACACTCACTCAAGAAATTTGCTAAAATACAGTTAAAAAGAGACAACTATTAAAAAATAAAAACTGTAAGTAAACAAACTATTACTAATAATAACTCGACAAATACAAACAGTTTATATACATTTATATCAGTCAGTTAAGTGCCATACGTGATACACGCTTGGGCAATCATGTCCCAAAAGAGACATGACTGACTGGGCAGAAGATTATCCCGCAGTAAGTTGCCATTGCTTTCTGCGGTAGACTGGTTGCCAACCAAGGCTATAGAACCTAATCTGTCCTGCTATTTAACCTATAACTGGAAGGAAGAGACGGATTAATACCTTTCCCAAGGGTATTTGCTCGTAAGTGAATACAATGGATTCAACTGGAATTCAAACTCGGCTCTGCAGTTTCTCGTTCCGAGCCGATATCCACTGTACCACAAAACTTATATACTTTATCAAATTAACTGATTTTTCATGCTTACTTCTACAACTATTGTTCTTTATCATAATATTTTCAATCATTTGTTTGTATACACCACCAAGAATATATATCTGTTATAAACATCTTTGTTATTATGTTATATGCTTGTTGTTTGTTTATTTCCTTTGTGCATTTGATTAAGTAAAAATAGTAGAAGGTTAGTTTAGCATATCTGGCACCAGGGTATTGACTAACCACACTACAAATTGGTGATCACAAAACACTGTTATTTGCTTATTGTTTCTTTGTTTTCTTTGTTTAGTGTATCTGCAACCAGTACATTGGTTATACTGACCTACAAACTGGTCACACAAACATTCTGTTGTATGCTCGTTTTTTGTTTATTTTTCATGTGCATTTGATTAAGCAAAAATAGGAGAGGGTGAGTTTAACATATCCAACACCAGGGTATTGGCTTACCCCACTAAAAATTGGTGACCCCAAAATTTGTTTATTCGCTAATTATTTTTGTGTTTATTTTCTTTGTGCATTTTATGCAGTATAAATAGTAAATGGTTGGTTTAGTCTGTCTATATATTAGCAAGCCCCCTTATGAATTAGTGACCTCAAAATTCTGTTACATAATTGTTGTTTGCTTTATATTATCCTTGTCATTTGATTAGGTAAAAATAGTAGATGGTTAGTTTAGTATATTTCTCACCAGCACATTAGTTAACTCACATTAAAAATTGAGACCTGGATATTCTACTATATGCCAGTTGCTTATTTACATTTCTTATGCATTTGATTAAGTAAAAATAGAAGATGGTTAAGTTACTATATCTGTCACCAATATATTGGTTAACTTCCCCTAAAAATTGGTGATACAGATATTCTATTATATGCCTGTTTATATACCTTGTGCATTTACTTAAGTAAAAATAGTAAATGATTAGTTTAGTATATCTCTCACCAACACATTGGTTAACTCCCCTAGAAATTGGTGACCTGGATATTCTATTATATGCCAGTTGATTGTTTACATTCCTTGTGCATTTGATTAAGTACAATAATAGATGGTTAGGTTAGTATATCCGTCACCAGTACATTGGTCAACAGCCTCTAGGAATTGGTGACCCAGATATTCTGTTATATAAGAGTTGTTTGTTTACATTCCTTGTGCATTTGATTAAGTAAAAATAGTAGATGGTTAGTTTAGTATATCCCTCACCAGTACATTGGTTAAATCACCTGAAAATTGTTGACCTGGTTATTCTATTACATGCCAATTGTTTGTTTACATTTCTTGTGCATTTGATTATTAAAAATAGTTGATGGCTAGTTTACTATATTTCATAATTATTTAAATTACATTGGTTAACTCCGCTTAAAAATGGGTGACACGTATATTCTATTATATGCCATTTCTTCGTATATATTTTTTGTGCATTTAAATACAAATATTATATGGTTAGTTTAGTATATCCATCACCAGTATATTGGTTAACTCTCCCTAGAAATGGGCAACACGTATATTCTATTATATGCCATTTCTTCGTATATATTTTTTGTGCATTTAAATACAAATATTAGATGGTTAGTTTATCCATCACCAGTATATTGGTTAACTCTCCCTAGAAATGGGCAACACGTATATTCTATTATATGCCATTTCTTCGTATATATTTTTTGTGCATTTAAATACAAATATTAGATGGTTAGTTTAGTATATCCATCACCAGTATATTGGTTAACTCCCTAGAAATGGGCAACACGTATATTCTATTATATGCCATTTCTTCGTATATATTTTTTGTGCATTTAAATACAAATATTAGATGGTTAGTTTAGTATATCCATCACCAGTATATTGGTTAACTCTCCCTAGAAATGGGCAACACGTATATTCTATTATATGCCATTTCTTCGTATATATTTTTTGTGCATTTAAATACAAATATTATATGGTTAGTTTAGTATATCCATCACCAGTATATTGGTTAACTCTCCCTAGAAATGGGCAACACGTATATTCTATTATATGCCATTTCTTCGTATATAATTTTTGTGCATTTAAATACAAATATTAGATGGTTAGTTTATCCATCACCAGTATATTGGTTAACTCTCCCTAGAAATAGGCAACACGTATATTCTATTATATGCCATTTCTTCGTATATATTTTTTGTGCATTTAAATACAAATATTAGATGGTTAGTTTAGTATATCCATCACCAGTATATTGGTTAACTCACCCTAGAAATGGGCAACACGTATATTCTATTATATGCCATTTCTTCGTATATATTTTTTGTGCATTTAAATACAAATATTATATGGTTAGTTTGGTATATCCATCACCAGTATATTGGTTAACTCTCCCTAGAAATGGGCAACACGTATATTCTATTATATACCATTTCTTCGTATATATTTTTTGTGCATTTAAATACAAATATTAGATGGTTAGTTTAGTATATCCATCACCAGTATATTGGTTAACTCTCCCTAGAAATGGGCAACACGTATATTCTATTATATGCCATTTCTTCGTATATATTTTTTGTGCATTTAAATACAAATATTAGATGGTTAGTTTAGTATATCCATCACCAGTATATTGGTTAACTCTCCCTAGAAATGGGCAACACGTATATTCTATTATATGCCATTTCTTCGTATATATTTTTTGTGCATTTAAATACAAATATTATATGGTTAGTTTAGTATATCCATCACCAGTATATTGGTTAACTCTCCCTAGAAATGGGCAACACGTATATTCTATTATATGCCATTTCTTCGTATATATTTTTTGTGCATTTAAATACAAATATTAGATGGTTAGTTTAGTATATCCATCACCAGTATATTGGTTAACTCTCCCTAGAAATGGGCAACACGTATATTCTATTATATGCCATTTCTTCGTATATATTTTTTGTGCATTTAAATACAAATATTAGATGGTTAGTTTAGTATATCCATCACCAGTATATTGGTTAACTCTCCCTAGAAATGGGCAACACGTATATTCTATTATATGTCATTTCTTCGTATATATTTTTTGTGCATTTAAATACAAATATTAGATGGTTAGTTTAGTATATCCATCACCAGTATATTGGTTAACTCTCCCTAGAAATGGGCAACACGTATATTCTATTATATGCCATTTCTTCGTATATATTTCTTGTGCATTTAAATACAAATATTAGATGGTTAGTTTAGTATATCCATCACCAGTATATTGGTTGACTCTCCCTAGAAATAGGCAACACGTATATTCTATTATATGCCATTTCTTCGTATATATTTCTTGTGCATTTAAATACAAATATTAGATGGTTAGTTTAGTATATCCATCACCAGTATATTGGTTAACTCTCCCTAGAAATAGGCAACACGTATATTCTATTATATGCCATTTCTTCGTATATATTTTTTGTGCATTTAAATACAAATATTAGATGGTTAGTTTAGTATATCCATCACCAGTATATTGGTTAACTCTCCCTAGAAATGGGCAACACGTATATTCTATTATATGCCATTTCTTCGTATATATTTTTTGTGCATTTAAATACAAATATTAGATGGTTAGTTTAGTATATCCATCACCAGTATATTGGTTAACTCTCCCTAGAAATGGGCAACACGTATATTCTATTATATGCCATTTCTTCGTATATATTTCTTGTGCATTTAAATACAAATATTAGATGGTTAGTTTAGTATATCCATCACTAGTATATTGGTTAACTCTCCCTAGAAATGGGTGACCCGGATATTCTATTATATGCCAGTTATAATGCCTCCGGGCCGCCTTGTGTTCGCCGAACGTAAGGGGCCTTTAGACATTTAGCATTTAACTCCTGCCGAGAGTCAAGACTCTGAGTCAAAGTACATTTCAAAACAGGTTTATTGAAACTCGGACAAGAGTTAAATGCTAAATGTCTAAAGGCCCCTTACGTTCGGCGAACACAAGGCGGCCCGGAGGCATTATAGTAAAAAAACGGAGATGTCGAAGGGATTTAGTGTGACAGAAAGAAAGAAAGAAGGCGCATGCCGTCCGCACGCCGTCAGCGAAGCTGTCGAAAAGGCCAGGGCACCGGCGGAAGTAACCGGAGTAAGGTGAGAGAGACCCTTTGGATAGGAGGGCTGGAAGGGAGGTAAGCCGTAGCAGACTGGTAACATGATACTCCCCGCCTGACGTATGACACGTCATAAATAGTTACTCTTTGGCGCTGAGAAGGACAATTTCAGTGATGGGTCTAAGGAGGAGTCTAGCGCAATTCCCAGTGTAGATCTTGACCTCAACTTTACGTACTAGATTGTCCTCACTAGGGAAGACTCGGGTTATAAGTCCTAGAGGCCACTTGTTTCTGCTGGTTTGCTCGTCCCTGAGCAGCACCACGTTCCCCGGTTCAAGGTTGGGTACCTCCGACCTCCATTTGGAACGTTTTTGGATCGAGGATAGATATTCTCTTCTCCACCTGCTCCAAAAAATCTCGGCCAGATGCTGAACGAATTTCCACTGGCTTCTTAGGATGTCCTTGGGTCCGTATTCACGCTCGTGCGTGAAGGGAACACCTGTTTTTTGAGTGAGGAGGATAGCAGGGGTAAGTATCAGGGGTTGATCCGGATCTGACGACACAGGAATGAGGGGGCGGGCATTGATTATGTAAGAGACCTCCGCCAAAAATGTGGTGAGCGATTCATGGGTCATCCTATGCTTGTACTGCAAGAACATGGCATCCAATATTCTTTTTGCTATGCCGATCATCCTTTCCCAAGCTCCTCCCATATGTGGAGCATGGGGAGGGTTGAAAGACCAGGTGCACTCCTGCCCTGCCAAGTATCTAGAGACTGAGCTTATATCTATGGGAGACTCGATGCCCAGCTCCCTGCAAGCGCCCACAAAGTTGGTTCCGCAATCGGAGCGTATGTGCTTAGCAGGGCCGCGGATGGCGAAGAAGCGTCTGAGCGCGTTGATGAGGCTGGAGGCGGTCATTGATTCAATGACTTCAATGTGAACACCTCGAGTGCTCATACAAGTAAACATTGCCGCCCACCTCTTGCTGTTGGCGAGTCCGCCTCTAGTTCGGCGTGAGGAGACTACCCAAGGACCAAACACATCTAAGCCGATGTTGGTGAAGGGAGGACTAGTGCTGAGACGGTCGGCAGGAAGGTCAGCCATCTTCTGTGTCAGGGTGGGGTTCCTGAGTTTTTGGCAGGTGACGCAGCGGTGAATGTGCCGGCTCACGCATCTCTTCCCACCGATTATCCAAAATCCTGCTGCACGGATGGCTCCCTCGGTGAACAGACGTCCCTGGTGTTTGGATTGCTCGTGGTAGTAACCCACGATCAAAGATCCGACGTGGTGTCTCCCAGGGATGACAATAGGGTTTTTCTCTCTGGTTTCGATCTCTGCTTTGCCAGTGCGACCCCCAATCCTCAACAAGCCGTGATTGTCGATGAAAGGATTGAGGTCTTTAAGCGGGCTGCCTTTAGGGAGATCCTCCTTGCGTGCTATACTCAAGAGTTCTTCAGGGTAGACTTCTTCCTGCACCGATCGGATGATGGTATTTTTTGACTGTAAGAGTTCCTCGACAGTGCGTGTTTTGGGGCAATAATGCCACCCTCTACATTCACCTCTTGAGGTGGTATGAGCTTGGTGGAAGGTGCCAGCGATATGTATGAGATTGGCTAGGGCTCTAGTCAACGACAGCCAAGTGGAAAACCTCTCAAAACGCAGCGTAGTGAGCTGTAGATTTGCCGAAGACGTAGCTAACGTGGACACTTGAGGACGGACGTCTGCGTCTCTTTCTGGATTTATTAGATCGTAGCCGGGGTCGTCCTTGCCTCCTGGCAGAGGAAAGCTGGGGCCATTGAGCCAGGTGGTGGTTTGCAGGTGAGATGCGGGCACGGAACGAGTGCCGAGGTCAGCGGGGTTCAGGTCTGTGTGTATGTATCTCCATTGATCGGGGTGAGAGGATCTTCGTATCCGCAGTACTCGATTGCTAACATACACATAGAAACGTCTAGTTTCGTTGTGGATGTAGCCTAACACCACTTTGCTGTCAGTGTAGAAGGTGGTGGAATGAGGCTTCAGGTCAATCTCGGAAGAGATCAGCTCACTCAGTTCCGTTGCAAGGAGGGCCGCGCAGAGCTCTAGTCTTGGAATCGAGTGTTCGGGCCGTGGAGCTAGCTTTGCTTTCCCCATGACGAAGCCAACGTGGCTTTTTCCTTTACCGTCGATGACTCTGAGGTAGGCTACTGCAGCGATGGCTTTAGTGGATGCATCGGAAAAGATGTGCAGCTCTCTGCGTGCCGCTTTAGAGGGAGGTAGAGTTGTAAACATCCTAGGGATGAGAATCTCGTTTAGGGCCTTTAAGGAGTCTCTCCACAACGACCAAGGTTCGTACATCTCCTTGGGTAGGGGGGAGTCCCATTCGGCGTTCTTGTCCGTCAACTCCCTCAGGATGAATTTTCCCTCGATAGCGACGGGGGCAGCAAATCCCAGAGGGTCGTACAGGCTGTTGAGCGTCGACAGGACACCTCTGCGTGTAAACGGCTTTTCTGATGTTGGCACGCTGAACGTGAACATGTCCTTCCCGATGTCCCACTCAAGCCCGAGGCTGCGCTGTCTAGGTAATTCATCTTTGCCCAAATCGAGGTTCTTCATAACGCTCGCATGGTCTGTGGAAGGGAAGGCGCCCATGACTCTTCTACTGTTGGAGGCTATTTTATGAAGCCTTAAATTAGACTGCGCCAAGATGTCCTGTGTGTTCTTGATTAAGGAAATGGCTTCTTCCTCGGTGGTGAAGGATCCCAAACAGTCATCAATGTAAAAGTTGTTATTGACCAATTGCTCGACTGCTGGGTCGTAGTTAGGCAGGCCCTTCTTAACCGCCTGCCGAAGGCAGTAGACGGCTATGGATGGGGATGGGCTATTTCCGAATACATGGACCCTCATCCTGTATTCCGTCATCTCCTTGCTAGGATCGTTTTCTAGGTACCAAAGGAACCTTAGGTAGTTCCTGTGCTCTTCCTTTACCAGGAAGCAGTGGAACATCTGTTCGATGTCTGCCATGACGGCGACAGGCTCCATTCGGAAACGACTGAGGACGCCAATCAATGAGTTGTTAAGGTCGGGTCCGCTTATTAACACATCGTTGAGGGATATTCCATCGTGCTTAGCGCTGGAGTCGAAGACTACCCGGATTTTGTCCGGTTTTTTAGGGTGGTACACGCCGAAGATGGGCAGGTACCAACATTCCTCATCTTGTTTGTGTGGAGGGGCCTTTTCCGCATGGTTGTTTTCGAACAGTCTCTCCATGAAGGAGAAGAAGTGCTTCTTCGTATCTGGCTTCTTTTCCAGGTTACGGACTAATCCGGTAAACCGTCTTTCGGCCAGTATCTTGTTTGGAGGGAGACGGCGTCTTGGGGTTTTGAACGGCAAGGGAGCAACCCAGTTGTGGTCGGTGTCCCTCTCGACTTCTCGTTCCATGAGGTTGAGGAAAGCAATATCCTCAATGGAGGGGGCTACCTTTTCGTCATCACTGGTCCGTTGAAATATATAGCCATCGTTATCGGTGGAGTAAAGCCCGTTGCCGATGTAGTTCTCCTGAACTTTAAAGTTGTTCGGGCATAATTCGAAAAGGGTAGGGTGGCCTCCCTCGGATACATTTGTATGCATCGTTTTCACCACGGTGGGTGGGTGAAATCTCCCTAGGCAGACGTTGCCTACTATCACCCACCCCAGGTCCAGCCTTTGTGCGTAAGGGGCGTCATGGGGCCCGTTTATGTGTTCACGTACCTTGTGAACTCTCAGGATATCACGTCCTAGAAGGAGCATTATAGGGGTTTTAGGCTCCGGAGTAGGGATGAGGTGCGCTATCTTCTTCAAATGGGGATGGTGGAAGGCTGCCTCAGGTGTGGGAATGCTGGACCTGTCGTCGGGTATTCTGTTACATTCCACCAAGCTGGGAAGAGGAAGGCTGATCTTTCTGTCCAAGGATTCCACCTGGAAGCCTGTCGCTCTTCTTCCCATGGTTTGAGTTACTCCTGCGCAGGTTTTAAGGGAGTATGGGAAACTGGGCTCGTTGCTGTTGAATCTATCGAAGAAGCTTGAGTTTGCCAAAGACCGGTTGCTCTGCTCATCGATAATGGCGTACATCCTCACTGCCTTGTCGGGTTGATCTGCAGGGTAAACGTTGACGAGGCATATCTTGGAACAGGAGTTCTCCGAGAGGTCGCCGCCACAGATTTGAGTGCACTGCGAAACTACTCCGGCAGCTGCAGGGGGTTTTATCCTCCCCGCCGTCCTTAGTGGCGGGTTTAGTGCTGATGGTCTCTGGTGGTGGTCCAGGATGGAGAGCAGTGTTGTGATCTTTGCTGTTGCATTCATTGCATGTAACATCTGCTTTACAGAATCTTGCCACGTGCGCGGTGGAAGCACAGCACTTAAAACAGATGCCCCTGTTTCTGACGAAGGTCTTGCGCTCTGTCAATGCCTTTTCTCGGAAGGCCCGGCATTTCAGCAGTGGGTGGTGGGACTTCTCATGTAGCGGGCAGTACTGGGTCAAGTCCCTTGCTTCACTATGGGGACGTGTGGTGTCGGAGGACGTAGGAGATACCACGGTTTTGTGTACCGTTACTATTTTTTGTTTGTTTTCTTTACGGGAGAACCCGCTAGCTAGAAGATTGACTTTGAAACTAGGATCATTCCTGATCCTAGCTTGTCGTGATACAAAGCTCACGAATACCTCGAAGGGGGGAAACATGACTCGGTGTCGTTCCTTGTAGTCGGATCCGACTGATAGCCATTCATCTTGAAGCGAGGGTGGTAACTTGGCCACAAAGGGATGAAGGCCTCGAGCAGTGTCCAGGAAGGCAAGGCTGGGGAGATCTCCGTCCTCTTTAGCGGACAGAAGTTCTGTGGCCAAGTCGCTGAGTTCCCTCAGTCTGGGGAATTCATCGCTCGATAGTTTGGGAAAATTGTCGATTCTTCTGAAGAGGGCGTCTTCAATCATTTCAGGGGCGCCGTAACATTCCTCGAGTCGCTCCCATATTCTTTGGAGTCCCCTTTCAGGGTGGTTGAGGTGGGCTGACCTTAGCCTCTCGGCATGTTCCCGTGACTCTTTGCCGAGCCCTCTCACTAAAAGGTCCATCTCTTCATCACGTGTGAGTCTGAGGCGTCTTACGGCGCCTTGGAAGGACCGTTTCCACTTTTTATAATCTTCTGGTCTATCATTAAAAGGTGGCAAACCAGTGGTCATAAGTTCCCGCCGGGTTAGATACCTCATGAATTCCGTGGTTTGTTGAGGCTGGATGATGTCCCTAGTGTGAGAGGGGTACCAGTTGTCGCGTGGTTCATTGCCCCCGATGTGTGAGTTGGGAGAATGGTAGCTTATGACGGGGGGTGTCGTTTGGACGGGTCTATCCAGATTAGCCAGTCTATGTGAGGCGAGCTGGCTTACCTGAGCGCTCTCTTCATTGGGAAGTGGTAGGGGTCCAGGCATCTCTTGTTTTGGTTGCTTCGCTTGGTCGGCTAAATACTCCCTGACCCGTGCACTGGGGTCGACCGGAGCGGAGATAAGTTTCATGCGGTGATGGCTGGACCGTTCGCTTTCCTGTTCGGCAGCTTCCCTTAAGACTTCTGCTTCGGCTGCCGCTACAGCCGCTTCCTTTCTAGCCTTTATCCTCTCTAGCTCCATTTTAACCCTCAGTTCCTCATCAATGTAGGCCACGCGTGTTCTAGCAGCTTCCGCCTTCGCTTGGGCGGCAACAGCAGCGGCCGCTGTGGACGACCTTCGGGAAGTCCGAGAGCGGGTTGAGGAGTGGGTCCTCGAGCGACTCGACAAATTTTCTTCCATAGTTGGGGTGAGGGAGCAAAAGGTGGTGACCGTGTAGAGACACTACTCTAGTTGACCGTGACGCTCGAGTTCTGACGGTCCAGGACCGTTAAACAACTTTCCGTAAGGAGGGAAAACGTCTTTCTTTCACTGGAATTCCTACAGGACATCTATCTCCGTTTTTTTACTATAATGCCTCCGGGCCGCCTTGTGTTCGCCGAACGTAAGGGGCCTTTAGACATTTAGCATTTAACTCTTGTCCGAGTTTCAATAAACCTGTTTTGAAATGTACTTTGACTCAGAGTCTTGACTCTCGGCAGGAGTTAAATGCTAAATGTCTAAAGGCCCCTTACGTTCGGCGAACACAAGGCGGCCCGGAGGCATTATACCAGTTGTTTGTTTACATTACTTGTGCATTTGATTAAGTAAAATTAGTAGATGGTTAATTTAGTATATTCGTCACCAGTACATTGGTTAACTTCTCTAGAAGTCCTTCTTTAATTTTTATTTCTTGGAGAAAGCATACATTTTTGTTGTAACTATCAATGTTATGAGTCAATAATTCCTGCTTTTCTTTTTTCACAAGATCACTAACATTAATTACCCTGAAGTTATTATCTTTATTTGCAATTTAAAATATTTTAAAAGCTATTAAAATGGGTATTTTTCTCTCCTTTTATATATATATATATATATATATATATATAAACATGATTATCCTTTTTTATATATATATATATATATAAAATGGGTATTTTTCTCTCCTTATATATATATATATATATATATATATATATATATATATATATATATATAAACATGGGTATCCTTCTTATATATATATATAAAATGGACATTTTTCTCTCCTTTTATATATATATATATATATATATATATATATATATATATATATATATAAAAACATGGGTATCCTTTTTTATATATATATAAAATGGGTATTTTTCTCTCCTTATATATATATATATATATATATATATATATATATATATATATAAACATGGGTATCCTTTTTTTTATATATATATAAAATGGGTATTTTTCTCTATATATATATATATATATATATATATAAATATAAAAACATGGGTATCCTTTTTTATATATATATATATATAATGGGTATTTTTCTCTCCTTATATATATATATATATATATATATATATAAACATGGGTATCCTTTTTTATATATATATATAAAATGGACATTTTTCTCTCCTTTTATATATATATATATATATATATATATATATATATATATATATATATATATATATATATATATAAAAATATAGGGTATCCTTTTTTTATATATATATATAAAATAGGGTATTTTTCTCTCCTTATATATATATATATAAATATGGGTATCCTTTTATATATATATATATATATATATATATATATATACAATGGGTATTTTTCTGTTTTTATATATATATATATATATATATATAAACATGGGTATCCTTTTATATATATATATATATATATATATATATATATAAAATGGGTATTTTTTCTCCTTATATATATATATATATATAAATATGGGTATCCTTTTATATATATATATATATATATATATATAATGGGTATTTTTATTTCCTTTTATATATATATATATATATTTATATATATATATATATATATATAAAAACATGGATATTCTTTTATATACATATATATAAAATGGGTATTTTTTCTCTTTATATATATATATATATATATATATATATATATATATATATATAAACATTAAAAAACTAAAATTAAGATCTTTAGAAACGATAAAATTTTATAGTATTAACAACACTCTTACCTCAAATTTTACTTTAATTTTATACTACAAACTGTGATCTAATTAAAGTTTTATATAAAAAAGAGATTTCCTAAATTTTAAATTAAGTTTTAAATACAAAAATAGATTAATTACAAAAACTAAATTTAAATAGAAAAATATTTGTAGTTGTATAATACAGATTTGTTTACCAAATAGCAATTCCTATTCTCTTTTTAGTGCACCCTCTCCTACTCCCTACCCCATATACATTTCCTTATTTTTTTCCTTTTGTTAAACCCAAAGGAATGGCTATAAAGGCTGTAAAGGACCATACCTTATCCACTACTGTTAAATCTATCTATAAAATTTCAACACGTCCATTAATCACCTCTATCCTCTACCCCTTCCCCCTTTTTGCTCAAATCCTGACAACTTACAACTCTAATTTTCCATTTTCCACCCCACTTACCTCTCACAAATAATTCGCCAATATAAGATAAAGAATTTCTATTTACTTTTCACACTACCCAATGAGACATAGTCCTTTCAATGTCAAAACAAAATGTACACTTTGTAGTAGATGATAATTTGTACATGTTCTAAACTATAATTTATAATATATATATATATATATATATATATATATATATATTATAAACATATACTATTAAATATAAGAGACAATGAATGTCTATCATGTTTAATCATGAGCTGTTCTAAACATTGTATTTTGGCTTTAACTTCAGTTGAAAATTATGACAAAAATTCTCCAACATTTGGATAAATTTTTATTAAGTTGGTTCTAAGCTTTCAGCTCACATGAGCCATCTTCAGAGAGGTTACAAGGACGTTAACACAAAAACATCCACCATCAGCGTAACTTCTCTGAAGATGGCTCATGTGAGCCAAAAGCTTAAAACCAACTTAATAAAAATTTATCCAAATGTTGGAGAATTTTTGTCTTTATTTTCAACTGAAGTTAAAGTCAAAATACAATGTTTGGAATGGCTCATAATTAAACATAATAGACATTCATTGTCTCTTATATTTAACAGTATATGTTTAGAAAATTATCTGCTACCTCGGTACACTTAATATATATATATATATATATATATATATATATATAGTCTTCTGCAGACAGATCTGTTTCGCTGTATCACTGCTCATCAGTAGGGTTAGACAGCCGATTGCTTTTTACCCAGGATTGAAACCCGACCGAATTGGCATCAGTCGGCAATTCTACCTCTGAGTTACGGGCGCTCGGTAGAAGGAGGCAGACTTTTTAGCATGTATATTATCATTATACATGCCCAATAGCTGAGCGTGTTCTAATTCAATGCTGAATGAACAATGCATAAATGCCAAATTAGCTACTGTTTTTCAAAGTCTACCATTCTTCCAGAGTGCTCAATTAGGGTGTAAGAGCGTAAATACATACATACATACATACATACATATATATATATATATATATATATATATATATATATATATATATGTATTTAGTATATCGAGGCAGCAAGTAATTTTCTAAACATATGCTATTAAATATAAGAGGACAATGAATGTCTATTATTATGTTTAATCATGAGCCGTTCTAAACGTCGTATTTTTGCTTTAATTTCAGTTGAAAATAAAGACAAAAATTCTCCAACATTTGGATAATTATTTATTGGTTTTCTTCTAAGCTTTCGGCTCACATGAGCCATCTTCAGAGAGGTTGTTTAAACTTAAATATTATAAAATCCATCATCACCGACGATTTTATTTTGTGTTGAAAACTCCGCTTGGCAACGGCAATAGTTACCAAAAATAATAAACGCAGTTCTTAAGTTTGTGATGCGGTTTTATGACGTCACATCGCGGGATAGCGCGAAATGACAACAAAACCATGTAGTTAAATACAATATAATATGTTATTTCCTGTTTTAAAGTTGATTTTATTGAGTGTTGGTTGTTTTGATTTGATGTACATGGCCTCCAATATCTGCAGGTTCCTCTTACTGTGTGTATGAGTAAAGATCACCGTATTGTTGACCAAATCTGTCTGATATTACCTTGTAGCGGACGAAGGCGTCCATTAATAATTTAGATTTAACGAGTCGACTCGACGTAACATGTGGTCATGATTTAAAGCAGGATTTAAGAAAGAACAAAAAGGCGAAATTAACGAGAAAAACAACATATTAACAAAGGTTACATAGAGTTGAGAGCATGCATAAGTAAGTAAAATTAAGGAAAGAGAAGTTCTTTTTCTAGCTGAAAGAAAGGTTTGTAACAATTGTTAAGATTATCGTCAAGAGTTCAAAGTTCACATCCTTGATGAAATTATTCAGACAGAAAACATGGTTCTGTGTCTGTGTATGCGTTTAGGCAAGAAAGTCAGACAGAAGACAAAGTTCTGTGTCTGTGTGTGCGTTGAGTAGCGAGAGAGAGAGAGAGAGAGACTTATATGCGAATGTAGTAGTCTTAGGCAGTCTGTGGATTTCTACTGACGAAGGTTGGAAAAATGTGAATTTATGTGTAGAAAGTTATTTTATGTAAGGTCCATTTAGAAGGAAAGTTAATGTGCATAGTGTTAATGTCGGTGAGAAGAAAAATAAAAAGATTTGCGCCACTAATTGCTACCCGCAATTAGTGCGCGTGTGTTTGTGTGAGTTAGGGAGACATGTCTGCTCTTGTCCAGAACAAAATCCTAACTAGCGTACCACGTGATGTTCCCCGCTTTTATTGGCATTTGTTTACGCGGGAAAACTAAGTTATCACGTGAACGCTGAATCACCATGTATGTGTGTGTGTGCGCGTGTGTGTGTGTGGGTGTCAATGTATCAAACACCACAAATACCCCCCTTAGATTGAAACAAATATTAAAAATACTTTTTTTCAATATGTCCGTGAATATGTTGGTTTGATTACGTTGATGATGATGCTTGTAGTAGTAGTAGTAGTCATGCCAAAAATGACAGAAAAGGCTGGTTGCTGAAAAAAAGGGTGGGTGGCACGGACGTGGCTCATAGGGTTGGGAGAAGGTTGCTGGAACGTATGACTGCTTAGACTGATGGTTCGCCATATTGGATCCTCGAAAAGCACATGGTGAAATGGAAGAGTGAGAAAAATTTTACGTTGACCAATGTACATGTAGAGAAAATCGGTCTCACTTGAGTTAAAGTTTGTAAGGCGTCATTAATTACGAGTGAATTTGTGAAAGGTGAATTTTTTTGGTTGTCTCTCGTAGGCTGAAGAGAAAAAGAGTCTGAAATGCGGTGCGCGTGACTAGGGATTTTGCAGCAGTGTAACCCTGTCAGAGTGCCAGGATGTGGCATGCTCTGGAAAATTCTCGGTGGTTGATATGGCTGTTAAAAATCTTCTAATTTATTCCAATGCTCCACGTTGAGTTGCTTGCGTTTGCAAGAGTTTCCGTGTTTTGCTGTGCGTGTGGATTTATGTTGGCGTTAGAAGAATTAACAGTTGGTTATAAACTTTGATTTGCAAAGTGGTCGATTGAAGCTTGTGTTGATACCGAGTGTCGACGCGTGTTTGAGAGAACTAAAAAGATATCTGGGTTTAATGTCGAATTTTCTTTGGAGGTCTCAATTCTCCAGTATAAATAATTCGGCTTGTCGATCTCCTTAGAGTTCTGGTTGAGTGACATTGCGTTGAATGTTGAAAAACGTCTTTAAATCGACGTTGTGCCGTTCTTTTTCTGGAAAACCTGGGAGAGAGAGAGATGACAGTTGTGCTGTCTAGTGTGCGATTGTAAAAATTCTGTGTGGGGTCGCCATCTTAGAGTCCTGTGGAAAAAGTTGGGAGATAACGACGTCGAATAGTAGTTCTTGTTGATAGACGAAGAAGAATTGCTGAGTCTCATTTCCAACGATGCTGGACTGAATTACGTCGAATCGAATCACGTCGGGGTCACCAATTTGTAGGGGATTTGGTAAGTGCTTGGTTGATGTGCTTCCGTATTTTACGGGTATTGCTCTCGAGATTAGTTCCCCCACAAATCCACCACAAATATCTTAAACTCGCCATAAAAGGCAAATTTGATACTGTCTCCATAGACAGACTAAAACCAGCGTACTTAGACTTACCAATAAAGGAAAGTACGGCTGAACACTCTACAAGTACAAAAAATACCACATTGTCCAAACCAACCTCCACGCCGACAAATACACCGACAAACACCACCACAAAAGCTGGAAGAAAGGTACATTGGCCGAAACATTTTAAAACTTATATTACATATTAATAAATATTTCCATATTTATCAATCTGCGGGGGGGTATATGGGATACACATTTTTTTTCTATTAAAATAAGCAATAAGAAAATACATAATAACATTGTAGAAATTTGGATCAAAACGGCATTAGAATTTAAATTACATTTTTATATTTCCCAACCAATCAGCTAAAAACATAGAATAAGAACATTCTAGAAAAATAGGATCGGAAGTCAATTAACAAAAAATATTTAGGCCCCAAAACAAAATAGTAAAATACAAATCTGATTGGTCAATAAATGTCTTCACACCTAAATGTTAGGAAGATTCTTTGATCCACTATTATGGTATAAAAATAAATCATTATTAAGGAGAGAGAAAAATTTAAAGTTACTTAAAGGTGACATCATTTTACACCAGCAAAATCCATATTTATATAATGTGGAGAGAAAGTTACCAACACTGCTGTACTGAAAGAAGCACGCCTCTTCCTGGAGCACGCCTCTTCTTCTCTGTTAACATCGTGTTCATTGTCTGGTTTATGTACATCAAATGTATGATACCTATATACCAAAAGACGTCATATACAGTGAGTAGGCCAAGGGACATTATTTGGTGGGCACTACGATTTAATGTTCTTTGCAAGATGGAATTAAAACTCGCAGCCATCGAATCTGGTAGGGAGGAACAGCTAGCCAATGATCGTAGCCACTGGTGGTGTTATAATGTCCAAAGGAGATTCATGAGGGATGGAAAAAAACTTAACCAACTGTTGAAGATCAGAAGACAACGCAGGATGTAGAGACAATAATCGCAGATCTTTTTTCCTTGTTCTAGCTTTATTTATCATCAGCGATGGCACTAGGGTTGCTGGAACCCTGCACAAGCTGAATTTCTGTTCCCTTATGATTAATGGACATGTCTACAAAATTTTCAACATGTCCATTAATCAATTCTATCCCCTACCTATTCCATGTTTTTATTCAAAATTCTAACAGACAATTTACAAGACTTATTTCCCTATCTCCCACCCCACCTACATTTCACACACAATTCGCCAAAGACTTTCCATTCCTTTCCACACTAGCTGATGGGACATTGTCATTTCAATGTCGAAACAAAATGTACACTTTGTGGTAGATAATAATTTGTACATGTTATAAACTATAATTTATAATATATATATATATATATACGAAAAAATCTATAAGTGAGCCACAACCTACTGCGGTTTTGTTCTACCTCCGTACTTTCATACTTTCGTATCGAGCACTTTTTCTGGTGTTTAGGTTCCGTCTTGGTTTTTTTTTCTTTCCTGCGGATGCTTGACTGTTTGTTCTTGTTCTGCTGGTTTCTTTTTTTCAACCCCATTATCCGACGACATATTCCGCCGGATTTTAACGGATTTCGGTTCTGTTTGTTGACATTTTCGAATATTTGTTTACTTTGATTAGTGTAAACTTACGGATTCTAATTTATTGGTATTATATATATATATATATATATATATATATATATATATATATATATATATATCTGTAAATTCAGATAAAATTTAACCATTTTCAACATATGTTTAAGACATGCATTGACAACCCCATTTAAACAAAGAATGAGGAAAAATTCTAATGCTGGAGCCTTGGTCTAGTAAAGGAAGAAGTTGGGGAATATTGGCTTTTATAGTGTTAAGCTAGAGGAATCTTAGTAGTAATTTCTTCTATGGTAGTAGGAGGTATGTGGCTTGACTATTGGGTTAGTAGTGGTAGGTAGGGGGAAAGGTAACTGCTTGGCCAAATTTAAAAAAAACTTATTGTGACTAAATGGAAGAATAAGATAATTATTGCAATTTAAATTTATTTCTATGATGACACATACTAATGACCTTTCTACGTTTATTTAGAAGTATATTCTCATATTGAAATTTTAAAATTTTAGTTTTTTCTGTTAAACAACGATTACACCTGTCTCTTAGGCTATTAAGGGTTCTGGCCTTGCCTATCAGTTTCCCCTTTATCTGTGGATTTAGGTTATTTTCTTTTAATTCCCAGTACTTTGGGAAAAAGGGCTGTTTGATATCTTAAATTAGGGTTAATGAAGGAGTGCCCGTATGCATAAAGCCATTGATTCCAAATTCCCACGGAAATCCTGATATAAACAATAAATTTCTCCTTATTTTATTTGGGGAAGATGGTGGCCTGATAGATTACATTTTCAGATTTACATTTACTCTCAACCGGACAGTTATCTCTAGATCTACAATTACAGGGGGTATAATCTTATTTTCTCTATTGGATTCGCTATACTTCTTCAAGATTTGGCTATTGTGGAAGCTAATAATATTATACATATTATTAGTACATGAATAACTAATCTTGATCGTTTTCCTATTGAATATTTTACTCAAGGGGTTATCTTTATGAAAATGTTTACTTATTAATTTAAGAAAAATCTTACCAATGTTAATAGTTGATAGTCTACAGAACTGGGTGAGGTTGAACCATATATATATATATATATATATATATATATATATATATATATATATATATATATATATATATTATAAATTATATTTTAGAACATGTACATAACTTCTCTATATATAATCGCTACGAAGGCGCGTCCGTTTCTGCATCGGAGTACCACATCGCCTGACGAAGCATCGGTACTCCGATGCAGAAACGGACGCGCCTTCGTAGCGATTATATATAGAGAAGTTATGTACATGTTCTAAAATATAATTTATAATAAATATTCACAGCTCTATATAGAAAATTATATATCGAGCACTGTTTTAAATTAATGTTTTGGACGTGGAAAGAATTCTTCGTTCTGTATTCACTCGGATATATATATATATATATATATATATATATATATATATATATATATATATATATATATTATAAATTTTATTTTAGAACATGTACAAACTTTTCATATCCACTACAAATTGTACATTTTGTTTTGACATTGAAATTACAATGTTTCATCAGGTGGTGTGTAAAGCAATGGAAAGCCTCTTTTCTTATATTTGGTGAGTTGTGTGTGGGATGTTGGTGGGGGTTAGTGATAAGGGAATAAGTCTTGTAAGTTGTCCAGTGGGGTGGGTAGTGAATATAGTTGATTAATGAAAGTGTAGTGGGAATTTTGTAGACAGATTTAACATTAGAAGATGGGATGTAGGTTTTATGGCCTCCTGACTAGACTTTATTCTTTTGGATTTATTAGAGGAGCCGAGTAGGGAAGTGGAAAGGGTGAAGAGAGATGGGATTGGACCTATCTTTAATGTTTATTTGTACAACTATAGAATATTTTTGTATTTAAGCACAGTTTTTATAATTAATCTAATTTTGTATATTTAACCTTAATTTTGAATTTAGGAAATTGATTTTTTTCTATAAAATCTTAAATTTTAAATTAGATCACAGTTTAAAATTTAATGTAAGAGTGTTGTTAGTACTATGAAGATTTATCATCTTTAAGGGGTGCTAGCTTTGGCTTTTGTAGTATTTTTAGCATGATTGTAAGGTTAGTTCTTTAATGTGTTTGCAGTTTACTGTGATTTCATGTTTCTGGTTTAAAAGTTTGTTGCTATTCATATATTTAATGATTTCAATTTTTTTCTTGAAAACAAAGGAAATATGGTTTCTTTATTGATTTAGCTGTTCTTGCTTGTTTGAGGATTATCCATTTAACTTTAGGTATTTTGTTTTCGTTTTTTAACTTCCAAAAGTATTTGGAAAGAGACGTCATGTTTTGTTTTTCTTTGTTATTGAAGGATAAAAAGTGATTGTAAAAGTGCTTTTTAAATATGTTCATGGTGTTTCCGATATACATTTTTTCATCTTTGGGATTCTCCATGGATGAAATCGAACACATATATATCAGGGATTTTGTTAAACATTTATTTGGAATGGGGCATTGATTTGGGTTTCTATAGTTACAGAGGTTGTTATTATGGGGCAGACTGGTATTATTGTTGGAGTTATTTTTGTTGTGTGCTTTTAATATTTTGCTGTTATGTAATTTAATTATTTTTTCTAGATTGTTGGAGCAGTGTTATTGTATTCCTATTGAAGATTTTGCTTAGAGGGTTATTTTTGGGAAAATGCTTATCTATTAGTTTAAGAAATTTATGTCCCAGTTAACTAACTGATTAAAAGGTGGGTTATACTATATGATTTTCCTCTTTCTATTTTTTCTTTTTGAGCTCTTGAATATTTCCACAAAGTTCATTTTGGATGATTGACATCCATTGTCTTTAAGAATTTTATCATAAATTACTTTGTGTTTATCAAATATTTCTTTATTTGAGGAGTGTGTGTGTGTTAATGCGGCGTTCGACTGATGATGGAATATGCTTGATAATGGATGGTGGGTGATTAGAATTGGGGTTTATATAGATTGGGTTGGCATTATTTTTCATGTAAGGTTGGAAAGTGTTTTAATGTTAAGTCTAGGAAGTCAACTTGCTTGATATTAAGGTTAATTACTATGTTAAGACCAAAGGATTTAAAGACTTTATGAATTAATTTTCTAGTTTTATCAACCTTACCTCCAGTAGATTTATTTATTATCATGAGTCTGTCATCTCTATAGAGTCCTATATTGTTAGTATCGATTTCTTTATACACCGTGACGTTGTACAATAGGAATAATCTGACTAGATCCGAAGATTCTGCAGAATCAGGCTCCCATAGATAAATCAAAATTATCTGTTGAATTTTTTGTTCACTGTTCGTTGTTGTGGATGAGAAATGATTTTCTACAGTTCAAAATTATTTTGATTTCATCCTTTGAGATGTCTGAATAGAATTCCACAAATTCCAGGGCAAGATTGAAAAGGCCCTCAGATATCGATGGGTAAAAATCCACGATGTCAAATTGTATGAAAGTGGCATTATTTTTTCTCCAAAGTTCTCAAACCATTTGATTACATCCATTGTACCCCTCCATTGCATGAGTTGGATTTTTTTCTTATTTGTTGGTTAACTCCTTCTAATATTACCTTTACTAATTCTACCGATTTCTGATTTTGTAGGCTTTATTATTTTAGTGGGTAATTTTTGGTAGAATTCCGGTTTGTGGTCTTTTAAAAGTATGTACACCTCCTTTGTTGCCATTTTGGAGACTTTGTCGCTTATTTTCAGCTTATCCGTAATTTATTTATCTGAGTCGTTGATTCTATCTATGTGGTTTAGTACTCCATGTTAATTTTTCTGTAGTTTTTGTTAGGTTTTTCTTAATTAGGTCTTTGTACTCTTTGGTGTCCATCTTATAAAAATTCAAGGTTTTATCAGATTTGACAAAGACCTCATTAGATTTGTTTATAATTTTCACACGAAGAAAAATTGAAAATGTAGAATAACAAGTTTATTATAATATACTGGTATAACAATATTTTGGAACGGCGAAAATTAATTTAATTAATTAATTAATAATCAAAATCTTCTAATTGCTATTATAGATCATAAGAGAACATACTAAGAGAATTTTTTTATCCTCCGAATATGAGCAAAGGAAAACGGAGGTGATTAATTTTATTAACTAATTATTAACTGTAGCTAAAAAATCTTTATCTTTAAAAAGAAAACAGGGATGAAAAATAACATCTGGTATTTCTCTATTATTGTAAACCCGGAAAGAAGACAAAGAAAAGAGAAAAGAGAATTGTTTTTTTTTTATCATATCATCCCGAGCAAGGCGGTAACACCACTAATGTGCAGCGGCTATGTAAGAGTGAAAAGATTGGAAAAGAGAAAGCCAGAAACCACATCCTAAACAGGGAACAAGGGATGAGCCTCTACACCTGTTCAATAGACGTGGGTGGAGTGTGAACCAGGCGATAGTTTAGCCTATCTCCTCCAATTGAAAATAAATAAATAAATAAATAAGAAAAAAGAGAAAAGTGAAAAGATTGGAAAAGAGAAAGCCGGAAACCATATCCTAAACAGGGAACAAGGGATGAGCCTCTGGATTTGTTTTCGATTTAGGCCCATGAAGACAAGTGTCGTTCTTGAACCTAAAAGATAGATTCAATTGTTATTTTTTGGCCAGTAAAAGAATAGAAAAAGAAGACCAGGGAAAGAAGAAGAAAGAAAGAAAAGACTAAGACTTAGTTTCAAGCCAGAAACAATAGATATCGGTTTCAGTCACCCCAAAGAAAGCTGACAGTCATTCTAAACATAAAGGAAAAATAAAAATATAAATTTATTTGTTATTGTTTCTTGGTAAAGACAAGGGAAATTTCATTTTGGGTACGATTATCTGGCTAGCATGACTCTCGTGAAAAGAATTAAAGATAACAAATGTTTTGATTCTGAGTCAAGTAATTTAGAGAAAAGGTATTTTCACTGACATCAGAGTAAAACTGATAAAGCATTCTTGTCACTTGAAAATATAGGTGACTCATGGAATGGATATTAAAAACAGGTGCGAAGAAATTATTATTTGGGTAACAATGTCAATGGACCCTTGTCAACTTGTTTTGGGCGAAGACAGTTCAAAAAGGTTAATACCTATTGTTTTAAGAAAAAAAAATCCCTGAAATTGTTTCGTGAGAAAGGAAAAAAATTTTGGAGAAAGAAAATTTGGTTAAGTCCAGCCCAGAAAAGGGGTATGGGGAGATGACGTCATAAGATCGAGAGAGATTCCATTGGTCCGGTGACGAAAGGGGGAGACGACTAACAATTTACGTCATGGAAAGAAGATTAATCCCATTGGGTAAACCACAGGCAACAACGAGTAGCAGCTAACCTCAGGATTTTATTGGTTGCCGAGACGGGGGATTAGACACCCAGCGACCGTCGGCCCCACACCATGGCATGGGCATAAATACAGGGTCCCGAGGGACCAAAATCAGTGGGATCGGAGGAAAGTCCGAAGTTGGACTCGAGTTGGCCTCGAGTTGGCTCGGAGAAAGTCCTAAAAATGTAACGGCGAAGATAGGCGCCATGTTGTTGGGTGCCAACCGCAGAGCCTGCTGCCCAACCAGAGATAAAAACAGACAAGAGATTTTGCAGTCAAAATTTTGAGATGCAGAGATTGACAGAAAAGTTTTGAGTTGCAGAGAGCGACAGAGAAGTCAAAGTCGGAAGTTGCAGAGATCGACAGAAGAGGCCTGATGCCGGCTAACCAGCGTTTAAGGCAGAAGAGAACTTGTAGACAAAGTTTCGAGTGAAGTTGCAGAGATCGATAGAAGAGGCCTCATGCTGGCTAACCAGAGTTAAAGACAGAAGAGAATTTCCAGACAAAGTTTTTGAGTTGAAGTTTGAAGTCGAAGTCACTCGACAGAGATCGATAGAAGAGGCCTGATGCCGGCTAACCAGAGTTAAAGACAGAAGAGATTTTACAGACAAAGACAGTTCCTAACCGAAGAAGTAGAGACAGAGAGATGATTGCCATGCCATTGGGTGCCGACCGTAGAGAAGCCTGTCGCCAATCAACCAACCAACATTAAGACAGACAAGAAGAGAATTTTCAGACAAGTCTGAAATTGCTAACTGAAAGAGAATAACCCAGCACTTCGGCAATTTCCGTAACATTCCGGAAAACAAGCAACAAATTGACTAGACTTATATAACGAA
The DNA here is from genome assembly GCA_037127315.1 of Ascarosepion bandense. Taxonomy (NCBI): domain Eukaryota; kingdom Metazoa; phylum Mollusca; class Cephalopoda; order Sepiida; family Sepiidae; genus Ascarosepion; species Ascarosepion bandense. Next base: position 1,246,828 of record JBBBDQ010001974.1, read on the forward strand.
CTTAGACTTCTGTTCAAAGCAGTGAGCTGCGGCCAGCCAGATTCCTTATTGCTTAGGAGAATAATTCGGTTTACCTATGAAACGTCCGTTCCGCTACCAGTTGATAGAAGCAGGGGTGGGAAATTATCCTAGAAGAGCATATTGTGTATATTCCACTTATTTTTCCGGGTAGTGCCACAATTGGTACTGTTTAGACCGAGTGACTATTGTGTATAATCAGTATATAAAAACATTATTTCACAGCACTTCGGACGTCGGTCCATTTATTTCCTTTGATGTTATGTCTCTTTCTTTTATTATTATTTAATTGTGTGCACACTTCCCGGCTTGGTTTAGTTCGGCAGAGAGACAGCTAGTGGAAACTCACGTGACTACCTTGTGATTAATCAACACAACGTGGGACAAGGGAGAAAACCGTGACAGAGTCAATCTACGACCAGCTGGATGGATCGAAACCAACAGCGTCCAAAGGCCCGGGAGGTGTCACACTGGTGCCCCATCTGCATAAATTAACTCAAGCTACTAGACTGGCAACTAGGTCCTACCCTTTTACAGTGACAACGATCAAATGTAACTGCAACTTCTACTCTATTAGCTTCTTTTCTCACACTTCCCACCGGTGGTACTCCCTTCCGTGTACTTGCTTCCCTGATAGCTACAATCTCCAAGAGTTTAAATGCAATGTCAATTGCCATCTCTTATCTTCTTGACTCCCATCCTTTCCTCGACACTCCCCTGTATCTTATTCTTCTCCCTTTTCAGTCTACTATCATGCAGCTCTCTTCACATCCTTATCTTACCCATTCTCTGACACCCCCTGTGACCTAATCATCTTTCTCTTCACTCTCTTCTTATGTAGCCCCCTGCGCACCAGTGACAGTACTGCCATGCTTGAAATGATAAATAAAATGATATTTAATGATAATATATATATATATATATATTATCATTAAATATCATTTTATTTATCATTTCAAGCATATTTAATGATAATATATATATATATATATATATATATATATATTATCATTAAATATCATTTTATTTATCATTTCAAGCATGGCAGTACTGTCACTGAAGGCTGCACCAGTAAGATGAAGCGGGAAAATTTGATTAATTTGTTTGACCTCACACAAGACCTACTTTTTTATCTACCCAACAACTAAGCCAACCTGTTGAACTCTGAGATCTGCTGGACATTTTGCTGAAATAGCTTGTTGGTATTCAACTTTGATATCAACCAGTTTCTTTCGTACAAACTCATAAATTCTTGCAATGAACACCTGACAATAAAACTGTTGGTGATACTTTCACCAAGGAGGTGACTGACACTAGGAACGAACACTTGAAGGGGTGTAAGTAACTTCAGCATGAGTTCTCACTTCTTTTGCTGACTGCACGTCATTCACTAGTCATGTAGTGCAAAAGTGTGGATCATACAAACGCCTGGATGAAAACATTTTCAATGCTGATATCATATTTTTACCATTTTTCTTTTTCTTTTCCCTCGATCAAGACGCATACGATTCAGTACTTTTTTATATATTTTTTTTTAAACTGAGCATGTGAGTTTTCACCACATTCTAAATATTAATTTTAGCAAGTTTTCGCTAATGCAAAACAATATATAACAGGATTTTTTGGAAATTTTTGTCCATTTTAGCAGGTTTGTTAAGAATGTAGATCTAATTATATTTCAGCAACATATTCCCAAATGTAATTTTCAGTCAGTCAATTAAGTGCCATACGTGATAAACGCTTGGACGATCATGTCTCGAAAGAGACACGACTGACTGGGCAGATGATTATCCCGCAGTAGGTTGCCATTGCTTTCTGCAGTAGACTGGTTGCTGACCAAGGCTATAGAACCCAATCTGTCCTGCTATTTAACCCATAACTGGAGGGAAGGGTATTTGTGCATAAGTGAATGCAAGGAATTTAACTGGAATTCAAACTCGGCTCTCCGATTTCTCGTTCCAAGCCGATATCCACTGCACCACAACACACATCCTAATTTTCAGTACATTCTATGATTTTTCCAAATAGAAATTTTATTACTTGTTAGCATGTTATATTCAAATTTAAATCTTAACACATCTTAGCAGAATATTTGCAAATGTAAATTTGAATACATTTTAGCAATTTTTTACAAATGTAAGAAATTATGCAGCCAACAGTCAGTTTAGTGCCATACGTGATAAACGCTTGGGCGATCATTGTCTCAAAAGAGACATGACTGACTGGGCAGAAGATTATCCCGCAGTAGGTTGCCATTGCTTTCTGCGGTAGACTGGTTGCAGGACAAGGCTATAGAACCCAATCTGTCCTGTTATTTGACTCATAGCTAGAATGGGAAGAGATGTGTTATATTATTAAGTAGTAATTAGTGGGGGATCAGTTTATTAGTTCATAACAATAGAAAACAGGTCCATGACTTTATGCTCAGTAGAAACCTTAATCATGTTTCCAACTATGATATTCAGTTAGTCAGTTAAGTGCCATACGTGATTACACGCTTGGGCGATCATGTCTCAAAAGAGACCTGACTGACTGGGCAGAAGATTATCCCATAGTAGGTTGCTATAGCTTTCTGCAGTAGACTGATTGTCGACCAAGTCTATAGAACCCAATCTGTCCTGTTATTTAACCCACAACTAGAAGAAATAGACGGATTAATACCTTTCCCAAGGGTATTTGCGTGTAAGTGAATGCTATGAATTCAGTTGGAATTCGAACTCAGCTCCCTAATTTCTCGTTCCAAGCCGATGTCCAAATGCACCACAATGCACATGTGTAGCAGATGCATATGTTAAAAACCCTCTCAGCAAATCCTTTTCCAAACCCTTTTCCGCTTTTAAACATGCATAAAAAACATCCAAAAACTGGGAGCACACGTAATGTAAATTCGAAGAAGCTAGCTTTTCACTTTGTGCTGACAAAGTCAGTCAGTCAGTTAAGTGCCATACATGATACGTGCTTTGGGTGATCATGTCTCTTTCGAGACATGATTGACTGGGTAGAAGATTATCCCATAGTTAGTTGCCATTGTTTTCTGCAGTAGACTGGTTGCCAGCCAAGGTGATAGAACCAAATCTGTCCTATTATTTAACCCATAACTGGAGGGAGAGATGGATTAAATATCTTTCCTAAGGGTATTTGCACGTATGTGAATATAAGGAATTCAACTGGGATTCGAACCCAGTTCTCCGATTTGTTGTTTCGAGACGATATCTACCGCACCACAACTCAAGGTAGGATGCCAACATTAGTGCTCACTCTAATAGGCACACATGTGTTAGTCAATACATCTCACTCTTTAACTCACCAACGGAATATGTTCAACTTCTTTGTTTATTTTACATAGACTTTCTTAATTTCTTTTGGATACTTGAACTTTCTCCACACAAAATGTTCTCAATAGAATAAAAATCTCATTTTCTTCACTCTCTTATCTATCTATTTTCTCAACCAGTTAAACACTTTTATTTTTTATTTGTCAACACATGACAATTTCTTCACTTCAAATGATAACCCTAAACCTAATAAAAACACTTAACATATTTCATGACGGTTTTTCTAGATTTCAGTTTTATTACATTTTAGCAGTGTCTTCCCAAATGTAAATCTCAATGCATGCACCCTCAAGCAATCGACATCATCTACCTTCTTTCAATGGGTCTTTTAGTTCTCTTTTTAGTGAGCTTGCCTTGGGACCCTTGGTCTCTATAGATGCTATGTTTCAGACCTAAGGCGAGATTTTGTTGCCTGACCTCTAAGTGGATGAGACACATGCACTTGGAGTATCAAACCTGAATCTTTCCTAGATTATTTGTCCCTTTATTAAGGGTGCTGAAGGTAAATGTTTTCTGGGTTTAAGCAGTAACCGCCTGATAGGGATTTAAATGTTCGACTGACTTCAAAGGAGGCTATCCTATCAGCAGGTGTAATATATTGGGTCTATTGTACTGCCATTTAGTGAATGGTTTCTGAACCATGCAGTAGTCTCCAATGAAGCCTCTTGATGTCATGATGAAGGGTGCTGTTATAGCAGTATCACCAGGTGAGTCAACCCAGGTTATTTATGTGTGCATCTCCAATGGGTGTTTGTGTCACTAACTTTTAGTCATTGACCAAACCACCAAAACAATCAAATTGAAAACAAACAAATCTATCAAACCCAAACTCAAAAAAGTAGACCCCAGGTATACCATCTCTTACACCAATGTAAGGGGTCTACATTTCAACTTTTCAGAAGTGAAACACCATCTTCTTCAGTCTAAACCTGACTTCCTGGTCTGAAATGGGCAGCAATGCCTAGCAGCCTACAATCCCAGGCTACAACCACCTAAAAATACAACCACCTAAATTGCCATAAGCTCAGTGCCAACATCAAGAACAGGTTTCCTTGTGGTAGAGACACAAAAAAATGAAGAACATAATCTCGTGTACATGTGTTTATGTGCAACACCCGGCTCCATGGCAATCAAGAAAAGCTGAAAAATTTTGCTAAGTCTTGAAGAAATCGTTGACCACATGCCGTAGTAATCAAACCTGCAGCAGCTGGCTTCATGGCAATTAGAAAAAGTTTTTAAAATTTGCATAGTTACGAAGAAATCATTGACCATACGTCAGTGTGATCAGATGCAAGTCACACGCCTAGCCATTAAACACGTAGTGCCATGATCAGATGTGAAGCAGCCGGTTCTGTAGCAGTCAGGAAAAGCTGAAAAAATTTGCCAAGTTTCAAAGAAATCGTTCGCCCATTCAGACGCGCAGCAGCCAGCTCCATGGCAATCGGGCAAAGTGTAAAATGTTCGCTAATTTTCAGATGTGCAGCTGTGAAACACATGCTGCTGTGATTGGAAGCGCAGTAGCTGGAACCATGGCAATCGAGAAATTTCAAAAAATTCGCAAAATTTCGAAGTAATCTGTGAAAACAGGCCAACGTAATTGGTCACGCAGTAGCTGGCTTCGTGGCAATGGGGAAAAGTTGAAAAACTTTGCTAAGTTTTGAAGAAATCAGTGACCACATGCCAGTGTGATCAGACTCAATTCATCCACCTAGCTGTTGTGATTGGACAAGCAGCAGCCGGCTATTTGGCAGTCGTGCAAAGTGTAAGAAGTTCGGTAAGTTTCTTTTGAAGAAATTGGTTACCGTACGCCAGCGTGATGAGATGCGAGTCACATGCCTAGCTGACGACCACATGCTCTGTCCTGATCAGACTTGCAGCAGCCAGCTCCTTTGCAATCAGGCAAAGTATAAAAACTTGAACACTCAACTCTTTGGGTCAAGTCAGAGGAACTAACCAACGTCTATATCCACTGGCCATGTGTCCTTAAGTACAAGAACAACTTAATTTTTGGGGACTTATAAAAACCTAATGTTCAGTGATCCATTTTTTTTACTAGTGTTCATATTGCAATTTTTTGATGTTAATGGTTTTCTCTAGTATTTTTGAAGTTAATGGTTTTCTCTAGCATTTTTTTTACAAGAGCTCATATTTCATCTTAAATGAGGATCTGGCAGTTCCCAGGGATATCTTCTTTTCTACTGGGAACATTAGTGATAGGCTAGTTTTGCTTTCATTTTGGAGACTTGTGATGTGATGCTTGGAGCCTATGTGCAGAAAGTGACTTTTTTGGTTTTTTTCTGCCTTCATGGTGTTCACATCAGGTTGGCATGCAGAATGAATCTGAAAGAGATCTAAGTACAACAGAGTATAACATAGTCCAATGCCATCAGCTGCAAGAGAAATACATCAAATTATGTAAATCTTGCCCAAGGGTTGCTTAAAATGCACATAAGTTCAGGTTTGACATTTGTAAAATTTTTTACTCAATATTTTTTTGTTTCTAATTATCTTGATTTTGCTCAAAGGTTTTGGGAACAGTACAAGTTCAAGTTGTTCATCTTTTGTTTTTTAATAAACACTTATTAGCTTTTAGTGGTAAGTTAATTGATAAATTAATTAAAATTAATCAATTAAAATTAATAAATTAAAATTAATTGATAAATTAATTGATAAATTAATAAATTTAATTTTAATTTATTGATAAATCAGTTGATAAATTAATTAAAAATTAATGAATTAAAAGTAATTGATAAATTAATTAAAAATTAATAAATTAATTAATAGATTAATTTTTAATTGATAAATTGTTAATAGTCAGTTAAAAAATAGTGGAAAATGGGAAGTTTCAAGTGAAGATGAATCAGGAGCAGGTAAACCCAAGTCATGTGGACAACTCAATGTTATTGCTTTTATTTATGGTTTAGTAGTAGGACTCCGTCAGTCAGGGTTGTTCATGGGTAGCATCTTAGTCAATTACTTAGCGGGAACATCAGCATCTGTGACTGTAGAAGCCAATGCGGAAGTGACAGTCCCTGTTGCAGAGACTGCATTTATGTCTTGTTTCTGGTTTTTCAGAGCTGTCACTTTGCTTTCTGTGAACCCGCCTCTCTATAGCCATTTGTGTCAGCTGCTCCTCACTTTATTTGAGTCATTGGGCCAGGGTTCCTCTCCATTTGGACTGATACACTCAGCCATGACTCCATGTTCATGGCCATTGCCTTCATGTCACGTTTTATGGTATAACAATACCACAACTATGTCTGCCCAGTAGGTCTTCTTCCAGAGGACATCTCTTCATACATGGTTTAGCATAAACAAAAACATTGATATTGTCAAAAACATTAAACAACTTCTAACTTGATATGTGTAGGTGTATGTATGTATATATGTATGTATGTATGTATGTATGTATATTTTTGAATATATATGTGTATATGTTGATGTTTATGTATACTTGCATATATTTGTATCTTTATATTCAAGTACTTGCTTGTACATGTCTATGAACTTTTACACATAAAAGCCAATAGGTCCATCCCATTTTGGAAACTTTTAAAGCCTTAGAACCAGTATCGGACTCGATCTATTGGTTGCTAAGAGACAAAAGGAGGCCCACTCACAACTACAATGCTATCATTTAATTTTCATAAAAAATAAATATTTTTTTTTTAATAATGTGTATATTTTAGTAATTACAATATTCTGTATATATTACTAGCATTATATGATGATGTTGATGATAACATCTGCAATACCAAAAGAAAAGGATGAGAATTGAAATTATTGGTTGATGACATTATGGTTACGTTGAGGTTGGTGAAGACCAAACTGAGACACACATTGCTGAGTCCCCAGGTTGGTGTCAATGACCTACACACTAGAAGATCATGACATTGTTGCCAGCAAAATTCCTGGTTTTGAGTTTAACTAGTTTCAAATATTTCAATGACCTGATGGCATACTGTTCTCCAACTGTTGTGGTTTGCTTCTCTGCCTTCCAGTTCCATAAAATTAATACCGTACTGTTTTAGCATTACTTTCAGGTGGTCTTTGAAGCATTTTTTCTGCCTTTTAACATAGTGCTTGCCTTCCTGAAGTTCCTCATATAAGATTTTCTTTAGAAGATGGTCTTTTTGGCATCCTGATAACATGACAAATCCACTGAGCTGTTGATGGATGATGATAAGAGTTCCAATGCTTCTGCTGCTGGTATAACCCTCAACAGTAACCAATAATGAATCCCTATGACCTGCGTTAGTCTTGAAGTTTCTTCAGGTCACTATGGTTAACATCTAGCTCACTCCTCACTTGTTGATGTGTTGCTTGTTTTACTGCTGGTATTGTTTTTGTGGCATGGTTCACCTTGACTGTTAACAACCACTCACACCTCTGCCACATTGTGTTTTTGATGTCAGAGGGTGAGATGAAGCTGGGAGTTACACACAAAAAAAGAATTCTTTGGAATAAAGAATTAACTCTGGTTAAAGATGTAACAATGATTTGGTGTATATATGCTTTGCTGAATGCAGTAGTTTTAGCCCTTCTCACATAAAAATCAAGTCACACTAGGATCTCTTTCAAAGTCTGAAGCTTGTTTTAGCCTTAACTTAAATTTCAAAGTTCTTATCTCATGGTTGACACAAGGTCTAGGTTAGATCTCTCTGTCTCTTATCTTTCCTCGATATTTTCTTTCAAATCTCTTCTAACTACACTACCGGCCATAATTATTAGGCTACCCCCAGTTTCTTTAAAAGAAATGATGTATTTCATATTATTTTTAGTATTTATTGTCAAGTGGATAATTCTGAAAGAAAATAGAATGATTCTTTTGTTATTATTACTTTGCAAAATTTTACAAGGCAAGGAATCAAAGATTCCATTTCATTTTTTCATTGATGAAACTGCAATATAGGTAATTATTAAATATTTATAAATTCATTTGATGTACATCTTATAGTGCAATATTAACAAAAGAACCATTCTATTTTCATTTACAATTATTCACTTGGCAATAACTACTAAAAAACAGTATGAATACATCATTTTTTAAACACTGGGGTGGCCTAATAATTATGGCCAGTAGTGTACTTCTGCTCTTCTGTGATCTTCTGATGCAAACCTTAATAGGCTGCATCATCAGTGCACTGAATATTAAAAAAATGTCATAATAGAATTTGTAGGAATGTGAAGCCAACACAGGTTGAAGACGCTACCATCTAAGTCTATAGTAGAGACAGATACCATCTTCCAGCTGTAAAGTTTGATGGTGGAATAATGTCACAACAATAAATGTTAAATAAGGTTGGCACTAAGGCAAAACCTTACTTCAGTTTTACATTGACTTTAAAAGTATCCATGATGATTCCTGTAGATACATTGCATACATGTTGGTGTGAAAATCTTTGATAATGGTTATGAGCTCAAGTGGGCAACCACATTTAGACAGAATGTGCCAGAGCATATCTCAACTAACTGTATCGAAGTCTGCAGCTAAATTGATGAAGGCAATGTAAAGATTGCCAGGCTTCTCCCTGCATTTTCCTGAAATAAATGCACTATAAAAATCATATTTTCAATGGAAGCTGATTTAATTTCTGGTAAGCTTGATTGATCTTTTTTTTTTCCTGAGTTTTTAAATTTAAAAATTAATATTTATATATGTGTGTATTCATTTGTTAATTTTTGTTGCATATAGTGTTGAATAATTTTAAAAATATACTTGTGTCAGTTAATATTTCAGTTAGCTCTTTTAGGTGTCTGGACAGGAAGGGTGTTTATTTTTATTTGTTTGAATTTCTAAGGAAAGGTATGTTAAAATTTTCTTGTAGTGATTACTAAGGGATCTCAGAATTTTAACTAAGTGAAAGCTTATAGAATTTTTAATTTTTCAGTATAACCCGGATATAAGAGAAGAAATTTCCTCTGGTCCCAAATTAGAGCCTGTAGTACTCAGTCAGTTAAGTGCCATACGTGAAACACGCTTGGGCGATCATGTCCCTAAAGAGACATGACTGACTGGGCAGAAGATTATCCTGCAGTAGGTTGCCATTGCTTTCTGTGTTAGACTGGTTGCCGACCAAGGCTATAGAACCCAATCTGCCCTGTTATTTAATCCATAACTGGAGGGAAGAGACGGATATTTGCGCGTAAGTGAATGCAATGAATTCAGCTGGAATTCGAACTCGGTTTCCCCAATTTCCAGAGAAAAGAAGTGTAACCCTGATATAAGAGTGTTGTCAGGACCGGATAAAAGTTCTCTCATATCCAGATTTGGTCTATTTTATACTAGCAATATAGCCTGGTGTTGCTCGGGTGTAATGAAAGCTTTAAAACTAATCCATGGTCCTGGAGCTCAGACTCTTTGGACGTTGGCACGAAAGGCTAAAAGGCAATAGTTGTTTCCAGTTAAAACGAAACCGTAGACTGAAAGAAAAATGAATGGATGTAAGTTAAATTTTGATTTCCTGGTATTAATATAAAATTTTCTGCACTATTGTAAGAACTGCAACCTTGAAACTTCTGAATATCGTTTCTTATGTCTTTGTCTATGAGTATTTCAAATTTGATTAAAATTGGACCACTCCTTCTATAACCCAATTTTTTTGATTATCAATTTTCGATATTTATCGGGGGTACCTCGAGACAAAACCTAGCTAAGAACACTCGCAGATGCTTATAGTACAGCTGTGTAAATTTTCAAGAAAATCGGTTCAGCCGTTTCGGAGTCTATAGGTAACGGATACACACACACACACACACACACACACACAAAGTTCCATTTATAAATAAGTTTAGATGCATTAAAACAGGCTCTAATTTGCGACCAGATAATATCTCTCTTATATCAGGTTTTCTCTTATACCAGGGTATCTTATATCAGAGTTATTCGGTAATGTATATAAAAATAGACAAAACCCAATATAAGAGAAACCCGGATATAAGAGACAGTTTATCCTATCCCGGTAACTCTCTTATATCAGGGTTACACTGTAATTTTTTTTTTTTAAATTGGAGTAGATAGACCCTACTATCACCCAGTTCATACACCTCCCTCTCCTTTTGAACAGAAGTAGAGGTTCAAGCCTTGTTTCCTGTTTAGGAAGGAGTTCTTGGTTCCTTTGTTCTCCTTAGGTCTTAATAGTAGTGCTGTTGTAAATTTTTTGCAATGTGTGTGGATGGTGGTAACATCTCATTATTCTAAGCATTGGCAGTTTCCTGGTTGCTGTTTTTGACTGGTAATTAGGAGTTCGCACTCTTGCATAGCATCTTGAGAAGCTTCTCTGATCAACAGTTGAATAATATCAGGATATCTTGTAGTACCATGTCACTCATGGATGGGTGTCCCAGCAAGTGCTTCTGGTGGGTAACTCTGAGGCCACATTATGCTGCAGTCTGCACCAGTTTCCTTCCTACATATGTTGCATTTGATGAGCAACTGATACTACTAATCTATGCCTCTCCTTTCTGAGAAAAATCACTAATTATGACATCACACAAAGTAAGAACTAAAACTAAATCAGCTAAACATTAATCACCTAAACCTACTAACATCTCTTTCTCGAACATCCATGGTATCCGTACCAACTTTTGCAGCATTGAATATTTCATTAAAGTAAAGTCACCTGACATCTTAGCTCTCTGTGAAACTAACTTTGACCTTTCTATTTCTTTCTCTGATTTCTATATCCCTGGTTACCTTCCCCTCTTTAGGAAGGACTCCAATGTCCATACGCATGGAATTGGTATTTATGTCAGTGAACATCTCTCTCTAATTAAGGTGATTTCTCTTGCTTTTCCTGATCATTCCTACATGTGTCTCTGTCTCACTTTACTAATCTCGGTTAGCTTTTTTTTCTTTCTCTACTGCTCTCCTCCATCTCCTGACTGTTCTGTACTTGACAGCATCTCTAAAAATATAGATAAGGACATTTCCTCTCATCCATTTGCCCATATATTTGTGTTTTGAGACTTTAATGCCTACCATGCTAAGTGGCTGAAAAACTGTCACAGACCTTGTTGGTGTCCATAACATGAACTTTTCAATCACTCAATCCCTTACGCAAGTAGTTGATTTACCCACGCGTTTCTCTAATAACACTAATGGAACTGACTCACTGCTAGATCTCTGTTTCACTTTTATCCCTGATCCTTACCTTGTTATATAGCTTTGCCCTCTTGGAAACTCTGATCATGCTGTGGTTTCCGTTAATATATCTTTTCACGTTCCCTCCTCCCAGGAATCCGAGACCAGCATCTTACTGCTACCAAAGAGCAGACTGGAAGTCATTTTGCAATTGCCTGTGTGATGTCCCTTGGAACAAAGTTTTTAGTCTTCCTGTCAAAGACCGTGTGTCCTGGCATCAATGCTTTCATCCTAACCAGGAAGTTATGACTTAAACCCCATTCATCCTCCTGGTTCTCCCCTGCTTGCTCAGCTGCTATTGCCCACAAGAATCACTTCTTCTGGCTTTATTGGAGACACGTGTCTGACCACAATAGGCACCTTTTTGCTTCTGCTCATAATCAATGCAAGATGATCCCAAATGATGCTAAGCTATTGTTGCCTTGATGCTGTCTTAGAATTTCTGAGTATCATTTGCATCATCAAAGGATTTGTATTTCCACATGATTGTTATGCCACCAGTTGTTTTTCAGTCATTTTTTAGTTTGGGCATTTAAATTTAATTTAAAGAAGCATTCTTTTGCTTTGCTGGATTAGTGTTTACTAGTTAAGGTATTGTGTGCTTTATCCTTTAAGGCTAGCAGATAACGAATTGTGATATTGTTATCATCAAACCAGTCTTCATGACTGCAATGAGCTGTACCAAAAACCAAATTGGTAAAAGAGTATAAAGAGAAAATCTCATTCTTCAGTTAACTTGGCACCTGTTGGAGAACTCATTCTCATACAAGGAGTTTCTGTATCAATAGCATCATCAAGAGCCTCTTGGAGCTCAGAGACACAGAATTGGTCTTTTAATGAAGCACAGTTTAACTGCTTCTTTGTTCCTTGTTTCTTAAATGGGGGCATGGTCTTAAGTTGCATCACAGAATTAATGTAGTCTATATTGAATTCAGTGCCATGTAAAGCACACTTAATATGAACCTCTTGTAGGTTTAAATATTGGATCATCACAAAGTCAATGAGATGTCAGTGTTTGGAGTGAGGATGAGTCCATGTGGTCTTGTATTTATTTGGCAGACAGAACCATGTGTTGGTGAGAGTGAGACTGTGGTGATACTGACCAAGCAAAAGTGACGGACCAGATGTTTGCACTCTCACGACAAAAATGCAAATGACCAAAAGTCGTCGTTGCGCATCCGGGTTTGCGCAGATGTTCCGGTTGAAAAATAAAAATTAATTAAATATTAAATTTCCATTTCATGAGCCTACGTGAATTTTATTTATCACCAATGGGAAACCCAGAATCAAATACAAGTGTGAAATCCCAAACGAGCTGCTGTGATTCGAAAAGAAGATATAAAAAGCAGACACAGACAGACCCCAGCAGGCAGACCTGAGGAGAAGAGTGTAATCAATACCCCCTTGACCTAGGTCAAGTGACTACTACGCTTGCCTCTTTCCTTCTCGCCTGTCTCAAAACTACTTACTGACCTAAGGAGTGACTACATCAAAGAGATTCCTCACTTACACACTCCCCACATTCCTAAGCCTTAAATCTCTTTCAGCTTATTATTTGCCATGAACATTTTAACCTCTGTTGGACCTATATTCAAGTATTACTTTAAATGTAAAAACATTAATTGATATGTGTATATATAAAAATATTATTTTTCTACTCAAATTGCCTTTCTTGATTTGTAATCATTTTATGACTTATAGTAGGCTATCTACAACAAGGCCAAATTCCGTTAACCTGCAACAGTATACAACTACCCTTCACTAGAACGGACTCCCACTACAAACAGAAAAAGAATAGATAGATACCCCACTATAAGACTATGAGTTATACAATGGTTCAGGAGTCACAGTATGTTCTTATTGATGTGGTCCCCAGCATTAAAATCTCAAAAAAAAACAAACAATCATTATGTCATTGCATATAACAGCTTGAAGAATCTGATTGAATGTTGTAAAAGGTGTCCTTAGCCTCACAACTGGCTGGAAGAGTTGGAACATAGACATTTATTAGGGTAGTGCTCAGCTTAGAAGCAAGAGGTATGTAGAGAGTAATGAATCATTTGTTGATCCCAGTAAGAGACTTGGAAAGATACCAAGAGGTTTTGATGACAAATCCGATTTTGCAGATATATGCAGCGTTCACATTCAGTTTAGCCCCCATCAACTTCAGTCAGTGAATCTTCACCAGTAAATTGGGTCTTAGTAAGAACAGTAATGTCAATTTTGTAACAGGTAAGCCCAACTGCTATAAGGGTCATGTGTCATTGAGGATGTTGACTAGAAAAAGTGTTGATGTCCTGAAGAGTTCAAATGTGCCTAGTATGATGGTTAGTACTTATTGTATATTGATGGTAGATACCAAATGTAAATGCAGAATGTTATAATTGATTTTTTATCTACTTTTTAAAATTTTAAGTAATTGATTAATATTTTGAAATTGATACTGTACATTTTACACATTAAGAGATAGTCCAAAAGTACAATAGAACACTGCATGCAGTCCCCTATATTAAGAGCAATTGTCATCTCTTATTTCTTTTTATTATTAAAACAGTTGTCTATGTTTTTTTATTGCATTTTTATTTGATAAGGGGGTTCATTCCATCAGAGGTCTAGTTGCTATCTGGCAAGCTGAGATCCTGGCCAATATGTCACTGCTTAGAACAGATACAAATATTAAAAAATTATACTGTTATATCCTGGGAGGGGATAAACAGAGAAAGAATAGTGCAAGAAATAATTCTTAACACTTTGGATATATGAATAGAGATTTATTATACTTCAGTACAATAAACCAATAAACATGTACACCAACAAACAGTTAACAAGAATAACAATCAAGAAGGCAATGTCTCTGTATAGGACGTATGCATCCGTCTTGAGAAGAAGGCTTCTGTCTTGTGACGTCTAACTCTCGTCTAAGGATGATGGCTCTCAACTAAAGTCGATGACTCTTGTATAATCACGATTACTCTCGTATAATGACAAACACTCTCGATCACTCTCTAGTGCGTTCTAGTCCTGGTCTTTTATAATCCGGGCCATAACCATTCCTGGGTAGGACAAGATATTTTACTACAACATATACTGACTACCATTTGTCTGGTTCTAACTTGTCAGTCATCTACTTTTGTCACTGGTGCTTAATTGAAAGCTTCCTCATATGATATCTATCTAAGCTGTCAAAATTGAATGTTGTCTATAAAAGGCCATTATTTAAGATCTTTTCTATAAAAGGCCATTGTTTAAGATCTTCGATTCTATAAAAGCCTCCTTTAAGATCTTTGCTTCTATAAAAGACCATTCTTAAAGATTTCTATAAAAGGTTCTTCTTTAAGATCTTCTCTTCTATAAAATGTTCTTCTTTAAGATCTTCTCTTCTATAAAAGACCCTTCTTTAAGATCTCTTCTATAAAATGCTCTGCTTTAAGATCTTCTCTTTCTGTGTATAGCTGCTATTGAATAACATTAGCTGTTAACAAGAAGCAAAATAATAATAGTCTACCTTTTTTTAGAGAAAATTACATAAAAGAGATTAAAAGAGAATATTTAAACTGAAAAATTTTAATCTTCCTTATATCAGAGGTTTCAAATTGTAGCTGACATTGCAATCTTAATCATCCATCTGTTGACCTGTACTAAAAGCATAATGTCTTATTAGATCTTCACTCAAAAAGCCAACGAGGAGAAGAAGAAATAAAACTCAAATAGAATCTCATATCAAATGACTTTGTGTAATGTTCTACCATAGAAAATTATTTTTTGTTGGACAGGTGTGCATGTTTATACAAGTGTGCATGTCTGGACAGGTGTGCATGTGCAGTAAACATGCAAAATATAAAAATAAATTTTGCATAACTAACAACAGACAAAACAACCAAAAAAGAAAAAAAATTAAAAAAGAATAAACAATGAAGAAATTACTTACTGAAGAATTTTACAGTTTTTACATTATTTGGACTATTGTCCTCGTCTTTGTTGCCATTTGTACGACATTTCGGCCATTATACACTCCTACCTTCTTCAGGTGCTAGGAATTTATTACAATCACTGAGGTATATTATCCTCATTCCTTGCATAAAGCCTTGATTGGAAGTCATGTGATTGTAATAAAGGGTTTGGTTCAAAATTCCTAGCACTTGAAGAAGGCCAGAGTATACAACGGCCGAAACGTCGTACAAATGGCAACAAAGATGAGGACAATAGTTCGGATAATGTAAATACTGTAAATACTATCTCATCTTAGAAATATAGGCAAATACTGAAGAATTTTAATTTTAAATTCAAATTTATTGCACTTAACATCCACAAAGGGACAGAGAGTACATGTAATAATAATAATAACAATAATAATAATAATAGGAGTAGTAGTTGTAATAGTAGTAGTAATAGTGAAGGATATGAAACGTATAAAGAATTCAATACAACACATGAAAATAAACATATTGAGTAGTAAAATGTTTGTATTAATCAATCCCACTTGTGGAACAATTAACTTAATACTTAAAACTGGTCTTTTATTAAATAGAGTCCAGTGTTTTATTTATATATTTCAAATTGAGATTTTTTTGTTTTTGGGACACACGGGTATTTACTGTTGCTACTTTTAATACATGCATTCTGACCAACTGATTTTCTGGAGTGAGGTGAAGCTAATGAAAATACAGTAGATAGAATAAAAAATAAAATTTCAAAATTATTTATCTTGTACTGGGTATTAACATTATGAAAATTTCACATTATGAAAATTTATTAGATTTAGAAAAAGAGAGCTTCATATGTGTATAAACTTGACAGTATAGTTAAAGAAATATGAAAAAACTGAATTCATTATTTGAAAATTTAGAAGGAAAATATTTTTTGAATTAAAAATATGCTTACAGTTTTTTAATGTTCTAGAAACAACAATATTTAATGTTAAATAATCAGTATTGCAAACATTCTTTAAGACAAATACTATTGAAAATGAGACATTTTATGTTGACTAATTTTAATGAATATCTTTTCAAAACTATGAATTTCAAACAAGGAGGAAATTCTATCAATAATTGTCCAAAGCTTATTTTGGAAGAATTACTATGGTATGACTTTTTGAGTTTCTTAAGCCATCATCAGAGTTGGTAGAGACAAATTTTGGAGTTAAATAAAAATCTTTGAAATGGTGTCATAAAGCAATTTTATTTTTATCTAAAATAAGTTTTTAATGGTTAAATTTAAGAAGTCATTTGATATAAGTACATAGAGTGCATTTTTAAATCTAAAGTTTTTTTGTTTTTTTTTATAAGCGTTTCACCCCGAGCAAGGCATGTCACTGCCACTACTGTGCAGGGGGCTACGTAGAGTGGAGAAAGGCTGGTTAAATATAGGAAATAACAGAGGGTGGGTGATAGGCGGGTGAGGATACCGAGAATGAGGGTTGGGTAGATGAGAGTGTTGTGAGAATAGTTGGGAGTTAGTGTGATAGGTGTCTATTGACCCTACATTTAAACACCTGGAGATTGTAACTGTTGGGAAAGCAGACTTGTGGAAGGGAGTTCCACAGGCGGGAAGCGCGAGAAAAGAAGCTGTTGGAGTAGAATTTACGGTTACATCTTATTTGTTTAACTGTAAAAGGGTGGGACCTAGTTGCTAATCTAGTATCTCGTGTAAATTCGTGCTTAGGCGGCACCAGTGATCTAAGCTCATCGGAGCAGAAGCGTTATAAAACTAGTGAGAGTTGTAATGTAAGCAAGAGGTGACATATTTTTTATGTGTTACTTGCAAATTACTTATGTCACAATACTCACTGATTTTACAACAGATTCAAAAATGCACTCTGCATGTTTATCACATGACTTATAACATTTAACAACTAAAAGCTTATTTTAAATAAAAAAAAAAAATGTGTCATGGCACCATTTCTAAAACATGTTTATTAAACTCATAAATTTGTCCCCTCTGATGATGACTTAAGGAAGTAGCAAATTCAGACCATATTACTTTTATTTATTTTAAATTAAACTTTTGGTAATTATTGATGAAATTTCCTCCATATCTGAGAAGGATTATTTATAATGTCGAAAAGATGATCATTAAAATTAAACATAGAATGTCTGTCATTTTCTATAGTATTTATCTTAAAGAACATTTGCTAACTTAAATACAAAAAATCACAGAAATGTTATCTGAAGACCTAATGAAAAAGTGCAAAAATTTTTAGTGTTTTAATTTTTTTCTGTTTATCTGCTTGTAAAAAAATCTACTGATTTGAAACAAATTTGATCATCAATTTGATAACAGGTAATAATAATAATTTTCATATTTGCTAACTTATTACTATTATTAATAATAATAATTTTCATATTTGATAACTTATTATTATTAATAATAATAATTTTCATATTTGCTAACTTTAGATATTTGCAGGTATTTGATATTTCTTTTTTTTGCAACATGAAAAAGAACATGGAATATTATTAAAATATATTTATGCAATGAAAAAAGAATGTTCAGTAACATTTGTTCTTTTCTAAAATGTTTGGCTTTCAAATGAGTTTCAATTACTTTGCAAGTAACTTTCTTCTTTTGTAATAAGAAAAGTATCTTCAATAACATTTGTTCTTTTCTAAAATTCTTTATTCTGTTGCTTATTTATTTTCAGTTTTTATCTATTATTTATTTTCTTTTGTTTTTCTCTAAATTTATTTAAATTAAGATAAAAAATAAATTCTTGACAATAATTTTTAGTTTGATATAACAATTACAAAAAGGATATTGATTTAAATTTATACATAGAATAATTTGTAGAATTATATTTAAATTAATTTAAAATTGAATAATCTAATCATTTTCCTTTCTTTAATTGTTATGACATCATTGAAAATTTAAGTGAACATTTTTAAGTAGGATTAATTAAATGCTAAATTAAATAGGACTAATTATAAGGCAGGATTTACTTTAGAAATTAATCTTTCTCAATAACTAGGAAAGAAAAATATAATAACAAATCATCACTATCTCACCAAAAAGCAAGACAAAACAGATGCTTGAATTTTATGCCTACAAATAACTGAAGCATAAAAAGTAAAAAAATAAAAATATTGCAAGCTATGGAATTTTAAAGTAATGATTATTCACATAGCTATCAGGATACAAAGACTAATTCTAAAATCATTTAAAGGAAATAAAAACCTAACTAGAATATGAACAAAGACACAAACAATTGAGTGAAATGTTTTGCTAAATATGGCAAGAATTTATAAGAGAATGCAGAAATTTTACAAAAATTAATTCCCACATTAAATGAGTGAAATGTTTTTATACTATATTTTTTTATACTATATTTTGCTATACTATTTTAATATATTAAGATTACAATTTAATGCAACTATTATTAATAATATTATAAAGATATTAATATTTATTATCAATAAAGACTAATATTAATTACAGCATCAATCAGTTGTTTAGCTACCTTTTAAGATTTTGGGTAAGAATTTATGGAATCAATCTAAAATCTTACCTAAGAAATAAAATGAATAAATATTTAAATTTTGAAGAAAAATCTTTTATATACTTATAATGATTAACATAGGCAGATCTAATTTTTTTTAAATTTGCTAAATCAAAAAAAAAATTATATTATATTATACATTGTAATTAAGAAAAATATTCGCTCATTCACTAATGAATTAGAGCACTCTGGCTATTGGACATGTATATAATATACATGCTAAAAAGTCTGCCTTCTACCATGCGGCCATGGCCCAGAGGTAGAACCATCAACTGACACCACTTCGGTTGGGTTTCAATCCTGGGTAAAAAAGTAATCGGAGTCTAACTGTACTGATGAGCTGTGATACAGCAAAACAGATCTGTCTGTGGATGACTATATATATATATATATATATATATATATATATATATATAGGAAAGAATATTAATAAAAAGTTTCGAATTTAAAAATGTACTTTTTTTGGACAGTATTTGTTTATTTTTATTATTGTATTTTATATTTCAGACTGCCCTCAGTCCTTCATCATATATATATATGGATATTTATTTACAATATTTTTGAAAAAAGTAAATATGGAAGAGTTACTTGAAATTAACAGTTTTCAAAAAATTTATTTCATTTTTTGTTATATATAAAGCTTTGTCCTTATAGGATAGACACAGTTACACTGCCAGAAGTTTATCAATATTACAAAACAAACAACATCTTACATATTCAACTAATTATTACTAATATCTAAGATGAGATTTAGAGTCTATCTACAAATTTACATTTTGAATATAATTAAAAGTCATTACAATTAAATTCTTTAAGTATTTACAAGCATTGCTGATTCTTTGAGTCAATGGAATTCTCATTTCCAGAACTGACAACAAATAATTGTAAGGTCATTTCTAGTGTAACACAATCTGAAAAAAAAAAATCTTTTATAATATTTATCCCAAAATACAAATTCACAATTCATGTTTTAGGTAGAATTAGGCTATTTCCTCTTTAGTATTTTTTTCATTACTAAATAATTAGCAAAATTATGCAGGAGTGCATACAGGGTTTTGAAGGTACAGTTTTTACATATTCTTGCCTGTTCCAGAAAATAGACAATTCCTTTTTCCCATTGAATGTACAACAGAAAGGCACAATCTCTGGTTGTAAAAATGTAATTCCTTGATTTAAGGATTAAAAGGAAATAGAAAGGTTAGACTTGTTTTTAGCAAAGTAAATATAAATATTTGTTTAGTATAACTTAGAACATTGAGAAATGACTCGAAGCAGTAAGTGAGAAGATCATGTTGTGCTGATCTTGTAGTGAGGAGTCCTGACTACAGAAAAATGTAGTACGTGTCTCAATACCAATCATTTATATCAATGGAATATAAAACTAATATAACCACTAAACAGATCATTTTGATAAAATAAATAATAAAAAAAAGAAAAAACTATGAATCCTATGTAATTTAAACCTGTGTAAAGGATTTAATTTTCATGGGTATTAATAATATTAAGATATATAACAAAATGAAAGAATGGGATAATCCTACATAAGCTAAGATGAAAATTAAAGGGCAAAATCCCTGAATGATTCATATCTTCTGACACAGAGGTGTTATGGGATTAAGGCAGACAATCACATGTGTTTAATCTGAGTCTGGAAAAAATTCTTGCAGATGTGTAGATAAAATCAGGATGGAAATGAAAAGGAAATTAATACTGAGCATCAGAAAAAAGCTTAAGTTCCTAGGACATGTGATAAGGAAGAAAGGCTTGAAGAATCTGATACTCACAGGTCAGATAGAGGGAAAGAGACAGGGGAAAGCGAAAGCAGTGGATAACATATTTGATGGGCCTGAGCAGGTGAGTGGCAGGTTTGGGTGGGGTAACAGGAGAAAGTGTGCTAAGAGCCACCAGGGATAGGAAGACATGGAAGGCCATGATCACCTACATCCTGAAAGGACAGGGCACACAGAAGAAAATTTTTTAATATCTATAAATGACAAAAAATAATTATTTTTTATTATTGTCAAAAGTTATTTTATTTCATTATATATATATATATATATATTGTCATCTGCAGACAGATCTGTTTCGCGGTATCACAGCTCATCAGTATGGCTAGACTCCAATTGCTTTTTTACCCAGGATTGAAACCCGACCGAAATGGCGTCAGTCGGTGACTCTACTCCTGGGCTATGGGCGTTCGGTGGAAGTAGGCAGACTATTTAGCGCATATCATTATACGCGCCCAATAGCTAGAGTGCTCTAATTTATTTCACTGAATGAGCGATGCGTACACGCCAGAGTAGCTACTGTTTATCAAAGTCTACTATTTTTCCAGAGTGCTCAATCAGGTGTGAGAGCGAAAGGATTTTTGATTATTACCGTGGATAATACATATTTCACCGCTTTCCACGTTAAGAACATCAAAGCAGTGAAATATGTATCATCCAAGCTAATAATTGAAAATCCTTTATAAAATATTACTCTGTTAAATTAAATAAATGAATTTAACATTGAGTTCTCTCAAGTTCGTCTTTTTGGGAATTTACCTGGATTACATACCAAGTGTACTACGTTATATATATATATATATATATATATATATATATATATATATATATATATATATAATTAGTTTGTTTTTGGTCATAATTAAATTAGAACAGTACACTTGTATTAAAAAGTGTTCAATACAATTATATTGTAGAACTTTTGAATATTTTTTCATTTGGAAATGAGTTATTGTAAATTGTCTGAAGATACTGAAAAGCTGAAACCCAAGTTTCCAAATGAAAAATATATATAACAGGAAATTTTATGAAAAGTTATGAAAAGGTTTTTAAACAGATAAACATATTTATCTAAATTTGTTTGAACATTATTTTTTTTATGGATGCTTGTTTTTAAAAAGATAAAATATACTAATATTAATAAAATTAATATACCAACAAAATTTCTCAAATATTCGGGCCAGTGAATATATAAAAAAGTACTTTAATTATAGAAAAACAGACTAACCACTCAAATTTGAGTATCCATTAAAAGTATCCATTAAAAAAAATTTAAACAAATAAATTTAAATATTTCATAATTTTTTGTAAAATTTCATAATATTGTCTTTGTTTACACTAGAAAATGAACTAGAGCAGATATGGATGTCCTACAGAAATCAGGAAAATGTGTATTTATAAGGCTTAATTTGACTTTGTTAAACTATGAAATCTACTGTGGTTGAGTGGTAAGACATTAGATTTAATAACGGCTTCTCTACAGGATATGGGAGTCACAGATTTGAATCCTGCTGGAATATAGATATTTTTCTAAGAAGATTTCTCAAATATTCAGGCCAGTGAATAAATGTATTTTTATTTATAGAAAAACAGACTATCCACTCAAATTGAGTATCCTTTAAAAACTAAATTTAAAAAAATAAACAAATAAATTTAAATAAATATGTCAGTTAATACCATTTCATAACTTTCTGTAAAATTTTGTAATATTGTCTTTGTCTATGTTTGTATACATTAGGAACCAAAGCAGATATGAATGTCCTAAAGAAATCAGGAGAATGTGTATTTATAAGGCTTAGTTTGACTTTGTTAAGTCATGAAATGATTGAGTGGTAAGACACTTGAGATCTAATAGTGGTATCTCTCTGGTATATGGGAGCTGCACATGTGAATACTGCTGGAAGAGAGATATTTTCCTAACAAGATTTCTCAAATATTCAGGCCGTGGTTGATATATATATATATAAATGTACTGTTTAATTATAGAAAAACAGACTATCCACTCAAATATGAGTATCTTTTAAAATAAAAAAAATTCAAATAAAACACATGCACACATGTATGTATGTATGTAGGTATGTATGTATGTATGTATGTATGTAATAGAACAATAAAGGAATGGAATTTCATTTGACTGTTTAAGGATAGTACAGTATAACTCGGATATAAGAGACCCTGATATAAGAGAAACACAGATAAAAGATAGATTTTCTCTAGTCCCAAATTAGAGCCTGTGGTAATGGATATAAAATAGACAAAACCCGGATATAAGATAAACCCAGATATAAGAGAACATGTATCCGGTCCCGATAACTCTCTTATATCCGGGTTACACTGTATAAAAAAAGTACTTACTCTTTGCCTAAGTTTATCTACACATCTACAAGAACATTTTCCAGACTTAGATTAAACATGTAGGGCTATTTATCATAATCCTGTAACTCCTCTCTATCAGAAGAAATCCTTCATGGATTTCGCTCTTTAATTTTCATCTTAGCTTGAGATCTCATCAATTTACAGTTGAGTTGGCAACATGTAGCCATAAATTCTATGTTATCAGTTTCTTTTCTTGCACATCTCATTTATGGACCTCTCTTCCAACTCCACGCTTACCACCCAGCTTTAATCACCCAAAATTTAAATGCAATGTCAATCAATATTTACTGTCCACTTGATTATTATTCTATTGTTCTTATTCATTTGTGGGTTGTTTGGATTTAATGTAGATGGCCTCAAATATCTGAAGGTTCTTTTTACTGTGTGTATGAGTGAAGATTATTGTAATTATCACTTAATAAAATCACGTTTAAATCTGGTCATAACACATTACATTGCATTTGAACTTATGGTTCTGTTGTCATTTTGCACTATCACACGGTGTGATGTCATAGAACCACATTGCAAATTTGTGAACTGCATTTGTTATTTTTGGTAACTATTGCTGTTGCCTAGCAGAGTTTTATGTCAACACAAGATAAAATCGTCGCTGATGGTGGATGTTATTGTGTTATCATTCTTATAACCTTTCTGAAGCTGGCTCATGTAAGCCGAAAGCTTAGAACCAAATTAATAAAAAATTATCCAAATGTTGGAGAATTTTTGTTTTTATTTTTAACTGAAATTAAAGCCAAAATACGACGTTTAGAATGGCTCATGATTAAACATAATAGACATTCATTGTCTCTTATATTTAACAATATATATATTTAACAATATATATATTTAACAATATATATATATATATATATATATATATATATATATATATGCTTGTGAGTGTAAAGAGCAATTCCCAAGATATTCTTTGTATATTTTTTATGCTTATAATTAGTTCATATGTGGGATCATGGTAAATATTTGGGAAATTACACACTTTTCAACTACTCTTATTGGCTTCTTCAGTGAATTTCAAATCCAATCGATGCTAATGACCTTTGTGTGAGAATCACTAAATAAACATTTAGATAGTTTCTGCCCCATCCTTTTCTTAGTTGTCTCTTACTCTGGTCAGATGATACCAACCAGCCAACCAACAAACCATTTACTGCTGCCTCAGTAACAAATCTAATCAGTCTAACAAGGTTAAAAGACAGTTGATATCCAAAACAACCCCAAGACCATCATTAACTGTAGCAATATTAAAATATATATATATACAACCATGATATTACAACATAGAAAAAATTCCATAGTGAATAATTTTCATGTTTCATTGAACGCTAAGTAATTTGTCAATATTATTATTATTATTATCATCGTTATATTTGAAGCAAGAAGAAAATTTACAGTAATTTTTAGTAACACTATTTTGTGGTTAACCTTAACACCTCCAAAACTAAATTTCTCTCTATTAATCATCTGAGACCCCACCTCTCTGCCTTTCATCAGCATGGCTGATGGATACCTACAGGAAGTTGACTTGCTGCACCCTGTTGGGCAAATGTTCTCAGCTGATATAAAGTGGAAGGATTATAGTGAATACATTTCTAGGGCAGCTGCTAGGAAAGACAATTTTTCTCTTCTTTAAATTTCTTTTCTTCAGAATTAATCTTACACTTCTATAAGTCCACCATTTGTCCATGCCTAAATATTGTTGACACATATTGGTTGGTGCACTTGCTATTTACTTTAAGCTCCTTGGTAAAATTCAAAGAAGAATCAGCAGTACTATTGGTCTTGATATGGCGATAAGGTTGCATCTCTTTGCCATTTTTATAAATACGTTCACAGCAACAGTACAGAGAAACACTTTGCTTCTATGATATTTAAAATTTATGAATTTAAGAGCATTACTAGACTGGCATTTAGAGCTCAACAATTTACAGTTGAGCTGGCTAAAAGATGGCATAAGTTCTGTGCTAAATTTCTTTTTTCATGCTTCTCAATTTTAAAATTCCTTCATGTGTGTGTGTGTGTGTGTGTGTATATATATATATATATATATATATATATATATATATATATATAAATAAAAACCATGACATTACAACATAGAAAAAGTTCCAAAGTGAATAATTTTCATGTTTCAATGAAGTCTATCAACTGTTATATTCCAAGCAAGAAGAAAATATACAGGGATTTTTACCAACATTATTTTGTGGTTATTTTTAGTTACTGCAACTTGCACCCCAAAGAATGATCTTAGGAGATTGAAAACACGATGTTCAGAATGGCTCATGATTAACATAATAGACATTCATTGCCTTTTATATTTAACAGCATAGGTTTAGAAAATTATTTGCTGCCTCGATACACTAAACATGTTACAAATAGAGTTTGGTAGAGTGCCATGTCTATTTAAATGATTTCTAATAGAGCCAAAAATTATTAACTATTGGATTTTTATTTTTTATTAATAATTCTTCCATTATTTATAGCCACTTTTTATATGTGGATGATGCTATTATATTTCTATGATCAACAAATATGCTACAAATAGAGTTTGGTAGTGTGCCATGTCTATTTAAATGATGCCTAATAGAGCCAAATATTATTAAGTATTGGATTTTTATTTTTTATTAATAATGCTTCCTTTATTTTTAGCCACTTTTTACATGTGGATGATTCTATTATATTTCTACGATCTACAAATATGTTACAGGTAGAGTTTGGTTGGTTGCCATATCTATTTAAATGATACCTAATAGAGCCAAATATTATTAACTATTAGATTTTTATTTTTTATTAATAATGCTTCCATTACATTTAGCCACTTTTTACATGTTAATAATGCTATTATATTTCTATTATCCACAAATATGTTACAAATAGAATTTGGTAGATTGCCATGTCTATTTAAATGATACCTAATACAGCCAAATATTATTAAGTATTGGATTTTTATTTTTTTAAGATAATGCTTCCATTATTTTTAGTCACATTTTAAATGTGGATGATGCTATCATATTTCTATGATCTAAAAATATGTCACAAATAGAGTTTGGTAGAATGCCATGTCTATTTAAATGATACCTTATAGAGCCAAATATTATAAACTATTGGATTTTTATTTTTTATTAATAATGCTTCCTTTATTTTTAGCCACTTTTTACATGAGGATGATGCTATTATATTTCTATTATCTACAAATATGTTATAGAAAGAATTTGGTAGATTGCCATATCTATTTAAATGATACCTAACAGATCTAAATATTATTAACTATTGAACTTTCCTTTTTTATTTATAATGCTT
Source organism: Ascarosepion bandense (assembly GCA_037127315.1). Taxonomy (NCBI): domain Eukaryota; kingdom Metazoa; phylum Mollusca; class Cephalopoda; order Sepiida; family Sepiidae; genus Ascarosepion; species Ascarosepion bandense. The sequence goes on from JBBBDQ010001974.1 coordinate 1,273,297, forward strand.
CCTTTATTTTTAGCCACTTTTTACAAGTGGATGATGGTATTATATTTCTATAATCTACAAATATGTTACAAATAGAATTTGGTAGACTGCCATGTCTATTTAAATGATACCTAATAGAGACAAATATTATAAACTGTTGGACTTTTATTTTTTATTAATAATGCTTCCATTATGTTTAGCAACTTTTTACCCGTGGATGATGCTATTAAATTTTTATTATTTAGAAATATGTTACAGATAGAATTTGGTAGAGTGCCATGTCTATGTAAATAATACCTAATACAGCCAAATAATATTAGCTATTGGATTTTTATTTTTTATTAATAATACTTCCTTTATTTTTAGCCACTTTTTACATGTGGATGATGCTATTATATTTGTATTATCTAAAATTTATTACAAATAGAATTTGGTCGACTGCCATGTCTATTTAAATGCTTCTTAATAGAGCCAAATATTATTAACTATAGAATTTTTATTTTTTATTAATAATGCTTCCATTATTTATAGCCACTTTTTACATGTGGATGAAGCTATTATATTAGTATGATCTACAAATATGTTAGAAATAGTTTGGTAGACTGCTATGCCAATTTAAATGATATCTAATAGATCCAAATTTTATTAACTATTGGAGTTTTATTTTTTATTAATAATGCTTCCATTATTTATAGCCACTTTTTACATGTCGATGATGCTATTATATTTCTGTGATCTACAAATATGTTTCAAATTGAGTTTCTTAGACTGCCATGTCTATTTAAATGATACCTAATAGATCTAAATATTATTAACTATTGAACTTTCCTTTTTTATTTATAATGCTTCCTTTATTTTTAGCCACTTTTTACATGTGGATGATGCTATTATATTTGTATGACCAACAAATATGTTACAAATAGAATTTGGTAGAGTGCCATGTCTATTTAAATGATACCTAATAAATCTACATATTATTAACTATTGGATTTTTATTTTTTATTAATGATACTTCTATTATTTTTAGCCACTTTTTACATGTGGATGATGCTATTATATGTGTATGATTTACAAATATGTTACAGATAGACGTTGGTCGAGTGCAATGCCTCTTTAAATGATAGCTAATAGAGCCAAATATTATTAACTATTGGATTTTCCTTTTTTATTAATAATGCTTCCTTTATTTTTAGCCACTTTTTACATGTGGATGATGGTATTATATTTGTATGATCTACAAATATGTTTCAGATAGTATTTGGTAGAGTGCCATGTCTATTTAAATGATACCTAGATTTTTATTTTTTATTAATGATACTTCTATTATTTTTAGCCACTTTTTACATGTGGATGATGCTATCATATTTGCATGATCTACAAATATGTTACAAATAGAGGTTGGTAGATTGCCATGTCTATTTATATGTTACCTCATACAGCCAAATAATATTAACGATTGGATTTTCCTTTTTTATTGATAATGCTTCCATTATTTTTAGCCACGTTTTACATGTAGATGATGTTATCATATTTGTATGATCTACAAATATGTTACAAATAGAGTTTGGTAAACTGCCATGTCTATTTAAATGATACCTAATTGAGCCAAATAATATTAACTATTGGACTTTTATTTTTTATTAATAATGCTTCCATTATTTTTAGCCACTTTTTACATGTTGATGATGCTATTATATTTGTATGATATACAAATGTTTTACAAATAGAGTTTGGTAGACAGCCATGTCTATTTAAATTATACCTAATAGATCTACATATTATTAATATTGGATTTTTCTTTTTTATTAATAATGCTTCCTTTATTTTTAGCCACTTTTTACATGTGGATGATGCTATTATATGTGTATGATTTACAAATATGTTACAGATAGAAGTTGATCGAGTGCAATGTCTATTTAAATGATAGCTAATAGAGCCAAATATTATTAACTATTGGACTTTTGTTTTTTATTAATAATGCTTCCATTATTTTTTGCCACTTTTTACATGTAAATGATGATATTATATTTGTATGATCTACAAATTTGTTAGATATAGAATTTGGTAGACTGCCTCTATTTAAATGTTACCTAATACAGCCAAATAAAATTAACTACTGGATTTTTATTTATAATTAATAATGATTCCCAAATTTTTAGCCACTTTTTACATGTGGATGATGCTAGTATATTTGTATGATCTACAAATTTGTTACAAATAGAATTTGGTAGACTGCCATGTCTATTTAAATGATATCTAATACAGCCAAATAATATTAACTATTGGATTTTCCTTTTTTATCAATAATTCTTCCATTATTTTTAGCCACTTTTTAGATGTAGATGATGCTATTTTATTTGTATTATCTACAAATATGTAACAGATAGAATTTGGTAGACTGCTATGTCTATTTAAATGATTTCTAATAGAGCCAAATATTATTAAGTATTGGATTTTTATTTTTTATTAATAATGCTTCCATTATTTATAGCCACTTTTTACATGGGGATGAAGCTATTATATTAGTATGATCTGCAAATATGTCACAAATAGTTTGGTAGAGTGCCATGTCTATTTAAATGATACCTGATAGAGCCAAATATTATTAAACTATTTGATTTTCCTTGTTTATTAATAATGCTTCCATTATTTTTAGCAACTTTTTATATGTGGATGATGGTATTATATTTGCATGATCTACAAATATGTTACAAATAGAATTTGGTAGAGTACTATGTCTATTTAATTGATACCTAAGAGATGTAAATATTTTGACTATTGGATTTTCCTTGTTTATTAATAATGCTTCCTTCATTTTTAGCCACTTTTAAATGCGAATGATGCTATTATAATAGTATAATCTACAAATATGTTAGAAATAGAATTTGGTAGAGTGCCATGTCTATTTAAATGATACCTGATAGAGCCAAATATTATTAACTATTGGATTTTCCTTTTTTATTAATAATGCTTCCTTTATTTTTAGCCACTTTTTACATGTGGATGATGGTATTATATTTGTATGATCTACAAATATGTAACAGATAGAATTTGGTAGACTGCCATGTCTATTTAAATGATACTTAATAGTGGTAAGGATGTGCATTGTGGTACAGTGGATATCAGCTCAGAACGAGAAACTGGGGTGCCGAGTTCGAATTCCAGTTGAATCCATTTTATTCACTTATGTGCAAATACCCTTGCGAAAGGTATTAATCCGTCTCTTCCTTCCAGTTATGGGTTAAATAGCAGGACAGATTGGGTTCTATAGCCTTGGTCGGCAACCAGTCTACTGCAGAAAGCAATGGCAACCTACTGCGGGATAATCTTCTGCCCAGTCAGTCATGTCTCTTTCGAGACGTCATTGCCCAAGCGTGTATGGCACTTAACTGACTGAATAGAGGCAAATGTTATTAGGTGTAGGATTTTACTTGTTTATTAATAATGCTTCCATTATTTTCAGCCTCTTTTTACATGTAGATGATGTTATTATCGTTGTATTATTAACAAATATGTTACAGATAATGTCTTTTTAAGTGATACTTAATAAAGCTATTGTCAGAGAGGCATTCAGATTGGACCTTTTTTGATAAATTTTGATTTGAACCTGTTTTTGATGATGCCATGTCTGGCTCAGGATTATAAAAGTGAAATATTCTGGGAAAGTATTGAAATATTCTGGGAAAGTATTGAAAAGGAACATTCTTCCTTTAGATTAATTTTTTTCAACAATCAGAATGTAGTTTCAAATCACAACAATTTGAAAATAATTTTTTGAACCTGGCAGCCTAATACAAACTGATCCCCCATTAATTACTACTTAATAATATAATACATCTCTTCCCCTCTAGCTATGAGTCAAATAATAGAACAGATTGTGTTCTCTGGCCACCAGTCTACTGCAGAAAGCAATGACAACCTACTGCAAGATAATCTTCTGCCCAGTCAGCCATGTCTCTTTTGAGACATGATCACCCAAGCGTGTATCATGTATGGCACTTAACTGACAAGCCAGAACAGATAGGCATACAAATGGGTACCAGAACATCAATTAACATTTTCAACCAAGTCTTACATCTTGATGTATGACCAACCTAAACTCTGGACAGTCAGTCAGTTAAGTGCCATACATGATAAAAAGAGACATGACTGACTGGGCAGAAGACTATCCTGCAGTATGTTGCCATTGCTTTCTGTGGTAGACTGGTTGCCAGCCAAGGCTATAGAATCCAATCTGTTCTATTATTTGACTCATAGCTAGAGGGGAAGAGATGTATTATATTATTAAGTAGTAATTAGTGGGGGATCAGTTTATTACTTCATAACAAAATAAAACTGACCTCCCACTTTATGCCCAGTAGAGGCCTTAATATCATGTTTTCAACTATTATATTCAATCAGTCAGTTAAGTACCATACGTGATACATGCTTGGGCGATCATGTCTTGAAAAAGACATGGCTGACTGGGTAGAAGATTATCTTGCAGTAGGTTGTCATTGCTTTCTGCAGTAGACTGGTTGTCAGCCAAGGCTATAGAACCCAAGCTGTACTGTTATTTAACCCATAACTGGAGGGAAGTGATGGATTAAAAGCTGACAATTTTTTCTTCACTACATCTAGTAAGATCATGCAAACCAAGCCTTCTTCAATGTTACATTGCTGCTACCAAAAGTTTTCATTTAGCCTTTCTTATCAACATCAGTTACTTTGCTATTATGAACATCTTGATTTTTCACAGATCAGAACATTAATAAAAGGTTTGAAATTTTTACAGCATCCTTTTACCAAGTACAATTTTAACATTGTCTCACTTTTGAAGTGAGACATTTTTCTATACCTAACTTAATTTTTTATTAAGTACTTAAAAAATATTTTGAGCAAACTTTTACACACTTTTTGTTCACTTCATATAAATTTATTGTAAATAAACAAATTTTTTGTTAAATTTCACATTAAGTAAAAGTCTTTTTGTGAACTTAATAAATCTATTGATGTTCTTTATTTTTTCTACATGGAAAAATTTCTGCTAGAAAGATTGAAATGAAAATATTATGTTCAATATTATCTGCTCTAATGGTTATAGGGGTTTTAATTTTTTTTTACCTGGGATCAAATGATTAAAACAAATGTGTAGGTCATGTAATAGTTAATGGCTTGGAAGAAGAAATAGGTTTCATTGGTGCTATAGGACATGAGAGTCATGGTCCTATACTCCTAAGTATAGTTACAGGGTATAAGAGCTGTGGTCCCTTACTTCTCAGTAGAGTTAGGGGACATAAGAGTTGTGGCTCTATATTATGCAGTGTAGTTACAAGACATGACAGTTCTGGCTACATAATCGTCACTGGAGTTAAGGAACATGAGAGCTGTGGGCCCATATTCATCAATCTAGTCATAGGACATGAGATGTGGCTCCATACTCTTTAGTAGAGTTATAAGATCAGAGAGGTGCAGTCCCATACTTCTTAGTGGGGTTACAGGTCATGACAGCTGTGGTCCCATTCTCCTCAGTAAACTTATGAGACCAGAGAGTTGTGGCCCCATATTCCTCAGTGGTGTTATATGACATGAGAGCTGTGACCTAAGACACTTCAGGGGTGTTAGAGTACATGAGAGCTGTGGGCCATACTCTCCAAGGGAGTATAGGTTACAAGATGAGAATTGTGGGCCCCATATTTCTTAGTGAAATTTAGGAGATATGAGGGCTGTAACCCCATACTCCTTAGTGGAGTTATGGAACATGTGGCTTCAAACTCTTCAACTGAGTTATGGTACATGAGAACTGTGACCTTAGTGGACTTATAGAACTAGAGAACTGTGGAGCCCCATATTCCTGTGTGGTTACAGGACATGAGTTCTGTGGGTCTGTATTATTCAGTGGAGTTACAGGACATGAAAGCTGTGGCCTCATACTCCTCAGTGGAGTTGTGGGATATGAAAGCTGGTGACCTATCGTTGTAGTTTAGTTGTAAGACTGGTGAGTGAAATGTATTATACAATTATAATTATCTAAACTTATTTATAAATGAAACTTTGTGTGTGTGTGTGTGTGTGTGTGTGTGTGTATCCATTACTTATAGACTCCGAAATGGCTGAACCAATTTTCTTGAAAATTTGCACTGTTGTACTAGAAGTGTCTGCGAGTGTTCTTAGATAGGTTTTGTGTCGAGGTACCCCCCGACAAATATCGAAAATCGATAATTGAAAAAATCGGGTTATAGAAGGAGTGATCTGATTTTAATCAAATTTGATACACTCATAGACAAAGACATAAGAAACGATATTCAGAAGTTTCAAGGTTGCAGTTCTTACAATAGTGCAGAAAATCGATAATATATATATATAAAAGGCAAGATGTTTGTGTGTGTGTCTGTTTATCTGTCTGTATGTCCTTTATACAAATCCACAATTTTTATCCGATTCACACCAAACTTAACACAAATATTCTTTAGGCAGAGTCTGAGCTCCAAGACCATGGAATAGTTTTAAAGCTTTCATTTTACCCGAGCAATGCCGGGCTATACTGATAGTTAACTATATATTCAAGATTTTTTAAAAACTGTTTATGGCTTTTCACTTATCAATGTTTTATAACTTGCTCTAAATCTGCATTATAATGTCAGAAAGCTTTGGGAACTTGATAACTATTAGAATTGTGTAAATATTTGCAAGCAATAACTAAATTATGAATATATTTCATTTTTCCATTTCTATTTGAAGCAAATTCTATTCTCTCTTTTTTGCTTATTCTTTAAACTCTTGAAGGGAAATAAGATTTTAAATACACATGAACAAATTTATTTTCAGTAGAAACTAAGTTTAAACTAATAAATTTAAAATTCTTAATTGCATTATTATGTCATTTTTCATCATATTTCAATTTCTGCTATGGTCACACTACCTACCAAGTCTGCGAGAAGACCTAAGGCAGGTCGTGGTGTGTTGTTATGGCTCCATTTCATGTTTTTTCATATCACCCCTATCATCCCTAGCATTACATAGACAAAGTTCTCCTTAGTGTGTGGGCTGTACTTAACAAGACAATGTTTTGTATATTATTATTATTATTATTGTATATTATTATTATTATGCCTTCTTAAAATTAAAAAAAATCAAAAGCCCTTCTTGTGTTCCCAAAAAGTAAAACTGAAAACAAAAAATGAAAACTGTTTTTTGTCTGAAAATGAGTCATGATTTCAATAACTGAAAAGATTTATGTGTGGAGGAGGAGGAGGAGGAGGTGGAGAATTAAAAAAAAACTTATTCATAGAAATAAATAAATCATTCAAACAATTTGGTCTGTAGAAAGAAAATCAGATGTCAAATAAAAAACACGCAGACAAAAAGTAACTAACAAGATTTTTTGCAGAATTGAAAATAGGAGCAATATTTATCTCAAAAACCTTTGCATTTATCCAATCTAAAATGTGTAGTAAGCCAGATTAAGTGATAATTGCAGCAACATTGGATAGCAAACAACAGTGTGTCTTTGTATTTGACTTTTTGTATAACCCGGATATAAGATAAACCCGGGTATAAGAAATATTTTATCTGGTCCCAAATTAGAGCCTGTGGTAATGTATATAAAATAGACCAAACCCTGATATAAGAGAATTTGTATCCAGTCCTGACAACTCTCTTATATCAGGGTCACATATTTCACAATGATCTACCAGTAAAGCATATTTTGAATTTAAATGTAGTTTTTGTTGATTTTATTCAAAGTTTCAAAATTGAAAAAGAATCAGAAAAAAAGATGTGGAAATAAAACTTTAGATTAATAATAATTATATGAATACAAGTTACTTATTTTTGCATTTTAAACAAATTTAGATGTTAAAAAAAAAACATTTTTCTGAGAACTACAATATAAAAAGTTATCTCAACAGATTTTTTCCTCCTGTGAAATTTAACTGCAAAAATACATTTAAATGTGACCAAGAATACAGATGAGGTATTTTTAAATGCATTAATCTCTTATTAAATGTATTTTTTTAGATGTATTTTGTTAGATGTATCTTATTAGAGGCATCTTGTGAAAAGTATTGATATATTTTCTTAGTTGTATATTAACAGATAATTTTTGGTAAATATATCTTATATTTTAAAATGGTTCTTGTTTAATAAATACATCTTGGCAGATGAGTTTTGTTACATCTATAGTTTACTGTTTTTTGCTAGATGTGTCTTGTTGAATATGCTTTATCAAATGTATTTTTTGTTATGTCTTTACAAATATATTTTGACAAATGTATTTTATTAAATGTTTTATCAGATGTATTTTGGTAAATATATTTTGGCAGATGTATCTTATTAAATTCATCTTGTTAAATTAATTTTGCTAGATGCATTTTGTGAAATAAATTTTGTAATAAATATGTTCAATATATCTATCAAATATATCTTGCTTGACATATTTCATTATATGTATCATGTTAAATGTATCTTATCAGACATATCATGTTAAATATATCTTGTGAGAGGTATTTTGCTAATTTTGTTCCTTGTTAAATGTATCTTACCAGACATATCATGCTAAATATATGTTGTCAAATGCATTAAATATATGTTTAAATGTTTCTTGTTATATGTAACTTACCAGATATATCATGATGTTTCTAATTAAATGTATTTTACCAGATGTATCATGTTAAATGTTTCTTGTTAAGTGTATCTTACCAGATATATCATGATAAATGTTTCTAATTAAATGTATTTTACCAGATGTATCATGTTAAATGTTTCTTGTTAAGTGTATCTTACCAGATATATCATGATAAATGTTTCTAATTAAATGTATTTTACCAGATGTATCATGATAAATGTTTCTAATTAAATGTATTTTACCAGATGTATCATGTTAAATGTTTCTTGTTAAGTGTATCTTACCAGATATATCATGTTAAATATATGTGATTAGATGCATTTTGCTGGATACACCATTTTCAATTTTCAATGTATCTATCAGGTTTATCTCAGTTTATATATCTTATATGTATGTTGGAATGAATCTTGTTGACTCCATTTTATATGATGTATTATGCTTAATTTATCTATCGAGTATATCTTGTTCAATGTATCTTATTAGATGCATCTTACAAGATGTACTTTGTTAACTGTACTACAAACATGGCATGTTTCATAAATAAAAAATTACAATAAAGGAATAAAAACAAGCTTGCTGTTACAAAACAAAAATGAATACCAACAACAAAGTGAAAGAAAGAAAGAACAAAATATATTTCCTGTTAATTACAACTTCTGAGCTTTATTTTTTAATTTTTTTATTTATCAGATTAGAATTTACAATTAGAAAAAAATTGGTGCAAAATAAAAAACAAAAGATTAATTTTTTTCAAAAAATTAAAAATAATTTTTTATATCATTTCACAATTTAACTGATATTGAAACAAATCTTATTGGAATTTTCTGAATCTGTGAATGCTTATTCAAGCAGTCTGTCAAATACTGAAAGCAAAAAACAAAAAAAATATGCAGGGAAGAAAAATTCAGAAAAATAAAAAGGTAAGAATTACAAACTTATAATTCAATCAAATAGAGGTTTATTACAATTTATTTGCTGGGATCTCACATATACTACAATAAGGTAATATTAACATATTCAAATGAATACTGTGGTTGATTGGATCAATTTTTAATAGGCATAAGATTAACAAGAAAGATTATCTAAAGTCTAAAAGATGAATTTGCAAATTGAAGGAGATTAAGGATGATATGAAAACTTTTCTCAAAATATCCAAAATCATGTTTTTTCTAAAAAATTATTATCAGCTTACCTGCAATACATTTATTATTGTTATTATTATTATTAAACAAATGTATCCATCAAGTAATAAAGGTATTATTAAAAATAATATAAAATTAATTCAAGAAAATAAGTTGGTTACCAGCTGGAATCCAGGACCTTCGTGCCTGGGAAAACAGTGTCAAAATGATACCACTATTATTTTAACTATGTTTCATCCTTGGCAATATTTATTGTTTTAAAAAATAATGATTAGAATTTTAATAAAACCTAAACCTAAGAAAGTGAATTTATACATTTTCTTGGTTTTTGAGAATTGATAACAAAAATAATAAACATTATTTATTTCTTAGATAGTGAGCACGAAGGTCAAGTTTGCTGGATCCAATTTCACTAAATATTAAGTAGTACTAAGGAAATGCCAATATATCAAATTATATTTTTATTATCATTTTCATTATAAGTGGATTTTCATTGACATTAAATTAAAAAAAATTAACATAGCATATCTGAAATGTTTTAATTTCCAGCAAATCTTAGATAATACACTTTTTAAAAGTGTATAAATTGAAACAAAATAAATTATAAGATATAAATGATTCCAATAATAATAATAATAATAATAATAATAATAATAATAATAATAATGTGTTATTTTGGGATACTGTATCCAACTGTACAGACATCATAGTCTACAACAGATGATGAAAATCTCTTCAAAAAAGAAACAGAAAAGATTGTATTGGGATCTGGAGATCAAGATCCAGCAAATATGAAACATAGTGATAAAAACAGTACAAATTCTCCTTGGAAAATTGGAATTGACTTGAGAAGATCCCAAGTAAATCATATAGAAGAGAAACCCTAAATATCCAGAGTTGCTCACTTTATGTCTTCTTGTCTTCATGTCAAGTAACCAATCTATTATTAAGATTTAGTTACTGCACAAAATCTAGCACAGAAGTGTAATGTATAATAATAATAATAATAATAATAATAATAATAATAATAATGTTGTATTTAAAGAAAAAATTAATTGGAATTTCTCGGCATTTTTAGGATCTGATAAAACATTATTTATTGTTCATTTGGTCTGTTTCATTGACAAAAGAGACTAAGGGCAAAAATGACAAAAGGAAAAAAAAAAATAAACGACAAAAACACATACAATTACAGTTAAATTAAGCAATGTATAGAGAATATAACAATGTTTGGAAGAAAATGTTAAAAATAATTATATATAAAATAAAATGTACTATAAAAAAATCAAAAAATGAATAAGAAAAATACACCCAACAGAAAAACTACATTCATATTCAATGGCTAAAACTGTTTTACATGTTAAGTATTAGCTCATAAAAAAATTCTTTAAGCCATAGTGGGTGAAAATTACTGTAACCAGCAAATCATGTTTTTAATTTCTTCTTTTCCTTCTTCTTTTTTTACCTGTCATTTTTTTTCGGGAGATACACTTCGTACATTTTTATTGTGTTTATTAAACAAATTATGGCCAAAATTATGGCCAGTGAATAATTTTTTCTTTCATTTTATACAACATGGCAGGAGACAGAGAAAGAAAGAAAAAAGAGCAAATTTGTGTCCAACAACATTTTTAATGAGTATATTTTCCCAATAATATACTTACCCTTTCAATGGATATTCATACATTATATATATATATATATATATATATATATATATATATATATATATATAGTGTATATGCGTATGTATCTATATGCGTACATATAAGCATGTACACAAACACAAGTACATTGAATCAAAACAAGTAAAACTTGTTTATTATAAAGAAAAAAATTTAAATAATGTACCACAGAAGATTGTGATAGCAGGAAATTTTTTCTAGTTGTATTTATAAAACAACACATTGCAATTTTTTTTTTACAGAAAAGGGATAAACTTAAAAAAAAGAAGAAAAGACATAAAGACATAAAGAAAAAATATAGATAAAATTAAGAACTGAAAATAAAATGATGCTAAAAAGTAAAAAAATAATAATAATATTCTAAATTTCTTTTCACCTTTTTTCACTATTAAAACAAATTTTTCTTAGTAACTCATTTCATCTTTTTGAACAATGGAAACCCCTCACCTGACTTTAAATAAAACATTTTTGTTATTTTTAGTAGTCTTCTCTTTTGTAGACCATTTTGTAATAAAAAAAAATTATGTGACCCCTTTTTTCGGTTAAAGAAAAAATTCTTTTGATAATTGCATTTCTATTGAATCTCACAAAAGGATTTCATTTTATCTAAAAAGCATAATCCACAAAAATATAATTAGTATATAGAAGAAAGAAAATATTACAAGAATTATTATTTGTTTCTTATTCTTGAATTTTTTTTGTGCCTCTTTATGGAAAGAGAGTAAATATATATTTTTTATTTTTTCACTAATCAACAGACAATATTATTTACCGTTGTTGAATGTTAACTATATTCCAAGAGCAGATAACTCTATCAAGATTACTGGCACCAGACGACAAAGAGCGTTGAACATTTTTTTGTTCATTAAAAAGACAAGTGCCATTCAATTTAACATTCAAAATTAATTGTATTTGAGTATTTAGAAAATGTTATATTTTAATGAACTCGTAGCTTAACAAGTAATACTTTTAAATTAATTTCATTTTGTTAGTATTATTGAAAAGAAATTTCAGGGGAAGATTACTTAAGCTGTCTTGATTCATATTTCAAAATGTTTAAATATGAAATTAAAAAATGCTTTGCCATTTTGCAAAACTAAAGATTCAGAATATCTGGTTTCAGTGAAATCGTTTTTGTTAAAATCAGATATTTATAATTTCATTTTTATTGTGTAAATGAATTAAAAGTGAATTTTTAAAATATAGTTATAAAGATAAAAATAGAAAATAAAATAAACAAATACGAAAGGAAAAAAAAGACAAAAAACCCAGATATACTGAGAATCAATTTTGAAAGAATTGAATAGTTTTTGTTTGCCAGAAATGCACTTCCTAATATAATTTTGCTTTTTATATTCATGATAAAAGTATTAATTACTAATTTTATTAAAATCAGTTAATAAAAATGAACTGTTTGCTCTCTTCACTGTTGAAATAGTTAGTTTTTAGAAAAAAAAAAAAACTATATTGTCACATGGTCATGCACAGAAATTGAAAGTAATCTAAAAATCAGATTTCGTCTTCAACACCATTAATATCATTTCCAGACATTTAATTTAATTAGTTTAAGTAAAGTTCATGCAAACATTAATCTATTAGAAAATCATCAACTTTCTTTTCTTTTTTTAGTGTGAATTGGGTTAATCAAAAATTTAAAATCACTTTTTGCAAAATTAAAAAAAATTAAATCACTTCCCAAGAACTTTGATTTGCTTTTGTTTCATAAAAGGGAAATTCTAATGATAGATTGTCAGGCTTGAAGAGGAAGAAAAGAAAACTGAAAGCATAGGATATAATGCTGGTAAGAAACAGTTTTTGTTTGACATTTGGTGTTTAATAAGAAAATCTGATATATATTTAAAACAAATATCAAATGAAATTATTTCCATTGTCTGTACACTTCTTCATGTAGATTAAGCTTATCACCCAATAGCGTTCTGTAAGTATGACATATTATACAACACTTTTACACAATGCATACATACATCTCACAACAAACATTCTCTTACTTATGTACATGCACACATACAAACATATATTGCAAATAGTATTAATAGTCAAACAAGAAATTTGACTTTAAAAATAGAAAAAAAGAATATGTTTGTGAAAGGGACTTGAGTTGTAAAAGGGGAAGGCAGGTTTCTAAAAGATGGTGTTTCTCTGTATTTTAATACACATTAAATTTGATTTTTGGTACAGAATTTGTGTAAGTTGAATTTTTGTAATTATATAAATGATTAAAACTGAATTTTCAGCCATTTTAAGACTAATTAAACTTCTAAATTTCAGACAAATTAATTTCTTTTATAGATATATTTATCTGGCAATCATTCATTATTTTTATAACAAGTGTTGCTGATAGTCTATTTATTATCTGATTTAGAATTATTACATCATCTTAACAAAATATTTAAATGTAGAACTATGCAAACACTTTCACTTATTTTTTTATTCTCTTTTTGCACTTATTATCTTTTTTCCTTTACTGACATTATATTATTAGTGAATTTTCATTAATATTTTAAAAAATATTTTCCTAAATGACATATGCCAGAAAATGTATCTTCATGATACACTCATTGTAAACAAAATGTAAATGGAATTAATATTTGATTTAATTTGTATTTTGTTGATAACTAAAACAGAGAGTGTATAGGCTTAACTACAGTCAATGTAGCTGAGTGGTTTAAGTGTTGGATGAGATATTAAAGGCTCAGAATCTCAAGTGAAGATATTGAAAAAAATGTTTACTCTATTAATAATTTAAATTTGAAGATTGGATATACATGCATAAGATGAACTAATCAATTATGAGTTTAAAACTGTTGTAGTATCAATAGTAGTTGTGGTGTTAGTAATAGTAATAATAAAAAGAAAAGAATTATATATATATATATATATATATATATATATATATAGAGAGAGAGAGAGAGAGAGAGAGAGAGAGATAATGATGCCAAGTCTGTAAATGGAGAGAATAATCCAAAAAAATCTATTTGATAAAATATTAAGTGACAGATCCATATAGAGGGCTCAATAGATATTATCCAGAGCAATATGATATACATAAAGAAAAATTCAACACATCATCTAAAGTAGTTATAAATTATAATTTATTTTGACAAGCAAATATGCTAATCCCATCAGACCATGAATTCATTTGGTTTTGTAAAAATATTTTATATTATGAAACAAAATAAAATCATGGTCTGAAGAGATGAGCATATTCAGTCATTAAAATAAATTATAATTTATAACCACTTTAGATGATGCGTTGAATTTTTCTATATATATATATATATATATATATATATATATATATATATATATATATATATATTGTTCTATATTGATGGTACTATATATGTCTGCGTGTGTAAGCGTGTGTTTAAATACAGTAACTAACCTGTTCCTCATAAATTCAATATCGATTTCTTTTTCTCATATCCTTTAGTCCATATTTTTCATTTGATATCAAAAGAATGATTTGACTAGATTAAAAGTTTTCCCTTTATTTTACATTTAGGTTTTATTTTTTTTTTGTCATGCATATTGCATCATTAGAATAATAATTATGAGGCAAAGTTTAACCTTTTTGCCCGCAAGAAACAGCATGCCAAAAGTACAGTTATTCCTTTGATATGATTATTACTGTATACACTTTTGACTCCCTCTCCACTGTTTATTTATAAGATTACAAAAATATGTGAACCAAGTACAATGTTATATTTATTATTTACTTTTTATAAAGAAAGAAATTAGAAATCTTGTTTTTTTTTCAAAAAATCATAAAAAAATCACAAAATTATTAAAATATGTAAGAGAAAGGGATTCTCTCAACCTATTTTAGTAAATTTATTTAGCAAGAGAAAATGAAAGAAATGTCGGAAAAATGAATTTATTCAAAATTTATAATTAGTTGCTCATTTTAATCTTATGTTTATATTTTCTCGTTTTCAGACATTTTTAGAAATTTATCAATAAAAAGTTTCTTTTCATAAATATTTCTTTATAAAATGGTAAATAAATATTTCATTGTAGTAGGTTCGTGTATTTTTATAATCTAGTAAATCTAAAATTATTCTTGTAAATAAACAATCTAATAAATAAATAGTGTGTAATATCTTTGTCATTTCTCAAGAATAAAGAAAATGTATAAATTCACATTAATATGTTTGGGTTTATTATTATTCTAACCATCCCTTTTTTACAAAATAAACATAGCTAAGTGAACCAAAATTGTAAACAATGATAGTGGTATCAAGGAAATAACCATCATTTTGACACAGCATTTTTTTGAAGGCATGAAGGTTAAACATTGCCAATATATATATATATATATATATATATATATATATATATAATACACAGGGTGATTGAAAAATAACTTTACATTTTAAAATACTTAAAATTTATTTATTAACTTTTATAATTTTTACAAGAAATGGATATTAGCAGAAAGCATTTAGCATTAGGTTTTATTTTAAATTCAACAGAGGCACCAGATTTTGCTATCAGGTTCTTGAACTGCTCAGGAATTGTGTCAACTGGTTTTACCAGGAACTTTTGTGGGATGGAAGACATAACTTCTTGTATTTGCCCATCAAAGTCTTCCAAATTTTTGGCTTGGTATAGTAGACTTCAACCAACCCCAAAGAGAATAGTCACAGGTTGTTAAGTCAGGAACCCTGGCTGGCCACTCAAACATAAAATAGGAAGTTACTTTTCAATCACCCTTTTTGTGTGTGTGTGTGTGTGTGTGTGTGTGTGTGTATATATATATATATATATATATATATATATATATATATATATATATATATATATGGGCATGCATATTCACATATATATGCACATATTTACATAAGTTTGTGTATGTTACCCAATCATACACTTAAACAGAAATCTATTGCAAAAAAAATAAAAATAAAATAAAATAAAAATAATATAAAATAAAAATAAAATCAAAAATGTCAACTTAGTAATAGAGATATATAAGTGGATATGTAAATATTACATCAAAATTGATTATGTCTCGGTAAAAATCCATATCAGATAAATATAATAACCACGTCCATTTATGGACATTTTCTCATTCTCAAATTAAAATCTTTTTTATTTTTTTTTTAAGTGGGGATATATGGGGTTCAAGTCAAAAGAAAGGAAAAGGACGTAATTTTTCTTCCTTCTGACCATTCTCAATTTTCAAGGAAAAAGTGGAATTTTAATTTAGTTCTTTGTAATTTTAATTTTGTTCTTTGTAAATGCAGCAGAAATGATGATTCAATTTAAAGGAGAAACATTCACCAATCCTTGCATACGTATATATTTTTTTTCTTTATAAACTCTCTTTATTCTAAATTGCATACTACAAAAATTGATTCTATTTTTACATCAGAATTCTACATCACCAACTGATACATTTTAGGATATTTGTTGACTGAAACATAGAAAATTTTCAATAAAAAAAGTGTAAAATAATTTAAATGTAAAGTCAACAAAAGTTCCCTCTGTTAATTAAACAGTTTGAAAAATATTTATGATTAAATTTTACAAAATACTATTTTTAAGCAATAGAATTTGAATAACTTTTCTCCTCATGCAGATAACTTATCAAAATTAAAAAAATTGTACATATTTTATATGTTATAAATATAAAATGTATATTTGCTATATTTTAAAAATTGTCAGTCAGTCAGTTAATCGCCATATGTAATACATGCTTAGGTGATCATGTCTCTTTCGATCCAATACTGACAAGGCAGAAGATTTTCCCACAATAGGTTGCCATTTCTTTTTGCAGTAGACTGGTTGCCAGCCAAGATGATAGAACCCAATCTGTTCTGCTATTAAACCCATAACTGGAGGGAGAAGAGATGGATTAATACCTTTCTCAAGCATATTTGCATGTAAGTGAATGCAATGAATTCAATTGGAATTTGAACATGGCTCTCTGATTATTTTTTGAGTTGATACCCATTGCACCTCCCATACATATCCATTAAAAACTGTATATATCATATACTTTAGAGCAAATCATGTAAAAACTTGGTAGAATGTTAAAAAAATTAATGGCACTATCAATTTACACCAAACTGAAAAATGTCTTTTATAAAAGTATAATTTTTTCTTTATTGTACGTTGAACAGACACTGTGTATGTTGTGTACATGTGAAAATTCTATTCTATTAACAAATATTTCTTATGACTAAAAATGATGTGTTTAGTGGCAACACATTATCACTTTTTTTTAAATAGTGAAATTAATGATTATCAGCTTAAGAGTTGAAAGTCTTATAAAAGAGAATGATATATGTTTCCCATCTAGAGATTATTTTAACCATTAGCATTTTTTTATGACTTTATAATCTCAATATAACTTCTAATGTGCCAGAAGAAATATAAAACCATATTCAAGTGTTTATTAATTTAACAATTATTAAATTTATTTAACCACTTAACAGTGCAGAAAAATTTAAAAGTTAGGAAAAAATATATTGATTTTTAAAGAAAGTGAGTCAATATTCAATATTATTTAATTCTTGTTAGATGCAAGTATAGAGGAGAAATCTTAAACAAATTTCTATTGCAGAAACATATTCACTAAAATACCCATGAACAAAAATAAAATGGTTGGATTAAAAAAATGAAAGATAAAGAGAGTTATTTCAGTGAAAATCAGTTGTTGATTTTAATTTTCTTTATAAACATTGTTTTCTGAGAAAACAAATTAAAAAATATCTATAAACACAGCTGAGAATAAGTACATTTTTGGTAGTTCTTTTCTTTTTTGTTTTCTTATGACTTACTATTAGAAAGCAGAGTTAATTTGTTTGTCTATTGGTTTGCAACAAACTGGAGTTAATAAATCAGTTTAAAAACTCCATTACGCAAAGATTTTGCTTATAGATGGAAATATGTGCTTTTTCAAAAATGTATTACCAGTTGTAATTCAATACTTCATTATTGATAACATTAAATTAATATTCTGTATTATTAAAACAAGCTATACTACAAATAATTAATAAACTCATTAATGTGTAGCATTATTTTTAGCTGCTAGATACAATTGACTTCATTTTGCTTCTCTGAATTAAATTTTTGAAAAGGGGAAAACAGATTGGAAGAATAAGGATTTTTTTGTTTTATTTTATTTTTATCTAATTTGTTTTTTTTTACCATTTTTTTAGTCTTTCGCTAAGATCTTCTGTTGAGAATTGCTTCAGCTCATACAATCATCTTCAGAAACAGAGGCCACCTGAAATATGCACAATAGAAAGAAATTACTGCAAAAATCTTTTAGCATAAACAAGAAAAGATCAAAAACATAAGGAAAAACAAATGCGAAAAACATAAGGAAAAACAAATGCGTAAAACATATTTTAGTGACAAAAATGTCTAAAAGAGTAAATGCTTTCTTTTTTTATTTTTTAAAAAAAGTGCAAGTTTTATAACCAATTTTTACACAAAAATAGGGAGTCACACTATCAATCAGACAGTTAAGTGCCATGTGTGATGCATGTTTAGCCGATCATGTCTCGAAAGAGACATGACTGATAAGGCAGAAGATTTTCCCACAGTAAGTTGGCATTTCTTTCTGTGGTAGACTGGTTGCCAAGCCAAGGCTATAGAATCCAATCTGTCCTGTTATTTAACCCATAACTGGTGGGAAGAGATGGATTAATACCTTTCCCAAGGGTATTTGCACGTAACTGAATGCAATGAATTCAACTGGAATCTGACCTCGGCTCTTTGATTTCTTGTTCTGAGCCAATATCCATTGTGCCACAACGCACATCCGACACATATATACTAGATAAAAAAAAGCAAATTGTAATTAGACAATCAGCCTAATGAACTCCATAACAAAACTTATCTGAATTCTCATGAAGAGATCTTGCAGAAGAATTAGACCTGAAATTGTACAAGAACAGTTCAGTTTCAATAAAGACACTTTTACAAGATACATACATATATGGTTGTGCTTTATTGTTCAGGCATTACCAGGATTAATTTTGTACAAATCAAGGTGTGCTCTGCCTGACAGAGAATCTTTTGTTATAATGGCTTGAGGCAAGTTTTTACAAGGTCAGATGCTTTTCTTGACCTCCAACTTAGATATTCACAGTAGTCCAAGTATTTTTATTGAGACACAAGTTCTAGGAAGGTTGCCATTTCTGGTTATAAAATTCTGAAGTTAGGATGCTGAAGATAACATAATGTTTTATAGATTATTCAAATGCATTTGATAAGGTATGTCAAAAGAACTGTTAGCATTACTTGATAAGTTTGATTTATTTGGGAAGGCTATTAGAATTATGGATGTGCATTGTGGTGCAGTGGATATTGACTTAGAACGACAAATCGGGGAGCTGAGTTCAAATTCCTGTTGAATTCCTTGCATTCATTTACACACAAATACCCTTGGGAAAGGTATTAATCCGTCTCTTCCCTCCAGTTATGGGTTAAATAATAGGACAGATTGGGTTCTATAGCCTTGGTCAGCAACCAGTCTACCGCAGAAAGCAATGGCAACCTACTGTGAGATAATCTTCTGCCCAGTCAGTCATGTCTCTTTCAAGGCATGATCGCCCAAAGCATGTATCACGTATGACACTTTAACTGACTGATTTTCTACATATGAATAGAAAATGAATTCAATAAATACACAAAAATAGAAATGGGCATCAGGCAAGAAGGTAGCTTCTCACCAGACTTATTACATCTATACATTCAATTCATATATTCAGTATATACAATGAAGCAATCCCAAGAGAATTAAAAGTCCCATCAGGATTCATTGTTGATAGCTAAAAACTTAACAAAATATGAAGATGATATGGTGTTGATTGCAGATATAGAAAAGAAATTACAGAAATTCTCACAGAAGATAGTAATGGAAAGCAAGAAGAAAGGACTAACCATCAATTGTAAGAAGAGAGAATATATAGGTGTCAGCAAAAGAGACATCCAAAAATATTATCTATAAATTGGAGATATTAAAATTAAACAAGTAGGAAAATTTAAATATTTAGGAAATATTTTAAGAGAGAATGGAAAATACAGCATTGAAATCTGAAGGTGCATTGGAATAGTAAAAGAAGTTTTCAAAAGCTAAGTAAAGTATTAAGAAACAGGAAAATATTGTTAAAAACAAAAAAGAGTACTAAACTGTTACACAGTACTGATATTCATATATGGCAGTGAATGCTGGACAATCTTATCATAGATGAAGAAAAGATTAAAGCAATAAAAATGTGATTCTACAGAAGGATGCTGAGAATACCATGAACTGTACATGTGAGCAACAATAAAGTTTTAGAGAAAATGGAAACAAAAAGGACACTTATACTTAACATCATAAAGAGTTGAAATTTTTTGTACACTTAATGAGGAAAGAGGGCTTAGAAAATTTGATACTCACAGGGTATACTGAAAGCAAGAGAGATAAACAAAAACTGGATGACCTACAGAATGAGCTTGTGTAAATGGTTAGCAGAACAAAATTTTACCAAGAGCTAAAAAGGACAGGAAATTATGGCGAACCATGATTGCCCATCTCTAGAAGGGATGTGGTAAGAAGAAAATAAAAAGAAAGAGAAAACTAAGGTGCCTTCCTTAATGAGTTTAATTACAACATTAAGAAATTAATCCATGAATTTGAGATGATGAAAATGAAATAAATTGGCATAATATGTCTAGATTATTCAACCCAGCACATTCGAATGAAGATATACTGCCTTAATATATATATATATATATATATATATATATATATATATATATTTCTCCTGGGTATGACATGTAAACTGTAACTGGTGGTGTGGTTCTAAATTTACTGTTTGGAGTCTTGGGGAGTGTTAAGTTACCCCTTAAATGCCATTACTCCCAGGCCCACTCTGAGTCAGATTGGTAGTAGCTTTCTGGGTCCCATCTAAGGGTCAAATAGCTTGCGTGTGTGCCTAAGTGTGCATGTTAGTTGTGTAAATACACTGTGTGCATGTGTGTGTGTCCATGTGGGATTGCTGTTTAAATATGTGCTATTTGCATCATGTCTATATGTACATGTGTGGGGGCTTTATGAAGCCTGAGCAAAGTCATCATGGGCGCTCCTAAGCCTCATACCAGAGATGGCAAACAAAAAACAAAGCGCATGTTGATCAGTAGCTCGATAGCTAAATGGTTCAACACAAATGCATGCAGGACAGAACTCCCATGGCGAGGGAGTGATAGTGACAGGGACAGGTGAAGTATGCCACTGCAGTCTCTGGCTTAAAACTTCACACATGGGTGGTGAGAGACAGATAGCCATTGTGTAGCACAAAAATCAGACACTGCTACACTTTGTGTCCTCCTCTCATAACAAAGCAATCCTGTTTAAAGATGGCACTGGTTTTCTTCTTACAAGGAAGGGTCAATAAAAGGCAACCCCAAAATTGCATGTTTGAACATGACCCTATTATAAGATGCATATGGCTGGGCATCTAAATTGTGCACCCAAAATCTTAGAAAATCAAAACTTAATGAAACAAACATGTTCATGGCGTTTTGGAATGTAAGAACCCTTCAGGAAAATAAAAAAAACCCTGAATGCAGAACAGCAATTATTGTACGAGTACTTAAACAAAACAATATCAGTATTGTTGTTCTCTCAGAAACCAGACTGCCAGTCAGAGGGCAACTCAAAGAAATGGAAGGTGGCTACACCTTCTGGGTAGGACAACCTGAATCTGTGAAAAGAGAATCTGGCATAGGATTTGCTATCAAAAATGATCTTGAGTTACAACTGGAATGACTTCCAGAGGATGTGCATTGTGGTCCAGTGGATATCGGCTCGGAACGAGAAATCAGGGAGCCAAGTTTGAATTTCAGTTGAATTCCTTGCATTCACTTACACGCAAATACGCTTGGGAAAGGTATTAATCCATCTCTTCCTTCCAGTTATGGGTTAAATAACAGGACAGATTGGGTTCTATAGCCTTGGCTGGCAATCAGTCTATCGCAGAAAGCAATGGCAACCTACTGCGGAATAATCTTCTGCCCAGTCAGTCATGTCTCTTTCAAGCGTGTTTCACGTATAGCACTTAACTGACTGAATGTCTCTTTGCTTACACTTAGCAATAAGAATAAGCATGCCACTTTACTTAGTTGTTATTATCCTACCATGGACTCTACTGAGGAGATAAAGGAATCCTTTTAGTACAACCTTTGTGAACTTCCAAAGTAAACGTCATTTCATGAAAAACATTTTGTCATGGGGACTTCAATGCCTGTGTTGGATGTGACACACTATCTTGGGGT
Organism: Ascarosepion bandense; assembly: GCA_037127315.1. Classification (NCBI taxonomy): domain Eukaryota; kingdom Metazoa; phylum Mollusca; class Cephalopoda; order Sepiida; family Sepiidae; genus Ascarosepion; species Ascarosepion bandense. The sequence goes on from JBBBDQ010001974.1 coordinate 1,296,009, forward strand.
AAAGTCATCAGAAAACATGATGTTGGTAAATCAAATTCTAATGGACCTTTGCTGATGTCTCTTTGCAGTGAATTTGATTTTGTAATCATCAAAACAATCTTCCAACAACCAACTAGTTTCAAAATCACATGGCAACATCCTAGATCAATGCATGACTATCTCATTGACTGCAGCATTGTTCATGGTTGTGAGAAACTTGATGCAAATACTAGCAATTGGTCAATGTTGGTAAGATCACAAGATTGTTTGCTCACATACCAGAATGCATTTGAAGAAGCCTGTTAGAAACAATCAAGCAAAACCACCAAAAAAGGTAGACATAGAAAAGTTGAAAGACAAGGAAATATTAGACTGCTTCCAAACATTGTGTGACTTGGAACTTTCATCTCTTGATGTAGGTAATGAAGTTAAATTGGCCTGGTCTGCCTTACAAAACATACTGTATAACTTGGTAAAAGAAACATGAGGGTATTTTCAGCAAAAATATCAAGTATGGTGTGATTCAAACAATCCTGAAATGAAATCTCTCTTTGAAAACATGCATAAATATCATCAGAACATGACTATTAAAGAAACGGGTCTTTAAATCAGCCAAGGGTAAGTCGCATGCAAAAGTGAAGGAGACGAAGGAGAGCCGGTGGACAGCAAAGGCAAAAGCCTTGGGGGAAGCTGCTGACAAGTGTGACTTTAAATGATTCTATCAAAATTTGAAGGGTGTTTTTGGTTCCATTTTCAACAGTCTATCACCAATCTTTTTTTTCATATAACACCCTTTTGACAGACAAAAGCCACATTATCAAATGCAGGTCCTAAATCAGGATTTGTCTGTTGATGCTGAAGTAATAGACAATCTTCCTTAAAGACTTTTCTGCTCACCCTTCAACCTTCAAGGTAAAAAACTCTATCAAACAGCTTTTTAATGGAAAGGTTTTAGGTAAAGATAGAATTCCAGCTGAAATATACAAATGTAGCACTAATCTTTTGACACTTTGTGAATTTTTCAACCTTGTGTGGGTAAGGGGAGAAGTGTTACAGCAATATAAGGATGCTTCAGTTGTCCATTTGTATAAACACAAAAAGAACTGGTGTGAGTGTAACAACAATAAAAGAATATCTCTTCTTTTGGTTGCTGGCAAAATCCTTGCTCATATCATCCTGAATAGATGATTTCGATCTGGTAGAGGAATCATGTATATATCTTTTGCCCCCTTCAGAAGTTATGAGAACAAAACAGCATGTATGCCCTAACACTCTCTGCCACACTGGATTCATAGAACAAGATCTATGACAAGCTTGCAGCCAAATCAGTAGCAACCTGAGCAAAGATTTTGTCTGTGATGGAGCAGGGTCAGAGTTGTGTTCTTGTCACTATCTCTACAGAATCTTCTTCATGCTATAACACCTCTGTAATTATTGCAGTTGCTTTGCTTTGCTTGCATTAGAGGGTGATGATTGTAGTATTCCTCATGTCCTGTGGTATAGCCTTTCTTTCTAGCACTGGCAGAAGACTTCATGCAGAGGAAGCAGTAGGATAGTCTTGTAGTACTTGATGAGACTGGGGGAATTCCATCACTGCCTGGGGCTTTCCCTGTTGATGACCTTGCTGAGTCCCTCTATTGTCAACTCAGTGTTGAGCTCTTCAATGACAGGTAGGCACTCAATGGTGTCAAGGGCTGTAGTTGTTACAACATTCTGTTGGGAGTAGAGATTGGAATACTGTCCTACCCATCTCTCTATCTGTTGTCTTTTGTCTGTGATGACTTCCCCAGTGGTAGATTTGAGAAGAGCTGTCTTGTTCTGCACTGGTACTATTGCTGTCTTGATTTCATCATACATTCCTCTGATATTCTGATTGGTGCTGTCTGAATGGTTTCACTGAGCTCTGTCTAGCACTCAGTGGTGCAGCATTTGGCAGTCTGATGAACTTTGTATCTGGCACCCTGAAAGATGTGTAGGTTTTTCTTGTTGGGTGACCACTTGTACTCTGCTAGAGCAATGCACTTGGCCTTAATGATAGGAGTCATCTCAGAGGACTTTGCTTCAAACTAGTCATGTGACTTCAAGGTCTTTCTCCCAAAGGTGGCCAAGATAGTGCAGTGCATGGTGTCCTTCTCTGTGGCAGTGTCCTTGATTTGTGATGTTTTTCAGTTCATTTTTAAACCTCTCAGCAAATGGCTCTGCAAGGTTTAGGTATCTCATCTTGTTGACATCAATGCAAGGATTTCCTTGCTTCTTACCACAGTGTAACTTTTTAGGCTAGAGCTTGATCTTACAACACACTAGTGACATTTTCTGTGTTACAGTCCATGCAGTAATAAGAGTGAGTGTAAAGGATGTTCTTAATAGTCATTCATCTGACAAGGATTAAATCCAACTGGTGCCAGTGCCCTAAGTGTGGGTGTCACCAAGAGAGTTTGTGCTGGGGCTTGGTTTTGAAGAAAGAGTTGGTTATAAACATGATGTGATATGTGCATAGCTCGAGCAATCTCTGGCTATTGTTCATCTTGCTGACATCCAAGGTACGAGGGCCATGAGTCATGATCTGCACCCACTCTGGCAATGAATTTGTCCAGGAAAACATGCTCTTTCTTGCTTGGGATGTTGCTGAGATGGTGCAAGCTTGTTGTCGATCTTGTTCTAGGAGTCTGGTGTGACAGAGAGTGTTGGGGCATACATGCTGACAAGGGTGACGGGTCCTGCTGTATTGTTGAAGCAGAGAGTGAGAAGTCACTCAAAACTGTTGCTACCTGGTTCAACCATATTCAGCAAACTGTGTACTTCCTCTCCTTCAATGATCTAGAGTCTGCCAGACATGTTTCTAGCAGTATAGCTATGTTGACATGAAGCCTCTTAAGCTCATCATTGATAACTGCAGTTTTTCAGGAGTCACTGATATTCTGAAGGTCTTCAGATAGGCCGGTCACCATAGTCTAAACATTCCAACTGCCCAGGTTTGGAGCTTGCTTCCTTTGAGATTTCTTGATGCAAATGTTATGGCCCACTTGGATATTTCATAATCTCCATGCATTCATACTGCACCAAAATGCTACACCTGGAGTGAATACTTCAGCTTTGCCCTTGGTATAACACAGGGAATGACAGTTACCAGTTCTAAGCTACTGCTTAATTGCATAGAGCAGTGTCAGTTGTTTTTGTTGGTGGTAGAGATTCTCTAATCTCACTGGATTCAAGCTGGGCAGCCCCTAGCCAGTAAGGTCTGCCTTCTTTTTCACTGAATGAGCATAGGCCTCCAAAAATGGTGCTGTATGGATTACTAACAAACTCCAAGTGTCCACTCTTACGCCAAAATCCAAATTGAAAGTGTTACGTTTTTAACATGACAAAATAAAATGGTAATGGAAAAATGACACACTCACTGAGTATTGGGAATAACTAGGGAATTTATTATTGTGGAAACATGAGTACAGCGAACAGTTGTGGATGTTGAATAAAGATGTGTTTATAGAGAGCGTGGCAAAGTTCTGCCTGCCATGTTTACTAGCCTCTACAGGAAGTCCCTTCTTCTTGTCTCCCAGCATGCACCTAACAGCTGGGGAACAGACTCCCTTGAACGGTCCAGGGGAGATAACTTTTGACTCTTTTTTTATGGTGATTTTAATAGAAAGACAACTTAAAATGTCATAATTTTGATCTGAAAACCTGGAAAGACCAAGCATCAAAGCAAAAGAAGTGGTGTAAGACATGTATTATTAAGTTGAAGGGTTTTAAAGACAGTAGACTGAAGCACCGTGATCAGATTTCTCAAGTTCTGAAGCAGAGTTGCCATCAAAATCTTTAACAAATTTTATCTGTCAGTGTGGCTTTGTCACCCACAGCAAGGCTGGGCTAACTAGTATCACACTCAAGAAAGCACAAATGAAATGTCTTCTCCTTACCAGATTTTCTTCACACTTATACAAAGCAAGCATTCATGATGAACAGTTCATGAAGAAAATCCATCATGTATATATAAGAAAAGGGATAATTAAAAGTGTAAGCTATCATCATAAATATTTTTAAATAAGTAAATCTGTCTTTCAAAACCTCTTCTTGGCTACACCTGGTATTAAGAACTTTCTGTCAAAAGTATTTTCGCATGTAATTAAAATGCAAAGAATAATCACAAGTAATTTATTTTTTACATCAATCTTGATGGTGAGTAAATGGTAGGTACTTACGTTCCTAATTTAATCTAAAAACCAAGGTTATAAAAAGTATGTGGAATTTCTATGGACACCACGAGTTGCCCCTGATATAAATAAAATATATTAATTGATACTAAAAGAATAAAGAAAATAGTTACTTACCTAATCAGAGAGGTGTTTCTTTCTTTAATGGTAAACCTTTAGGACGTTGAGCATTTTTTCCTTTTTGTCCTGTTGAAGATGTAGTTTCGGTAGCATTTCTGCTTGGAGTTGAGGACCCACATGGTGCACCTGTGCAGGCCGCATTACAATCCATTGATTCATCTGACAATTTATTTAAATGTCCATTCACTCCAATCCCCTTTGTATAATTGGGATTTGTAACAATTCCATTACGTTTTCGTCTTGTTTCTGGTGATCTTAGTTCTAATCCTGCCTGTCCCATAAAATTGGCTGCTGAGGCACCGTCTGGTAAGCCACATTTTCTTTGGAGCTCAAGTTTTGCTAAGGAGCTGCTCAAGTTTGGGAAATTTGGGTTGATTTGCCAAACTGGTTCATCTCCTGAGGACAGAAGTTCTGCATTAGGATTAGTGATGATATTAATTGTAGCAGAGATTTTCTCCTTTTTAGATCCAGAAAACTTAATTGGTGAATGGGCTAAATTATTCATGTTTGGTTCATAACTAGAGGTATACTTTGTTGAGGAACTCTGGGCATCACTTTCGGCTAGGTTATTAGTGTGGAACCCTGCGGATAATTTTGTGCTTGTATTTCTTGTCCCATTGTCTGTTTCACAATTTGGAGAGATAGGTGGGCTCTGGACAGGACTTTGTGGCTCACTGACTGGGGAGAGAATCCTGCTGATTGGTCGAGACCTGTGTCTGGCCATAGAACATTGTTGAAGTTGCTGCGTGAATGTCAGACACTCACGATCTCCTTTCATGTTTACTAACTGAACACTCTGATTGGTGGATGTTGTTACATTTGACAGAGACTTTGAAGAAACAGAATTATTTGAGTGGTAGGATTTTCTCCGGTCAAAGGTGAACTCTGAAGAGTCAGATGGTGAACTACCTAGAAGATTGCCATTTGCACCAATCAGGGAAGCACCACTGGCATCACACGAATGTCTTGTGTCGTTGCTGGAATTTGAAGAGCTGCTCTGTGATTTCATCCCATTTGCAGGCACAGCTCCATAGTCTTCCAGGATCTTACATACACTCACATGACCGCTTTTCAGTGCTACTCTGATTGGTGTACGCCCAAATTGGTCAGCATGGTTTGCATTGGCGCCATACTGTAAGAGAATTTTAACAACATTTTCATGTCCCTCCTGTGAGGCAATACACAATGCAGTAGCCCCTTGATTACAGGTATGATCAACATTAGCACGCCGGTGCAGCAATAATTCAACTACAGCGGAATGTCCTTGCCAGGCTGCTGATTGCAATGCTGTCCTCTGATCATTGTCAACAGCATTAGCATTAGCACCATGATTCAAAAGTAACTGTACCATTTCATAATGACCCTGCCAAGCAGCAACATGGAGAGCACTGCGTCCTTCCAGGTCCACACTTTCAACATCAGCGCCATTGTCCAAAAGAAATGATGCCAACTCAATACGATTTTCAAGTGCGAGGACATATAGTGTCGATCTTCCGTCTGCATCTTTGTAGTTGATGTCTGCCCCCTGACATAAAAATAGGTGAGATATGTCTTTATGCCCTTCTAAACAGGCCACACGGAATGCTGTTTTACCATCATGAGATTTGTGATCAAGTGTTGCCTTGTGGTCCAAAAGTGTTGACACAACAGCAACATGTCCTTCTTGGGCAGCAAGGATCAAAGGATGTCGTCCATCATTATCAACTTCATTTACCTTTGCTCCGTGTTCCTTCAGCAAGTCGCACACCTGAAAAATATGAAAATATAACATTTAAATCATCAAATGCATTATTAATTTTTTTTTTGTCGGAATCTATCTTGCACATTTATAAATCTACCATTCATTTGTACATTGAATATTATTGCTATATCTGGTCAAGTGCTTTTTTTTTTTTTTTTTTAATCATCTCACCCCAAGCAAGGCATTCCACTGCCACTATTGCGCATGGGGCTACATAGGGGAAGGTAAAGAGAAGGAGTGGTTAGACATAGGGAATATCAGGAGGAAGGTGACAGATGAGTAAGGATAGCGAGGATGAGGGTTGGGCAGATGGGAAGAGTGTTTGATAGAATGGGAGCAGGTTAGTGTGTTAGGAGGTGTCTATTGACCTTACATTTAAACTCCTGGAGATTGTAGCCGTTGAGGAAGCAATCGTTTGGAAGAAGAATTCCACAGTCGGGAAGTGTGAAGAAAGAAACTGTTGAAGTAGAAGTTACGGCTGCATTTTATTGGTTTCACTGTAAAAGGGTGGGATCTAGTTGCTAATCTAGTATCTCGTTCAAATTCGTATTTAGGGGGCACTAGTGATCTAAGTTCATCGGAGCAGAAGCCATGAAAGTATTTATAGAAGAGACACAGGGAAGCCATGTTGCGCCGGTGGGAGAGAGACTGCAGGCGGTCTGCCAAGTCGGTATCTATCACATTACAGACCCTCCTCTGAACCTTATCGAGAAGCCCAAGGAGAACAGCAGGGGCACCCGACCAGATATGGCAGCAGTATTCAATGCACGGGCAGATGGTAGATTTATAAATGTGCAGGATAGATTTAGACGGAAAAAACTTCCGAGCCCTACCAACTTTCATAGCAGCGGATTTAGCAATGGATTTGATATAGTCATTCCATTTGAGGTCCGCTGAAAGTGTGAGACCAAGGAGGCATAGTGTTTTACTCTTTGGGAGGCAAGCCTGTTCCATGCTAATGGGAGGTAGGTGAGATTGTCGATGATGGTTAATTGACAGTAGCTTCGTTTTAGAAGCATTAAAATTTACTAGCCATTTCTTACCCCAGTCCAATATGGATTGGAGGTCTTTTTCAATCTCGGCTGCGAGGTTAGCTTTGACGCCTACACCAGATTTTTGTAGGAGGCGAGAGTAAACTGTGGTGTCATCGGCGTACAAACCTATTTGGGCTCTTATGGAATCAGGGAGATACTCTTCATTTCGAGGTTCTTGATAAAATCTAAAGAACGATCTCTAATCATGACCAGGAATCTCGTCCCTTCCTCAGATGCAACCTCAAATAAGACAGGCTAACCTTACTCAGCAAAATATGTTCTTTCCAATTAGTGATCATTACAAGGATTTTCAAACAATTTGTAATTTGGAAAAGTTAGAAATAAATTAATAGTAAAAATAAATTACTTTAAGAAGGGGTATGTTCTATAACCACATTAATAATGTTGGTTATGATGATGATTATAAGCACTTCTGGTCCTACTAGGGAATGCTTGGAAAAAACAGATCAAGTAGTAATTTAAAAGAAATAGTTGTGGAATTTTGCATGTCTTGTGTCATTTTTGTACTGTTTCAGCTTTTCAATGGCTAGTCTTATATATTTTATCTTTCCACCCTAAACTCAGTGGGGTACTGGAAATAATTTCCATATAAAAGTGCATTAAAAATTAAGGAGAAGTGCTCAAGAAATAATGTGAGCTTTAATGATTAAATAAGTTTATTATAGATATAATACTTAATTTTGAAATCATACTTTTTATGCTTTACTATGGTGTTTAAATATAAATTAGGTTGGAAAGAAAGTCATGTTGCATTTTAAACACAGTCACTTGCAGAATACTCATATTAAAATAACCATTAATTATTTTTACATTTTAATGTCTTTTTTCTTTCTTAATATCAGAGTGGGTAAATTTTGAAATCTTTTGATCCAACCCATATCAGATACTGTATGTTGTAAAAATTCAAAAACAGATCTTCAGCAATGGAGGCAACAATAAGTATTTGTTCTGTCTATGAGGATAAAGTTTTAAGTTTCCAGACATACCAACAATGATTTGACCAGTCTTGACCAGGAAATCTATCAGAGCTTCCTCTTAATTTGGACAATTTCTGTCAATATTCAGTTTTTGAAAAATCTTAAGGAAATTGCACAAGAATTAGTCAATCACCATCTTAAAATTTTAAGGAAAATACACAAGAATTAGCAAGAAAATTATAGACAAGTTGTTTTTTTATTCCAAAACACTTTCATGAATTCAGAAAAGTGTCCTTCTTGGTCAATGGATCATCTGACTGTTTCTCAGGTTAATCAAGGAATTGCCTTCTGCTTGTCATTGAATAGACTTCCTACTAAACATTTTTCTGAGTAGAATCATCATCAATGATGAAGAGCGAATTCTCTAGAATCTTATCCAATACAAATGACAACAGTTAGCACCTACTGCAAAAGAAGAATCCATCTCCAAACAAAAATTACTTATGATTTCTATTGTGAGATACAGAAGGTCTTATCTATCATAAAGTTCTGAAATAAAATGAAACAGAGGCAATGATCAAAATATGTCTGTATAGATAAATTTTTAGTGCAGTTCTGATTTTTCCTAAGCTGTAATAATAAAATGAAATATAAAATAAATATTTTGTATCAAAAACTGATAAAATATTTTTGTATTTCTTTTATTTACAAGGATTAAAAACATAAAATCATGTGTGTAAATGTTAAACATATAAAATTTAATCACTGTCTATACAATCCTGTGAATTGAAGTCCTTGTCTTTGTGTTTTATGAATTGTTTTTCAATTGTGTACCAGTCTAGTGCTGAGGTCACAGTGTTATATAGTTAAGACATTGTAAAAATACAAACTATAAAGATGAGGAAATTAATAAAAGTAAAAAAAGCCCACAGAATTAGTAAATCATCCTGTATAAGACAAAAATATGAAAACTAGCTTTGTATTAAGAAAAAAGAATATTTATGTTAAAAATCATAAAAAATATTATTAAGATAATACAAGAAAGTTTAGATTGAAAATCAGTTGATTGTTGTTAAGAATAAAAAAAAATCCATAAATGTCTCTTAACGCCAAAATAAAATATAAACTCTCTAAAACATGCTTATATAAATAAGATTTTAAGGATAGATAGATAGATAGATAGATAAGGAACAAACTTGAATATGAGATCAGACCATAACAGGTGCTTTTCGCCTCAGCTCGTAATAAGTGTAAAAAGATACTCAACAAAGCTAAGATGTTGTTTGCTGTCAGAATAAAGCAATGCATAGCATCCTGTAAGTTTGGTGCCAAAGACTACCGGTGACTCTGTAAAAGTGTGCTTAACAAGAGTAAAACCTCAATACCCCCACCCAATCAATGAATTTGAGGTCCTCACTTCTTCAGCGGACAAGGTTGAATACTTTGCTCACAAATTCTCCAGCAATTCGAGACTGGATTCATCTGGTGTACCTACACCCGACTTCCCAACTAGAACTGAGGCTCAACTGAATGACGTTCACATTACCCCCTTGCTGGTCTTTAACATAATCTCTAAACTTGACCCCCACAAAACGAGAGGAGGGGATGGAATCCTAATCATAGTCTTGAAGAAATGTGCCCCTGAACTCTACTCTGTCCTCTCTAAACTCTAAAACTCCTGTCTAACTGCTTCCTGCTTTCCTGCCTGTTGGAAGTCTTCCTTTGTAGATCCTATATTTAAGAATACACAAGAACCCTGGGACCCCGCTAATTACCACCCTATCAGCCTCTTTCCGATCTTTGGCAAAGTGATCAAAGCCATTATCAATGCTGAGGTGATCCAGCATCTCACAGCCCACAGGCTCCTCTCAGACAAACAGTATGATTTCTGCTTCACCAGGTCTACTGCTGATATGCTAACGATCATCACCAAGTATATATACCAGGCTCTCGACAAGAATGGCAAAGCACGAACCGTTGCCTTGGATATTTCCAAAGTGTTCAACAGAGTCTGGCATGCTGGCCTTTTGTACAAACTGCGGAGCTATGGTATAACTGTACATTTGTTTGACCTAATCCAGTCATTCCTCTCTAATCATACACTGAAGGTAGTATTAAACTGACATGCCCCCCAAAACTACCATATGAAGGCAGGTGTCTCTCAAGGCTCTATCCTAGGTCCTATGCTCTTTCTGATCTACATCAACGATCTCCCTGATGCTATAAGATCCCAAGTAGGCATGTACGCCGATGACACCACAATTTACTCTCGCCTTGATCAAAAATCTGGTGTGGGCAATAAAGCGAGTCTCACTGCCGAGCTTGAGAAGGACCTCCAATCTATGGTGGACTGGGGTAAGAAATGGCTTTTAAATTTTAATGCTTCCAAAACAAAGCTACTATCAATTAACCATCATAGACAATTGCGCCTACCTCCCATTAGTATGGAACAGGCCTGCTTCCCTGAGAGTAAAACACACACTCAGTAGACCTCAAGTGGAATGACTATATCGAATTCATTGCTAAATCCGCTGCTATGAAGGTCAGTTCTCTGTGCAGGGCCCAGAAGTTTTTCCCATCTGAGTCTATCCTGCACATCTATAAATCTACCCTCTACTCGTGTATTGAATACTGCTGCCACATCTGGTTGGGTGCCCCTGCTATTTTCCTCAGGCTTCTTGACAAAATACAATGGAGAATCTGTAATGTGATTGATGCTGACTTGGCAGCCTGGCTACAGTCACTCTCTCACCGGCATGATGTGGCTTCTCTATGCCTCTTCTATAAATACTTTCACGGCTTCTGCTATGATGAACTTAGTTCACTAGTGCCCCCAAGGTATGAATTTGCAAGAGATACTAGATTAGCAACTAGGTCCCACCCTTTTACAGTAAAACAGATAAAATGTAACTGCAATTTCTACTCTAACAGCTTCTTTTCTTGCACTTCCTGCCTGTGGAATTCCCTTCCATATACTTGCTTCCCCGACGGCTACAATCTCCAAGAATTTAAATGTAAGGTCAACAGACATCTATCACACTAACTTGCATCCATTTCCTCAAAGACTCTACCCATCTACCCAACCCCCATCCTCGGTATCCTCATCCATCTACTACACTCCTTCTGACATTTCCTATAATTAACCACTCTTTCTCATCACTTTCCCCTATATAACCCCCTGCGCAATAGTGGCAGTGGAATGCTTTGCTTGGGGTGAAATGATTAAAAAAAAATGACTGAGATAGATTATGAATAGATTGAAACTAAAAGATGAATAAACAGATTGATAGATAATGAATAGATATATATAGTTAGATAATGAATAGATAGGGATAGATAGATAATGAATAGACATATATAGTTAGATAATGAATAGATAGGGATAGATAGATAATGAATAGATATATATAGTTAGATAATGAATAGATAGGGAAAGATAGATAATGAATAGACATATATAGTTAGATAATGAATAGATAGGGATAGATAGATAATGAATAGATATATATAGTTAGATAATGAATAGATAGGGATAGATAGATAATGAATAGACATATATAGTTAGATAATGAATAGATAGGGATAGATAGATAATGAATAGACATATATAGTTAGATAATGAATAGATAGGGATAGATAGATAATGAATAGATATATATAGTTAGATAATGAATAGATAGGGATAGATAGATAATGAATAGACATATATAGTTAGATAATGAATAGAAAGTGATAGATAGATAATGAATAGATATATATAGTTAGATAATGAATAGAAAGGGATAGATAGATAATGAATAGATATATCAAACGGAAAATGCCCTCAGGGTGACTGTAGCGAGGAGGGAGGATATATCACCCATCAATCTGATTCTATTGGCAACAAATTGGAACTGAACCCGGCTACAACGTGACTGCGGAAAGACATTTAAAAGTTTGCGAGGATTAAAAATCCATAAGGCACGTTGGTGTCAACAACGTTGTTCACCTAACCGTGAATATAAATCGACTGATGGGATTATGAAACAGGACTACAACCACAGTGTTCAGGATCCCATTGTTTGAACATCAGCCCCCAGGAGACATTCCCAGCAAACCAAGGATTCAATGGCCTAAAGGTAATCAGAAAACTCTTTGGTCAAATCTTGATGAAGAGCTTTCATTTTTACTACTGATTCACCTTAAGGGTCCCATTGAAAAACGAACGGGCATATCTTGCAACATTGTATATAACGTTTGTTTTGACAGATTTGGCATAGAACCAAACAGAAGAGAAAACACATTTAAAAAAACCAAATAGACGACAAATGCAAAAGGGGAAATTAAGATCCGAACAACGGTTATTAAAACCAATATATATATTATATTTCTAGGATACTCCACTATTTCATTTCTTTCGAAAATAGGCGTCACTGGAAGGGATTTAAAGAAGCAAATATGTCACCTTCAATCTATTGTTCGACAAGTGTCATGCTGGATTTGGCGCAATTCGAAGAAATTCGAAAAGAAAGCATGACGTCGTCTACTTCTTCCATTCTCGTTCTGCACTTGAAATTTAAATTTAAAAAACTGTTAAAGCATTTTCATCTGTCTCAATGTGCCAATTGATTTTATTTTTCTGTCATTTACTTTGCCCAGTAGCAATTGCTGGTGGTGGTGCCAGGGGTGGCAGTCCCGCTTTAAACCACCGAAACTGTGTATTCACCCTTGGTTAGCGGTTGATGAGGGCAAAGTAAATGCACATGTGGTCATTGGTCACATGTTGTATGTAAGAAAAATAGTTAGATAATGAATAGATAGGGATAGATAGATAATGAATAGACATATATAGTTAGATAATGAATAGAAAGCGATAGATAATGAATAGATATATATAGTTAGATAATGAATAGATAGGCATAGATAGATAATGAATAGATATATATAGTTAGATAATGAATAGAAAGTGATAGATAGATAATGAATAGATATATATAGTTAGATAATGAATAGATAGGGATAGATAGATAATGAATAGACATATATAGTTAGATAATGAATAGATAGGGATAGATAGATAATGAATAGATATATATAGTTAGATAATGAATAGATAGGGATAGATAGATAATGAATAGACATATATAGTTAGATAATGAATAGAAAGCGATAGATAGATAATGAATAGATATATATAGTTAGATAATGAATAGATAGGCATAGATAGATAATGAATAGATATATATAGTTAGATAATGAATAGATAGGGATAGATAGATAATGAATAGACATATATAGTTAGATAATGAATAGAAAGTGATAGATAGATAATGAATAGATATATATAGTTAGATAATGAATAGAAAACGATAGATAGATAGATAGATAATGAATAGATTTAAATAGATTGCAATTTGGCAGAATGATAAGATAAAGAATAAATAGAAAACATTTATCAATCTAGTATGTTTCACTTTTATTAAAGCTTCATCAGAGAATGAGATATAGAAAAAAGAAGAGAGAAATTCTGGTATTTTTGATTTTTATTGTTTGATCTTTATTGATTAATCATGTTTCATGTGCATTCATCTTGTTAAATACATCTTAGTATAATTTCTCTCCATTTGAAATTCCTAGAAATTAATGAATTCTCAGCCCAAATGAAAAATTATAAGCACTGCTTTATGGAGGTAAGTGTATAACAACTCTAGCCTGTCTATGCAGGACTCAGACCACAATGTACACTCACAAGTGTTTGTGTGTGTCTAGTAGACATTATGTTTATTGGTCTATTACATGTGGATTTTTTTTTTTTTAAATCATTTCACCCCGAGCAAGGTGAAAATGCCACTGATGTGCAGGGGGCTACATAAATGTAAAAAGATTAATTAGAAAAGAGTGAGGAGTACAAACTAGTTAGAAAGGAACAATAGAAAGCTGAGAAAGCAGGTGCAATGACAGATACATAGGTGGAGAGAAAGGGCAGGTTATACAGGGGTGTCGAGAGAGCTAGAGTCCAGTGGTTAGTAGATGAGTATTGACTTTGCATTTAAATTTCTGGAGGTTGTAGCTGTCAGGAAAGCAAGAATACGGGAGCTAGTTCCACAGGCAGGAAGTGCGAGAGAAGAAGCTGCAGGAGTAGAATTGTCATCTGCATTTGGCTAACCTGACTGTGAATGGGTGGGACCCAGATGCCAGTCTGGTTACACGAGTAAACACCTGTTGAGGAGGCATCAGTGACTTAAGTTTGTCTGAGCAGAAGCCATGAAAGTATTTATAGAACAGACAAAGGGAGGCCACCTTTCGATGATGGGGAAGTGGCTGCAGTCGAGCCACCAGATCAGTACCTATCACATTATAGACTCTCCTTTGGAGCCTGTCAAGAACACTGAGGAGAACGGCAGGGGCACCTGACCATAAATGGCAGCAGTACTCCATGCATGGATGGATGGTTGACTTGTATATATGCAGGATGGATTCAGGTGGAAAAAACATCCTGGATCGACATAGTGACCCAACCTTCTTAGCAGTAGATTTTGCTATAGATTCAATATAGTGGTTCCATTTGAGGTCTGAGGACAGGGTGAGTCCGAGGAGGTGTAGTGTATTACTCTCTGGGAGTTGGGAATGTTTTTATATACATACCATTTGTTTTAGATAAATACACATTAGATACTTTAAGAATGGATTCAATAAAGTTTGCTGATATGCTTTTGATGTGTTTATAGTTGGTAATATTGTTATTAGCAATCCCTCAAAGTACTTTCAACATAAAGAATTATGTTTTTTTTTAATTATGGTCTAATATGACCATAATTAAAAAAAAACATAATTCTTTATGTTGAAAGTACTTTGAGGGATATGCTAATAACAATATTACCAACTAAAATCAAAGTTATGACTAGTTTTGTTCTTATGTACTATGAACAAATTTGAATGGTTGTTTAAATGCTTGTAGATATGGACTTTTAGATTTTGTGATGTTTCACTGATATAAATACTTTTACATTGTAAGAAATTTATTTGATAAGTATTGGCATCTGATTTAATGTTGGATTTATTTTTCTTCCGAATTATATCTCTGATTGTCTTAAATGTGATGGTAAAGATCCTAGTATTAGGGATAACTTATTTATTTACAAGTTTTGTTGAAAATGTGTTATAGAGCATAATTATGAATTTTTTATTGTTGTTAAAAGTGCCACCAGTGGAGTTTAGTTTTCTTTGAATTTGTGAACTTTGTAAGCTTTTTTTCTAGCATTGAGGATGAAATGATGTGAGTAGTGAATAAGTCTAAATGTTTTCTCAATGTAATTCTCTTATTCCAGTATTCTGGACTACATATCCAAAGAACTCTGATGTAGAATCTTATGCCTAATATGGTTTTTATTTTTTGATTGTGGTGAGAATAGAAATTTTGTTTGTGGGTTTTTAATAAACTCTAAAATTTTGTTATTGCTATGTATTCATAAGAAGTTAAGGAAAGTTAGAGTTTTGTTTATTCCAAATTCATGTATGAATTTGATGGTAGGTTCAACCTTATTAATTTTCTTTATTATATCTAATATAGTTTTATTATGAGGATACAATAGATAGATAGATAGATAGATAGATAGATAGATAGATAGATAGATATGAACAGACTGAGATAGATAGATAGATAGATAGATAGATAGATAGATAGATATGAACAGACTGAGACAGACAGACAGATAGATATGGAACAAAGAAACTGATTGATTTAGTATATGTAAATTAAATACAAAGTGAGTGAGAGAGAGAGAGAGAGAGAGAGAGAGAGAGAGAGAACAATTCTATTAGAATGTGATTAAAAAGATAAGAAATTTATAAAATAAAATTAAAATGGGAAAAATAAAAAGAATGACTGAATGAATAGATGAGAAAAAGATAGTGAAACAGAGAGAGTGAGAAAATGTAAGAGAAATAGTTTTTAAAAAGTGTGTAAAGAATGTGGGTGACAAAGAGAAAGAAAGAAGTGGTAAATTGAGAGCCTAAGTGGGTATGTGAGAAAGTGGTAGAAACATAAACAGAAGAGAAAGAGAAAGAAAAGAGAGAGAGTGTGGGTGTGTGTGTGTGTGTGAGAGAGAGAGAAAGAGAGAAAGAGAGCAAGAGAGAGGGGGGTGGAATGTGATTAAAAAAGAAAAGAAAGTGTGAATGAAGGAAAAAAAATCCTAAGAAAATAAAAATAAAAAATAGCAGTATCAGCAACACATTCCTTTCTCATGACCCATTAGATTGTTTGGGTGCCATGCCAAGTAATTCCCCTTTATGACATGTCCTGGGGTATTGGTGTTGGGGTGGGATTACTTAACAGTGTCCATCTTTCCAAGTAACAGGTAGCAGCAGTGAAGCAGTGTGGGCAGAGGCAGGACCTCCGCTATATTAACCAGGCGGAGGTCCTGGCAGAGGCAGATTACACTGTGTATTAAATTTTTAGGGTGCAAAAAATTAATTAGGATGAAAAAATACATACAAAACTAGAATTCATAACAGCTCATGATTAAAGAAGAGGTGTAATACTTTAAATTGTGCTGGGTACTCAAGTCCCACTCTACTGGGTGACACGTCATATTTTGTTACATGGTATTGTCAGCAAATAATGACCCCTTACATGACCTATTATTGTATGCAGAAGATGAACAGAATTTACAAAGCTAAATAGACCTAATTATCCTGCTGTTTACTCAGAGCTAGATGAAGGAGTGGATTCATGCCTTTCTCAAGCACATTAGTGTTAAATGAAGTCAAGCTGTTTTAGATGAAGTTAGAGCTCTATCAGTTCTGTTTTCTGTACTGTTAATTTTTAGGTGTCACCCCCAGTACTACTACTACTACTTCAAGAAGCAACAGCAACACCATTGCATTTGAAAAGATATGTCTGGTTAAGATTAAATATTTTGCATACCATTTTGGTTACCTGCCTACCTACCCATCCAACTACCTACCAAAGGATGCTAGTTGAATATAAAGTCACAACAAGAAATATGTTTTTTTACAAGTGGGACAAGTTGTTTTTTTAATAAATTCACCATTATTAGCATGAATGTATTTTTAGTGACAACAAACAAATAAAAATAATTTTCTGCGAATATCTTTATCATAGAAATTGTTTAGGTAACAAATGATATTTCTATCCTGTAACCTCTTTCTCATGGGTGAGATGTAGTGAACCACTCATTGCAATATCGCTACTTTCATGGAAAGTGCTCGGATGAACTATATTACTTGTTTTCACTAGGTCTAAATTTCACAGCTCAGACCCACCATGTCACTTATATTCTTGCAAACCACCAACATTCACCCTTTATTCCATTGGTGAGAAGTCAGTTTCCTCAAACAGCTTCTTTCTGTGAACCATAGCACTGTGGAACCAGCTCTAAAGAGGATATTTCTCTGATTACTACAATCATAATCTATTCAAGTTTAGGGTTAACTGTTAATACCCCTTCTTATCCATATATAAACTGCCTCTTAATGTAATCCTCTACCAGGTGTGCCCTCCAGGCCTTGTATAAGAAAAACCTTACTGTTAAAAAAAAGAAAAAGAAAAAAAAAAGTCCACCACTCTAGGATTAATCTATTTCCAGTCTAGGGTTAACTGTTAATACCCCTTCTTATCCATATATAAACTGTCCCTTAATGTAATCCTCTACCAGGAGTGCCCTCCAGGCCTTGTATAAGAAAAACCTTACTGTTAAAAAAAAGAAAAAGAAAAAAAAAGAAGTCCACCACTCTAGGATTAATCTATTACCAGTCTACAATGTTATGAACAAATATTTCTTTTATTCTATGCAGACACAAAAACAATTCCAAGTAAGCAAAGGATATTTATAAACTTTGTTCGAACAGGACTTTCTATTTTAGACGATAATCATTTTTACTTGAGGAGATTTGTTCTTAAAGATATTTTAGGATTGTTATGCTTTGGCTTTTAAAATTTGTTCAGAGTTTTTCACTTATATGTACACATCATTATTGTTTTTTACAGTGATGTTAACCTTGTACAAGGCCCAAGATCCACTCGAGGTAGAGAGTTACTGAGTAAGAAGTAAAGTTTATATGTGGGGAAAATAATGGCTAACCTGAGAATTGAACAGGTTAAAACTGAAGTGATCAGGAAAGCATATTCTTGGGAGTCAGTTCCACAAAGCAGTGCTTCATTGGAAGAAGCTGCTTAAGTGTAACTTACATCTCACCAATGGAATACAAATACTAAAGTTCATTCAATACAAGGATTAAGAGTCACTCAATGTAGATGGTTATCATTAAAATGGTTATAATGAATGAGGTGACTAGGAACATCTGGTAGGAAGGAACCCACTGAACAGAAAAAGGAATTACCGATATATGTAGTCAATAATATGGGCTCACCTAACTCAGTTAAGGTTAGATTAGGTAGACATTCTTGTAAGACTCTGGTAGATACTGGAGCAAAAGTGTCAATTATACATAGGAGAGTTTACAGTGTGCTGAAACCCAATTCTGAAATATTAAAGAAAGAGGTATGTCTACAAATGACAAACAGTTTGCCTCTACAGATAGATAGACAGGTTTGATTACAAGTTAAGACAAGCAGCCCTGCTCACACTGTATAATTTTTATGTAGTGAGAAACTTAAGTAGGAATATAATATTGGCTACATCAAAATGGTGTTAGAATTTATTTTAATTTAGAAGCACTACTTCTAGGATGCGTGTTGTGGTGCAGTGGATATCGGCTCAGAACGAGAAATCAGGGAGCTGAGTTTGAATTCCAGTTTAATTTCCTGCATTCACTTATGTGCAAATACCTCTGGGAAAGGTATTAATCCATCTCCTCCATCTAGTTATGGATTAAATAACAAGACAGATTGGGTTCTGTAGCCTTGGTTGACAACCAGTCTACTGCAGAAAGTAATGGCAACCTACTGCGAGATAATCTTTTACCCAGTCAGTCATATCTCTTTTGAGATATGGTCACACAAGTGTGTATCACGTACGGCATTAAATTGACTTACTTTTAGGAGATGATTAAGCAGCATTAGAAGAAGATTAGCACATTTTGCCTAAAGCTAGGACGGCTTGTCCAGTAATGTTAAAAGCCCAGCTCATGCACATATCTATGGCAAAAGTTGAACTGTTGGATGATAGGTTAACAAACTCTTATGAGGTTGAACAGTTAAAATCAGAGTTCATTAGTAACCTATGTTGCATTTCAGTGGCTATGGGCAGAATACCGCTAACATTATCAATAGTAAGAACTGGATGGTTACTTTGAGATGAGGGTGCTCAATAGCAAGGCTTAACTAGATAGTGTAAAAATCATCTCCCCATTAGAAGTGAAACAACATGATGTTGAAGAGGGAGAATTAAAACAGGCCTTGAAAAATATTGTATTATCCATGATTTCATCAGATTTTTATCCCACCCAGACACAATTGTCTTGACTGTCAATTAGTTGTCCTACGACCAGTCTGCAATGGACATTACTCTGAGGAAGCATATGAAAATTGTAATGCTGCACAAACCCACTGGCAAGCCTTACAGAGTGATTGCAAATATTGTTGGTGTCAGCCTTTTCAAGTGTCAGTTGTATTATCAAGGCAAAGAAAAAATTCTGGATCCATCAATCGGAAATGTAAAGAAAAATTCAGATGAAAAAGAAAAACAATACCAGGAGATGATGTATATGTAATCAGGGAAAGTGTAAATGATCTTAGGAAGACATTATTTGTTTTCTTTCAATTAATTTACACAGGGGTGTAAAATCCAGGTACTGACAGGTAGAGCTACTTGAAGAAGATAAGGAAAAACTGTGTTCATGTGTCATTGGGGTTTATTCCACTTTAGCATAAAGATATTTGAATCTGTGATTGACTCAGGTAACAAAGGAAGCAAGTACCTAGAAAATAAGTAGAGATGCCAACGAGATGACAGATGGCCATATCATATTGAAAAACTGGTTCTTGTATGATCACCAAAGTTGAGCCTAATCACTTAGATGGGTAACTGCTTTGGAATACCAGGTGCTGTATGTGTTGGCGGTGTAACATCTAATGTTTAATGACTTGGAATTATTAATCAGAGAGCTGGGTTCCAATTCTAGTTTGGTCTGTTATATTCACTTATGTGCAAATACCCTTGGGAAAAAAGGTAAGAATCTACTACTTCTCTCTCCTCCCCAATGTGCGTTGTGGCACAGTGGATATCGACTCGGAACGAGAAATCAGAGAGCCGAGTTTGAATTCCAGTTGAATTCCTTGCATTCACTTACACGCAAATACTCTTGGGAAAGGTATTAATCCATGTCTTCCTTCCGGTTATGGGTTAAATAACAAGACAGATTGGGTTCTATAACCTTGGTTGGCAACCAGTCTACTGCAGAAAGCAATGGCAACCTACTGCGGGATAATCTTCTGCCCAGTCAGTCATGTCTCTTTCGAGACATGATCGCCCAAGCATGTATCATGTATGGCAATTGACTGACTGATAAGTAAGACTTGTGTTGCTAAATCATCATTATTTCCAAAAATAAAATAAAATTGCGTTAAAAATATTTAAAAATTTGACATTGAATAAATTTTAATATGCCACTAAACAAGCCCCCCCCCCCAAAAAAAACAACCAGCCAACAAAATGATTTGGAAGATGAATATCAGATATTCCGGTGATGGAACATTATATTGTGATGCATCAAATAAGAACAGAAGAAAGCGATAAGACCCAAAGTAATAGAAGGAATAGAAATAGCTTTTCAGTTTCAAATAGTATATGAAGGTATGTGTAACTAAAATGGAGAATTTTGATAGGTATCAGAGTGACCACATGACGAGTGAGAGTTCTGATGAAGACCATAGTAGTAATTGCAATAGTAGGTATAAGCTCTGAATGAGAGCAAAGAGGAGTAGACACGGGCGTATAATAATTGTAACAACTCCAATTCAGCTAATCTTTCACACCCGCGGTATTTTTTATTTTTATTTTTTCTTAATCGTTTCACCCCGAACAAGGCATTCCACTGCCACTATTGCACAGGGGGTTACATAGGGTTGAGGAAGTGATGGGAAAAGGATGGTCAGATATAGGAAATGTCAGAAGGAGGGTGATAGACGGGTAAGGGTACCGAGAATGAGGGTTGGTTAGATGGTGAGAGTGTTTGAGAGAACAGATGCATGTTAGTGTGTTAGGAGGTGTCTATTGACCTTACATTTAAACTCCTGGAGATTGTAGCCGTCGGGGAAGTAGGCATGTGGAAGGGAATTCCACAGGTGGGAAGCGCGAGAAAAGAAGCTGTTGGAGTAGAAATTACGGTTACATCTTATCTGTTTCACTGTAAAAGGGTGGGACCTAGTTGCTAATCTAGTATCTTGTGCAAATTTGTACCTAGGGGACACCAGTGATCTAAGTTCATCAGAGCAGAAGCCGTGAAAGTATTTATAAAAGAGGCACAGGGAAGCCACGTCACGCCGGTGAGAGAGTGACTGCAGCCGGTCTGCCAAGTCGGTATCGATCACGTTACAGATTCTCCGTTGTATTTTGTCAAGAAGCCCGAGGAGAATAGCAGGGGCACCCGACCATATGTGGCAGCAGTATTCAATACACGGGCGGATGGTTGATTTATATATGTGCAGGATAGATTCAGACGGAAAAAACTTCCAGGCCCTGCACAGAGAACCGACTTTCATGGCAGCAGATTTAGCAATGGATTTGATATAGTCATTCCACTTGAGGTCCGCTGAGACTGTGAGGCCAAGCAGGCATAGTGTTTTACTCTCTGGGAGGCAAGCCTGTTCCATGCTAATGGGAGGTATGTGCGATTGTCTATGGTGGTTAATTGATAGCAGCTTCATTTTGGAAGCATTGAAATTCATGAGCCACTTCCTACCCCAGTCCACCATGGATTGGAGGTCCTTTTCAAGCTCGGCAGTGAGGTTCGCTTTGTCACCCACACTGGGTTTTTGATCGAGGCGAGAGTAAATTGTGGTGTCATCGGCGTACATGCCTACTTAGGATCTAATGGCATCTGGGAGATCATTAATGTAGATCAGAAAGAGTATGGGACCTAGGATAGAGCCTTGAGGGATGCCAGCATTCGTATGGTAGTTTTGGGAGGCATGTCCGTTTAATACTACATTCAATGTGTGGTTAGAGAGGAATGACTGGATTAGATCAAACAAATGTCCAGTTATACCATAGCTTCACAGTTTGCATAAGAGGCCAGCATGCCAGACTCTGTCGAACACTTTGGAGATATCCAGGGCAACGGTTCGTGCTTTGCCATTCTTGTCGAGTGTCTGGTATATGTACTCGGTAATGGTCGTTAGCATATCAGCAGTAGACCTGGTGAAGCGGAAACCATAGTATTTAGGAAAAAGAAAGGAGGAAGAAAATGGTGAACATATACAAAATCTAGCAGGAAGGGTGAAAATTGGGCAACTAGTATTGCAAGGAAGGCTATGTGTAGTATAGATGAAAAGAGTAGGAAAATGAAAAATTATAAGACACTTATTTAACGTTCTCACTGAAATGTTTTAAACAAAACTACATTCTACCATTTAAGCATTAATAAAGCCAATTAGTTTTAAGTAATAAAAGTAGTAGGCCTTTAAAAAAAATTGTTATGTTTTATATTGTTGTCCATTTCTGTAAAATTTATTTGCTGTTATACCATATGTTTGAATGCATGTTTTGTTATGTTGAATAATATTTCTTTTCACTTGTGTATATGTCACTGGTTTTGGAGGTATAGCAAGAGATGGACAAATAAGCTACAAGTCACACTTGGAAAGGATTTAAAATACATATTACTATGAATATAAAAAAAAGTAAAAAGGAGAGGTAATGTTACGGAATGCAAAGGCTGGTGCCAGAACTGTACAAATTCAGTAGAAAGTCTCAAAAATTCTAAAGCGTTGAAGGAACTGGAAACCCAAACTTTAACAGGAAACAAAGGATAAACTTCTACTCTTTCCAAAAACTGGGTGGGGGGGGGGTAGTGTGAACCAGATGATAGCCCAACCTATCTACTCCTATTGAGAAAAAAAAAATCAAATAAATTTTCAGAGTTTAGGCAGAGACATTTAAAGTATAGAATTGAAGTAGGCTTTAAAAGGAACCAGAAATCCATTCCTAAACAGGAAACAAGGAATAAGTCTCTATATTTGCCACCTCAGAAGACATTCTTTTTAACCTAGCCTTAAATACGAGAGCTTGATAAGCAAGTAGGCTAGCTTGGTCCTAGATGCAACTAATATTCAACTCCAGATTCGATAGCTTGATCTACTTTAGATTCATATGCTATTTGCCAAATCTACACTGTAAGTCAGTCAACTGGTGTTCACAAAGAAAAAGAGTGACTCACTGAAAATGTGCCTTTACTCCTACTGACTGAATAAGATACTCATGCATGAACGTTACAAATTACAATCATGGTGGATGTGCTGAATGATATGAAAGAGGTCAAAAATATGGTTGATTTATCATCTGGAGATTGGCATGTGAAACTTGACAAAGAATCCCAAGAAAAGAATTCCTGTTGTCATCCACCATCAACTGAAGGAATGACACAAGGAATGACACAAAGAGTATTACTAAGAATTTAACATCTGAAGAAAAAGTGATCAGCTAGAATGTTTTAATAAAATGCAAGGAAAGATGAAATGACTATGAAAAACAAATAAGAATCAAATACGTGGAAGAATAAAAATATTTCATGTCAAAATCTCTAAACAACTTTAAGAGTATTATGAGGAATTTAACATCTGAGAAAGAAGTGAGCAGCTAAAATGTTTTAATAAAAAGCAAGGAAAAGATGAAGAGACTATAGAAAACAAATAAGAATCAAATGTGTGAAAGAATGAAAATACTTCATGTCACAATCACTAGACAACTTCAAGAGTATTACTAGGAATTTAACATCTGAAGATGAAGTGAGCAGCTAAAATGTTTTAATAAAAAGCAAGGAAAAGATGAAGAGACTATAGAAAACAAATAAGAATCAAATACATGGAAAAATGAAAATATTTAATGTCAAAATCTCTAAACAACTTTAAGAGTATTACGAGGAATTTATTAATTGAAGAAAAGATATACTATTTGATGTAATAAACAATAACTGAATAATAAAAACAACCCAAAATTTCCTAACTGAAAAATAGTCACAATCTAATTTTTTGAAACCTATCTAATGACAACCAAAATGAAGTAAGGGAAAAAATTTTCCAGAAAAATACTTTCCACTTGCAAACATCTAAATGATGAACTGGGAAAAGGACAGAAAGCTGAGGCCAAGCCAATATGATAGAGGACTAACATTTGTCAATGTGTTTTGCTTGTTACCCCATTACCTATAATTTCACCACCCCAAAACTGAAGAGAAAATTGTTGCTGGGTCATTAGTTTGGTAAGTATAAAATGAGGTGCCAGAGTCTCTTTCTTCATGGGAAAGGGCATTTTTGGGTGTTCGAAAATTGTCATATATTTGTCAGATCAGTAAGCAATTACAGTTTGGTAATGGTATTTAATGGATTGCTTATTACCTCTGGTTTCTATGGATGATTTTGGGAACTGGTAAAGGATAAAAAAAAAAGAGCAAAGGACTATAACTGCAGGAACTGGATACTCATGTAGGTCAGAAAAAATTGCAAATTTATTTGGAATGGTTCAACCACTTTATCTTATTTTCTATCTAACTTTGCTTTATATTCATCTAAATATTTCATTATGTTCATATGTATCTATTTATCTGAGTCTGTTTCTATCTATCTATCTATCTATCTAAGTCTGTTCATATCTATCTATCTTAGTCTGTTCATTATCTATGTGTTTCTATCTATCTTAGTCTGTTCATATCTATCTATCTATCTATCTTAGTCTGTTCATATCTATCTATCTATCTTAGTCTGTTCATATCTATCTATCTATCTATCTTAGTCTGTTCATATCTATCTATCTATCTATCTTAGTCTGTTCATATCTATCTATCTATCTATCTATCTATCTATCTATCTATCTATCTATTTCAGTCTGTTCATATCTATCTATCTATCTATCTATTTCAGTCTGTTCATATCTATCTATCTATCTATCTATCTATCTATCTATTTCAGTCTGTTCATATCTATCTATCTATCTATCTATCTATCTATCTATCTATCTATCTATCTCAGTCTGTTCATATCTATCTATCTATCTATCTATCTATCTATCTCAGTCTGTTCTATCTATCTATCTATCTATCTATCTATCTTTATCTTTATCTCTCTCTATCTAAATAGAAAGTAATCAGAAAACACCTTTGTTTGATTTTTGACAAATAGCAAAATAATACCCTTATACATGATTAAGCTAAATACTTTAAACTACTGAATGGTTTTGCTTTGTACATTTCTAGCTCAACCCAGGAATAAGTGTAGCACATCTCCATATGTTGCATCCCCTACTTTGGGTAGCAAGAAAATATTAATTAAAAATTTATCATGAGAATATATTGAAAAAGTCTTATTTCACTTTAGCACTCAATAAACATTAAAAATGAAGTCACATGAAACAATCATTTTTGTGCAAAAACCTAAGTCCTTTTCAGTTATGTTCCTGTCCTGTTAATAATGTTATTTTACGTTTCTTTTTTAAACTTTCTCTAAGGAATTTCCATGTATCACTGGTTTTATGCTTTCTCACCTCTATTTGCTTTACAGTTTTCACAAACTGTCTCTTGATATCTGAGTGTCCACCAATAGATATATAGATAGATGAATAGATATAAGTGGCAAATATAATCACTGAGTATATGATATGAATTTGCATCTGATCAATGATATTGTTAGCATCACAAAGCTGGAATGATGAAAGATGACTATGTAGACATATGTGAGGCTTTTTAAATTAATTTTAGCAGCTGTTTATTAAAGATCTTAGTCTGAGCCCTGTTCAGTTCAACAAAATTGACCTACTTCCACTGTGATCTAACTGATGTGGCTGGGTGTGAAAGTCTCATAACAAAGTCTGATCTGTGAAGCTTTGAAACTCCTTTGCCAGAACTAGATCCTGGGCTTGAATGGTCTTCTTTATGAGTTGTACTTGAGACAGTTGCATGTGTTTGTTACCTAACTGGAAATGATTTTCAACAACTGAAAGAAGGAAAAGAAACAAGAAATGAGGAATTACGAAATTTCTTATCTGTCTACCATATCGCACCAAACGCAAACACTAATGCAGGAATGTTTGCAATAAAGATCAAATCAGTTTTTTATAGATAGATAGATAGATAGATAGATAGAAACACACAGATAAATAATGAACAGACTTAGATAGATAGATATATAAGATAGGTAGAAAGAAACACATACAGATATTAAGAAACACAGATAGATAATGAACAGACTATGATAGATAGATAGATAGATAGATAGATAGATAGATAGATAGATAGATAGATAGATAGATAGATATGAACAGACTGAAATAGATAGGTAGATAGATAGATAGATAGATAGATAGATATGAACAGACTGAAATAGATAGATAGATAGATAGATAGATAGATAGATAGATAGATATGAACAGACTGAAATAGATAGATAGATAGATAGATAGATAGATAGATAGATAGATAGATAGATATTAAGAAACACAGATAGATAATGAACAGACTAAGACAGATAGATAGAAACACAGATAGATAATGAACAGATTATGATAGATAGAGAGATAGATAGAAACACAAAGATTGATAAGGAATAGACTAAGACTGATATACATATATCTAAACTTATTTATAAATGGAACTTTGTATGTGTGTGTGTGGGTGTGTGTCTATTACCTATAGACTCTGAAACAGCTAAACTGATTTTCTTGAAAATTTACACAGTTGTATTTTAAGTGTCTGCGAGTGTTCTTAGCTAGGTTTTGTGTCGAGGTACCCCCGATAAATATCGAAAATCTATATTCGAAAAAATCAGGTTCTAGAAGGATTGGTCCAATTATAATCAAATTTGATAAACTCATAGACAAAGACATAAGAAATGATATTCAGAAGTTTCAAGGTTGCAGTTCTTACAATAATGCAGAAAATCGATAGTATATATATATATATATATATATATATATATATATATAAAAAGGCAAGATGTTTGTGTGTGCGTGTCTGTTTAGCTGCCTGTATGTCTGTATTTTTTCAGCCCTTTTATTTTAGTTTTTGCTTTGGATTTGGCTCTAAGTAGGTATAATTGTAGTTCTTAGTCTCAGCCATGGTACCGTTTACTCAGAGGACTTATTTAGCCTTCAAAATTCAGTTTTATGACGAAAAACAATTTATTTGATATCAATACCAGGAAATCAAAATTTGACTTACATACATTCATTTTTCTTTCCGTTTACGGTCTTGCTTTAACTGGAAACAATTATTGCTTTTTAATCTTTTTTGCCAACGTCTGAGCTCCAGGACCATGGATTAGTTTTAAAGCTTTCATTACACCCGAGCAATGCCGGGCTATACTGCTAGAAGATAGATAGATAGATAGATAGATAGATAGATAGATAGATAGATAATGAAGATTGATCGATATGAACAGACTGAAATAGATAGATAGATAGATAGATAGATAGATAGATAGATAATGAAGATTGATCGATATGAACAGACTGAAATAGATAGATAGATAGATAGATAGATAGATAGATAGATAGATAGATTACAAGTGAGGAAAATAGATAGATAGATAGATAGATAGATAGATAGATAGATAGATAGATAGATATGAACAGAATGAGTTAAATAGATATTAACAGTCTGAGATAGATAGATAGATATCTGTTTATATCTATTTAAGTCATTCTGTTCATATCTATCTATCTATCTATCTATCTATCTATCTGTCTCAGTCTGTTAATATCTATTTATCTTATTCTGTTCATATCTCAGATTTTTCATGAATTCATTTGTATTTTAAAAATACATGAATATTTTCATTATTTTAGTATTAGTGAGACAAATGCAGAAGCTATGTAGTTGTTTTAGTGATTGAGGATTAAACCTGACATTTTTATTATTATTATTATTGTTATTATTATTAAGTGAAGATAAGAAAAATAACAGATTCTTTTTTGCAATAGTGATATATTTTTCATAATCATCATCAGTACTATGACTAACTACTAAAGAAAGAACTAGACAGACATGATTATTGCCGTAGTGATGTTACTGCTGTTGATAATAATAATAATAATAATAATAATAATAATAGCAGCAGTTATATTATTAGAGTATTTGATAAAAAGGAGAAGGCAAATAAAAGTGCTGACTTTTAATATTTTTTATCTCTTCTAATGTAATGTAGACGTTTCAATTCACTTATACAGCTGGTTATGTCCTCAAATATTTTAGAAGTAGACTTTTTGCTCAAATTATCACACACATAGGGTAATATTTTACTTTTTATAAAATTACAAAAATTGAAGTCATGATAAAAAACAGCATTTTAAAAAAGAAGAGTGGCTCATGAAAGATTTTAGGAGGGGTACAGAGGAAAAAGACTAAAAACAGTAAGAAAGTATATTAAATGCATCAAACATTTCAACCTCAAACTGGTAACCATGGCAACCACAACCCAGTCTGAATTATGCATCATATTAAAGCTATGATAAAACCAACCAGAATCTGGATTTTATGTTGAAATTAACAGGAAAATGAAGTAAACAGTTCACTCATTCAAAATGTTGCTCATCTTCTTTTCTATCTTTTTAGCTCCTCCTATCACTTAATAAGCATTCTTTTTTTTTTAAAGCTCAATTCACTTCTAGTTTTATTTTCTTTATCAACTCGCTATACTTCACGTGGTTTTAAATTTGCTTACACGGACGATAGCGAACATTACATAAAAAAGCAGCAGTTTGCTGGTGGTGATGTCAATTCTCCCCACAAAGATAGAAACATTTCGTTGTGGCGCAGTTACCTCCCTTTACCAAGTCAGGCGAATAAATTGTTAGGCAATTAAAAAAATAATGCATTTTTTATATGGATAACGCACACACACACATGATAATAAAGTAACACATCTTTAAAAAAATGTCAGATACAAATAAACTTGGAAGTATTGACATCTTGGAGCAGTAAAAAATAAAAGATATTGCCCATGACCAGGGCTGGGTTATGTGGCCCCTCGGCAAATGATATTATGCCCCACCAGACAGAACCACCCTGTCACTCGCCCGCAACCGTTTTGAAATTTTTTTTTTACTTGTGATACATTTTTTTAGCGACATTTACATAGCTTTAGAGTAAACTTATTGCAAATTCTTTAAAAATTAGAATAGCTATCTTTTGTTTGCAAAAAAAAAAAAAAAAATCTTTAAGAAATACCATACCACTATTTTACACTACTAGCTGCTAGTAACTAGCACATTTCAACTCAACCATAATAAAAAAAAGATTTTTTTTTAACCAGCGTTAAAAAACAATCGAAATGATTAATTTGTCATCGATATCATTTCACTTTATGAAACTAAATTATAACATCTAGAAAATTGAAATCACAGCTTTATAAAAATTTGTAAAATATAAATATTTTGAACTAAAAATGTATACTTTGTTGAACATACAAATGACATACACTTAAACATTCTTTTTCTTGCTTCCTGCAAAATCAAATAAAAATACGAGTTTGTCATATTGATATCCTTCTTTCAATTTCTGAAACTATTTAGAAGTTATAACATTAAGATGGAAATAAACTTGAAAGTATTAATAAGAATCAGCTTTCTTGTAAATGTTTTCTAGAGTAGTTATTTAAATTTTTTGTTTTTTTATAATCGTATCGCCCCAAGCAAGGCATTCTACTTCCACTGGTGTGCAGGGGGCTACATAAGAGGAAATTTATGAAAAAGAGTGACAGGTTATAGGGTGTGTCTGGAAGTGGGTAAATGAAGGGTGAAGAATAAGATACTGAGAGTGGAGTGGACGAAGAAAGGAGCATGAGAGAGGGAGAGATAGGAGATGACTATTGACTTTACATTTAAACACCTGAAGACTGTAGCTGTCGGGGAAGCAAGTAAATGGAAGGGAGTTCCACAGGCGGAAAGTGCAAGAAAAGAAGCTGGTGGAGTAGAATTTGTATTTACATTTTATTGGTTTCACAGTAAAAGGGTGGGACCTAATTGATAATCTTGTTGCTCGAGTAAACTCATGCTTAGGAGGCACCAGAGAGCTATTTGTTATATAAGTAAATTGTAAGCACATAAAAAAAGATATAATTTCCATATGAAATATTTCATAAGTATAAAATATTCTTTTTCTATGTGCTGTGCTCTTCAGGACATAGACAATCATGATCCTCCACATCTCACTATCCTTTGTAGTGCTTAGCACCTTTTCTCTTATTTCTCCCAAACCCAGGTCTGCCATCAAGTATGTCACGCATTGTTTTCCTCTGTCTCTTTTTCCCCTCTATTTGCCCTGTGAGTATCAGATTCTCCAAGCCTTCTTTTCTCATTACATGCCCCAGAAACTTCAGCTGTCTCTTCCTGATGTTAAGTATAAGTTTCCTTTTCATTTCCATCCTCTCTAAAACCTTGTTGTTGGTCATATGTTCACTCCATGGTATCCTCAGTATCCTTCTGTAGAACCACATTTCAGTTGCTTCAAGTCTTTCCTTCATCTTTGATGTCCAGCATTCACTGTCATATAGAAGAACAGATATCACTACTCTTTTTTTCATTTCCTACAAAATTTTCCTGTCTCTTAATACTCCGTTTAGCTTTTGGAATGCATCCTTGGCCATGTCAATACACCTTCAGGTTTCAGTATTTCACTTTACTACAGTAAATAAATATGTAATTTATATACTGTATTTGTGCATATAATGTCATGTTCATATTTTTAAAAATACAGTACCTTCATTTTTAAAAATTATAAAAAATTACACAATATTAGGCAACTCCAATTATTTGCTGAAAAATGGCCATACATTATGAAAAAGATATTTAAAACTTAATTAAAACTAATTTTATAATCAAAATTTTAGTGTTATTATTAAGACAAAAGACCAAAAGATATTTTATGTTGAAATTTTATTTTTTAATTCTTTTTAGAATCTTTGAACTTTTGGTTAATTTTTTTTCCTGGTGTCAATATAGAGCAATAAATTTGTGTGGGAAATTTTATTTTATTTTTTTTTGTGGTAAAAAACACAATAATCTGGAAATTCTTGCAAAAATCAAATAATTGTAAGATTTCGATGAAACATTCAGAACCTATTTCAAAATAATTTCCCTGATTATATAAAATTTTGAGAAGTTATTTTTTAGTTCTTAATGTTTGTATTCATTATAAGGACAAGTCCTTGGATAATGTAAATCATCAAAATTTTTTGGTAATCTTTATTATTTTAGTCATTTTTGTCACAAATTTACTGATCTACAGCAACAACTAGAGCTCTCATTGTGGTTTAAAACTATGGAACTTTTTCCTCAGAGAAGCTTTATTCAACATGACAGCTATAATAGCCTTGTTAAAACATATCTGCTATAATAACAGCTAATAAAAGAATGAGATTTAATGATTAGATTCAATTTTCTACAAAGTTATTGAGTTTGTGGTGAGTACCAAATAAGGATAAGTTTCTTTTTTTCACAAGCAAGTGTGAAAATATTTATTAACAAATAAAACGGGAGAGAATCTTGTAGGAAAAAAAATTGAATTTTTAATAACCTGTGTCATGTTTCTTCCAGCCCAAAAATAAAAAATGAGTTTGTGTGTGTGTGTGTGTGAGAGAGAGAGAGAGAGAGAGAGAGAGAGAGAGAGAGAGATACCCTCAGTATAATGTAACAGAAACTGATGACAGCTGATCAGGCACAACTGCCTTGGCAACTTGTATTTGCACTCTCTCTCTCTCTCTTTCATATGCTGCTTTCTTTGTTCCTCTTTCTTCTAATTGCTGTACACAAAAAGAAAGAGAGGTACAAGACGTTAATACTGAGTTGTTGATACACTCAGTGAAAATGTGGAATCATCTTTTTTATGTACAAATCAAATTTCGCAAAAATAAAAGAACTTTTAATTCTGTAAACTTCTTACTACAAATTCTCTTAGAACATTTTCACAATTAATAATTTCATACCTAAAATTTGATGTTATGCTGTTTGATAAATAAATAAATGAAAATTTATTTATCAAACAGCATCACATCAAATTGTATGTATGAAATTATTAATTGTGAGAATGTATGAAATTATTAGCTGTGAAAATGTTTCCTTTGTATAAATTTTCATTTATTTATACAAACAAAACAATTTTATATTCTTTCAACCTTTTGATCTGGAGTAAATTGTGGGGAGTTTGGTTATATTTAGCACAAGGCCAATTTAATAAGCACGAACAAGCTCTCTACTTCAAGTTTATCAAGCCTAGTCAGTAAGAGTAGCTAGTGTGTTTAACAAAGCTTTCCTTGGCTAAATGGGTATCAGTTTGTGTTTCACCAAAAACTCACCATTTCTTTCTTTTGAAAATAAATCAAGCTGTGCATTATTGAATCATTTTTAAATGAAAACTTTTATGTAATATGTTTTGTTCTCTAAAAGAACTTCATTAGACTAAAGTAATGGTCTTATTTATGGAATTGACACACACACACACACACACACACACACACACACACACACACACACACACCACCCAACATAGGTAATGTGGTTTCTTTCTTATATTTTTTATTCTGTGTTTTAGCCTTGGACATTATTAAAGATTTTTCTGTACAACTTCTTTGTTTTAATTGCCGATGATTTGTTTCTGAAGACGTGTTGGCTGAAAGGCATCTTAAAATCTCCCCTCTTGTTTTTTATTTTCCCCTTTTTAAGTGAGATACTTTTGTATCTGTCTTAATAAAAAATGATACTTTTAAAAACAATATATATATATATATATATATATATCAAGGAAAAACTCAATTCATCATTGAAAATGGTTATAGTTATAAACTATAATTTATTTTGACAGGTAAGTTTCTGGTACCTGTCTCATCAGACCACAAACTGCATCATCAAAAATGGTCATAAACTATAATTTATTAAATCTATAGTGATAATTTATAGTTATAAATTATAGTTTATAACTATTTTAGATGATGTGTTCAGTTTTCCTACATGTATATCATATTGCTCTGGATAGTAACCATTGAGCTCTCCATATGGATCTATCTCTTTAATATTTTTAACCTCTCACTGGTCTCTAATATAATTTCAAAGCTTGACCCCCATAAATCAAGGAGAGATGATGGAATCCCAATCATTGTTCTGAAGAAATGTGCCCCTGAGCACTCCTCTGTCTTCTCCAAACTTTATAACTATTGCCTCTCTGCTTTTTGCTTTCCTGCCTGCTGGAAGTTTTCCTCTATATTTCCTATATTTAAGAATACTGGAGAACCCTCAAATTCCTCTAATTATTGCCCTATCAGCCTCCTGCCAATTTTTGGCAAAGTGTTTGAAGCCATTATTAACGCCAAGGTGGTTCAACATCTTAAGCCGCAGTCTCTTCTCTGACAAACAGTATGGTTTCTGCTTCACCAGATCTACTGCTGATATGCTGACGACCATCACTGAGTATATATACCAGGCTCTCGATAAAAACGGCAAAGCTCAAACTGTTGCCCTGAATATCCCCAAAGTGTTTGACAGAGTCTGGTATGCTGGCCTTCTACACAAACAATGGGGCTATGGTATAACTGGATGATTATTTGATCTAATCCACTCATTCCTTTCAAATCGCATAATGAAGGTAGTATTGAATGAACATGCTTTCTGATACTATCATATGAACATGAGTATCCCTCAAGGCTCTATTCTAGGTCCTACACTTTTTCTGATCTTCATTAACGATCTCCTTGATGTAATTAAATCCCAAGTAGGCACTACGCTGATGACACCACTGATTACTTTTGCCTCGATCAAAAATCTGCTGTAGCTGACAAAGTGAACTTTGCTGCTGAGCTTGAAAAGAACCTCCAATCTGTGGTGGACTGGGGTAAGAAATGGCTCATGAATTTTAATGCTTCCAAAACAAAGTTGCTATCTGTTAATTATCAGAGACAATTGCACCTACTCCCTATTAGCATGGATCAGGCTAGTCTCCTTGAAAGCAAAACACTGCGCCTCCTTGGGTTAACTATCTCAGTGGAATGACTATATCAAATCCATAGCTAAATCTGCTGCTAAGAAGGTCTGTTCACTGTGTAGGGCCAGGAAGTTTTTCCCGTTTGAATCCATCCTGCATATATATAAATCTACCATCTGCCCGTGCATTGAATACTGCTGCCACATCTGGTCAGGTGCCCCTGCTATTCACCTCGGGGTTCTTGACAAAATTCAATGGAGAATCTGTAATGTGATCCTATTTGTTCAGGCCTTTTTATGTGAGACACTCAGATACCTTTGTTTGTTAAGTGATTGCCTTGCATCAACATGGGCTTGAAATAAGCTTTGTTGTTGCTGTATTTGTTATTCTGTTACTAATCTTTTTCTTCTGAGAGATATTTCCATTCCAATGTTATATTAAACACATAGAATTTTTAACATGAGAAGATATTGAGCAAAAAAGCATTACTGGGAGGTATCAATAAATTATAGACACTACTGAACATCAAAAACATGATACCATCATTGATATTATTAAATATCTAAAAAATATAATGGGAATGAATTAATTAAACGATTCATTATGTCTCTATTCTAGTTGCAAATTCTTTATCTTTATCTTTATAATGTTTCAAGACTTTTGTTTCATTGCATCTCAAAATTAAAACTTTCTAAGAAATGTCATCATTTTTGATGACACAGGTACACTAATTAATTAATAAAATCCAAAGGAGAATTTGCGATGTTATCCGCACTTTTTTATTGTCATAATGTAACTTCTCTCTGCTTTTTCTATAAATATCTTCATGGTAATTGTTCTGATGGGCTTTTCTCTTTAGTACCTTGACTTCATGAATTTAAGTGCAGTACCAGATTGGCAGCTAGGTCACATCATTTTACTCTTGATATAGATAGATATAACCATAATGTAGCTTCCCTCTGCCTTTTCTATAAATATCTTCATGGTAATTGTTCTGGTGAGCTTTCCTCTTTAGTACCTTGACTTCATGAATTTAAGTGCAGTACCAGATTGGCAGCTAGGTCACATCATTTTACTCTTGATATAGATAGATATAACCATAATGTAGCTTCCCTCTGCCTTTTCTATAAATATCTTCATGGTAATTGTTCTGGTGTGCTTTCCTCTTTAGTACCTTGACTTCATGAAGTTAAGTGCAGTACTAGATTGGCAGCTAGGTCACATCATTTTACTCTTGATATAGATAGAAATAACCATAATGTAGCTTCCCTCTGCCTTTTCTATAAATATCTTCATGGTAATTGTTCTGATGGGCTTTCCTCTTTAGTACTTTGACTTCATGAATTTAAGTGCAGTACTAGATTGGCAGCTAGGTCACATCATTTTACTCTTGATATAGATAGAAATAACCATAATGTAGCTTCCCTCTTCCTTTTCTATAAATATCTTCATGGTAATTGTTCTGGTGAGCTTTCCTCTTTAGTACTTTGACTTCATGAATTTAAGTGCAGTACTAGATTGGCAGCTAGGTCACATCATTTTACTCTTGATATAGATAGAAATAACCATAATGTAGCTTCCCTCTTCCTTTTCTATAAATATCTTCATGGTAATTGTTCTGGTGAGCTTTCCTCTTTAGTACTTTGACTTCATGAATTTAAGTGCAGTACCAGATTGGCAGCTAGGTCACATCATTTTACTAGAATGATAGCCTGATATAAAACAATGTGAAAGGAAAACACACCTGTTAGGCTGTTCACCTCACTCATCTACTGCAGTAGGTTAAAACCCAGGAATGAAATGTACTTGTTGCTACAAATTCTCATAGTATTAATTTGTGGGTGACAATCTGGGTGAAGGGTGATTTTTTAAACCACAAGTGCTTGACTGGAATAAACTGCACCCTGTCAATGTACCTGGGTTCAGGTTTGAGATGCAATGCTACAAATGCCAATTATTATCTTTCGTTTTTTTAATTCCTCTTCTTTTATTGTTCTCTCTCCTTAATGTTGTTTTTCTTCATTACATATTCGTTCACACTCAGTAACTCTTTTCATCTTAGTGTTTTTATTGCGTTCAATGGAGCAAAATGATTTTTTAAAGTTTTACAATTTTGAGTTCTCTACCATTTACTTTTTTTTAAATAAAAGTTCTTAATACAACAAATATTGTAGAGCATTATATATATATATATATATATATATATATATAATTTCAAGTGAAGAGGACTCAAGCTTTTTTTTATTTTGAGTACTCTGGCATTTATTTTATTATAAACAGTGCTCAATATAATGAGTATTATAGAGCTTAATATAATTATAAAGTTATGTATCAATTTTACATTGCGACATGGAAATTTCTATGTTTCGAGATAGGTTCTCATCATCAGGCAATGTTGATGTAGTTGTGCAGATCTGTTATATATATATATATATATATATATATATATAACAATAATAAAGATAGTGTAAAGCTAGAAATCCTGTCAGTCAGTGGAAGTTTGAAAGAAAGGACATTTAAGTCAAGCAGTCTTTGCCATAAAGTGCTTGATATCAAAGATAGAGTGTTAATAGGATTAATACAAATATAAAATTTGTCACTTAGCTGATTTATGTTATATTCTACACCCTGACTCCAGAATTTTGTAGACATATGTTTTAGTAATCACTGCTGATACCTCCTGATGAGTGGACACAATAATTACTGAAAGGTTCAGGGTGTTGAATATAGCATCAATCAGCTAAGTGACAAATTTCACATTTAAAAATATCAAATGTTTATTTGTATTTAGACAAAATTAGTTACTAAGCAAATATTAACTTATAAAAATTTTAATAAAGTAATTGAGAATATTTGTAGCGTTTGTTGCTTTTCTATTTATTTTTTTAAAATTATTTTTAAATAAATGTTTGTTTTTTAAAATAAATTTATGTCTGTAAAATACCATGGCAAAAAATACAAAATAACTAAAGATAAATCAACTTAATTTTAAATAAACATTTTTTAGTAGATGCAAATAAACAATTATTGTTAGTACATTCTCAGAATCCAACCATTAAAACAAGTTATACATAATATTTTTACATTAAATATGATCATTACTGATTAGGAAAAGATGTATTTGTGCATGTTCTTTTTTTATTTTATTTTATGTGGCATGTTTTTTTAGGACACGGACAACCATGACTCTCCACAACTGCAAGTTATGTTTGTTTTCTTACTGTTCTTATTGTTACTGATCTTCCATTTATTTACACAAGTTTTTTATGTAGGTTACTTGCTCATACTTCTTGCCTTAAATATGTCTCATGAGTGTTAAATTCTCCAAGCTCTCTTTCCTCATTATGTACCTAAGAAATTTACACAAGCTTATTAAGTTATTCACTGTTTTCCTCTGATTTCTTTCAGTAGATGTCATCTTAGTACTGCTAGGTGACAAGATTTTTCACAAAATTCTTTTTAAATTCACAGAGATTAAAACTCCATTGAAATAAATTGACACGGTGCTTCACACTGTTAAAAACCACATTCAAACAACAAGACAACTAACCCATTCTACCTCATGGAGACTCAGCTCGACAAAATACAAGATGGCAAAGAAAGAATTTTGGCATATGTCGCAGTTAGAAATAATTTGACATTCCAAGAACCAGTGGTCATCCGCCCTTACATATCCTATCCCCCAGACACAAGATTTGGTGGTGGGATTACAAGGTATGCAAATTTTTACCAGACTTACCAAATCCCTGTTGAAAAAAAACGATATACTAAAAATTACTATCACCACCCCTTTTATTTTATTTATTCAAATTCACCAGAATGCCACTTGGTTTAAGGTTGAATGATAAAGTATTAAGAATGGGTTTATCTTTCTATTTTGCATACATTTATGACAATAATAACAAGTAGAAATTTGGAAAAACACATGGGACATCTCCAACTTGTTTTTGAACATTTGCAACATTTTGAACTGAAAACTAATGGCAATAAATGCATGTTTGGTGTAAAAAAACCCCAAAAACTTTTATTTTTAAGACACACAGTAGACGAAACAGGAATATCACCTTTAATTGAGAAGTTAGCTGTTATATAAATTACCACAATCAGTCAACTCTGACAGTTTATTTGCATCATAAATTACTATTAAAGATTTTTGCCACACTGTTCAAAGTTAGCCCCATTGACAGACACATTAAAAACACTCAGAAAAAAACGCAAGGTCCTACTTTTTAGACACTTTTCATGAAGCAAAGAAAGCCTTCATGAACTTTGTAAAACTAAATTACCTCAGTGATAATGAAAACGTGGTGCTAACTTTAACAACAGATGCCTCATCAAACTCTGTTGGTGCTGTTTTACAACAAAATATTAACAGAGGAAAAAAACCAATATCCCTTTTATCTCTCAAGCTGAATTCCTCACTTTCAACCAACAAAAGTGATAACAAACCGATTTGTATGGCTGAACATATCTGCTGACATAAAAACTTTAATGTAGTAATGCATTCAGTGTCGAAAACACAAAATTGGGAAACATACAAAATGACTATATTGTCTATATTTCTGAGATGAGGTAGTATTTACAGTATTTACATTATTCGTATTATTGGTAATATGAACTCTGGTAAAAAAAGGGTTACTGGACATTAGGTTTGTAAGTCCCAAAAATTCAATTGTTCTTGTTCTTAAGGACACATGGCCCAGTGGATATAGACGTTGATTAGTTCTGTGTCTTGACCCACAGAGTTGTGAGTTCAGGCTACAGCAGGGTTAGAGGGAGATAACTCATGACTGCCAATCGAGGCATTACTATGCAAGGAATGAAAATGATTTACCCCCAGTGATTGTAATAAAGGGTTCGGTTCGAAATTTCTAGCACCTGAAGAAAGCCGGAGCATATAACGACCGAAACGTCGTACAAATGGCAACAAAGATGAGGACAATAGTCCGAATAATGTAAATACTGTATATACAAAATGGCCTATTGCTAAATTCCAGAGTCCTCACACTAGGTTCATATATTTGCACATAGACATTGTTGGGCCCTTCCCAGAAGCACAGTTTCACTTATATGCTCACTGTAGAGGATTGATGGCCTGCTGCTTTTCCTATTACAAATACTTCCGCAGAGATTATCGGAAAAGTTATACTGGATCAGTACATTTGGAGTGCCATCTGTGATTATTGCTAATAAAGGATCACAGTTTCAATTCATACTTCTCAAGGAATTTGTCAGCCTACTTGGAGTCAAACATATCTGAACTACTGTATATTATCCTTGTGCCAATGGAATTGTGGAAAGATTCCACAGACAGCTAAAAACTGAATTAGCCACAATAATTGACCCTTAAAACTGGGTAGATAACCTACCCATTATCCTCCTATCAATACAAAATATTCTAAAAGAAGACCTATACTGCACACCAGATTATATTGTTTTTGGAACCTCACTGACATTACCTGGTCAATACTTTGTGGTAGACAAAATATCAACCCCATCTATGGAATTTGTCAACAAACTAAGAGACAAAATGTGCCACATTTTTTAGATTTACATTTCATGATCCTTGTATTTTGATGAGTTTTTGAACTATTATTATTATTATTTATTTAATAGTAATCATAATGTCATTATTCAATTTTAAACAACTCTTAAAACATGTAATTTTTTCATAATAATGTTATAGGAGCACAGTCATGTTTATTAAATTGGCCTTGTGCCAAACATAACTGAACTCTCCACAACAGTTATCAGAAGGTTGGAAAGAATGAAAGTAGTTTGTACAGATAACTGGAAATTTATTTACAGAACAGAATGACATCAATTTGTAGGAAGTGAAATAATCAAACTATGTAAATGTCCTAAGAGAAAGTGTAGTAAGGAGTTAAATGAATTTAGAGCTTGTTGTTGTAGCGTATCTGCGTTGTGGTACAGTGGATATCGGCTTGGAACGAGAAACCAAGGAGCCGAGTTCGAATTCCAGTCGAATCCATTGTATTCACTTACGCACAAATACTCTTGGGAAAGGTATTAATCCGTGTCTTCCTTCCAGTTATGGGTTAAATAACAGGACAGATTGGGTTCTATAGCCTTGGTTGGCAACCAGTCTACCGCAGAAAGCAATGGCAACCTACTGCGGGATAATCTTCTGCCCAGTCAGTCATGTCTCTTTAGAGACATGATCGCCCAAGCGTGTATCACGTATGGCACTTTAACTGACTGACTGTTGTAGCGTAATAATGTGTGTGTGTGTGCAGAGTAGGCAAGGACGAAGAAGAGATAAAAAAAAAAAAATAGCGCGTGAGAAGGCGAGGAAGAACGCTTCTTTCGCTCTGTCTGATTCAGCCTTCTTACTCTAACATTTTGATTACTGGCATGTTAATTTCTCTCAGTTTTGTAAATCGCTTCCCCTTCATTGGTTCAATGGTTAGAAAATAATTTAAATTCACACAGGCTCATATAATTTGGCTTTTTTCTTCAGTATGGAATCAACCTTTTTTTCTTTTGGTCAACAAAACTAAAGGATTTTCGTACTGGTTCGCAAATAAACACTGAAGAGAAGAAAGTTACAATTATTTCGTATTCACCACAATGTCATGTTGAACATCCGTATAAAAAGTCTTGTTTACTTACATACAGAAACAATGTATTTCTTTTTTTAAATACTTAGTCGTTCGCAGATTGTAATTAAGCTTTTAGATAATTAGTAAAATTTAGTTTTATTTCTAAATTTACAAAATTGAAACTGAATTCTGAAAGATTTAACAAGTTTATAAATTACTGTTAAAATTGTAAAAAAAAAAATTTTTGTAAAAATTAATTTTTCATCAGAATATATTTTTTCTTTTGCTTCAGACAATATTGTTATTTGAAAACAATTAAAAAGTTTTTTTAATTCATTATGTCTTAGTTTTGTTGGGTTTTTTTCAACTCTGAGTTGTAAAATACAAAAACCTTTTGTATTTTAACAACTCAGAGTTGATTTTTCGGTAACTGGTCGTTTGATTAAACGAAAACAAAAACAAAAAAAATGCTGATTTAAATTCTTCAAAGACTTCTTTTATTTTTGTACTTAAACTTTGAGTTTCTCGAGTTTTCATAAAAAACTAAGGGGTAGTTGTAACAGATGTAAAATATTTTTCAAATCAAAACTTTCTAAAATAATTTTATTCATTTGTGAATAAGTTCTGAAAATTTCATTAAAATCTGAGACAATTGTTTGATTTTTGCAAGAATTTCCAAATCAATGTCTGTCACTGCAAAAAAAAAAAAAGATGCTAAAATTGGCTGTTTTTTTTTTAATTTTTTTTATTACAGTCCACCCGTTATCACAATTAAAACAAGATTTTTAATTAAAATTTCGAATGTTCTAAGAATGAAAAAATTTATTAAAGTAAAAAACAACGTTGGTCTTTTAACAATCTGAACGTAAAGATTTTTTTGACGATAAAACTTAGTTTACATGAAGTTTTGGGCATTTCGTTTTTATCAAATGTATGCCGTTTTTTGGCAAATTCGTGAATTCTAAAGACGATGACGGTGATGATCAAAGTATAAAAACTAAATTAATTACATAAATTCAAATACTTTTAAAACTTTTAGTCTTGCAAATAAAAAAAACATGTCTTTTACAAATTAAAACTATCAAGTAATGATAAAACAAGTCAAACTCAATAAAATCTAAATTTTTGGAGGCAAAATTTAATATGAAAAAGAAAAATTATTTAGTTCGGAGTAAGCAAAAAAAAAAAAAAAAGCAGTCAAAAACACAGAGAGAGAGAGAGACAGAGAGACAGACAGACAGACAGAAGGAAGCAACAAGCAAGTTAGATGAAAAGATAAAGAATGGATGAAACCCCAAATGAGTATCATCATTTAACAGAGTATGAGAAAAATGAAAGACTATGAAATGAAAGAGAAATGATTAAATAAGTGTGATTGAAATACTCTTTCAATAAATGTAAAAAAAATCGGAAGTTGTGAGAAATGAGTGAAAGCGAAGAAAGGAAAGAGAGAATGTAAAAAAAAAAAAAAGGATTGGGAAGTATAGGAAATGAATGAAGGAATTATCAGAAAAAAAGGGGAGAGGGAGTTAGTGAAATGCTGAAAGAACGGAAGACATTAATAGTGAGTGAATGGGTAAGTGTGAGTGATAAAGAAGAGACAAGAGAGAGTGGTACAGAGAGTAAGGAAGTCTTTGTAATGAATGTGACGGTCGACTGAAGTTACTAGTCTGGCTTCTTTTACTCATTCGTCGTTACAGGACATTCTTGTTTCTTTTTCATTTTAAGTGCTGTGGAGAATTAATTCCTTTGGTTTTGGTTAATTATGAGAAATGGTTTAGTAGTCAGAATGCCAAGTAACTCATTATAAAGACTTAATGATGAGAGACAACAAGTGAAATTAAAATTTGAATTTCTTTTTTTAACAACGGAGAAACTGGCATGGAATTGTCAGAAATGAAAATGAGAATTAAGGAAAATGTGTGGAGTGAAAAGATGAAAGGAAATAGTAAGAGTGAGAGAGTAAGAAATTATACTAGTGGATAACGAAATTTAATGATATCATAATGGAAAGAGAGACACTTCAACATGGTATCATGAAAGATTGTCTTGCTAGATCAATTATGACTGAGTAGTGAGTTCAATCCTCACTGGGTGCTCCATATTTTCGGGCTTGTGTCACAACTAAACTACTATTAGTAAATTGCCATAATGGAAAAATACAGGAGAAAACATAAGTGGTAGAGTTAAATTGATGCAAGAGTG
This sequence comes from Ascarosepion bandense, assembly GCA_037127315.1. NCBI lineage: Eukaryota > Metazoa > Mollusca > Cephalopoda > Sepiida > Sepiidae > Ascarosepion > Ascarosepion bandense. The sequence continues at coordinate 1,338,879 of JBBBDQ010001974.1, forward strand.
ATAGAGAAAAACAAAGTGAGGAGAAAGCAGAATTTCATTTAGTAAAAAAGAATTGTGATGGTGGCATAACTATTATTAGTGTGAAAAATGGAACTGTGAGCAGTGTTCAAATTCTAGCCTAGCTGTATATTTTCACATTTTTGCACTTAGACACTTGGGATAAACAAGAATCTATAGTGGGTTATCCATTCTTTTCCAGTTTATAGTGGAGGGTCCGTTCTAGTGAAGGGTAGTTGTATATTGTTGCAGGTTAACAGAATTTGGCCTTGTTGTAGATAACCCACTATAAGTCATAAAATGATTATAAGTTAAGAAAAGCAAATTGAGGTATCAATTAAGGTTTTTACAATTAAAGTAATACTTGAAGTATAGGCCCAACGGACATTAAAATGTTTGTGGCAATAAAATGCTGAAAGAGAATTAATGCTTAGGAATGCGTGAGTGCTGTAAGTAAGTAAGGAATGTCTTTCATGTAGCTGCTCCTTAGGTCAGTAAGTAGTTTTGAGACCGGGGGGGGGGGAACGAAGGAAAAGGGAGGTGAAGGCAATGAGCATAGTAAGCCACTTGACTTGGTCAAGGGAGATACTAATTACATTCATCTCTCTCGAGTCTGTCTGTCTTTCTGTCTGGCGATGCTTTCTGTATCGGCTTGTTATATCTTCTTTTTGGATCACAGCAGATCATTTGGGAATTTATATCCATATTTGATTCTGGGCTTCCCATTGGCTGATAAATAAAATTCGCGTAGGCTCGCGAACTGGAAATTTAATATTTAATTAATTTTTAGTTTTCAACCGGAACATCTGCGCGAACCTAGATGCGCACCGACGAGTTTTGGTCATTTGCTTTCTGGTCGTTAGAGTGCAAACATTCAGTCCATCGCTTTTGCTCAGTCAGTATCACCACAAATTCATTTCTTCAAGACCTTGCTATAATTTAAATAGCAGACTAGTCTTGGCTTTCTAGCTTTGGGTGACAATCTATCTAAACTTATTTATGAATGGAACTTTGTCTGTGTGTGTGTGTATCCGTTACCTATAGACTCCAAAATGGCTGAACCGATTTTCTTGAAAATTTACACAGTTGTACTATAAGTGTCTGTGAGTGTTCTTAGATATGTTTTGTGTCGAGGTACCCCCGATAAATATTGAAAATCGATAATTGAAAAAATCGGGTTCTAGAAGGAGTGGTCCGATTTTAATCAAATTTGATACACTCATAGACAAAGACATAAGAAACGCTATTCAGAAGTTTCACAGTTGAAGTTCTTATAATAGTGGAGAAAATCAATAATATATATATAAAAGTTTTCATTACACCCAAGCAACGCCAGGCTATACTGCTAGTCAATTTATAAAGGAAAACTCTGAATTCCAGTATGTGGATAAGTCAATGGAAAATCACTTTATCTTTTCCAGGAATGAATGGCAGTTCACAGCTGATAACATTAAAAAAAAATTGTGGACAGGCATGATCACTAAATACCCTGACGGTATAAATAAAAAAAAAATAAATACCCAAAAAGAATTAGAAAGGAAAGAGATAAAAGAAGATAAACATACATAATTAAAAGAGAGAGATAAACAGAAATGATCAAAGTAAAACTGGGACATTTAAAAGTACAGTGTAACCCGGATATAAGAGAGTTACAGAGATTGGATACATATTGTCTTATATCCGGGTTTCTCTTATATCAGTGTTTGGTCTATTTTATATACATTACCACAGGTTCTAATTTGAGACCAGAGAAAATCTCTCTTATATCCGGGTTATACTGTAATATTTAAAAGGTGAAGGGAATTCAGTGTTTATCAACAATGGAAGACAGAAAGTTGTGGAGTGTCATAATTAACTATGTCAGAGAGAGAAAGAGAGAGAGAGAGAGAGAGAGTATAACAAAACAACAAAAGGGGAAAAATAGAGCAGTAGTATATGGGTGGGCATTGTGGTGCAGTGGATATCAGCTTGGACTGAGAAATCGGAGAACTGAGTTCGAATTCCACTTGAATTCCTCGCATTGACTTGTGCACAAATACCCTTGGGAAAGGTATTAATCCGTCTCTTCCCTTCAGTTATGGGTTAAATAATAGGACAGATTGGGTTCTATAGCCTTGGCTGCCAACCAGTTTACCACAGAAAGTAATGGCAACCTTCTGCAGGATAATCTTCTGCCCAGTCAGTCATGTCTCTTCTGAGACATGATCGCCCAAGTGTGTATCACATATAGCACTTAACTAACTGAGTGTCCAGTCTAAAGCTAATCACTATTTTAATTTTAATAAAAACTTTGATTTTAATTTTATTTATTATATTCTACATTTATCAAAAAAATTATTTAAAAAGATAAATTCTGAAAACAATTTTTAAAAATGCCTTTGTAAACATTTATTTAATGATTCTATTTATTTTTATTCATTACTGATTTTTTTATCATTTATTGTGTGTATTTTTATTGTTTTTTTAGTAACTACAGTTTTTGTAATGACTATTATTTGCAAAAGAAGTAACTCAAATGGATTAATTAGCATAGGTACTAATACATTATCTAAATCTAAACTTATTTATAAATGGAACTGTGTGTGTGTGTGTGTGTGTGTGTGTGTGCGTGTGTGTGTGTGTGTCCCCCCCCCCCCCGTTACCTATAGTCTCCGAAACGGCTGAACGAATTTTCTTGAAAATTTACACAGTTGTACTATAAGTGTCTGCGAGTGTTCTTAGCTAGGATTTGTGTCGAGGTACCCCTGATAAGTATCGGAAATTGATAAGCAAAGAAATCAGGTTATAGAAGGATTGGTCCAATTTTAATCAAATTTGACACACTCATAGACAAAGACATAAGAAATGATATTCAGAAGTTTCAAGGTTGCAGTTCTTACAATAGTGCAGAAAATCGATAATATATATATATATATATAAAAGGCAAGATGTTTGTGTGTGTGTCTGTTTATCTGCCTGTATGTATTTTTTTTTAGCCCTTTTATTTTAGTTTTTGCTTCGGGTTTGGCTCTAAGTAGGTATAATTGTAGTTCTTAGTCTCAGCCATGATACCATTTACTCAGAGGGCTTATTTAGCCTTCAAAATTCAGTTTATGACAAAAAAAACTTATTTGATATCGATACCAGGAAATCAAAATTTGACTTACATCCATTCATTTTTCCTTCAGTGTATGGTTTCGCTTTAACTGGAAACAACTATTGCTTTTTAGTCTTTCGTGCCAACATCCAAAGAGTCTGAGCTCCAGGACCATGGATTAGTTTTAAAGCTTTCATTACACATGAGCAACGCCGGGCTATACTGCTAGTAGATTATATACTTCTGGGTACTTTAGAAAAATAGCAAAATATTTAGTAATAAAGTCATATTTGTATCTCCTATCGGTAACATATCATCAATATTTTTTCTTAAACAACTGCCAAATTTTATTTGTTATTTTAGAATTTGGATATCTGGAATCATCAAAATAATAAAATGCCATTTCACGGAGAATCTGTTTCTGTGTTAATTAAACACTCAAATTAAAACATAATTAATCTGAGAGGGGAATTAGAAATGTATGGAATTACAATCTAGTTAAAAATATTAATGTTTAGAGTGATTATAAAATCTTTAGGGAAAAATTGTCTTTCTTAATTCTCAGATTATGAAAGAAAATAATAGATATACAGAGAGAGAGAGAGAGAGAGAGAGAGAGAGAGAGAGAGAGAGAGCATATGAATCAACACTACAGATCCCTTGAGGCATGAAACTGTCAGTCACCATATTGTGATGAACCCTATGTCTACATTGTCTGTATCTACAAATGCTCTATGCTCACTGCTAAGAACTCCTCCTTGTAAATAAATAAAACTTTAAACAATATATATATATATATATATATATGGCAATAAAAAATTGTTTTTTGCAAAAAAAGGGAAAAAAGATTTCCTGGAAGACAACATGTTTAAAACAAACAGTTTTTGCAATCACAGTACACAAAACAAGAGTGTTAATAGCAATAAAGAAAATTAAATGTGTACTTATCTTGATTCTACTGTGAGTTGTGTAGAGATTGCAGCCACCATTCAACAAACTTGATCGTAACTTTTTTGTATATTCCAATCAAGTCTCCTGAAGTGTAGATGCAACCTCTACAACAATCAGGGTAGAGATTAGATGAGTAAATTTTTAATTTTAACCCCCACCCCACACAGTGACAAAGTGGAAAAAGATTACTTGTGATTCATTTTGTTCATTAGACTAAATTTATAATACTATTATAAATTTATAATGATTTATAATATATATATATATATATATATATATATATATATATAAATTTATTTCATATAAAAAATTCAAATTTTCCAAAAATGTATGGGCATTTCAGTGACTAGATTTTGATAAATCCACTTGTTGAAATGGCGATACGTTTTTGCAAAATTTTAATTTTTTTTATATGTAATGAATATTGGCTCTGTAAATAAATTTAATTACATTGAGTCCTCTTGCTGGATCAATTTGAATATTTAATTTTTAATAACTAATATTAATAGAAGCCATTTGAGATTTACCTTCAAGCTGCTTCCTTTCAGATATATATATATATATATATATATATATATATATATATATATATTTGTAAACGAATTATTACGTGACCTTAAAACAGCCAAGCCTTACAATGCTGGCAAAATATGTAGCCTGTGCCAGGTTCATACAACCATGGATGAAAATGTTATAATTTCTTGTAATTTTAAAAATTGCGCATTGAAAAATTTCCTGCCACATGAGTGTTCTAGGTCCTAAGCTCTTTCTGATCTACATTAATGATCTCTGATGCAATAACATCCCAAGTAGGCATGTATGCCAATGACAAAAATCTGGTGTGGACGACAAAGCGAACCTCGCTGCCGAGCTTGAAAAGGATCTCCAATCCGTAGTGGACTGGGGTAAGAAGTGGCTCTTAAATTTCAATTCTTCCAAGACAAAGCTGCTATCAATAAACCATCATAGACAAGCGCACCTACCTCCCATTAGCATGGAACAGGCTTGCCTCCCAGAGAGTAAAACACTACACCTGCTTGGCCTCACAGTCTCAGCAGACCTCAAGTGGAATGACTATATCAAATCCATTGCTAAATCTGCTGCCATGAAAGTCGGTTCTCTGTGCAGGGCCTGGAAGTTTTTTCCATCTGAATCTATCCTGCACATATATAAATCAACCATCCGCCCGTGTATTGAATACTGCTGCCACATATGGTCGGGTGCCCCTGCTATTCTCCTCGGGCTTCTTGACAAAATACAACGGAGAATCTGTAACGTGATCGATACCGACTTGGCAGACCGGCTGAAGTCACTCTCTCACCGGCGTGACGTGGCTTCCCTGTGCCTCTTTTATAAATACTTTCACGGCTTCTGCTCTGATGAACTTAGATCACTGGTGTCCCCTAGGTACAAATTTGCACAAGATACTAGATTAGCAACTAGGTCCCACCCTTTTACAGTGAAACTGATAAAATGTAACCGCAATATCTACTCCAACTTAATTGGAGTAGATAGATCTATCTATCGCCCGGTTCACACTCCACCCATGTCTATTGAACAGGTTAAGAGGCTCATCCCTTGTTCCCTGTTTGGGATGTGGTTTCCAGCTTTATCTTTTCCAATCTTCTCACTTTATTTTTTTTCAATTGGAGTAGATAGATCTATCTATCGCACGGTTCACACTCCACCCATATCTATTGAACAGGTTAAGAGGCTCATCCCTTGTTCCCTGTTTAGAATGTGGTTTCCAGCTTTATCTTTTCCAATCTTTTCACTATTACGTAGCGCCCTGCACATCAGTGGCGTTACTGCCTTGCTCGGGGTGATACGATAAAAAAAAACAAAAAAAAAACAACTTCTTTTCTTGCACTTCCCACCTGTGGAATTCCCTTCCAAATACTTGCTTCCCCGACAGCTACAATCTCCAGGAGTTTAAATGTTAGGTCAATAGACACCTCCTAACACACTAACTCGCACCCATTCGCTCAAACACTCTTCCTATGTACCGCCTTACTTGTCTATCACCCTCCTTCTGACATTTCCTATATCTAATCGCTCTCTCAGTACCTTCCCCTATGTAACCCCCTGCACCATAGTGGTAGTGCAATGCCTTGCTTGGGGTGAAATGATTAAAAAAAACCAAAAAAAAAACCATCATTACATTGAACCGCATTACAAATTTACGAACTGCATTTGCTATTTTTGGTAACTGTTATCATTGTTTAGCAAAGTTTTGTCAACACAAGATAAAATTGTCACTGATGGTGGATGTTTTTATGTCAACATCCTTGTAACCTTTCTGAAAATGGCTCATGTGAGCCAAAAGCTTAGAACCAACAAAATAAAAAATATCCAAATCTTGGAGAATTTTTTCTTTATTTTCACCTGAAATTAAAGCCAAAATATGATGTTTAGAACAGCTCATGATTAAACATAATAGACATTCATTGTCTCTTGTATTTTACCATATATATATATATAAGAAAGAGAGAGACTGACAGACAGATAGAAATAGAGGGAGATATAGAAGTTTGTATAAGATGCATTTTATTCCCTGTAAAATATCTCCATAACCTACTCTGCATACTATAAATTTATAGTCAGTGATGGGATTTAACTTCTCTTCTAATTATTACATTCTTCTAATTATTAAATTCACTCTTGAGTCAGTTAAGTGCCATACGTGATACACGCTTGGGCAATCATGTCTTGAGAGAGACATGACTGACTGGGCAGAAGATTATCCCGCAGTAGGTTGCCATTGCTTTCTGCGGTAGACTGGTTGCCAACCAAGGCTATAGAACCCAATCTGTCCTGTTATTTAACCCATAACTGGAAGGATTAATCGGATTAATACCTTTCCCAAGGGTATTTGCGTGTAAGTGAATGCAATGAATTCGGCTGGAAATCGAACTGAGCTGATATCCACTGCACCACAATGCACATCCTCTTACTGTATCCAATATTGTGGCAATTCAGTCTGTGTCCAAATAGAGCTTTAAAATTTAACAGACAAATTGACAAGTCGATAAAAACAAAATTTTGTAGTTTATGCATGTATATATGCATGGGTATATTAATCTGTATATGTGTGTTTGCCAGTGTTTGTGAATATACTCGTCTATTTTTCCATGTGTGAATGTTTGTAGGTTTATTTATGTATGTGTTCTTTCTCTTCCTCGTTTAATATATGAATAACTTTCTAAATCTAATAAATTGTTAAACTTAGAAAACTTTTTAAAAAAATTTCACAACAATAATAAAGTAGATCTAATAGTTAATTAATAATGCTGATCTCAATTTAATCAAATATTAATACTAATGCACCTCCCCCCCACCAATTATTTTTAAGTCTGCTCACATATTCTGCAAATTAGAAGTTGCTTTACTCTGATTGGTCAGCATTGTACATACAATAATGATTTCCTGATTAAAGGGGTTTTGCTTGTTTTTAACCTTTTAAAACCTCATCACTTGACAAGACACAAGTAATGTTGAAACAAAATAGCTACTTTTGTAGTGATATTATAACATATTCATGTTATAATTTCTGAATAAATATTATTAGCTCTACTTTGTATTGAGCACTTTATGAATAGTGTTTCTTTGGATATGGAATATTATTCCATCTATATGTTCTCCATACTTGGATAATTATTACATTCTAAACATTTAGAAAGAAAAAATTAAAAGAGTGGGTTTTGGAGATATTTGGTACTTTTCAGTCTATCATGAATTTATGATTAGTCAAGATTACATGCTGGAATATGCTATTCAGTAGGTAAAATTGGGGATAGTGGGGATGACTATGAAGTACAAGGAAGAAACTTTTTCTAATTTCTTCCTTCAGAATTTGGGGGTTTTAGGCATCTAATGCATCATGGCATCTTATAAGTTACAAAATATGGTAAATCTCTCACATTAAGAACTGAATGTGCAACATTTCATATTTATAAAAAAAGAGTATGTATTTGCATTTTATATGAATATAATAGTGTACATGGTAATATGTAAATAAAAATTTTAATGAAATATTTGCATGTATTTTTGTAAATTTATGTAAGGGTGGATGTATATATTTATATATTTGTATATGCAGATATGTGACTGGATTGCTATGTGATGTCGGTTCTTCAATATGGCAGTGAATGTTGGACAATATCGTCAAAGATGAAGGAAAAATTTGAAACAACTCAAATGTGGTTCTCCAGAAGGATGTCATGGATCGAGCATGTGAGTAATGATGAGGTTTTGGGAATGATGGAAATGAAAAGGAAATTAATGAATATAATAGTGCACATGGTAATATGTAAATAAAAATTTTAATGAAATATTTGCATGAATTTTTGTAAATTTATGTAAGGGTGGATGTATATACTTATATATTTAAATTGTGTGTATTTTGGTAGCATTTTTTCATTAATGCAGGTTTCATTGAATAATATAGACAAGTTTTGTCTATTAATTTTGTGTAGGATCCGTTCGTACCATCTGATATACTTGATGGTGATATCGTTGAAAGACAACAAAAAATAACAGTAATTGTGATTTTTTGTTGTCAATCACAGTAATTGTGCCATAATACACACAATTTAAATTACATGATCCAGCAGCCCAATAAACCATCACCACCTTGAAATGTTTACATTATTCTTTGATAATGGCTTATGTGAGCCGAAAGCTTACACCCGATAAAAAAATCAATAATTACTGTGATTTTTTGTTGTCTTTCAACGATATCACCATCAAGTATATCAGACGGTATGAATGGATCCTACACAAAATTAATAGACAAAACTTGTTTATATTATTCAATGAAACATATATTTGTATTTGCAGATATGTGACTGGATTGCTATGTGATGTTGGTTCTTCAATATGGCAGTGAATGTTGGACACTATTGTCAAAGATGAAAGAAAAACTTGAAGCAACTCAAATGTGGTTCTACAGAAGGATGTCATGGATCGAGCATATGAGCAATGATGAGGTTTTGGGAATGATGGAAATGAAAAGGAAATTAATACTGAGCATCAGGAAGAGACAGCTGAAGTTCCTGGGACATGCAATGAGGAAAGAGGGCTTGGAGAACCTGATACTAACAGGCCAGATAGAGGGAAAAAGAGACAGGGGAAAGCAGCTGATAACATATTTGAAGGACCTAATCAATTGGATGATGGAACGAGGGTTGCATGGTGTAACAGGAGAAGGCATGCTAAGAGCCACCAGGGATAGGGAGACACAGAAAGCCATGATCGCCTATGTCCTGAAGGGACAAAGCACATAGAAGAAGAAGATATTTGTATTTAAATTACATTTATATTTTTGTATATGGATGTAAGTGTATATAAATTGTTTTTTTTCCCTGTAAATAAGTGGAGATGGGCACATAGTGGAGCGGTTAAAATGTTCACTTTCTGACCATGAAGCCCTGGTTTAAATCTCACTGTGCACAATTTCCTAGGAAGGTGACTTTTTGATATTATCAATATTGAAGAGGAGATCTCAGCATGCCCCTTTTGAAGAGCTGTCAATGGTTGTACTAGCTTGATGTCACAAAACATTGTAACTGAGTGTTTAGTGTTTTGGCCTTGTTCAGATTTCAGTTTGTTCATGTCGAATAAGACGAATAATACACTCTTACCCAGAAACTGTAACTACAGTCCACCCAGCATAGTTGCAGTATAAAATCACAAAGTATGTAGATATTGAATAAACACAAATGTGCCTGAGCAAACATATGCTTTGGGGATTAGCTAGTTGCCTTTGTAGACAGGCATCCTTGGATATGGGTGGGCAGCCATACATACATACAAATGAGTGGACTGCTTCACTAACAATACAGTATAAATATCAATATTTAAATTTACAATAATCAGTTTTCAATCAGCACTTAACGATTACATCAGGTGTGAAACTCAGGTTTGTGCTATAAATGTATATTTATTATTAGTATTATATTATATATAAAGCCAACATTCCCTGAAGATCTGTTTAGGTGAAACCTTGGTAGGTTTGTTGGCTCACTAGGTTTAATTTACTTATATATATATATATATATATATATATATATATATATATATATATATAATTAATGTGGAGAAGTTTATCACATATCTGAGCCCCTGTTCAGAGATTTTGCATCTTTTGCTAAGATAAGCAGAGAAACAAAATCCCTGAAGATTGAAACATCACAATAATGCCTTCATAAAACATGAAAGTTAGCATAACTCTGCTCAGATAAGTGAGTCAACACATTAATTCTATTAATGCTCTATTTCTATCTTTATATCAAGCACTTTATAACAAAAAATCTGCTTGCCTAAAATGCTTTTCTACCAGTAAGCTACTGAAAAAAAGAGCAATTTTGGCACTAAATTTAACACTATATATGAGGAATATGAAGATTAGTAAAAAAGAATAAAAACAGTAGTAAAACGAGCTGGTAAAAAAAAAGAGAGAAGCAAAATAAAAAAGATAAAAAAGCTTAACCTAATGTAACCTTGAGGTACTTCAATAGAAAAAAATTGTGATAATTAATGAATTAATTTTTAAATTAACAGTTAATGAAGAGGTGCTCTTTGGGAATTATCTGATGTGCTATTTTAAGTCAGAATTGGTTGAGGGAAATGATGCATTGACTAACAAACATTGTGCAAATGCTTCATATCAAAATATTGTATAAGGTTCTACTTTTGTTTTACTACAGAAATGCATTGAAAATTATTTGACTTGCATTAATGTGAAATTATCTAGAAGAGTGTCCATTTAACATGGCCTTCATCACACAATTATTAAGGTAAATTATCTAGATATACTAGAGCTCTAAATCTTGTGGAGAAGGTTATCATACCAAACTCTGTAGGACACCTTTGAGATATTTAAAACCACAGTTTGAATCTCACTAAAAAGTCTGTGTGAAGTGAGATGCTTAACCAATTTGGTATTGATTAGAGCCTATAGTCAGTCAGTCAGTAAGTGCCATACGTGATACATGCTTTGGGCAATCATGTCTCAAAAGAGACATGACTGACTGGGCAGAAGATTATCCCACAGTAGGTTGCCATTACTTTCTGTGGTAGACTGGCTGCCATCCAAGGCTACAGAACCCAATCTGTCCTATTATTTAACTCATAGCTAGAGGGGTAAGAGATGTATTATATTATTAAGTAGTAATTGGGGGGGATCAGTTTATTACTTCATAACAATAAAAAACCGATCCCCCACTTTATGCCCAGTAGAAGCCTTAATCATGTTTTCAACTGTTTCATTCAGTCAGTCACTAAGTGCCATACGTGATACATGTCTCAAAAGAGACATGACTGACTGGGCAGAAGATTATCCCGCAGTAGGTTGCCATTGCTTTCTGTGGTAGACTGGTTGCCAGCCAAGGCTATAGAACCCAATCTGTCCTATTATTTAACCCATAACTGGAGAGAAGAGACAGATTAATATCTTTCCTCAGGCTATTTGTGTGTAAGTGAATGCAAGGAATTCAAATGGAATTGAAACTTGGCCCCCAGATTTGTTGTTCGAAGTCGATATCCACAACAGACATCCTAGATAGTACTTTGCTAAAAACATATAAATGACTAACAAGATGATAATTCCAGGTTTATCAGAGCTCTTAAAGACAGAAATTTCTTCGATGTGCTGTGTCCCGTCATGACTCCCAACAATTTCTTGTCCTTTGAAGCTCTTAATAAATTTTGTATATTTGTTATTTCTCCTAAGGCCTGTTTAATCATCCATTTACTCAAGGTAAGTTATGTGGTGATTTCTTTTGTCCCTCTCACCTCAAATCTGTTCTGTGAGCATCAAATTTTCCAAGTCCTCTTTTCTCATTATGTAACCTATAAATTTCAACTGTCTTTTCCTGATGTTAAGTATGAGTGTACTTTTTGTTTTCATTTTCTTTAAAACTTGCTCACATGCTTAGTCAATGGTATTCTTAGCATCCTCCTGTAGGGCTACATTTCTGTTACATCAAGGTTTTTCTTCATCTTTGAAGAGATTGTCCAGCATTCACTGTCATATACAAGAACTGATATTACATAATAGTTCATTACTCTTTGCTTTGTTTATAATGAAATTTACGTGCTTTTTTACTTGGCTTCTGGAAAGCATCTTCCCCTACCACAATGCACTTTCAGATTTAGGTGTCACACCTTCCATCCTCTGTTAAAAAATTTCATAAATATTTCAATTGTCATACTGGTTTGAATTTGGTATCTCCAATTTGTAATTTGTATTTTGGGTTGTTCCTTTTGCTGACAACCATGCATTCTTCTTGCAATTGATGCCTACTGCTTTCTTTTTACTTTCCTTTACTATCTTCTGTAGGGGTTTTTGTAGTTTCCTTTCTATATTTGCTAACAACACTCTATCATCTGCATATCCTACGTTGTTAATTAATAATGAATTCTGTTAGGATTTCTAATTTGCTTGAGAGAGAATTGCCTCACTGTATAGATTGAATAATTCTGTTGAGATAACATGTCATTGTCTCACATACTTTTCTTTTTTTGTATATGTCTTTTTTTCTTTTATGTGTTGTGTCTCTTCTTGGGGAGTTCTAGTAGTTTCTGTTCTGTATTTGCTATCAACACTTGGTCATTTGCATATCTTATGTTGCTAAGATTGTGGCCACCAATGATGAATCCAGGTAGGACTCCTAATTATTTCAGAATTACTTAGATGTATAGGTTGAATGACTTTGGTAAAAGGACACATCTTTGTAACTTTCTATTCATAGATAGCTGTCAATATAGGTTCTGGATTATTCTAATATCCTTCCTAAATATGTCAAGGTTAACTCGAAATTTCAACAGTTCTTTGTGACTTTATCAAATGTTTCTGCATAGTTTATAAAACATAAGTACTTCTGCATTTGTATTACTCTTTCTGATATAATTTTGAGCATATATATAGCATTTCTTGTTCCAGTGTGTATAATGAAGCTGCACTGATCTTGTCCTGTTTCTACTGATCACACTATTCATCAGAATTTGGATGATAAGTTTTGTTAAATGGTTTATTAGGCTGATTCTCTGCTGGAGTTGGCATCCATTTGGCTTCTTAGGCAGTACTATGAAAATGGATCTATTTAACACATCACTCAATAAATCCTGGGTCTAACTAATCAAATAACAACTTTTAGGCAAAATTTGACTTTATTCATCAACATAGACTCCTTCTAGGGTGATACACTGATTCCAATGCTTCTCTAACAATTCAATGGCTTTTTTGTAGAACAATTTGTCTTTGGCCTCAAAATATGCTTCAGTTTCTGATATCATTTCTTTATTGGAGCCAAATCTCTATCCCTGGAGAATTCTTTTGAGGTCTACAAACAGCCAGTAGTCATTGGGAGCCAGATTTGGAGACTAGGGTGGATGCGGAAGCAATTCATATAGGTTTGCCATTGTATTGACTTTTGGCATGGTGTGTTGTCTTGAAAGATCACTTTTTACTTCTTCATTTGTGGCCGGTTTTTGGTGATTTCTACCTTCAAACACACCAATAATGCTATATAATATTTGTTATATATAGTTCTTCCTTTCTCAGGGTAATCGAACAATATACCTTGCGCATTTCTAAAACCTTGCTTGCTGATGTTTGCTTCTTTGGTTGCTTTGGATGGCTTTCATCAGCTGCTGCCCACTCAGTTGACTGCTGATTTGACTCCAAAGTGAAGTGGCGGATCCATATTTCATTTATTGTCACATATTTATGTAAAAACTTCTTCTTGTTATGTTGAAACAGTTGCAAACAATGCTCTGAATTGCTGACATGCTGTTTTTTAGATTGACTGTGAGCAAACGTGGCACCCACTTTGAATACAGCTTTCTCATTGATAAATGATGATGTAAAATGGTGAATATACTGCCTTCTAATATGTTCAATTCTTCTGCTATCTCACATAATTTCAATTTATGATTTGCCAAAATGAGTTTGTGGATTTTTTTGGTGTTTTCCAGGACAACTGCAGATTTTAGGCGACCTGAGCATTCAGCATCATTTAAGTCTGTATGACCGCATTTAAAGTCAGCATACTACCTTTTAAATGTTGTTTCTAACAGAGCAAAGTCTGAATAACACTTATCAAGCCATTGCTTTGCTTGAACAGTATTTTTTCCCATCAGAAAGCAATGCTTTATGAACACATGAAATTCAGAGTTTTCCATTGTTTTGAAAATTTGCAACAGTAGCTTCACTTAAATTACTGTAATTTGTAAACTAACTGGGCCCAAATTTTGTCACATGCCATTTGAAGGTTAATACTTCATAAAAATCATATAGATTTTTTTTATTAGTGGTGCTATCTATATGTCAGGCCGGGGATTTACTGAGTGATGTGTTAGGTTTTCCATTATATCACCACTACTGTACATTTCATTTATTATGTCTGTAATCTTGTCAATACTGAAACCCTTTAAACCAGCTAGCATTTTCATCACAATTCCATCTGGTCCTGCTGTTTTTTTTTCCTGTTCAATTTGGCCAGTGCTGATTCACTTCAGATTTTAATATTTTTGGTTTTTTGATATTTTTGAACATTGCTGATTGTTCTCTTTTGATGTGGAAGGATTCTTTGATGATGTGTTCTGTTTGTGAAGTTTTTTCTTTTTCTAATATCAGATTTTATGCATGCTGCAGATGAACATGTCTTTGGTCCTTAATTCTCTTACTTTTTTATGTATATCTGCTTTTTCTGCAATACTTAGTTTTTACTATTTCTGCACATTTTTGGTTGAGTCATGCCTCTTTAGCCTGTCTGCATTTGTTCCTAACTTCTTTGTGCAAAATCCTATGTTATGTGTTATACTTTGGCATTGTTTTTCATTCATTTCTTGCCTTGTCTACTTTGGAAACTACACATGTGCAGGAAGGATAGGTGCTATTGACAATTTTAAAATTTAAATTAAGAATTAAAAAAAATTATTTCACCCAAAGCAAGGCAGTACTGCCACTGGCACATAGAGGACAACATAAGAAGAGAGTGAATAGTTTCCTAGGAGGAGAGCAAAGAGAAAGATGATCTGCTTAAAGGGGGTGTCAGAGAATGGACAAGAAAAGGATGGGAATACTGATGTGAAGAGAGTTGTGTGAGAGTAGACTGAAAAATGAAGAACAACAAGATTCTGGGAGTGTTATAGAAAGGATAAGAGAAGTAAAGGAATAATTGACATTGCCTTTAAACTTTTAGAGATTGTACTTATCAGAGAAGCAAGTATACAGAAGGGAGTTTCAAAGGCGAGAATTGCAAGAAAAGAAGCTGTTGAGTAGAAGTGGAAGCTGCATTTGATTGTTTTCACTGTAAAAGGGTGGAACCTTGTTGCCAGTCTGGTTGCTCGAGTAAATTCTTGTAGAGGGGCACCAAGGAGCTAAGCTCGTCAAAGCAGAAGCCATGAAAATATTTGTAGAAGAGACAGAGACCTGTTGGTGAGAAAGTGGCTGGAGTCAAGCTGCCATGTCAGGATCTATTACATTGCAGATTCGCTTTTGAAGCCTGTCGAGAATGCTGAGATGAATAGCAAGGGTGCATGACCAGATATAACAACAGTATTCAATGCATGAGCAAATGGTTGATTTGTATTTGTGAAAGATGGACTCAGCCAAGAAAAACTTCCTGACCTGGCAGAGTAACCCAACCTTCCTAGCAGTAGATTTAGCTATTGATTCAATGTAGTCATTCCACTTGAGGTCAGCTGAGAGAGTGAGGCCAAGGAGGTGCAGTTTATTGTTTTTAAAGAGACTAGTTAGATTCATGTTAATGGGGAGCATTAGATTATCTTTGTATGCCTTGGCAGATTTCTGACTGAGGTGGGAATAAATGGTGTTGTTGTCAGTGTAAATGCCTACTTGGGATTTGATCGCATCAGTGAGATTGTTGATGAAGATCAGAAAGAGCATCATGCCCTGGGAGAGGCCCATGTTTGTGTGATAGGATTTGGAGGCATACCCATTTCAAGATGACTTTCATTATGCAGTTTGATAGGAAAGATTTGATCAAACCAAGCAAGCCTCCAGTGATACCATAGCCCTATAGCTTGTGCAGAAGGTCGGCATGCCAGACCCTATCAGATGTTTTGGAGATATCCAGGGCAATAGCTTGAGCTTTACTATTCTTATTGAGGGCTTGGTGACAGTTGTTAGCAAATCAGCAGTAGACCTTGCAAAGTGAAGCCAATACTATCTGTCCAAGAATAGTTTATGTGCAGTGAGATGTTGAACTATTTCAGTATTGATGACAGCCTTGAACACTTTGCTGAAAATTGGTAGGATGCTGAAAGGGTGATAATTAGAGGGGTCCAAGGGTTCTCTTGAGTTCTTAAATACAGAAACCACAGAAGAGGACTTCCAGCAAACAGGAAATCAAGAAGCAGAGAAGCAGTAATTATAGAGTTTAGAGAGGACAGAGGAGAGATCAGGGGCACATTTCTTCAAGACAATGACTGGGATTCTGTCACCTTATGGGGATCAAGTTTTGAAATTATCTTAGAGATCTGAGAAGGAGTTATGTAAACATTCCCCAGTTGAGCCTCAGTTCTAAGAGGGAAGTCTGGCGCAGATACTCCAGATGAGTCAAATGTTAGAATTGGAGAAAAATCTGTGAGCAAAACACCTGGCCTTGTTTGCAGTGGCTGTGAAGACCTCAAAAATATTAATTAAAGAAGGGATAGAGGATTTGATGTTGTTCAGCACATATTTGCAGAGCTGCCAGTAGTCTTTAGAGCCAAACTTGCAGGCTGCTATACACTGCTTCATTCTCTCAGCAAACAACAGATTAGTACCATTTAAGATCCTCTTACACTTATTACATGCAGAGGCAAATAGGCGCCTATTAGGGTCAGAAGCATGGCTCCAATATAGCCGGAAGAAGTGATTTCTGTGGGCAATGGCAGCAGAGCAGGCAGAAAAGAATCAAGGTGAAGAATGAGGTTTAGGTTGGAACTTTCTGACCGGGATGAAAGCACTGATGTCAGCTTTTAGCCAGGAGGAGATTTTTTGCCATGGAAAATCGTAGAATGAATCCCAGTCTGCTCTTTGGTAGCAGTAAGAAATTATGTTGGTAGGAGGTTCCTGGGGGGAGGGGAATGGGAGTGGAGAGAAATATTAATGGAAATGACAACCTGATCAGAGTTTCCAAGAGGGCAAAGCTGCAACGCTTGGCAGGAGTCAGAAGCTGAGACCTAGCAGAGAAGCATGTCCTGTAGGGATACTGGGAAGTGTGTGGGGAAATCCACCACTTGCGTAAGAGATTGAGTAATTGTAAAGTTCATAGCATGAATGCCAGCAGCACTGGTGAGTTTTTGGCATGGTGGGCATTAAAATCACAGAACACAAGCATGTTAGCGAATGGGTGGGAGGAAGTAGCCTTATCCATATTGTCAGAGATACTGTCTATCAGGCAACAGTCGAGAGAGGAAGGGGAATGGTACAGAAAGAAAAGATAAGATTGTATCTAAATTTTAAATTTAAATTAAACATATTCAGCATCCCTTCTCCTTTGTTTCCATGTCTAGTCACATGAATGTAAAAATAATTTTAATCCAATGAAGTCTTAATGAATAAAATGCATCACACAATTTTTCCACTTTGTCATAAATTTCTCTAAAGTATAATCAATAACACATTAGGACTGTAAAGGTACCACATGAACTGTAGTTATAGAAGTAGTGGTATATCTTAGGCAAGATGGCCTAATGGTCTGGTCAAACTCTTATAAAGATGGAGCTTAGCAGAAGGAATTGGGTACTTTCTGAAGTATTACAAATAATCAAGGTGGAATGTTGCTTTGTGGGCAAGGGAAACAAACTGGAAGAAGAGGAGAATTGGTAGGGCCTGGAATTATGTTGAGTCACATGGCAGTGACATTGACAGCTTGCCTGTTCTCTGCAACTCCTATAGTTTTGTGAGGAGAATTCTTGAAAGCAAATCTAGTGGATCATGACTCATCATATTTTGTCATTTTTTTGCTTTAGCAGAAATGTTCTTAAATATTTCCTTTTATATTGTATTTTTTTTTTTGAGTGGATTTGCTTTGTGAGCTGGATGTGATACCCAGAGCTCCTGCACAGGGGGTCAGTTTTTTGGTGTAGCATTATTAGCATTCATATCTTAGCAACAGGTTTTGATGTAGAGTGAATCAGAAAGAGATCTAGTTTAAAACAGCATATAACAAGGTGAATTTGAGTCCCAGTAAACATTGAAAGCAAACAGCTTTATTATGAACAGATGTTGATGATACCAATATTCAAAGGAAAACAGTGATAATATGTATATATATATATTTTTCTTATAATCATATCGCCCCAAGCAAGGCAGCTTACTGCCACTAGTGCACAGGGGGTTACATAGGAGGAAAGTTATGAGAAAGAGTGACAGGTTATAGGGGGTGTCAGGAAGTGGGTAAGAGAAGGATGAGAATACTGATGAGAGTGGAGTGGACGGAGAAAGGAGCATGAGAGAGAGGATGCAGGTTAGTGAGATAGGAGATGACTATTGACTTTACATTTCAAATATTTATACATTTATAATATATGCAATTCTAACATAGATGATAAATTGGGTGTTACAAGTTCTAGTAATTATCATATCAATGATTGTAAAATTTCAAATAATGTAGAGAAATGATTTTTGAGTAAAGGAATAACTTGTAAAAAATATAATGATTGTATTTTTACTATTAAAACCATGCAGAAACCTGTTAAAGTAATATTCATATTTAATAATTAAAATAGCAAATGTGTAAAGATTTTATAGGCATGCTGAAAAAGTCACACAAAATAAGGATCAACATCTTTTATGAAAATAGGTCTTGTGAAAAAAAATTATGAAAAGATTTAAAATAAGATTAGAAAATTGCTGATGTAAGAAAAAAATAAGATGATATAAAAAGAATTTTTAACTAACAGTTGTTTGATTTCAGTAAAAAAAATCTTTGAGTCTGTATCTTCCTACAAACAGATA
Organism: Ascarosepion bandense; assembly: GCA_037127315.1. Classification (NCBI taxonomy): domain Eukaryota; kingdom Metazoa; phylum Mollusca; class Cephalopoda; order Sepiida; family Sepiidae; genus Ascarosepion; species Ascarosepion bandense. The sequence continues at coordinate 1,357,877 of JBBBDQ010001974.1, forward strand.
AATATGAATCTACCACAGTCCTTAGTCAACTCAAAAATTCCAGCTTATCTACTGATGCATCATTATCTACAAAAATCTATCTCAGTTGACTATCTTTCTTCCAAAACAGGAAGCAAAAGCGGCTAGAGATCAAAAGACTCACTGACAAATGAAACTTAAGACGAGTTTATCTACAAAAATCTATCTCAGTTGACTACCTTTCTTCCAAAACAGGAAGCAAAAGCGGCTAGAGATCAAAAGACTCACTGACAAATGAAACTTAAGACGAGTTTATCTACAAAAATCTATCTCAGTTGACTATCTTTCTTCCAAAACAGGAAGCAAAAGCGGCTAGAGATCAAAAGACTCACTGACAAATGAAACTTAAGACGAGTTTATCTACAAAAATCTATCTCAGTTGACTACCTTTCTTCCAAAACAGGAAGCAAAAGCGGCTAGAGATCAAAAGACTCACTGACAAATGAAACTTAAGACGAGTTTATCTACAAAAATCTATCTCAGTTGACTATCTTTCTTCCAAAACAGGAAGCAAAAGCGGCTAGAGATCAAAAGACTCACTGACAAATGAAACTTAAGACGAGTTTATCTACAAAAATCTATCTCAGTTGACTACCTTTCTTCCAAAACAGGAAGCAAAAGCGGCTAGAGATCAAAAGACTCACTGACAAATGAAACTTAAGACGAGTTTATCTACAAAAATCTATCTCAGTTGACTACCTTTCTTCCAAAACAGGAAGCAAAAGCGGCTAGAGATCAAAAGACTCACTGACAAATGAAACTTAAGACGAGTTTATCTACAAAAATCTATCTCAGTTGACTACCTTTCTTCCAAAACAGGAAGCAAAAGCGGCTAGAGATCAAAAGACTCACTGACAAATGAAACTTAAGACGAGTTTATCTACAAAAATCTATCTCAGTTGACTACCTTTCTTCCAAAACAGGAAGCAAAAGCGGCTAGAGATCAAAAGACTCACTGAGAAATGAAACTTAAGACGAGTTTATCAACAAAAATCTATCTCAGTTGACTACCTTTCTTCCAAAACAGGAAGCAAAAGCGGCTAGAGATCAAAAGACTCACTGACAAATGAAACTTAAGACAAGTTTATCAACAAAAATCTATCTCAGTTGACTACCTTTCTTCCAAAACAGGAAGCAAAAGCGGCTAGAGATCAAAAGACTCACTGACAAATGAAACTTAAGACGAGTTTATCAACAAAAATCTATCTCAGTTGACTACCTTTCTTCCAAAACAGGAAGCAAAAGCGGCTAGAGATCAAAAGACTCACTGACAAATGAAACTTAAGACGAGTTTATCAACAAAAATCTATCTCAGTTGACTACTTTCTTCCAAAACAGGAAGCAAAAGCGGCTAGAGATCAAAAGACTCACTGACAAATGAAACTTAAGACCAGTTTATCTAAGTCTTTGTATGTGTTTTTCTTCTGTAAACTGTTTGTATTTACATTTATTAAAAGAATTAACTTATTTCTACTAATATTTCAATAAAACTTTTAAAAATAAAAATACACATCCACAAAATATCAATTTACACATACATTTTATATTCATATATATATATACATTATATTTATATCTCTATATATATAATAAATATTTTGTATATAAAATTATATATATAATTTTATATACAAAACCCTTTATTGGTAAAATGTGAATAAATTGCAGTTTTAAATTTTGCCACGATTAATGAAAGTTTACTTACTATATTACATTCACAATGATAGAAAAAGGGTCAATTTATTATAATGAACCAGAAAGTACATGCCATGCTTTATCTTTAGATTAAATCAAAAATGGAGTATTGCTGCCATATCCTCATTTTCCAGTCCTAAGTCATTTATATGACCTTAGGGGGGTGATTTATTTTCCACCCTGTAGATTCTTACCCTGCAGAAACATCACTAGCCTATTTCGGTGACAAATGTAGAAACATTCTTCATTTTTTTTTCTTAATCATATCACCCCAAGCAAGGCGGTAACACCACTGATGTGCAGGGGGCTACGTAAGAGTGAAAAGATTGGAAAAGAGAAAGCCGGAAACCACATCCTAAACAGGGAACAAGGGATGAGCCTCTTCACCTGTTCAATAGACGTGGGTGGAGTGTGAACGGGGCGATAGTTTAGTCTATCTTCTTACACTATTTACATTATTCAGACTATTGTCCTCATCTTTGTTGCCATGTGTACGATATTTTGGCTGTTGCTACGCTCTGGCCTTCTTCAGGTGCTGGGAATTTCAATCCGAACTCTTTATTACAATCACTGGGGTATATCATTCTTATTCTTTAAATAAAGTGTTTGGTTTGAAATTCCTAGCACCTGAATAAGTCCAAAGTGTACAATGGCCGAAATGTCATACAAATGGCAACAAAGATGAGTACAATAATCCAAATAATGTAAATAGTATAAATACTATCTCATCTCATAAATATAGACAAATCCTTCATTTTTAGTTCTTCCAGTTCAGACCTTCACAGCTAACACCTATTATGTCCATGGAGTCCATTCCCTATCATTTCCTCAGTGTTTCAAATGCCAAGAGAAAGTATCACAGAGGTAGCTTTTTACTAAGAACTGCAATTTTTTGGAATAGATTCCCATGTAGATAATACCCATAAACTGCAATCTTAATCTTTTCAAGACAAGTCAAGGGACAATTCTTATCTATCCTCCATATCCTCATTATCTCCACATTCTATCTTCTCTTCTTACTTTCATATCAATATCACACACCTCATTCAGTAACGATCTAACTTGAATGGCTTTTGAGTTTTGTATTGTGGTGCAGTGGATATCGACTTGGAACGAGAAATCGGGGAGCCAAGTTCGAATTCCAGCTGAATTCATTGCATTCACTTACGCGCAAATACCCTTGGGAAAGGTATTAATCCGTCTCTTCCTTCCAGTTATGGGTTAAATAACAGGACAGATTGGGTTCTATAGCCATGGCTGGTAACCAGTCTACCGCAGAAAGCAATGGCAACCTACTGCGGGATAATCTTCTGCCCAGTCAGTCATGTCTCTCTCGAGACATGATCGCCCAAGCGTGTTTCACATATGGCACTTAACTGACTGAAAGGGGGATCATAGTAAAAAAAAAAGACTGCAATTTAACTAACCAGAAAATATATCATGGCTAAAATTTTACTTTGAGAAGAAATGAGCGAAATGTAAAGAATAAAACAAAAGAAATAATGACACACCCTATACCAGCATGAAGTGACAGATAAAATGAGATAGAGGTTTAAAGAGATTCAGAAAACAAAAGCTAAAAACAACTATTTCATGTATACTGAAGAAATTTTACAATTTGTTCCTCATTTGCTTATAAATAGAATACTATTAGGCAATTTGGCCTTCTTTGAAACTTAAATAAATTGCAAGTTAATGAAATGACAAGTTTTAAAATAAGGATCAAATACTAGCACATCCTCTACACATTACACTAGGAGAAATAAATTGCAGGTTATTGAAATGACAAAGTGTTTTGAGAAGGATCAAACACTAGATCCTCAAAAGCTCATCTTCTATTCTATACATAACATTAGGAGAACTAAATAGTAGGTTATCTGATCAAGACTTTCATGCAGTTGCTATGCAAGACTCCAAAATCATTCAGAAATATCAAAACTGTCAGTAGTACACAACTGTTTTTTTTAAAGATCACTTGTCCTGAGCAAGTAAAACCTGTGAGACTAGGTAAAAATCATCTTTCCTTGAACATTGTAGACTAGTATGATAGAATGACAGAATCAAAAACAAAAAAATGTACCAAATAACAAAAAACCACATCATTTGAAGGGTGATAACTATCAGACTTGAAAAATCAATTTTCTTGAAAAATTATTTTAAGAGCACAATTTTATAAATTACAACTGAAAAAAAACGCACCCATCAATACTGGAAGGAGTAATAACAGCTACTGGACATGAGAAACCTATTTTCCTGAAAAATTATTTTAAGAGCAAGATTTTATAAATTACAACTGAAAAGAAAGCATCCATCAATATTGGAAAGAGCAATAACAGCTACTAGACTTGAGAAACCTATTTTCCTGAAAAATTATTTGAAGAGCAAGATTTTATAAATTACAACTGAAAAGAAAGCAGCCATCAATATTGGAAAGAGCAATAACAACTACTGGACTTGAGAAACCTATTTTCCTGAAAAATTATTTTAAGAGCAAGATTTTATAAATTACAACTGAAAAGAAAGCATCCATCAATATTGGAAGGAGCAATAACAGCTACTGGACTTGGGAAACCTATTTTCCTGAAAAATTATTTGAAGAGCAAGATTTTATAAATTACAACTAAAAAGAAAGCATCCATCAATATTGGAAAGAGCAATAACAACTACTGGACATGAGAAACCTATTTTCCTGAAAAATTATTTTAAGAGCAAGATTTTATAAATTACAACTAAAAAGAAAGCATTCATCAATATTGGAAAGAGCAATAACAGCTACTGGACTTGAGGAACCTATTTTCCTGAAAAATTATTTGAAGAGCAAGATTTTATAAATTACAACTGAAAAGAAAGCATCCATCAATATTGGAAAGAGCAATAACAGCTACTGGACTTGAGAAACCTATTTTCCTGAAAAATTATTTGAAGAGCAAGATTTTATAAATTACAACTGAAAAGAAAGCATCCATCAATATTGGAAAGAGCAATAACAGCTACTGCACATGAGAAACCTATTTTCCTGAAAAATTATTTGAAGAGCAAGATTTTATAAATTACAACTAAAAAGAAAGCATCCATCAATATTGGAAAGAGCAATAACAGCTACTGCACATGAGAAACCTATTTTCCTGAAAAATTATTTGAAGAGCAAGATTTTATAAATTACAACTGAAAAGAAAGCATCCATCAATATTGGAAAGAGCAATAACAGCTACTGGACTTGAGGAACCTATCTTTCTGAAAAATTATTTTTAGTGAGAAATTTGATAAATTTTGACTGAAAGTAATACTGGCTGCTGGGTCAATGAATGACAAACTTTCACCTTATAAGAGAATGGCTAACATTACCATTAACATGGTCAAAACTATCATAAGAGAATATTAATTTCTAGCCTTTCATTTACTGTCTCTTGCTTCTAACTTTGTTGCATATTGTATCATTAATTGCCTAATAGTTGTAATAACAAAATTAGATTGATTGATTGATAAGTTTTTAGTGGATTATCAACTTTTGCTTGTTATTAAAACTCAGTAAATATTTTTAGATACTAAATATCTTTTGAGATAATAATGCTTTTAGTGACACAAGTCTTACTAATTAATCCATAGCAGGGTATGGATAAGTGAAGGATTCTTACTTTTCTCATGCGTATTTGTGTGTAAGTAAATATAATGAATCCAACAAAAAATCAGAACTTGGCTCTTCAATTAACAATTCCAACCTATTATCCATTATACTATCTGAAAATCTGAAAATCTGAAAACCTGAAAATCTGAAAACCTGAAAATCTGAAAATCTGAAAACCTGAAAATCTGAAAATCCAAGATTACAGCAGCTGGTATTCTTAAATGGTCACCCATCTAGGTACTGACCAGGCTTGATGTTGCATAACTTCAGTGATTGTACATTACAAGAAGCAGTGATTCAACTTTCAAAGGCTGTAAGCCAATAAAAGAATTAATAAATATAGGCATTTTGATTAAGTCTTGTTTAACGAATGTGTTTTTGGTTATTGTACTAAAACTTTTATATACCAAAATTTGGTTAGTGTATACATAATATTTGATTAGTTTGGTAAAACATTCTTCAGTTTAACCAGTGATTGAAAATTGATTTTTTTATATTTACCAATGTAAGCATTAGCAGCACTAATTCAAGGATTCCTGTAGTCTTAAGGTTTTCAGAGTTTGTAATTGTAATACTTTCATTCTTCCACATATTTGATTCTTATTAGTTTTCTATAGTCTCTTCATCTTTTCCTTGCTTTTTATTAAAACATTTTAGCTGATCACTTCATCTTTAGATGTTAAATTTGTGTAATACCTGAAGTTGTCTATAGATTGTGACATGAAGTATTTTCATTCTTCCACATTTGATTTGCTTAGTTTTCTATAGTCTCTTCATCTTTTCCCAAGCTTTTTATTAAAAAATATTTGTTTGATCACTTCATCTTTAGATGTTAAATTCCTAGTAATACTCCTGAAGTTGTCTAGTGATTGTGACATGAAGTATTTTTATTCTTCCACATATTTGATTCTTATTTGTTTTCTATAGTCTCTTCATCTTTTCTCTGCTTTTTATTAAAAACACTAGCTGATCACTTCATCTTTAGATGTTAAATTCCTATAATATTCCCCTGAAGTTGTTCAGTGATTGTGACATGAAGTATTTTCATATTCTTCCACATATTTGATTCTTATTTGTTTTCTATAGTCTCTTCATCTTTTTTCCTTGCTTTTATTAAAACATTTTGTTGATCACTTCTTCTTCAGATGTTAAATTCCTAGTAATACCCTGAAGTGTTCAGTGATTGTGACACAAGGCTTTTCATTCTTCCATATTTGATTCTTATTTGTTTTCTATGTCTCTTCATCTTTTCCTTGCTTTTTATTAAAACATTTTAGTTGATCAGCTTCTTCTTGATGTTAAATTCCTAGTAATACCCCTGGTTGTCTAGTGATTGTGACATGAAGTATTTTCATTCTTTCACACATTTGATTCTTATTTGTTTTCTATAGTCTCTTCATCTTTTCCTTGCTTTTTATTAAAACATTTTAGCTGATCACTTCTATCTTTAGATGTTAAATTCCTAGTATTACCTTTGTGTTGTCTAGTGATTGTGACATGAAGTATTTTCATCTTTCCATATATATTTGATTCTTATATTTGTTTTTTGCAGTCTCTTCATCTTTTCCTTGCTTTTTATTAAAACATTTTAGCTGATCACTTCATCTTCCGTTAAAATTCCCAGTAATACCCCAGTTGTCTAGTGACTTTCCATACAAGTATTTTCATTCTTCCACATATTTGATTCTTACTTGTTTTCATAGCCCCTTTCATCTTTTCCTTGCTTTTTATTAAAACATTTTAGCTGACTTCACTTCATCTTTAGATGTTAAATTCCTAGTAATACCCTGAAGTTGTTCAGTGATTGTGACATGAAGTATTTTCATTCTTTCACATATTTGATTCTTATTTGTTTTGTAGTCTTCATCTTTTCCCTTGCTTTTTATTAAAACATTTTAGCTGGATCACTTCATCTTCTCCGATGTTAAAATTTCTAGTAATACCCCTGAAGTTGTTCAGTGATTGTGACATGACGAATTTTCATTCTTCCACATATTTGATTCTTATTTGTTTTCTATAGTCTCTTCATCTTTTCCTTTCTTTTTATTAAAACATTTTAGCTGATCACTTCTTCTCAGATGTTAAATTCCTAGTAATACTCCTGAAGTTGTCTAGTGATTGTGACATGAAGTATTTTCATTCTTTCACATATTTGATTCTTATTTGTTTTCTATAGTCTCTTCATCTTTTCCTTGCTTTTTATTAAAACATTTTAGCTGATCACTTCTTCTCAGATGTTAAATTCCTAGTAATACTCCTGAAGTTGTCTAGTGATTGTGACATGAAGTATTTTCATTCTTCCACATATTTGATTCTTATTTGTTTTCTATAGTCTCTTCATCTTTTCCTTGCTTTTTATTAAAACATTTTAGCTGATCACTTCATCTTCCGATGTTAAATTTCTAGTAATACTCCTGAAGTTGTCTAGTGATTGTGACATGAAGTATTTTCATTCTTCCACATATTTGATTCTTATTTGTTTTCTATAGTCTCTTCATCTTTTCCTTGCTTTTTATTAAAACATTTTAGCTGATCACTTCATCTTCAGATGTTAAATTCCTAGTAATACTCCTGAAGTTGTCTAGTGATTGTGACATGAAGTATTTTCATTCTTTCACATATTTGATTCTTATTTGTTTTCTATAGTCTCTTCATCTTTTCCTTGCTTTTTATTAAAACATTTTAGCTGATCACTTCATCTTCAGATGTTAAATTCCTAGTAATACTCCTGAAGTTGTCTAGTGATTGTGACATGAAGTATTTTCATTCTTCCACATATTTGATTCTTATTTGTTTTTTATAGTCTCTTCATCTTTTCCTTGCTTTTTATTAAAACATTTTAGCTGATCACTTCATCTTTAGATGTTAAATTCCTAGTAATACTCCTGAAGTTGTCTAGTGATTGTGACATGAAGTATTTTCATTCTTCCACATATTTGATTCTTATTTGTTTTCTATAGTCTCTTCATCTTTTCCTTGCTTTTTATTAAAACATTTTAGCTGATCACTTCATCTTCAGATGTTAAATTCCTAGTAATACTCCTGAAGTTGTCTAGTGATTGTGACATGAAGCATTTTCATTCTTCCACATATTTGAATCTTATTTGTTTTCTATAGTCTCTTCATCTTTTCCTTGCTTTTTATTAAAACATTTTAGCTAATCACTTCTTCTTCAGATGTTAAATTCCTAGTAATACTCTAAATTTTTTAAAGATTGTGACATGAAGTATTTTTATTTTTTCATATATTCTAAAATTAATTTTCAATATTTTGTTACATTTTATTACAATACATTTACTTGTCTGTTCTTGATATATTATGGAGTTTAGAAATTTAACTGAACCTTGAATAAGTCTTGTACTATTATACTTTATGGCAGAGGCCCACTATTCTTAGATGTTGCTTAATTAATTTAGCTTATCAGGACTGTTTTGATAAATTAATGTTCATATCTTTAACCAATCCACTTTTGTCTTTTTCTTTCAACTTCATTGTATTGTTGACTATTTAGTAAATGTAGTTCTAGCTGTTATTATAATAGTCTTAAATTATTCTGATGCCCTTAAAAATATGTTAACATGAAAATGCATTTGTAGCTTCAATTTCACCTGTGGTATTGTTTTTCAAATTGATTAGTCATTATTCTGAAAGTCTGTCCAACAGGCAAAAATTGTGGTTCATCTAATAAATAATAATACAAGAATCAAAACACAATTCTTCTTGGAGTGCCATGAGTAACCAAAGAGGAATGCCCAGCTAATTATGGTAGATATTATTGTTACTGATATTTTGAAATAAATAGATGAATGAAGGTTATTATCATCATCCTCATTATCCTACTGAAAAAACCACAAATCAAACCTCTATATAATTGATATATTGGTTTGGTATTGTTGACAGGCCATGAAGGGTTAACATAAAAACCAATTATGCTAAAAAAAAGACATTCAGAAATATGTTGTCCCTATTGGGGAAAGAGCAAAGCTATTAAGTTAACTGGCTTAATATTTCATTGCATCATTTGTCAGGAATTTCTGGAAATCAGAGGATGAATACTTGCTTTTTTTCACATTATAGAGAATAGCTTATTTTAACTATATCACTCACTTTATAGAAAGATTGTTGAACCTTTTCTACTTTTGTTTGCTAATGCCAAAAAAAGGGGTCATGCATAAACTCTGAAAACAGTTCTACTGAATGTTTTAAAAGGAATGTTTTCATAAATTTTTGACCTACTGAGCATGACTATCATTTATTAGGTATGCTATTAAGAAGGAAGACAATGACTTGTATAAAATACACTATTGACTATTGTCCTCATCTTTATGGCTATGTTTACGATGTTTCAGACGTTGTACACTTTGGCTTTCTTCAGGTGGTAGGAATTTTGAACCAAACTCTTTATTACAATTCCTGGGGGCATATCATTCTCATTCCATGTGTGATGCCACTTCTGGTAGGCATGTAGTTATCTCCCTTTGGCTTAACTCTCTAAGTTATTCGTTCACCAATGCTGTAGTGTGAGGACACATGGCTCAGTGAATATAGATATTGGTTAGTTCCAGTAACTTGACCCAAAGAGTTGTAAGTTCAATACCAGGCTACAGTGAACAAATAATTTAGAGAATTAAGTCAAGGGGAGATAACTATATGGCTATCAGAAGTAGCATCATACATGGAATGAGAATGATATACCCCAGTGATTGAAATATCTATGGCTATATTGTATTGAATACACCGGTTTCCATCCGATCACCGAAGTTAAGCATCATCAAACCTGGTCAGTACTTAAATGGGTGACCATTTGGGAATACCAGGTGCTGTAAACATCAGGACTAAAAATGGTCTACCGGTCCTCCAGGTTTGGAGGTTGGGTGCAGGGGTAACAACCCTGCCCCATAAAACAGTTTGTTACAGAAACAGCAACAAAAAGTTGCTGCCCTCTGCACCATCTGGGTGTGATGGATAAATGATGATGAGTGATCGAAATAAAGAGTTTGATTCTAAATTCCTAGCACCTGAAGAAGGCCGGAGTGTACAACGATTGTAAACATGGCAATAAAGATGAGGACAGTAGTCTGAACAATGTAAACAGAATAAATATTACCTCATATCAGAAGTATAGACAAATATTGTATAAAATATTTCACTAAATAGAATTGATAAGCACATATAAAGTGCTGATAATTATGGTGGCAAAGAATGAATAAAAAAAACCCCTAAACAACTAATAATTTAAAGAAGATAAATTTAATCAAACCAAATCTATGTATAGTTATATTGGACAGACCACTACATGCCTATCAAGAAGACCCACATTACATCTATCTAATATCTATAGCTCAATTAAGACTCATTTAAACACATGTGAAAACCTATCAGGCTTCATCTGCAACATACTTGTAAAATATACAAGTATAATAATCTCATCCACATGTAAAAAAAGACTAAAATAATGGAAGCATTGTTAATAAAAAAAGAAAAAAACCAACACTCAATAACATCGACTATGAATACGGCTACAACATGACGGCTGTGTTTATTAAAAAAAAATTCCCATCACTCTATGAACATACATACAAAAATCTACACATTCAGTTAAAAATAATAAAACATAATCGACTGTGGCTAATAGAATAGTTGCAAGCACTTGGATATACAGAACAGTTGAACAATTTTTACACTATACCCAGAAAAGAAAACACTTGTATGAATGCAAGAAAAATTAAATAAAAAGCTCAATTGCAGTACCTTATCAATTGTCTTTAATGGAACTTATATAAAGAGAAATTACTGCCCAAATACACAATATATCTGTGAGGACATTCACTTTTGTAGTTGAGGAGACATGAGTTTCTACTTATGGGATTTTTTAAAAGCTCAAGTATTAAAATGACAATTTTTAGTATCAACTAAAATGTCAAAGGAATGTTGATTGATAAATATTTCTTTTGAGTTTTATTTAATTTTTCTTTTCTTACAAAAGTTTTATTTTTACTTTTATTTCTTATTCTATACAAAGTAGAAATTTGAAAATTCTGAAGACTTTTCATATACCAATTGATATTTTAATTTGAAACAGACACCTGCAAGAAATTAACTCATACATTAAAACTAGAATAAAAAATGTTAAAGGAATTTTTCTTGAAAACTTTTCATTTTTTTGTATTAAAAGAAAACTGACAAAAATCCTGCCTAAATTGCACAACAGTTTTCTTTCATGAATGTTTATTTAAAGTTCAGAAATACCATGACCTTTTTTTATCCACAAATAGTGTTTTGGGGGTTTTTGCCAAATTCAAAAAGAATATCCATGGGACATCTCAAATTAATAAATTGCAAAAAATGTGTGTGTGTGTGTGTGTGTGTGTGTGTGTGAGAGAGAGAGAGAGAGAGAGAGAGAGGGGGGGTTGTTTAATAAAACTTGATTGTTAAAAGGTGAAACAGAAATTTTTCAAGCAGCGACTTCTTGCCTTTCAACATGTCTTTTCTTTTTTATCTGCTCTCTTTCTCACTCTTAAGGATTATAGAATTGTGTTGTATACCAGAATGCATAGGTTTCATTGGAATTAGAAAAAAAAAAGTATATTTTGGAACTATTTTAAATTAGGGAGTATACGAAAAAAAGGAAATTATAATAAAATGATTTACATTAGTCACATTATAAACAAGCACTTGCCATCAGTCAGTTAAGTGCCATATGTGATACACACTTGGGTGATCATGTCTCTTTCAATTCATGGCTGACTAAGCAGAAAATTTTCCTGTGGTAGGCTGGTAACCAGTCTACAGCAGAAAGAGATGGAAACCTACTGTGGGAAAATCTTCCCCAGATATGGGTTAAATTTGTCTATATTTCTGAGATGAGGTAGTATTTGCAGTATTTACATTATTCAAACTATTGTCCTCATCTTTCTTGCCATTTGTACAATGTTTCAGCCATTGTATGCTTCAGCCTTCTTCAGGTGCTAGGAATTTCGAACCAAACACTTTATTACACTCACTGGGGTATATGAATTCCATTCCTTGCGTAATATTGCCTCTTTTGGACATCATGAGTTATCTCTCTTTAATGCTGTAAGTTACTTGTTCACCACTGCTGTAGCCTGGTACTGAACTCACAACTCTTTTGGTCAAGTTCCAAGAACTAACCAATGACTATATCCATGGAAAATCATTGATTCTCAAAAAATTGTTAAAAAATATTCACTTGTGAAAAAAAAGAAAAAAAAGAATTATTCTTACAATCCAAAACATATTTTGGATTTAAATAACCCACAGTGGGTTGATAAGCCATTAAAAACAAATCATTCATGCAATCAGTTACATATATACACATACACACACACATATATATATATTCTTACATATATGTATATACACATATAGAGCCAAGTTTACATTTACATATATGCAAGGTGAATGTGAGGATGGTTTAATGAACAGCAACTCAGAATGAGAAACTAGAGAGACAAGGTTCTAGTTAGGTTTGATACATTCACTTATGTGCAAATACCCTTGGAAAAGACATGAAGCCATATTCCCCTGCCAGTCATGAGTTAAATAGTAAGACATGTATCTAGAAAAATCATTGTTATTCTCAAATAACTGTTAATGCAATATTCACTAACCCCAGAAAGATTCAATTTCTTCCAATTTAAAATATGTTTGAGTTTGAAATAAGCTACAAATGCTTGATAGGATAAAAAAAAACAAACAAACCAATTTAGTTTATAAACACTAATCTTAATCACCTTTATGTCCGTTATTTGTTTATGCTTTCTCAATGTTACCAAATCTAGGGACTGAACTTACAATTCTCAACGAACCTAATATATTTTAACCAATGCTTTATTTCTCTAAAAGAAAAATTGTTTCTTAAACAATTGAACCTGTATTTTGTATTGTTGATTTTGTGATCAGAATATTTTGGTCTGTCTATTGTAAAGCCATTTTTCAGTTGTATATTAGATAATGAAAATCAAGGAGAAAGCGAGCAATTAAATGGATTTATGAAAATATGGTAACACAAAGAAACATTTAGTTATTAGAAAAAAAGCTTGGAAAATGTTTTTTAGTTTGAATATTTGAATATTTTTATTTCTTCCATACATTAGCTTACCTAGAAGGACTCTTTATACAGAAATTCACAAAAGAAAATATTATTTTACAAATACTTTTTGGATAACTGAATCACATTCTTCATATGCTTGATGTTGTTAACACAATACCTCAGTTGACTTATTATTCAGCTCCCATTAAGTGTATATATCATGAAATACACAAAATAAAACCTTCTTTCCACAGAAAATGTATTGCAATGGGCAGGGCTAGTGGGAGGATTTTGTGCTTCCCTAAATCTATGATATGGGGCTCCCTACTTTACTATATCTCAATTTTCATAATGTAGCATTTGTATAAAATACACATTTTATTGTAGCCTAATTATGTACAATATCTGTTATATAGGTAAACAATTCAACTAGAAAAAAAGAAAATAAACAAAATGTATTTAAATACAAATTAGAGACATGTCATAATAGATCATTCGACCTTAAATAAATCAACAATGTTTTGCAGCAATTTTAACATCAACTTAAGAGTTTGTTGTTAAATGTTGAATAATTTTAACACATTCAACATTATGAATAAAAATTTAGTGAATTTTATATAGTGATTTTATGGATTTGGTTTACTAGAATGACTTCAAAATCTGTGAAAATTTTTCATTCTTTAATTGTCAGTTGTGCTTAGTTTTATTTCTAATGTATATAAATTTAGATAGAAGTAAAAAAGAAAACAAATATTAATAAGTTAGAAAGGGTCACAAATTATTGGCCATGACCCCCTATCAGGCTCAGCAAAGTCAGTGAGCTTGGGGGTAGTACACATCAGTCCTGGCAATGAGAATGTTGGCACTTAATATATGAACCGCGTGCTAAGTACACTATATCTCCACCCACTCAAAAATCCAAAATGATACCAAATTACTTTTGAAAATCTAGAACTTCTAAATTTTGAATTTTGCCATTTGAAACGTTTTGAATAATTTTAAAAATGACTCAGATTAAATTTAGCTACTAATGAGCTACTAATGAGAACTAAATCAAAATTTAGTAGCACTGGGTTTTCAAATATTACCCAATTCCCTACTTGTAACCCAATCTGGTAATCCTGCTGTTAGATCATTAATATTATTAATATTATTAATATTAATATTTGATTAACAAAAAGGTGTGTATTAAGTGGGAATTCGCTTTTTATTTATAACCATGTAATGAACGGGTCAACCACTTTTTTCTAAGATATGTTCCACATATTTCCTTACTATAGAAATTATATTTGTAGACAATATTACCAGACTGAAATAGTTTTGAAAACCTAGCACGACTAAATTTGGAACTTCATTACTTAACAAATTTTAGATTTGTTTTTATTATTTTATTTTTTACTGATATTTACCTATACAAGGCCCAAGAGCTACTCAAGGTAGTTGGTTAGAGAAAGAGGTTGAGTGAATGGTACAAGTAAGAGATAAGAGGCACAGTTTATAAGGATAGGTGGGAAAGATAACAGCTAACCATAGACTTGGAAAGGTTAAGAGTTACTCAAAGTACAAAGATACTGAATATGATTTTTGTATGAGAGCAAGAGAAAAGGTAAGAAGAGCAGTTTATGAGGATTTGTGGGAAATATAATGGTTAACCCTATATTTGATAAGTTTAAGATTATAGTAAGATTTTAAATATAATATGGACTAACATGAGTTACTAATAAAAAGAAAGACAATTCAAAATTTAGTAGTTTTTTTTTTTTAATCATATCAGCCCGAGCAAGGCGATAATGCCACTGATGTGCAGGGGGCTACGTAAGAGTGAAAAGATTGGAAAAGAGAAAATCGGAGACCACATCCTAAATAGGGAACAAGGGATGAGCCTCTTCACCTGTTCAATAGACATGGATGGAGTGTGAACCGGTGATAGTTTAGTCTATCTACTCCAATTGAAAAAAAAAAAAAAAAAAAAGGAGTGAGAAGATTGGAAAAGAGAAAGCCGGAAACCACATCCTAAACAGGGAACAAGGGATGAGCCTCTTCACCTGTTCAATAGACATGGATGGAGTGTGAACCGGGTGAGTGGGTGGAGTGTGACTGAATTTTTAAATATTATTCTACTGTTTTCTACTCGTGGTTCAATCTAGCAACCCTGTTCCAAACTATACATGAAATATACATTTGACAAGAGTTGAATGTATTAACAATCTTAATTATACATGTTGAAATTTTCTTTATAGCTTTGCAGCAAGAAATAAATCGGTTATCTTGTTTTCTCCTCTATTGGTCTTTGAGTCTTTTAATATCTTTACTCTTGCAAATGCCGCTAAATTTCTCATCCACATTTCTGCATGTTCTAGGTCATCCAGTAAAATCATGGATCCTATTGGTGACATCATTGTTATGTTTTGTATATCAATGTGAGTAGCAGTGGTCGTAGCACAGCTCTGTGTGCCCTCTGTGCCGGCAGACTATTTTCTGTCCTACTCCTCCAAGTACTCTCTCTATATATACTGATCTCTTCACTTGTATATAATGCTACAATACAAAAAAAAAGTATCTCAATTCTGTAGTTTTATTCCGAGATTACGTATTACTGGAATATGGTTGTTTTGATAATTGGCACTTGGACACAATCTTAACAACATAAGATATTCAGATGGCACAGTTTTGATAGCAGACACTGAAAAAAAAACTGCAGAAACTCCTAGAGAAGACAGAAAGGAAAGGGTGAAGAAGAACTAACTATCAATTGTAAGAAGACAGAATATATGATTGTCAGCAAGTGGAGCAGCCCAAAATGTGAAATACAAATTGGAATTACCAAAATCAAGCAAAGATAAAAATTTAAATATCTGGGAAGTGTTTTAATAAAGAATAAAAAATATGATAATGAAATCTGAAGAGACATTGAAAAAGCGAAAGATGCCTTCATATTGAAGTATTAAACAACAGGAAAATTTCTTTAGAAACAAAGAAAAGGTGCTGAACAATACAATATTAAGCCTACTATATGACAATGAGTGCTAGACTATCACCTCACCACCAAAGAAGAGACTTGAAGGAACATAAATGTGGTACTACAGATGGATGTATAGAATACCATGGACTGAACATGTGAGCAATGAGGAAGTGTCAAGGAAAATGGAAACAAAAAGGACACTTCTACTTAACATCAGAAAGAGGGAGTTAAAATTTCTAGAGCATATAACAAAGAAAGAAGTCTGAGAGAATTTGACACCCACAGGACATATTAGAGGCAAGAGTGGGAGATATAGAAAAAAGTTTTATTTACCAAACTTGGGAGAGATTATGAAAAGGCAAACTTTACTAAGAACTAAAAATAATAAAAGTAAAACTGGTTTAAATGGTATCATAATAATACCCACTATCTATTTTGATTATGTTCAGTTCTTTTCAACATAATGTATTGTGTAGGTAACAGGCAAAATTGCTACATTTAACTGAATCTTATTTTATTTTGCAATAGTAGACACACAGGCTAATTCAACTAAAATTTGTGGAACTACTTAATATAATCACAAAGGAATCTCAAATTAGAATGAAAGAAACTCACTTGATGTAAATATAATTTTTTTTTAAGAATTAGCACTAAATGAGATACCAGAATTAAAAAAAAAAACAACAAAAAAAAAACCAACTTCAAATCAGTCAATGAAAAAAAAAAGCATAAAAAACATTTTACACCAATCAAAATATCCAAACCATTTTCAAAAGGTCAGTCTTTTGAAATTGATAAAAACAGTTAAATAGATTGATATTTACAATCAGAAAGAGACTACTGAAGTTTGTGGAATGTGAAATGGGAAAAGAAGGCTTGAGAAATTGATATACTGAAGGCAAGAGAAATAGAAACAAACACTGTTTAATATGTTACTGGTCCGGTGCTCCTTGGCAGCTAGGATACAGTCGTTTTCTCACTGATGTAGTGTGGCTTTCCTGTATCTCTTCTACAAATACTTTTACAGCTTCTGCTCTGATGAACTTAGCTCACTGGTACCCCCTATATACGAATTTCCTCGAGCCACAAAATTAGCAACTAGGTCCCACCCTTTTACTGTGAAACCAATAAGATGTAGATGCAAATTCTACTCCAGCAGCTTCTTTTCTCGCACTTCTCACCTGTGGAATTCTCTTCTGCAAACTTGCTTTCCCGACAGTTACAATCTCCAAGAATTTAAATGTAAAGTCAATAGTCATCTCCTGTCTCACTAACTTACATCCTCTCTCATGCCTCTTCTTCATCCACCCCACTCTCATCAGTAATCTCTTCCCTCTCTTATTCTCTTCCTGACACCCCCTGCAACCTCTCCCTCCTCATAACATTCCTCCTTGTCCACCCCACTCTCATCAGCAATCTCTTCCCTCTCCTATTCTCTTCCTGACACCCCCTGCAACCTCTCCCTCTTCATAACATTCCTCCTATGTAACCCCCTGCACAACAATGGTAGTAAAACACCTTGCTTGGGGTGACATGATTATAAAAAAAAAAAATGTATGTCAGAAGAGAGACAAAAGAATGATGATAAATAGTTTAAGAGTAATAAAAGACAACAAGTTGAGGAAAGCCATGATCACCCACTTCTTGAAAAGTGATGAGGCACAAATGAAAATAGATTGAAATAAAGTATTTGTTATATTTCCATTGGGACAAATGTCACTCAGAATGGTGAACTTGCAAGTATAGTTAGAATCTCTTTGATAAATTATTATAGATAATGTAGTTAGTATTGGGTTGTCTGGAAGGTTCATGCTGATTTTTAGTTGTTCTTGTTCCAACACATTAGAACATGTCAAATTTATCGAAAAATATAATATGCTTATATTTCTGATTAGAGCACACTTCAAACTATTTCTTGAAAAAGAAAGTTTGAAATTACTTAATTCGT
Organism: Ascarosepion bandense; assembly: GCA_037127315.1. Taxonomy (NCBI): domain Eukaryota; kingdom Metazoa; phylum Mollusca; class Cephalopoda; order Sepiida; family Sepiidae; genus Ascarosepion; species Ascarosepion bandense. Next base: position 1,376,178 of record JBBBDQ010001974.1, read on the forward strand.
TGCAATCTTGCATCCCTGTGAAAATGGAAGATTATCAGGTGCATTTTAAACACTTGATGCCTTTTTTATTAAAGGCATAAAATGACTCGCAAGAAACAAAAAAGATACGTGCTACATACGGTGAAGGTGATTTAACTGACAGAGCTATACAAAAGAGGTTTAGAGTTGGTGATTGTAGTCTTACTGATGAAGAACTCTCAGGCAGACCTCCCCACCAAACTACAGATGATGACCAAATCAAGACATTGATTGTGGGAATTGGCAGAAACACTAAATTTATCAAAATCTACTATCCATGAGTATTTAGTGAAGATTGGGCTCTCAAATTGCTATGATGTTTGGGTATCACATGATTTGAGTGAAAAGAATCCTCATCTACCTGATTTCTCGTTCCAAGCCAATATCCACTGCACCACAACATAAAGTGTCATATTTTGATATTATGCTGCATTGTTCTCTTTCACAACACAAATTTTCAACATTTTAATTTTAATTTTCAGTTTTGATTGAGCAATATTGACCCACCTACAATCATATTGTTTAACTAACTACCACTCCTTAATTTTCTAAATAATAATTCATTTTTTATTTTCTAGATAAATTATTTTCACCATTTATTTTCAAAATATCACATGATATATACACACACATCTTCTTCTGTGTGTCCTGTCCCTTCAGGACGTAGGTGATCATGGCTTTCCACGTTTTCCTCTGAGCACACCTTCTCCTGTTACACCATGCAACCCTCGTTCCATCATCCATCTGATTAAGTCCTTCAAATATATTATCCATTGCTTTCCTCTGTCTCTTTTTCCCTCTATCTGGCCTGTTAATATCAGGTTCTCCAGGCCCTCATTGCATGTCCCAGGAACTTCAGTATTAATGCTCAGTATTAATTTCCTTTTGCTTCCATCATTTCAAAGACTTCATCATTGCTCACATGCTCAATCCATGATATTCGCAGCATCCTTCTGTAGAACCACATTTCAGTTGCTTCAAGTTTTTCCTTAATTTTTGATGATATTGTCTAACATTCACTGCCATATTGAAGGATGGACAGCATGTAGCAATCCAGTACTCTCTTCCTTGTTTCTAGTGAAATTGTCCTGTTCCTTAATACCTTACTCAACTTCTGGAATGCTTCCTTTGCTATGCCAATTTGCCTTCGGATCTCTGTGTCGCACTTTCTGTCTTCTGTTATAACACTTCCCAAGTATTTAAATTTTTGTACCTGTCTGATTCTAGTATCCCTGACCTTTATTTGGCATATTGGGCTGCTCTTTTTACTGATGACTGAGCATTTGGTTTTCTTGCAGTTTATTTCTAGTCCTTTCTTGCTAATTTCTTCAGCTACCTTCTGTAGGAGGTCTTGTAGTTTCCTTTCTGTATCTGCTATCAGCACTGTATCATCTGCACATCTTAGGCTGTTTAAATTGTGGTCTCCGATTACGAATACAGGCATAACTTCTAGGGTCCTCAAAATATTCTTGCTGTACAAGTTGAACAGATCTGGTGAAAAGACACATCCTTGTCTTACGCCCCTTTCTATCTTTGTATATCTACTCAATTCATTACCTGTCCATATGCAAGCGGTTTGCTGCCAGTAAAGATTCTTGATTACTCTCAAGTCTTTCCCAAATATGTGCAGGTTGCCAAGCATCTCTATCAGTTCCTTGTAGCGTATTTTGTCAAACGTCTTCGCATAATCAATAAAGCACAGGTATAAATCCTTCTTCATTTGTATTGCCCTTTCAGAGAGCATCCTAATCATAAATATGGCATTCCTTGTTCCTGTGTCTTTAACGAAACCACACTGTTCTTGTCCTACCTCTGGCCTGATTCTGCTTCTCGCTCTATTCATTAGGATTCGGACAATCAGTTTTGTTATATGGCTCATTAAACTGATGGTTTTGTGGAGTTTGCACTCGTTTGCTCCTGGCTTCTTAGCTAGTGCTATGAAGATAGACTTGCCGAGGTCATCTGGTATTACCTCACCATTATAAATTTCATTTATTATTTCTATAATTTTCTCTATACCAAATTTTTCCAGGGCTATCAGCAGCTCTATGACTATGCCATCTGGTCCAGCTGCTTTGTTTCTATTCAGTTTAGCTATTGCAGATTCCACTTCAGACTTTAATATTTCCAGTCTGTCCTCATCTTTGTGTATTAGTGGTTGCTCTCTCTCTGGTTGTGGAAAAGATCTTTTATATATTCTTCCCATCGTTGGAGTATTTCCTCTTTCTCTAAAATGATTACTTCGGGATAATCTTCTGCCCAGTCAGTCATGTCTTTTTCGAGACATGATCGCCCAAGCGTGTATCACGTATGGCACTTAACTAACTGAATATAATAGTTGGAAAGATAATTAAAACTTCTACTGGGCATAAAGTGGGGGATTGGTTTTCTATTGTTATGAAGTAATAAACAGATCCCCCACTAAATACTTCTTAATAATATAATACATCACTTCCCTCTTTAGCTATGAGTCAAATAACAGGACAGATTGGGTTCTATAGCTTTGGCTGGTAACCAGTCTACTGCAGAAAACAATGGCAACCTACTGCGGGATAATCTTTTGCCCAGTCAGTTATGTCTTGAAAGAGACATGATTGCTCAAAGCATGTATTACGTATGGCACTTTACTGATTGAAAGGAAATGTTCCTTTTATATTTTACTTCAACAATCTCTTTTTTTCCCAGTACTCAAATATGAGAGTAAGCTGGATAATTTTCCTGGCAGTTTGCTCATTTAATTTTATCCTGGCACACATTTTCACCATGATCAGAGTCTTTTGGCCACATTTTGTGCATGGGAGGAGGGCGACTCCTACATCTATCTCTGTGATGTCAAAATTTCTGACATCTAAAATATCTGAGAGAAGCCCGATATATAGCTCCACTTATCAACATTGTAGCCTATTTTGATTTTCAATGGAATTTTTGGTGAGTTAAAAGTAAGGATGTATGAATTTGTAAATACTTTTCCACTATTTCTTCTAGTCAGAATCCTTTGGTAATCAAAAACTTCCTTGCTACCCAAGGCAGATGAAATTTCATCTGATATTAAAAGAGAGAGCTCTCCACTTCTAATCACTCCCCTTGATGTATTCAGTCTTGTGTGAAGGAAACTTTTAATATTGATGTTGTTAAATGACTTCATTTTCATTAAAGATTCTCCTTGTTTTCTAGTTTTAACCTCCATCATCAAATTGCCATCTCTCATCTTTCTAACTGATTGGAGTAGATAGACTCAATTCGAGTAGATAGACTTAATGGAGTAAATAGACTCAATTGGAGTAGATAGACTAAACTATTGCCCGGTTCACACTCCACCCACATCTATTGAACTGGTGAAGAGGTTCATCCCTTGTTTCCTGTTTAGGATGCGGTTTCCAGTTTTTCTCTTTTCTAATCTTTTCACTGTTTTTTTTTTTCAATTGGAGTAGATAGACTAAACTATCGCCCAGTTCACACTCCACCCACATCTATTGAACAGGTGAAGAGGTTCATCCCTTGTTTCCTGTTTAGGATGAGGTTTCCGGTTTTCTCTTTTCTAATCTTCTCACTCTTATGTAGCCCCTGCACATCAGTGGCATTACCGCCTTGCTTGTTGTGATATGATTAAAAAAAAACCAAAAAAAAAAAAACCCTCAAATTAATCTGACTGGATATCACTTTTTTCAATCAAGAAAGGGAACAGTCTTGACAAAGGATTTTCTTCCAAAGACACTAGCACAAAAAATCTTGGAAAGTCTCAGCTAATGTTTTTAGGGGATCTGAGTATGAAAGCTACCACATGAGTTTTTCTTTTGATTCATAACTTATATGAATAAAATTTCACTGCCTGTGCTCCCCACTCACCTGAGAGATTACTGTTAAGACATGTCAAGGGGGAACCCAATTGCCTTGATAGATCAGGGCTACACAGACCAGTATACTCACACCTGTTGCAACATTTGTTTCATTATCCAATCTTTCAGTGAACAGAGTGAATAGTTAACAGCCATGTCCAACCCTAACCCTGTCTGTGCTTATTTCCCCTCAGCCAGTGCCTTCTAACACCTGTATATTAAGTTGAATATTATTCATCCATTAGGTTTTGGTGTACTGCTGCACATTTTATTTTCTCCCTACTTTTTGACTAGTCCATATATATTGTTGTATAATCATGAAAGTTTTCTAGTATTTTTCATGGTAGAATACTAGATACCATTGTTTCTTGGATATTTGATAGTGAAGTACCTAATTCTTTGGCAATAGGTTTCATCCTAAGTCCATATGGTTGCATGACATTTTCTGCATGATGGAATTGATCAGAATTTGGGTCAAATGTATTTATATAAGCTGGATTAGTTGGTCTTCATTTAATTTTCATATAATACTGCAATGCCAATTTAATATCCCATAGATGGGGAGGGGTTTCACCAGCTTCCGTATATAAGCTCTCCACCAGGGATGTTCTGAAAGCCCCAAGCACTAATTTGAGCCCTTGATGGTAAGTTTCACTGAGCATTTTATGTCAGACTTTCTGTTTAGGTTGAGTTGTTATTCATCCACTAGTTCATTTGGGTACAGTTTCCTGAAAATATTCAGTTTGCTTTGATATAAGTGTTAGGGTTTGACCTGATCAGTTGATTGAATTAGGCCTCTCCGACCACTTGTCTAATCTAATTAAGGGATAAAGCAGTGTGTTGGGAATCAGAGGTACCTAACCCTTATCACTGAAACCCTCAACCACCAGGATCCTGTCCCCAGAATCATGGGCCACCACCCATGGCAAACAGGTGGCCCCACTAGGATGTGGGGTCTTACCCCTCTGCAGCGGTGCAGTTGGTATATTCTACAGCCCCAGCTGACAGGGCAGTAGAGAAGGGAGAGATCATTAGAACAGTCTTGACAAAGGAGTTTTCCAAATCTGAGTCCAAAACATATTGCTTGTTTTTTTTTTTTATTATGATTCATAATTTATATTAAATAAATTTTTACTGCCTGTGCTTCCAACCCACCTCAGAATCAACTATTGGTATCTGTCAAGGTGGAATACTAGTTGCCCTAACAGGTCAGGGTTACACAAACCAGTATACTCGCACTCATGAGAGACCCAGGGCACCTGTCGCCACATTTGTTGCACTACCCAATCTTTCAGTGAACAAAATGAATGGTTAACAGCCATGTTCTAGCCTAAACATCTGTGACCTGCCATACCTTATTCAGTCTTTAAACTTCCCAATTCTAGGGGTTGGCTCAATCACCTTGGACCACACCCAATCTTATTCCATGTGTTTTGATTTGATCCTAAGATGAGTGAAACCATATAACATTCAGGAACCACTGCAAATGAATTTGTTTGGACTGGGAATGTCACAAGAAAAAAAAAATATCTTCATAAAAAATTTTATATTTTCGATTCTTGGTAAAGGCTTATTCTTTTTAGCAATTTAATTATTAGTACTTCATGCAGACAGCTATCTTCCTAACCCATGTCTACAGTTGAAACTTAATACTTCAGCTAGTTCTGTTAAGTTTGACACAGGGTTTGAGTTGGAGTTCTTGGACAAGCAGTTACATGATGTCAGGAAGTGAGGTCTCTCGTCTCAACTGCAAATCTCTTTGGCCAAAACTGCTCTGCAACTCTCTTTGGCCACTTCTGGTCCATGCTTATATGGATTTCCACTCAAAACTAAAGTGGTGTATGACTGGTCGTGGAAAATCAGTGAATTACTTAATTCCAATAAAGGTTTCTTTGTTCTCTGGCTTTCAAAGTTTAATTATCTTTTTCAATTGTTTTTTTTTTTCCATGACCAGCAGTCATAGACATCAATCTGCCCAAATCAGCTTCTTCCTTTCTTCATTGATATCTCACACTAATACACTTCAAAGGCATGCATGAGTTCTCCATCATCTTTAATTTTCCGCCTCTGCTCACTACCAACCAGTCCTCCTTTAACTGATTTAATCTGTTGGTCTCAGGTTGCATTTACGTGTGGTCATTAATTAAATTCTTATTATTTCAAAATTTCTCCTACACAAGAAAACTCTGGTCTCTTGTCAGGTGTCTCTCTCGATTTATTATCAGGGTTATTAATTAAATTCTTAATTGACAAAGAAATCCTTATTTCCGACCCTTATTATAGTGCAGTCTAATTCGCTGTCAGTTTTGGCAGATCACTAAGAAGTTTTATTACTTCAACTTTTTGCTTGTATAGAATCTATTTATCTGGCCCTGTGTTTTGATAACTTGTACCAAAAGACAAAGTCATTAATCAATTGTCTATATTTGCCACATGGCCTCTTTTTGCACTCTGCCTCTCATGAAAACTTTCTTTAAGTTTTTGAGATTTCACCCTTTTCTAACAAAACAAAAAAAATCTTCATTTAGTTTATCTGTATGTCTTTCCTTTTTTGCATTCACTTACGCACAAATACCCTTGGGAAAGGTATTGTCTCTTCCCTCCAGTTATGAGTTAAATAATAGGACAGATTGGATTCTGTAGCGTTGGCTGTCAACCAGTCTGCTGCAGAAAGTAATGGCAACCTACTCTGAGATAATCTTCTGCCAAGTCAGTCATGTCTCTTTCAAGACATGTTCAGCCAAAGCATGTATCACATATGGTACTCAATTGACTGACTGAGTACCAAATAGTGTTACATCTCTATGAGCTGATTTACCTTCAGCCAGTGTCTTCTAATGCCTATACATTAAGTTGAGTTATTAATCACTAGCAGTATAGCCCAGTGTTGCTCAGGTGTAATGAAAGCTTTAAGACTAATCCATGGTCCTGGAGCTCAGACTCTTTGGACGTTGGCACGGAAGACTAAAAAGCAATAGTTGTTTCCAGTTAAAGCGAAACCGTAGATTGAAAGAAAAATGAATGGATGTAAGTCAAATTTTGATTTCCTTCTATCGATATCAAATAAGTTTTTTTTGTCATAAACTGAATTTTGAAGGCTAAATAAGCCCTCTGAGTAAATGGTATCATGGCTGAGACTAAGAACTACAATTATACCTACTTAGAGTCAAATCTGAAGCAAAAACTAAAATAAAAGGGCTGAAAAAATACAGACATACAGGCAGATAAACAGACACACATATAAACATCTTGCCTTTTATATATTATTGATTTTCTGCAATATTGTAAGAACTGCAACCTTGAAATTTCTGAATATCGTTTCTTTTGTCTTTGTCTATGAGTGTATCAAATTTGATTAAAATCGGACCACTTCTTCTATAACCCGCTTTTTTTCGATTATCGATTTTCGATATTTATCGGGGGTACCTCCACACAAAACCTAGCTAAGAACACTCACAGACGCTTATAGCACAACTATAAATTTTCAAGAAAATCAGTTTAGCTGTTTTGGAGTCTATAGGTAACGGATACACACATACACAAAGTTCCATTTATAAATAAGTTTAGATTTAGATACACTAGTTCATTTGGGTAGAATTTCACTAAAGTATTCAATTTGGTATCATTAGAGGCATTAGGGCATGACCTAACCAGCCTATTGATAGAATCGGGCCTCTTCAACCGCCTGTCTAGTCCATGTAAGAGACAAAGTGGTGTGTTGGGAATTGAAAATACCTAACCCTGACTGCTAAAACTCTCATCACCAGGATCTTATACGCAGACATCATGGGTAGCCACCCATGGCAAATGGCCCTTTTAGAGAAGGCTTACTTCCCTACAGAGGTGCAGTTGGTATATTCTACAGACCCTGCTAACAGTGGGGTGGAAAAGAGAGAGCTCATTAGAACAACTGCCATGAAAATACTTATCAAAAGACCAGACAGAATCACAGTGGTGGGAAAGTGGCTAGAGTTGAGATGCCAGGTCAATACTAATAACATTACAGACCTTTTAGATTTTGTCAGGAATTTTGAGATATATAGCAAGAGCACTAGACCAGATACAGTGGAAATATTCAATGCATGGACAAATGGCAGATTTATAAATGTGTAAAATGGATTCTGATGAGAAAAATTGTCTCATATGACACCAACCTTTCTAGCAGCAAACCTAGTAATTGAATCAATTATTCAATATAATGTAGGATATTGACTTGGAATGACAAATTGGGGTGCTGAGTTCAAATTCTAGTTGAATTCCTTGCATTCACTTACGCACAAATACCCTTGGGAAAAGTATTAATCCATCTCGTCCCTCCAATTATGGGTTAAATAACAGGACAGATTGGGTTCTATAACAACCACTCTACTGCAGAAAGCAATGGCAATCTACTGCGGGATAATCTTCTGCCCAATCAGTCATGTCTTGAAAGAGACATGATCGCCCAAAGCGTGTATTATGTATGGCACTTAACTGACTGAATATAATAGCTGAAAACATGATTAAGGCTTTTACTGGGCATAAAGTAAGGGATCAGTTTTATATTGTTATGAAGTAATAAAATGATCCCTCATTAATTACTACTTAATAATATAATACATCTCTTCCCCCTCTAGCTATAAGTCAAATAACAGGACAGAGCGGGTTCTATAGCTTTGGCTGGCAACCAGTCTACCACAGAAAGTAATGGTAACCTACTGTGGGATAAATCTTTTGTCTAGTCAGTCATGTCTCTTTCGAGACATGATCACCCAAAGTGTGTATCATGTAAGGCATTTAACTGACTGACTGATTCAATATAACCACTCCACCATGTCAGTAGAAAGCATAAAACCAAAAAGGCATAATGAATTGCTCTTCTGGAGGTTAGCATCAGCCATGCTGATGAATGGCAAGAATGATCTCTATTTTAATTTTAACAAATAGGGAACATTTCCAGCAAGTAGTGACAGCAACTTTTGCTTGAAACAGTGGTCAAGTTAAAAGTCTTGACCTGGCATCTCAACTCCAGTCACTTTCCCACCACTGTGATTCTGTCTGGCCTTTTGATAAGTATTTTCATGGCAGTTGTTCTAATGAGCTCTCTCCTATTTTATTTTGAGATAGGGTTACCTGTTTTATCATAGACAAACATATTGGATACAGGAAGTTAATTAGATGCAATGTCTCAAAGCTGGACATCACCTTACACCTGGATACACTATGTTAAAAGCATCCAAAGTTAGCAAAATTAGAACTTTTGAAACAAAAACACTACTTATAAATTCAGGAATTGACATTGCATTTTCAAGGTAATTTACTATATCAAAATTTAGGATGCCTACTTTGGGAGCTGACTCTCTGATGTAATATGATCTATCTCTCAATGAAAAAAAAATCAAATTTTAACTGGCAACAAAACAGATTTAACAGTAACTGGCACCAAATCCAATTACCTGTAAACAAGACTCATTGCAGCAATCCAATGTCAAAATAAGTTCTTGTTTTTACTGCAATTTACATGGATTTTACCAAATCTTTTCACTATGCAGAAATGATTAAAGAAAACATTATTTAAAAACTACATGTCTATAAGTATATTCTATGCCACATATTCTGGATCCAACAAAATTTAAAAACTGCAAAATAACAATTCCAATATATGTTAAATAATTAAAACCTTTGAAAATTATTAGATCTTCATTCCTACATATGGCACTTAAACCAAACACTATGAATTGGTGTGTGTTGAAATTGTCAGTTCAATGCTATACCTACTTCAGATAGATATCCACTTCCAATCATATCTTTACTATAAGTTTACAATGGATGACATTACTTCTGAAAAGATGTCATATTAAAGGAATAGATATCAATAGCAATAAAAGATATATGACAAAATGCTGTAAGACCATCTTTCAGAAATGATACACAATTTTTCAATACTGACCTTGTAACAATAAATCAGATGTTTCATAGATCATATAAATTTATATAGAGGTTACACTCCAGACCGTTCAAATATTTCACTGTGCATTAATTCAGTCAGTTAAATCCCATACATGAAGAGACAGATAAATACCTTTCCCAACAGTATTTGTATGTAAGGGAATGCACTGAATTTAACTGGAATTTGAACTTGGCTCTCCGATTTCTTGAATTTGAAATCTGAGAGAATTAACTCAGATCTGCAAAAAATACAATCTGTGGGACAAATGCTACCTTTGGGACTACCCAGTGTGGCCTGCGAAATATTCAGTTTTGTGGAGCATAATTTTTTATTAAAAAATATTTCACTGTCTTTGTATCAAAGTAAATAGCTTTAACCCCCTGTAGAAAAAAAAAAAAAAATTCTTGCCCTCCGCTCTATATACATGTTTTACACTGAAAATTCTTTCATCATTATTCAGACTCGAGTTAAATGAAATTCAAGTTTGTAACACTGATATGAAGAAATCCTTTTGAGTTTGAGTTTTGTTTAACATCATATCAACCTCTGTGGATTATTTAATGCCAAAAAGGTAGGGTTTTAAGGTATTTTTTTTAATGTTCAGTTATAGTGAGGTTGATTTAGGCAGATTTTGATGAAAATTTTAAAAAAATGTTTTCTTATTTTAGAAAACTGAAAATGTATTCTAGTTTTGTATAAAAAAATGTATTGCTGGTAATAATTTTTTTTCCTTCAAAAATGTATATTTTTCTATAAAAGTCTATTTTTATACTTTCATAGTGTTTTGATCCCAGTTTGGGGGGCTAACTATTTGCCCATTGCTGGGACCCAAACTATTTTGAAACTCTCACCTCAGTGATGAACTTGGAAGATTAAAATATGTAGAAAACTGGCATTTCCCTGTCTTTAGTTGGAAGAAAGTCAGAAATGGAGATTGAGAATATTTGACTACATAAAGTTAGGTACCTCCACTCATTTTCAATATCTAAGTTTTAAAGTGAATTTAAAAAAAAATAAAAAAGCTTTCTTGAAGTTTTCATTTTAGTTTTACTTGAAAGCTAAAGGACTAAATTTACTATTTCCAGTAAGCAAAATACTCTGGTGTATTTCAAACTGAAATTATATTGATTGGAATAGGTACCTTCACCCATTCACATCATAGTATGGTGTTAAAAGGCTCCAAACTTAATAAAAAACAAAGTTTTATCATCAAAATGTTTCTTATTAACAGAAAAGATAAAGTATTTTTTCATTATTTTATTAATTTTTTTAATGCTTTCTAACACATTAAAAATTTTGTTTTTTTCGTCAGTGAGTGACCATTTTTTTTTTTTGCAAGAGTTTACTACAGCAAACGTAATATTAAACAGCTCATTTTTATTTTCTGGTGAAAAAATTCAATTTGGAAATTTTTGCAAAAATCAAGCAATGGTCAGATTTTGATGAAACTTTCAGGACTTATTCACAAATGACTAAAATTACTTTTAAAATTATTGTTTTTATAAAATCTTGGTAAAAATATTTTCTTTTTACACATGTTACCCCTCCCTCTTGAAATTTCTGGAAATTGACTACCATCACAGAAACTTGCTTTATTAGTTAACTATAAACTTTTTTCAGCAGGGTACAATTCTTTCATTTCACTTCTGCATTTTGTGTGTACATTTTAGTATTCAACAGGCTTTTCAAATCTTCATCTTCTTCATGTGCCGTGTCTCCCACTTGGCTCTGTCTCTTGTCACTCTCAACATTTTTCCTCTTGGTATCTTTTGTAAACCCTGCTCAGCCATCCATTTGCTCAAGCCTATCAAGTATGTCTCATGCTATTTTCCCCTGTCTTTCTTTCCTTCTATCCATCTTGTGAGTATTAAATACTCTTGTGAGTATTAAATACTCAAGAGTCTCTTTCCTCATTACATGTACCAGGAACCTCATCTGTCTCTTCCTGATGTTAAGTATAAGATTTCTTCTTGTGTTATATATCGACTGACAACAAACACGCATATATATAAAAATATAAAGTATATTTTTATTAGACGACGATAACCCGTGTGGCACAAGGACAGAGAATTGAGAGCGCGCTTCCAAGGGTTGACGGGGGGGGGTCGTATCTATTGCTCCTCTGGTCTGGTCTGGCTCTCTGCCTGACTCTGTCTCTCTGCCCAGACTCGTCTGTCGTGAAATCCGTGCCCGAGGTCTTTTTATCTCCAAACCGGTACTTCCGATTTTTGCCTCGCCTACGCACGCCCACGTAATTCTCAGAGACACCTGTTCTGTTTGCCTCTTGTAGCCATTTCCGCTACTGCCGGAAATAAGGTCAAACAACCATCCGTTCCTTTCAACGGCCGGAAAACGCCCCCGCTTCCTCACTTCCTCGGGTGGGCCTAGATTGTTATATTACACTTGTTTGCATCCTCCCCATTGTTGCTTACAAGTTCAGTCTATGGTATCCTCAGCATCCTTCTGTAAATTCACATTTCTTCTGCCTCTAGCCTCTCATTCATCCTTGATGAGATCGGCCAGTATTCACTTCCATACAGAAGGACAGTACTTTCAAAATCTAAAGTCAGATTTATTTTGTAATCCCTAGTTTCCTCAATTTTTAAATTAATTGTGAATGTAGGTTCCTCCACTAATTTGTGATGCCTAAGGTTTAAAAAAAAATTGAAAAAGCTTTCACTTTTTACTTTTAGGTTTAAATTGAATTGAATGATGAAAGCTAGAGAAATTAAAAAAACAAACTCTCATAAACATTTTTTCTAGCTATGTACAATTATGTATATTGTTTAGGGTTTTTGGGTTAATTAAATAAAATAATTGTGTAAATAATTATGTAGTTAATAATAAAATTTAAAGTACTATAAAAATTTGATAAATAAAATAACTTTGCTCTGTCATAATCATCATGATAAAAATTGTTATTAATAAAGAATAATATGAAATATAGATATTACAAATATAAATGAATAAATACCGTAACATTTCATAAAATATTGAGTTACATATGTTGTATTATATAATTTCATTCTCTGTTATTAAATTTTAAAATTAATTTAAAAGAAAGTTTTATAATATTTTGTTATATTATGGAAACAATATAAATAACATGGTAAATTCCGAGTGGAAAGATTTACCCAACGCGTAAGGAGTAAGCAAATAACAGAGTTTATTGTACGGAAAAGTATAAGTAACAGAGAGTTCATAAAATGATAAGTCAAGCAGGAATGGGAGTGGAAGTCAAATTGTCTTCTACTTCCTTCGATACTTCTTAATCTCTTCAGCGAATCAACCGTCAGGGTGATAGGATGTTCCATTATAACATATTTTAATTCTTGTTTTTTCAAAAGCATCTTCAAATGTAAGACTATAAAGCTAAACTAACAAAAATTCAATAAAATAATAGATAGTTGCTGAAAATATTATGTTCATTTTTTGAAATTACTAGGTAGTTCAAAGCCAGAAATGAAACATTTACTTAGTTTTCATAAATTTATAGCAATTCTGGTCCACCATACTTAGCTAGATGTGTGAAGTGAATGATGACAAACTGTCATCAATCACTTTGCAGATCAGTACCCTGTGATTAAGAAATATTTTTATTAACAAGGAATACTAGTTTCTAATAAAATTAATTTAACTTTAAATTTGCCAATTATCCAAAAATAATGCATCAAAATTTGAAAAATGGCTGCTAAAATGAAAACTCTCAAAAATTTTAGATTCCAATCAATATAAATTTTATTTGAAATGCATCAGAGTATTTTGCCTATTTATTAAAATTCATCTTAAACTATAGGTATCAAATATATATATATATATATATATATATATATATATATTTAAGGGGTTAGAGAGTGTGGAAGAACAAGAAAAAAAAAAGAAAAGAGAAACATTAAGGAATGAAGATAATAGAAGAGAAATCAAGAAGACAGTAGATAGTGATTGACATTGCATTTAAATTTTGGAAGATCAAAGTTGGCTGGAAAGCAAGGGATCAGAAGGGAGTTTCGCAAATGAGAGGTGCAAGAAACAAAACTGTTAGCATAGAACTAACATTTACATCTATCCAGTTCAACTGTAAATTGATGAAACCTTGCTGCCAATCTAGTCGGTCAATTAGGTGCGATATGTGATACATGCTTGGGCGATCATGTCTCAGAAGAAATATGACTAACTGGGCAGAACATTATCCTGCAGTAGGTTGGCATTGCTTTCTGCAGTAGACTGGTTGCCAGCCAAGGCTATAGAACCCAATCTGTCCTATTATTTAACCCAGAACTGGATGGATTAATACCTTTCCCAAGGGCATTTGTGCATAAGTGGATGCAAGGAATTCAACTGGAATTTGAACTCAGCTCCCTGATTTCTTGTTCTGAGTCGATATCCACTGCACCACAAACTGCGCTTAAATTCATAAAGTCTAGGTATCATAACAAAGAGTTTATCCAAACAATTATCATAAAAGTATTTATAGAAAATTCACAGGGAAGCTACATTACATTAGTGGGAATGTAACTGAAGCCAAGATGCTTGGACAGGACTTACAATATTGCAGATTCTTTAGATTTTATCAAGAATATCTAAATATAAGTGGGCAAACCAGGTCAGATGTTGCAGCACTATTCAAAGCATGGATAAACGGTAGACTTATGAATATGTAAGATAGATTCTAAAGAGGAAAATTGTTTAGCACAACACAATGACCCCCAACTTTTTTATCAGCAGACCTACTAATAGATTCAATATAGTCTTTTCACTTCATATCAGTTGATAATGTTAGACCGAGAAGGTGCAATGAGTCATTTTCATGATGGTTAGCATCAGCCATGCTAATGAAAAGGCAGGAAGGGGTCTTAGAGATTAAGTTTCATTTAGGAGGCATTAAAATTAACAGGCCATTCTTTGCCCACGTTAAAATAAACTGTAGGTCATTTTTTTAGATCACCTGCCAATTTCACCTTATTGAACTGATCAGAATTTTTTTTTTTTCATCATTTTACCCCAAGCAAGTCATTCCACTGCCACTATTGTGCAGGGGGTTATATAGGGGTAAGTGATGAGAAAGAGTGGTTAGTTATAGGAAATGTCGGAAGGAGACAGATGAGGATACTGAAGATGAGGGTTGGTTAGATGGGAAGAGTGTTTGAGAGAATGGATGCGAGTTAGTATGATAAGAGGTGTCTGTTGACCTTACATTTAAATTCCTGGAGATTGTAGCTGTCGAGGAAGCAAGTATATGGAAGGGAATTCCACAGGCGGGAAGTACGAGAAAAGAAGCTGTTAGAGTAGAAATTGCGATTACATCTTATCTGTTTCACTGTAAAAGAGTCGGACCTAGCTGCTAATCTAGTATCTCATGCAAATTCATACCTAGGGGGCACCAGCGATCTAAGTTCATCGGAGCAGAAGCCATGAAAGTATTTGTAGAAGAGGCACAGGGAAGCCACATTATTCAGATTATCGTTCCTTAGACACATAATTGATAAAGCTGGCATAATGCTCCACCTCTAATTTGGCATCTTGACTTTCAGTCACTTTCTCACCGATGTGATGTGGCTTCCCTCTATCTTTTCTACAAATATTTTTATGGCAACTGCTCTGATGAGCTTTTTTCTCTGGTGCCCTGTCTGTATTAGTGTAAGTGTGCTACTAGATTGGCATCTTGATTCCACCCTTTTACTGTTGAAATAGTTAAATGTAACTACCACTTCTACTCCAATAGTTACTTTTCTCACACTTCCCACTTGTGGGACTCCCTTCTGTTTGCTTGCTTCCCTGATAGCTACAATATCTAAAATTTTAAATGTCATCTATCTTCTTGTAGTCCATTCATTTTTTATTTTTTCTTGAATACCTCCTGTACCCAGTCTTTTCTCTCACTAGTGGGTGTCTTGCCTTGCTTTGGGTAGGATGATTTAAAAAAAAAAATAGAAGTGATACATAATTTCCAAACACCAACATTGTTAGGAAAACTCGATTGCATAAATTTATGTGGTCATTTCATTCAAAACTGTGAATCCATTCGCAAGTAATGAATGAAGAAAATCTAAAAATAATATTATAGCAACAACAGTTGTTATAAATGCAACAAACAACTTAGTGGATTATACTAAACTCAATTATATCTCAGAAGATTTAAATGCCAAGTGATTACTGACCACATACATGTCAGAAGATGAAATAAGGTGCCATTCTCCATCAAAGAATAGGATCAGTGCCAGTTTAATTTTTCAGCCAAATTGAACGAGGCATAAAGCTAATATAGTGTATTCTGATATGAATTGATCATCATCTATCTGATATTTAAATACTTTACACATTTTTTGAAAGGTGAGTATTTCACTTTATTCACAGACTTTAAGCTACTAACATATGCAATGTCAACTAGCACTGATACCCTGAGAGGAACAAGACACTTGTATATAATATTACACGATATCTAGGATATAAAACATGTATATGAATGAAACAACATTATTGCATATTCTCTCTCTTTCTCTCTCTCTCTCTCCATGTTTGCTAGTATCCCTGCTTCGACAGTAAGATATGACATCATAGCAAACAGACAATAAAGTGATGACACTGTAGGGATTTATATAAAACCCTCCTCCTTCAAGCACGGATGTGCATTGTGGTGCAGCAGATATTTACTTGGAATGAGAAATCGGAGAGCTGAGTTCAAATTCTGGTTAAATTCCTTGCATTTACTTATGCGCAAATAGCCTTGGGAAAGATATTAATTCATCTCATCCCTCTAGTTATGTGTTAAATAACAGGACAGAGTGGATTCTATAGCCTTGGCTGGCAACCAGTCTACCACAGAAAGTAATGGCAACCTACTACACGATAATGTTCTGCCCAGTCAGTCATGTCTCTTTCGAGACATAATCGCCCAAGCTTGTATGGCACTTAACTGACTGATCTAGATAAAAAGATTGAATAGCAGGACAGATTGGGTTCTATAGCCTTAGTCTCAATCAGTCTACCACAGAAAGCAATGGCAACCTACTGCAGGGATAATCTTCTGCCCTGTCAGTCATGTCTCTTTTGATACATGATTGCCCAAGCATGTATCACATTTGGAACTTAACTGAATGACTGACTTCTTCAAACAGTCAAAAGACTCAGGTGAATTACTATCCTTGACATGCCAAAACAACCAGTTGGAGTTTTAGAAATGGCAGAGGTTAGATATATCCTGAGCAAGAAACAAATTAGAAAAACTATACAATAACGAAGAAAATATATTAAGTATTGATCAGCTGCCTCACCTTGCTTTAAAGGTAGCTATTTGATCTATAAAAAACCCATCATTGTAAGTGCTATACTTAGGATATATTGTTCTTTATATTTGTGTTACTAAAATGATAAATGTTTATTTGCAAATTTCTTTATTTCTCTTGGTACCTCAAATTTATATGTTTGGGAGCTTCTTGATGCACAGAGATGTTATTCATTAACAATCCAGGAGAACACTGCAAATCAGTGTGACTTCTTATGTTCACTAACTTTGTAAATAACTTTTAAAAGTCCTCTTCAAACCTACTTATCCTTTGTCAACTCAAGAAAAAGCAATTCTTTCAAGCTCTTCAAAGTTTTTTTTTTATGGGGAATGATGGGATTTTATTTATATTTTTTTTGGTGTCATTGTTATCTGTGCATACTATTTGTGTATACAATGTTTATGTATGCTATTCTTCCATTTGATATTGATGACAAAACTATTTCCATAATATTTATTGTCTGTTTCTTAACTTGTGATATCCTTTGATTTTGGTTTCTTCGAGACAATATCCACCAATGATATAAAATATTAACATTATGAGAGTGCAATACTGGCTTGAATATTTTTCACAAGTTCTCTAACATTAAATGTTCTGATGGCAAAATTTTTATATGCAATTGGAGGCATTTACAAAATTTTAAATAAAAAGTTACTGAATTTTAACAGTTATTATTACCATGAATATTTGACAGAAACTAGCCAGGTCATATGTATCCCAAAATTACAAAAGCAACCCTTTCATCATTGCAATTATGTGTAACATCTAAGTAACTGTTCACATTTCTGATTAACTATTTATTTAGCCAAATATAACTATAAACAGACTTAACAGAACCAATAACACAAGAAATCACCTCCATGCTACACTCAGTGGCAATTATACCTCTTTCTGATTCACACTATATGTCAGCCAGATGTGAACGTTAAGAAAACAAAAAAGACAAAATAAAAAAAGTTGTTTTTTTTCAAGTGTAACATCTGGTTCACAAAACAAATGACTGCAATAAAAATACAACAGTCAATCAAGATTGTTCCCATTGGAAAAAAAGAAAAAAAAATGATCCTAGGTACAACCAAATTTACTTAAAAAAAATTCCCTTGTTACCAACAACAACAACTGCAAGTCAAAAGACCATCTGCTTAAACAAAGAAGTGCTGTTACCATCACTGTTAGGATCACTTCTCTCCTCACAACTATTACCTTGCACTACCTTCACTAATCTCACCTGACTTTTCACACGCAAAATTCAACTGACAGACTGGCTTCAAAACTTCCGGGTTTCTAACGCCACCACCATGATTTCTAACACCTGAGCATCTCCACTATCCCCTCCAAACTTCCCTCATCATCACTATCTACCATAAACCCATTTTGTTGATACCACATTTGACCAGAACCCAACAGAGACATTCTGCTCAACCAACCTTTACTATTCATTCCTGGCCTCCCTCGCAGACATCACCTCTGGCCTCCATCATCAATGCCAACATCACCTTGGCAACCAATCTGCTTCACAATAAATTAACCCACCACTATGACCTTGATCGACCAACACAAAAAAATTGGTCAGCTCTCAACCCTGCTGACAACAATCTTACACTTAATTACTTTTCCTTACCAACAGCAATTGAAGAACCATACATTAGCAATTTTTGCTACATTTCAATCAACTATATATATATATATATATAAATTAAAAAATGATTACAAGAACATCCAATCAAACAAAAAATCAAAGACATTTTCGATAAACCACCCATAAATGCAATGAAACAAACACCCAACCTATCAACTATCCTCACTTCTAACAAATATCTAAAAAACACAAACCTATCAGGGAATTTAAAATGTCAGAAACCCAGGTGCCTAATTTGTAAACATTTGGTAAATGACACAATATTCTCTGTACCTAACACCAAAATCAAATTGCACCCACCATGCCTCACTTGTGACAGCGAAAACATTATATACTTCCTCTTCTGTTCAATATGTTCCAATAGTGGATATATTGGCGAATCCGGTAATAGCTTTAGATTTCGCTTCAATAATCACAAATTTAATATACGCCAAAATAATCAATATTCCCCAGTAGGAGCACATTTCAATCAACCAGGTCACACCTTAGAAAATTGCAAATGTTTACTAATAGACTCCAATTTGAGTTCTACATACACACGCAGAAAGAAAGAAAAATACTGGATTTTAAAATTAAATACACACAAGCTAGGGTTAAATAGGGACTTAGGTGCTTTGAATCTTTACAAATACTTCAATAATTAAACTTTTTTAAATACATTCAAAAAATTTTTTTATCTAAAACAAATTTACAAGTATTATCAAAGATAGGTTTACATTTACAAACATAATTTTTTAAAAAATCTGTCGCTTTCAACGTCACTTAATGTAAAAACAAAAACTCTCTCCACAAACGCATCACGTGATGTAAACAAATGCGTCACGTGATGTAAACAGACTCTTCACAGATGCTCTCACAAAATCTCACGAAATACATTACTAATTCAAATTTTAAAATCATTTGTTTCTGATGAAGGACTGAGGGCGGTCTGAAATATAAAATATAATAGTAGAAATAAACAAATACTGTCAAAAAAACACATTTTTAAACTCAAAATGTTTTAATATTCTTTCCTATATATATATAAACATATGTTTCAAATTTTGATGAATACACACTGTCAAAAATGTAATCCTTGCTTGTTCTTATCCTTTGCAACCAAATGCCTATTATAGCATTCAGAAATATTTGCATTACTCTATGCTTGTTTTGCCAACAGACAGATATTCTTGGATCCTTACTATCATCAAAATGTTCACATCAAGACAATATTAGGTATCATCTTGTTTTAAACACAATTATCTTATGTTTCATACCAGGGTCTGTATTTATCAAGATATATCAGTAATAAATCATGGATGAGTTATCTTGTCAGACTGGATATCAAATTTTGATGTACCTGTTATCATGACAATTGACAAAGGCACAGAGTCCCAATCAACATTTTGAACCAATTCTTAGAGGTAAAACTCGTTAAGACAATTGCGCATCATCTGTGTGTTAAAGGTCATGTTTGGGTGTTTTCATGATGATAGTACTTAATAGGCTGAGTGAAGAGAAATTAAACAGTATTCATTGTTACCACAAGAACAAATGTTACCCAGCATGGTAAACCTATAAAGATAGAATTGCTATAGTAAACTACAAGATAAAGTAGTAAATATAATCATATTTAATTTTTTTAATTAAACCTACCAATTTAATTTCTTTCTAAGAAAGGAAAAAAAGAAGGACAACATTTTTCATTTAAGATAAGTCTTTGTATTTTTTTAAAATTATCATCTTTTTACAAATATACCAAGTCTTTCATTCTGATCACTATTAAATTATTGTTTCTTGCAACATCTGACATGCTTATTTAAATTCATTCAATACTTCCATTCAATTTATTTACAGGAATGCTTTGTTTTGCAAAAATGTGTAAATAAGAAAAAGCAATTATTTTCTGCATTTAAAACTTCTTTGCCTTCTTTTTCCAAATTTATGATTGAACTTGACATGCCTCAAAAGTTTCAAGTAAAAAGTGGAAGACTAAAGTGGAAATAACTATGTTACCCAAAATTATAAATCCAAGAAGATAGAATTTTTGGATCCAAAATCACATCTATGTAGTAAAGGTATCATAAATTAGAGATTTAACAAAAACAGAGAAATTTATGCTTCTATAACAATATGAATTATTTACAGATTATGACCAATGGGAGTCCTGTGTTTAAATTATAAAAGAATCAAAATCCCAAAGGGCATGCAATTCTGTCATTTTATAATTTTTCCTGATAAAGTTTTCATAACAAACGTATTTATATTTTTTAAAATTAGAATTCTAATTAAAAATTTACTCTAAAAATCAGATTCAGCCCTATATGAGCTGTAGAATTCTTGTAGGTCAATTTTAATAATCAATAAGTTGCTTTCTTTCAAGATCATACAGTGTGTATTAACCGGTTTACTCACTTTTGCATACTGTTTCAAAACCCCATATTTAAAAATAAATTGAGTTAGACATTTTTCTTATTTATCAGGCATTAGTTGACAGAAAGTTATCTTTTGATATTGTCTGCTTTCAGTCAAATTTACTGAAGACTTGTCTCTTTACTAATGCAACAAATCATTGATAGTAACTTTGCTTACTTATTTCATTCCTTCGAAGACTCTTTTTCTCATACATAGATACGTAATCTGACGTGAATTTGTCTGACACTCTGAAACTAAACACTTGCTACATTTTTCTGGGGAACTTTTTCATAAATGAACATTTCCTGATCTTAGTGTATATATGCACATTTTTATTTTTTATTTTTGCCCTATTTTTCTATTTTTAAGATGTCATTCTTGTATGTCAGTTCTTGTTTATACTTTTATACCCTTGCTTTGTTTAACTTTACAAGTTAATAGTTTTACTTGATATTAAAATAGAAATGAATCAGTGCATAATATTAAACAAGTTTCATATTCCAATTTCACTAGGATAGTGGAAAGTTGGTAATAGTAATTAAAATTGAAGTATTATTTGTACCAAATAAAAAGGCAGACATCTGAAAACTACTTTGCATTAAGATTCTATTTGTTCCAAAGAAGTAATACATAGTTAATTCAAAACTTTCAGAAAAGTACAGAAAAAAAAAAAAGAAAAAAAGAAAAAAGTATATATATTATGGTAATATTTATTTAGAGAGTTGGGAATATTTCCCTCTGAATGCTTCTATAGCTGACACATACCTTTACCAGTTTGGACATGGTGACCATGTTGATAGATCAAGGTTTGAATTAGCTATTTGATTACTGTGGCCAAATTGGTAAAAAGGTACATTTTGGCTATAGAAGCAGTTTCCCTGATGAAAAAAAAAAAAGATACAGGTTTGATTCCCTGTCAGAGACACAATATCTCTTTAGTATAACTTCTCAATTAATTTAAGTTAATAAATTAATTTAAGTTAATAAATTAATTTAAGTTAATAAAAACAGGTATGACACCATGACTGGTGTCAAAGTTTGGCAGGTGATCTAATTCATATGTCTAAAGAAAGAAATATTTTTCATGTTAAAACAATGCGGTACCATAAATTTTCTGGTTTGCATCACTTTTGAAATATAGTGTGAAATTGTAAGCTTTGGTTGAATCGGTTATTAGGCATACTATTAAGTCTTAGATCTGTTGAAATTAAGCGTTGTTTTCCTCTGATAAAGAAATTATTTGTTACAATGAGTGACACAAAGTAAATCTTTACAGGTCAGGTTTGTTTGATCAGGGATATGATGCACAATCAGATGGATGTGACGATGACACTTGTGATAATCAAGTCAAATGAGGATGAGATTCAGGAACATGGAAAATGTTCCAATGAAGGTGGATATGAGTGATACAAGGTCATAATTTTGATTTTGTCAATCATTTAAGTGCCATACGTGATACACACTTTGGGTGATCATGTCTCTTTCGAGACATGACTGACTGGGCAGAATATTATTCCACAGTAGGTTGCCATTGCTTTCTGTGGTAGACTGGTTGCCAACCAAAGGCGATAGAACTCAAGCTGTCCTGGAAGGAAGAGATGAATTAATACCATTTGTGTGTAAGTGAATGCAAGGAATTCAACTGGAACTCAAACTCAGCTGAATTCCTTTTGATTGGCCTGCCATTAAAAAAGAGGCTGAAATGGAGCTTCTCATCTCCCACTCTGATACTTACGACACAGGGACATTATTTCTATTCATATTCAATCATATTGAATTCTTGGGGGCTTTTTTTCCTTCTCTTCGAAGTGTATGACACAAGAACATTGGGTATTTGGGCAATGGGTTTGCATCTCCATAAAAGCAGTTGCCAAAAGAGCAGAAGTAAGATGGAACTGGTCTCACTGCTAGTTGACCAACATTGTTCCTGTTGGATGACCATGGTGGTTCAGTCAGTTAAAATCCTGTTCTCTACACCACTTATTGAACTCCCTAGATCAGCTGCCTTCATTTAAATAGTTGAACAACTCTGGACTGTTTAGGTATAATTGCAACCACCAGTCAACCTTTCTTCCCAGCTTAAGAATTCCTTATGCAAGGAAACTTCTCCAAATCTATTTTGTTTATGTATTCGTGATCTTAATCAATCATAGTACTATAAAGCATGTGCAGACAGTTCTCCGAAAGACAATTTGCTGATGGATAGTTCACTGACAGACAATTCACAGTGGATGTGAATGTCCCAAAAGTGTTCTACTAATAACATCATTGATTGTTGTCAGTCTTGTGTTGCACAGTTTTCATTATTTGCACCTCCAGTAACTTTTAGATTCTCTAGTTTTGTCAACAATATTGGTGTATTCCTCAAATAAAAGCTTTCTGCCTCCTCTGTTCTGTCTTGATAAATTCCATGAAGTGTTGACCAAGTGTGCTGTCTGTGAATTGTCTGTCGATGAACTGTCTGTCAGCAAATTGTCTGGCTACCTAAATAACAGTTATTGTTTTGACATTTGTTAATGAGTATAGTTGAAGTTAATTAAGATGAATTAAGTTTACCGGCAACACTGGTAGCGTTAGTCTTTCACGTGTATATCCAAGAGAGGAGTCAAGCCTGATCTTCGAAAATTCTTCACCAATATTCCTGATGGTACTGTAACACGACAAAGGGACATAGGATTGGTGTAGAATGGGCTTACCAGAGACAGACTAAAGTAAGGGTGGTATTCAGAGAGGCACGCAGCAACAGGGCGACATAGGAATAGCAACTCTAATATGTTTACTCACAAAAATGACATTTAGAGTAATAGAAAATTATGTTGGATAAAAATTCCATTTGAAAAATACCTGTTTACATTTTTGGTACAAAACTAAAGCTAACACATTTAGATTTTTTTTTTTAATCATTTCACCCCAAGCAAGGCAGTTTTACTGCCATTGTTATGCAAGGGGTTACACAGGGGAAAGTGATGAGAAAGAGGGGTTAGTTATAGGAAATGTTAGGAGGAGGGTATTAGACGGATGAGAATACCGAGAATGGGGGTGGAGTGGATAGAGAAAAGTGTTTGAGAGAATAGATGTGAGTTAGTGAGATAGGAGAGGTCTATTGACCTTACATTTAAATTCCTGGAGATTGTAGTTGTTGGGGAAGCAAGTATATGGCAGAGAATTCCACAGGCGGGAAGTGTGAGAAAAGAAGCTGTTAGAGTAGAAATTGCAGTTACATTTTATTGGTTTCACTGTAGAAGGGTGGGACATAGTTGCTAGTCTAGTAGTTCATGTAAATTCATACATAGGGGGTACCAGTGAGCTAAGTTCATTGGAGCAGAAGCCATGAAAGTATTTGTAGAAGAGGCACAGGGAAGTCACGTCACGCCAGTGAGATAGCGACTGCAGCCAAGCTGCCAAGTCAGTATCGATTACATTACAGATTCGCCATTGGATTTTATCAAGAACCCTGAGGTGAATATTGTAGCAAACCCAATGAGAAATTGCCTATTCCTTAAATAGGTAATTCAAACTGTGCTCTATCAATACAGTTTCTATGGTTGAACTTGTAAAGGCAGGAAACATTAGCTATAAAAATGGTTTCCCTGATGGAAAAGAGGATACAGGTTCAATTACTGTTGGAGGTACAATATTTCTTTTTGTATGATTTCTCAATCTAAGATGGCTGTTATTAATTTCCTTGTTTAAGACAAAAATAAAAACAAAAAAAAGAGATACCAATTCAAATACATGTAGTGACTAAAAATGTTTTTCGTACTAAGAACTAATGTTGAATAAAAATCCGTGTGTGTGTGTGTATATACTGTTAAATATAAGAGACAATTCTATGACGTCACACCGCATGATAGCGCGAAATGACAACAGAACCGCATTGCAAATTTGCGAACTGCGTTTGTTATTTTTGGTAACTATTGCCGTTGCCTAGCAAAGTTTTATGTCGACACAAAATAAAATCGTCGATGATGGTGGATGTTATTGTGTTACCGTCTTGATGACCTCTCTGAAGATGAGCCGAAAGCTTAGAACCAAATTAATAAAAAATTATCCAAATGTTGGAGAATTTTTGTCTTTATTTTCAACTGAAATTAAAGTCAAAATACAACGTTTAGAATGGCTCATGATTAAACATAATAGACATTCATTGTCTCTTATATTTAACCATATATGTTTAGAAAATTATTTGCTGCCTCGATACACTATATATATATATTCCAGCAGAATGCAAAACATGAAGGATTTCAACATAACAGTCAAAACTTGAGGAAAATTAACAGCACCAAAAGATAAAACACCCTTGAAAATGGTTATAGAAGTGATGAAAGTGCTTGGGACAATAAAAAATTATGAAAAATTTTTGCACTCCTCTACTCCTAAGTGACATAATAAATTATGGAGGATGCTAAGTGACATAATAAACAAAAAGGGAATAAATGATGTTGAACATTTTAAATTCAAAAACAAAACCATTTACTTGCTTTTGTTTCTTGAGTTGGTTATGGTAAATTTAATATCAAGTGTCGAAGCATTTTTCATAAGAACGTCTGAAGAAATCTGGTATGATTTTCAACTTTTCAATGTTGCCTCTGTTTCTGGTATAATTAAATTGAATTTGCAGATCCATTTTTAGTCATTCTTGCTATTTTTCGAAGCATCAACAAATCAACCGTTGTTGAATTATTTCAGAGAGAGAGAGAGAGAAATGTTCAATTGTTTTCATTGTATGCTGGAAAGAGTTGAAAGTTAAATTCTAAGTTTTGTGTGTTGCAGAAATTTAAAGACTTATTTAGTCTATGTATGTGCGTTGTGGTGCATTGGATATCGGCTTGGAACAAGAAATCGGGGAGCTGAGTTCGAATTCTAGTTGAATTCATTGCATTCACTTACGTGCAAATATTCTTGGGAAAGGTATTAATCCATCTCTTCCCTCCAGTTATGGGTTAAATAACAGAACAGATTGGGTTCTATAGCCTTGGCTGGCAACCAGTCTACTGCAGAAAGCAATGGCAACCTACTGCAGGATAATATTCTGCCCAGTCAGTCATGTCTCTTTCGAGACATGATCGCCCAAGCGTGTTTCGCGTATGGCACTTAACTAACTGAATATAATAGTTGGAATGATGATTAAGGCTTCTACTGGGCATAAAGTGGGGGATCATATTTATATTGTTAGGAAGTAATAAACTGATCCCCCACTAATAACTACTTAATAATATAATACATCTTTTCCCCACTCTAGCTATGAGTCAAATAACAGGACAGGTTGGGTTCTATAGCCTTGGCCGGCAACCAGTCTACCACAGAAAGCAATGGCAGCCTACTGCGGGATAATATTCTGCCCAGTCAGTCATGCCTCTTTCGAGACATGATCGCCCAAGTGTGTTTCACGTATGGCACTTAACTAACATTTCTTAGTGAATTTTGGGTAGTTTTCTAAAGAATCACTTCACTTCCCAAAGGTATTTGCATGTAAGTGAATAGAACGAATCCAACTAGAATTCAGAGAGCCATGTTTGAATTTCAGTTGAATTTGTTGCATTCACTTTCGTGCAAATACCCTTGGGAAAAGTATGAATCAACTCTTCTTCCTCCAGCTTTAGGATGAATAGTAGGACAGATTAAGTTCTTTAGCCTTGGTTGGCAACCAATCTACAGCAGAAAAAATGGCAACCTACTGTGGGAAAATTTTCTGCCTAGTCAGTTATGAATCGAAAGAGACATGATCACTCATGCATGTATCATGTATGGCACTTAACTAACTGACTGTTTCTAAAGAAAATGAGCTGTGTGCTTGTGATTTTATTAATTGTTGTTGCCTCAAATTTGTTAGAAGAAAGTCAATATATTTTTCATATGGTGAAAAGTTCCCATGTGGGGTGTCAAGTAGAGTTTTACTATAATTAACTGCTGTATTTGATAAACATTTCAACGTGTTGTTTGGGTTTTCATTGCTGAAATATATTAATTAGAGCAACTTGTTTCATTTACAAAGTGCATTTAAACCTGATTTTATTCATTCTCTTTGTTTGCAAGTAAAATTTTGAGCTACCGATGTGTTGAATTTCCAGCATGCTTAATATATTTTAGTAATGAAACTGTAACTAAAATTTATTCTTCAAGTTCCAGTAACTTCAGCTGGAGCTGTGTATTTTTATTTGACTTGATAGTGAGAGACAAAGGGCAGTAGCCATATTTGAATTTTGATGTCTGCCAAGCAGTCAAATTAAAAAAAAAGTGTTGGTGACAGTAATATAGTGATAGAAAGAACTGGTCGAAAAAGTTAGGCGTGACCGTGACTAAGAGAAAGACAAGGTTAAGTAGTTAGTATATATATTATTTTTTAAACACATTTTGAATATTCTGAGCAATTTCATTGATTTCCTGTCCCATTTTGTCAGGGGGTTACTTTGTTGTGTAGCTATGTTTTAGCATTTTGAAATTTGCATTGGTTTTGTGTTTTGCAATATGTGATTTTTGCTTTATGTCAAGTTTATCACAAATTTATTGAAAGTATTAATTTTCATGCCCACATGGTCCACTTGGTAAAGAAATTGTACAAAGTTCTGTTGCTAAAGATTTCTTTTCATTGAATCCTGGTCTGAAAAAATACCAGGATATTGCATAATTGGAGTTTGCCTTTTTATGTTTTTGGTACTCAGTCAAGTGCTATATGTGATACACATTTGGACAATCATGTCTCTTTCAAGTCATGACTGACAAGGCAGAAGATTTTCCTGTAGTAGATTGCCACTCAGTTAGTTGAGTACCATACGTGATACATGCTTGGGTGATCATGTCTCGAAAGAGACATGACTGACTGGGCAAAGATTTTCCTGCAGTAGGTTGCCATTACTTTCTGTAGTAGACTGGCATTCATATCAAGTGGGCATCCAATTGAAGAGTGAAATTAAAATTTAGTTTTTGAAATTGTCTCCATTAACTTCATTGTATGACCTGATTTCAATATACACAAACAGGAATAAGTTCAAAAGAAACAATGCATTTTGAGCACACAGATATGCGTTGGGGTACAGTGAATATTGGCTCGGAATGAGAAATTGGAGAAAGTTAGAATTCCATTTGAGTTCGTTGCATTCACTTACATGCATATACCCTTGGGAAAGGTATCAATCTGTCTCTTCCCTCTAGCTATGGGTTAAATAGCAGGATGGATTATGTTCTATAGCAGTGGATGGCAACCAGTCTACCACAGAAAGCAATGTCAACCTACTGCAGGATAATCTTCTGCCCAGTCAGTCAAGTCTCAAAAGAGACATGATCACCCAAAGCAAGTATCATGTATGGCACTTAACTGACTAAGGAAAAAGATATCTCTAGGCCAGAGAAGTCCTGGTGGACATTGATACTTCTACTGCATGCTGGGGTGTGGGTGGAAGTAGAGTGTGTCTATGTCCCCTTTTTATAGTGGTTTGACTGTGCCACCTAGTGACTTTGTGTTGAAACTAAGTGGAAGTAGCCCACAATATAAACAAAAATGCAGTTTAAATGCTATCACAATTACTGGTTATATATTAACTATATTGAAATGTTGCCAAATTACCACCGTAGCTGTGGTGAGTAGATAGGTGGTAGTTAAAGCATATTGAAATATACCATTTCCTCTCTCCTAATAGAGTGATAGAGAAACTCTCTCTCTTTTTCTTTCAACACATATATCCTTTTCCTCTTTCTATTCTTCCATATTTCTGGTAATCTAAATATAACCTGGACATAGTTTATTTGGCCAACTGATGTCATGTGAAGTCAAGAAATCAAAAATCAAATCAGAAAACATGTAGGCTTTAAGTAAATATAACAAGAACACTGAACATGTACATAGTGGTTGGCCCATAGTTGGTCCAGAAGTGAGGGGAGTTCGAGTCAGTCATCAGAGATTCAATCAACGCATGAACCAACCTAAAGAATACTTCCATCCAAACCAGAGATGTGCTTAAATAATCTTCATGAAAAGAAGATGCAAAAATCAAGGAATTAATTCAAGAGTACAATCTACACACTCAGAACATAGCACATACAACAACTTGATACTACATTCTACTTCATGCACACATGGAGGAAGAAATATGTTATATTTATATGAACATACATATATGTGGAAGAAAAAAATCTGTATAACCTGATCACAGCTATACATATATAATAATGAACATTCACATAAATAACCACAATGATTTAAACAAGAAAAATATCAAAGACACAAAAATACAAAAAGGACAGAAATGATCATTATCATTCACATATAACAAAAAAAATATAGCCCGATAGAGTCAAAAATAAAAATGGTGGTTTAGTTACTAAAAGGCTGGCCTTTACTCATTTATTATCTCAATCTCATTTTTACCATATGCCTAAATAATGAGCCCAGACCTAATACTGGTTTAGCTACAGCCTTATCCATTTGCATACATTGAGGCTGGGTATTTTATACTGCATCCAACGTTACTTGTTCATAGTGCTCAATTTTTAATTTCATTTTGCTGGTATGTCAATTTCAGAATAGCTTATTAAATATTAAAAACAATGAACTTGAAACAACATGCTAAATAATTAATATTCTGTACTAGCCAAAGACATGTCACCTCAGTGAATTAAGACAATATGGAAGGCACACCAAAACAAAGCTATGTTGCCAACATGAACAATTTGCATAAATATAGTACTTTTTATTCCAAATAAATATACTGGTCCATCAATTAAGTGCCATACGTGAAACACGCTTGAGCGATCATGTCTCGAAAGAGACATGACTGATTGGGCAGATGATTATCCTGCAGTAGGTTGCCATTGCTTTCTGCAGTAGACTGGTTGCCAGCCAAGGCTATAGGACCCAATCTGTCCTGCTATTTAACCCATAACTGGAGGGAAGAGATGGATTAATACCTTTCCCAAGGGTATTTGTGTGTAAGTGAATGCAATGGATTCAACTGGAATTTGAACTTGGTTCCCCGATTTCTCATTCCAAACTGGTATCCATTGCACCACAACGCACATATGCTGGTAATGATGCCAAAATACCAGTGAGGGCAAAAAATACTGCTTTGCTGAAGATGTAATTGCAGAGTTATCATAATGTATGTTCAACTCTACTCTGTATAGTTTATCGAATTACTTGATGTAGTCTGTGGATTATCTCACTTGGCTTTGCCAAAAGTGCTCACTAGGGGTCACTCTTTAAGCCTATAAATAGGCAATCATATTCACCCTCTCTTTTCCCTTTTAGCTTTGGCTTTTAGATGTAGTGAATATCAATAAAAAATATTGCCAACTAGGCATGTTTGCTTCCTTGATCCTTTGCTGACTTTTGAACTCTCTCACACATGCACATACACATACATGTTTATTACACATGCTTATTTCACACACAAGCAAGAACATTCTTATAGCTAGTTTTAATGTGTTTTCCTTTCATTTTATTTGTGTACACATGTAATTCCTTTTATTAATAACATGCATTGTCAATTGTTTTATATTTATTATTTGGTGTCCTTACTTTCACCTGAACTCACATGAGTTCTTCAATATTGTTTGTGGGATACATTTTCCAGGAGCCCATAAATATTTACTCTCCAAAGTGTTGATTCTCACAAAACTTCAAGAAAACTGAATGCATTGGTCATCAGGAAAAAGAGGACCTCAAATTGTCAAATAAAAGTCAGGGATTTGAAAATCAAACAGGTGCAGAAATTTAAATACCAGGAAAGTGTTCAGGCAGAGGATGGGAAGTGCAACACTGAGATCTAAAGGTGCATTTGGCATGGCCAAAGATGCATTTCAAAAGTTAAGCAGAGTATTGAGAGACAGGAAGATCTTGTTGAAATCAGAGAAAAGAGTGCTAGACTGTTATGTGATATCTGTTCTTCTGTATGGCAGCAAATGCTAGACAATCTCTTCAAAGATGAAGAAGAGGGTTGAAGTAGTCGAAATGTAGTTCTAAAGAAGGATGCTGAGGATATTATGAACCAAGCATGTGAGTAACCACGAGGTTTTAGAGAGGATGCAAACAAAAAGGAAACTTATACTTAGCTTCAAGAAAAGACAGCTGAGGTTTCTGAAACATGTAATGAGGAAGGATAGTTTAGGATGGCAGAGTGAGTTTTAGGAGAGATACCAAGAAGAAAAGTATTGAGAGTGACAAGGGATAGGGGCAAGTGGATGTCCATGATTACCTATGCCCTGAAGGAACATGGTACATAAAGAAGAAAGAATTAGTCTTTGTAAATAAAAGAACCATTCTAAAACCCTGTTGAGTGAATAATGTCTTAAGCAGGAATAAAATTTCAATCATTTGGTCATCTGGAAAAAGAGGACCTCAAATTGTCAAATACAGGTCAGGGATTTGAAAATCAAACAGGTGCAAAAATTTAAATACCAAAGAAGTGTTCAGACAGAGGATGGGAAGTGCAACACTGATTTCTAAAAGTGCATTTGGCATAGCCAAAGATGCATTTCAAAAGTTAAGCAAAGTATTGATAGACAGGAAGATTTTGTTGAATACAAAGAAAAGAGTGCTAGACTGTTATGTGATATATGTCCTCCTGTATGGCACTGAATGCTGGACAATCTCCTCAAAGATGAGGGAGGTACGTGACGCAACAAAAATTTGGTTTTACAGAAAGATACTGAGGATACCAGAGATTGAGCACATGAGCAACGACAAGGTGTTAAAGAGGATGTAAATAAAAAAAAAAAACAACTTATATTTACCACCAGGAAGAAATAGTTGAGATTTCTGGGGCTTATAATGAGGAAGAAGGGTTTGGAAAATCTAATACTCATGAGATGAATAGAAGAGAAACAGGGTAAAAGTGGCTTGAGATATACCTGATCAGCTTGAGTAAGTTGATGGCTGGGCAGGGTTTGAGAGAGATCCCAAGAAGAAAAATGTTAAGACTGACAAGGGTTAGGGGCAAGTGGAAGTCCATGATCACCTGTATCCTGAAGAAATATGGCACATGAAGAAGAAGAATGGTGACTAATAGTTACCCAAACATATCAGTACTCCACAACAAGTCCCTCCAAGACAATTGGGTTGAAACTAAAGTTTAACATAGCATTTTTAAGTAGATTTAAAAACAAAACAGATATTTGCATATAGCTTTATTCAACAACATTTTGTTTCTCTACTGTTTATCATCTTTGAGGCAGTTTCATGATTCTATCCTCCAAAAACTAGGCATCTTTTTGGGTGATAACTAATCCAAGTGGTTTTACAAGTTTCCAGAGAATTCTTCCTATTAAGAGAAATTTGTTGGGATTGAAATAAATGATTATCTGAAGATGAAAGTTAAGTGCGAACTGTGGTTATAACAGGACACCACAGCCAAGCTGTACTAATTTCTCATGGGCTTGCAAAGAAATAAATGGTAATCCGAAGAGGAATATTAAGTGAGAATTGTGGGTATAGCAGGATACCACAGCCAAGCTGTACTAATTTCTCATGGGCTTGCAAAGAAATAAATGGTAATCTGAAGAGGAATATTAAGTGAGAATTGTGGGTATAGCAGGATACCACAGCCAACCTGTGCTAGTTTCTAATGGGTTTGCAAAGAAATGTGAGTTTGGTGTTTTCCTGATACAAGACAAGTCTATTCAAAAAGACCAATTCTATGATTTTTTCATCAACTGCTGCTTTTAATGCATCCAATTGGAAACAGTGCTGCTCTGAAGTCAATACCTGATAAGGAGCTTGTAATGTGCAACCACTTTCCAATTCTGATAAATACACAGCAACACCTCCTGACACAGACTGGCTTTTCATCTTATTCATAGTATTTTTTGCTTCAGATTATTCTAAATGATCCATTTTTCATCGCTCATGTTCATTTGTTTCAAAAATTGATTGGTCTTTGCATATACGGTTCATTAATTTTCATCAAGTTAAATATTGAGGCAACTAAACATTGTAGCTATTCATGTTTTCAAATGTCTTATAATGCCCATATGAGATGTGAAGAGTATCTCTGGGATGTCCTGCACCATGTAACCTAGATTATTTTTAATCAATGTTTTAATTTGGTCAGCATTAATTGTAGACCTGGCAGAATGTTCTCGGTATTCTAGATCAAAATTTCTACTTATGAAGCTAGTGAATAACTTAAAAAAATACTCTCAGCTAAGGCACCATCTCCATAATTGGCACATATATTTTTTGCTGTTTAATTTAAATTTTGCAATCCACACACAACTGTATAGAAAGCTGTATTATGTCAACTTTCATAATATATATATATATATATATATATATATATATATATATATATATATATATATATATGTTATAAACTTCTGTCATTCATGAATTTAAATGAAATAACATGTTCAAACACTGCCTATTAAAAAATGAAATGAAAATTTGTTGTTTTGAAAATCAATGTTGACTAGAATGCAAGATACTGGAAGAGAGATCCACAAGCAAAAAATGCAATAGAAGAAACTGTTAGCATAGTACCGACAGTTACATCTAGCCATTTCAAGTGTAAAATGATGAGACCTTGTCAGGGAAGCAAGAAGTCAGAAGAGAGATCCACAAGCAAAAAATGCAATAAAAAAAAATGTTAGCATAGTACCTACAGTTACATTTAGCCATTTCAAGTGTAAAATGATGAGACCTTGCCAGGGAAGCAAGAAGTCAGAAGAGAGATCCACAAGCAAAAAATGCAATAAAAAAAAATGTTAGCATAGTACCTACAGTTACATTTAGCCATTTCAAGTGTAAAATGATGAGACCTTGCCAGGGAAGCAAGAAGTCAGAAGAGAGATCCACAAGCAAAAAATGCAATAAAAAAAAATGTTAGCATAGTACCTACAGTTACATTTAGCCATTTCAAGTGTAAAATGATGAGACCTTGCCAGGGAAGCAAGAAGTCAGAAGAGAGATCCACAAGCAAAAAATGCAATAAAAAAAAATGTTAGCATAGTACCTACAGTTACATTTAGCCATTTCAAGTGTAAAACAATGTGACCATTCTGCATATCCATTTTCATCAATTTGCTTAAGATTGTGTTGATATATAAAAATTTAGTTATTTTAGTTTTCCATGTGTGTGTGTGTGTGTGTGTGTGTGTGTGTGTGTGTGTGTGTGTGTGGATGGAGGTCAGTTTCTTGAAGTCTGTAAAAACACGTAAATAGGCTGACAGAAATGAAGTTAGTAAGTTTTTACTTTAGAATGAATGTCACTCATTATAGCAAACTTTTTCATCCTTTCAAACTGTGAAGGTCTTTTGTTGGACACAGGTCTTACTCAGATCCTGGTGAGGGACTATATGAGAAGCTGTTAGAAAATGTCTGTGTGTTCAGTTGTAATGAAAATTGCTGGCATGTTATAGGTTGATCCAAGCTTTGTGAGCGAAAATTATTTAAAAAGTCTATCCAATTTCACTCACAAGGCTTGTAAACACAAATTCTACTCCAGCAGCATTTTTTATTGCACCTCCTGCCTGTGGAATTCCCTTCCGTTTACTTGCTTCCCCAACAGCTACAATCTCCAAGAATTTAAATGTAAAGTCAATAGTCAACTCCTATCTCACTAACCTGCATCCACTCTCTCCTGCTCATTTCTCCATCCAATCCACTCATCAGTATTCTTATCTTTCTCTTACCCACTTCCTGACACCCCCTATAACCTGTCATTTTTTTCTCGTAACTTTCCTCCTATGTAACCCCCTGCAAAACAGTGGCAGTAAAGTGCCCTGCTTGGGGTGATATGATTTAAAAAAAAAAAAGAAATTGTATAATATTATGTGGTGAATCAATTCTACATTACAATCCATATATAAACAGATCCCTCACTTTATAACCACAGTCATCTTTATCTCAACCACCTTCTGACACCCCCTATAACCTGTCACTTTTTCTCATAACATTCCTCCTGTGTAACCCCCTGCAAAACAGTGGCAGTAAAATGCCTTGCTTGGGGCGATATGATTATAAAAAAAAAATTTCTATACTATTATAATGTGGATATAAAGTAGGGGATCAATTCTACATTACGATCAATATATAAACGGATCCCTCATTTTATAACCACAGCCATCCTTCTCTCAACCACTTCCTGACAGACCTTATAACCTGTCACTCTTTCTGATAACTTTCCTCCTATGTAACCCCTTGCAAAACAGTGGCAGTAAAATGCCTTGCTTGGGGGCGATATGATTATAAAAAAATATCCTTGAAATTTTACATGAACCTGAACTTCATATAAAGATTATACATGGTATTTATTAAAAGAACAAATATGTTAAGACCAACTTATATCATTAGAAACGGAGACTATAACTTATGCGCTCTGATTATATTTCTAAAGAAATTTCATTCTTTATTTTTATACTTGTTAATAACAAGGTTTTTTATTAATTACACAAATGCTGGGAGTGGGTAGTGGTATTATAAACTGTTATTATACGAATATCAGCAGACGTAATGTATCAACATTTCAAACTCAAAGAGACAACCTACAAAAATAAAGATGTCAAAGAAATTAATAAGATTGTGTATTCACAGAATATCTCAATGGAATATAATAAACACTTATAATGGTAATAATACAGTAGACTTTACAGTAAGTAAATAAATATAGAAACTTGGATTTATACTATTTACTGTAGCAATGAAGTCTTTTCTTATCTAATATGTACAAAGATGTGCATTGAATTATACTGATGTTAAGTAATGGATTGTTTGCTTGCTTTCTATACATGGTTCATTAAAATGACTCATCTGAAAATAGGGAAACTTACTATAGTTGACCCATGGAATGAAAGATGAATTGAGAAAAGCAAATCATTACTGAATGGCTCTTAAAATATTTAGAACCGTTTAATTCATTTTTTGGATTAACATCCCTAACTTTGTTGTTTTTGCTACATTTTAGACAAGGGTTATCCAGTGTTCCTTGGGATTTTTTTGAAACGGCATACTGTCCTTTTTCAGCCTTCAGTCAATCAGTTAAGTGCCATATGTGATATACGCTTGGGCGATCATGTCTCGAAAGAGACATGACTGACTGGGCAGAATATTATCCTGCAGTAGGTTGCCATTGCTTTCTGCAGTAGACTGGTTGCCGTCCAAGGCTATAGAACCCAATCTGTCCTGTTATTTAACCCATAACTGGAAAGAAGAGACGGATTAATACCTTTCCCAAGGGTATTTGCACGTAAGTGAATACAATGAATTCAGCTGGAATTCGAACTCGGTTCCCCAATTTCTCGTTCCGAGCCGATATCCAATGCACCACAACGCACATCCTTTTCAGCCTTAACTTGACAAAAGATGAAGATTAGGGAAAAAAGAAAGATTATTAGATATAATGTAAACCTGAGGTGGGCTAGAGAACGCACCAGCCAAAATTAAGTGATCAAATCTCGAAATGTGTTATATGAAGAATTCATATAAGAATGATAAGTGATTTAAAAAATTTAGCCAACACTAAGAAGGTCAGCAAACTCACTAGCCAAAATGTAGTACTCAAATCAACAAAGATAAGGATGTTAGTCTGAATAATTAATCAAATAATAGTAACAATTCAGAAGATTTTGCATATGCTAAATATCCTTTTTTAGGCATCATGTCTCTTACGATATAGACAATCATGGCTCCTCAGAAATTTCTATCTGTAGAAACTCTTAGAAATTTAAAAAAAAATTTTGTTATTATCATTTCCACTCCCTGTTCTACCATCCATTAAAAAAAAAAGTTTGTTAGGTTACTTGTTGTTTCTCTTTGTTCCCCTTGGTTTCACGATATCCTATGAGTGTCAAATTTTCCAAGCCACCTTTCCTCATTATATACCCTGATAATTTCAAGTGTCTCTTTCAATTCTAAATATAAGAGTCTTTTCATTTCTATTTTAATTAAAACTTACTAGTTGTTCATATGTTTCAAGCATGGTATCCTCAGCATCCTCCTGTAGAATCACATCTCTGTTACCTTAAGCCTCTTTATTAGTGTAGAAATTATCCAGCATTCACTGCCATATTGGAGAACTGATATTACACATGTTCAGCAATCTTTTCATTTTTTTTTTAATTGTTTCACACCAAGCCACTGATGTGCAGAGGGCTACATAAGAGTAAAAGTTTAGACAGGAGAAGAGTGAAGAGAAAGACGAACCAGTTACAGGGAAGAAAGAGAAAGGGTAAGAGAAGGATGGGAATACAAGTGTGAAGACAGTTGCAAAGGTAGAGAAAAAGAAAAGATATACAGGGTGATATAGAAATGACTGGAGTGAAGTGGATAAGAGATGGTTATTGACATTGCATTTAAATTCCTGGAGG
Source organism: Ascarosepion bandense (assembly GCA_037127315.1). NCBI lineage: Eukaryota > Metazoa > Mollusca > Cephalopoda > Sepiida > Sepiidae > Ascarosepion > Ascarosepion bandense. Next base: position 1,413,573 of record JBBBDQ010001974.1, read on the forward strand.
TTGTGGCTGTCAGGAAAGCAAGTAAATGAAAGGGAGTTTCATAGGCGGGAAGTGTGAGAAAAGAAGCTGATGGAGTAGAATTGTTGGGTGCATCTGGCTGATCTAACTGTAAATGGGTGGGACCTTGTTGCCAGTCTGGTTGCAAGAGTAAATTCTTGTGGCGGGGGCACCAGTGACAAGTTTGTCGGAGCAGAAGCCATGAAAATATTCGTAGAACAGACAGAAGGAAGCCACATTCTTTGTTTGTAATGAAAATTTACTGTTTCTTTATACCTTGTTTAACTTTTGAAAGTTAATTTATTTAGCCTTTTAGCAAAGTTAATATATATATATATATATATATATTTTTTTTTTTTCTCTATCTGGTCATTTAACTATTTTAACCATTTATCTTCACATTATTATCATGAAAAATCATTTTTTTTATGGTTTTATATATTTATTTTAAATATATTTAGACAGTTTTTTTTCATGATATTTACTTGAACCATTTACACATTATCATCACTGGACATTCAATTATTTATGGACGACTTTATTCTAGAAATTTTTCCTCTTCTTCTGTGTAACCAAAAACAAAACATCTTGCATTCTAATAACATCGCAAGCAGAGATTAGGACACATGCCGGGGCCTGATCAGCTTTGGATAGGTCAACCTGGGGAGAAGGTATGATGTTTGTAAAGGACCGAAACCGTCAATGAACCAGGGTAACATCACTGATGATGTGTCCTAACCGCATCTAAATGATGTATTTTTCAAATATATATATGAAAAATGTGAATGTGAAATACAAAGGAGAAATTGGAAAAGGAAGCTCAAAATGCGATGCACCAAGAGTGGCTCTAGTGACATCGGCAAACGGCATCATCCCAAAAGAAAATGTATGACAGAAGAAAAATGAGCACATCACTGAAGAGATTCTTGACCTGATGCAAAAGAGACAAAAAATGATGCCAAGATATGGAACAGAATACAAGTAAACAAACAAGGAAATAAGGAGAAAATAGAGACAGTCTAAAGAAAGATGGTTCAATGACAAATGTACCGAAGTAGAGAGACTGAGCATGACAAATAATGGTGATAGCCATAAAAAAATATAGGAACAGGACAAAAGACCTACTCAGTAAAAGGATGTATAAAAGCAAAGGATGTATAAGAGCAAAGGATGTATAAAAGCAAAGGATGATACACACATATTAGAAAAAGAAAAAAATACTTCAGAGATGGTATGAGCTTATTGCTGATCTTTTCCATGACAAGAAAGAGCAACCAACATTTCACAAAAATATGAATGAATCAGAAATATTAAAAACTGATGTGGAATTGGCAATGGCCAAATTGAACAGAAATAAAGCAGATAGGATTGTAATAGAGATGTTGATGTCTTTAGAAGGCTTTGGCATAGACAGGCTCACAGAAATAATAAAAAAAAACAAACAAACAAAAAAAAAAGCCCAATATCCTCAAGGATGAAAGAGAAGCTGGAGGCAGCAGAAATGTGGTTTTACAGAAAGATGCTGAGGATACCAAGGACTGAGTACGTGACTAATGATGAGGTGTTGGAGAGGATGGAAATGAGGCGAAAATTCTTACTTAACATAAACCTGGGTTGCATAATAACTTGTTTACAAATAATATATATATATATATATATATATATATATATAGAGAGAGAGAGAGAGAGAGAGAGAGAGAGAGTTTTTAGAATATTTTAAGGTATGCTGTATTTAATGGTGCAGATAAAGGTATTAATCCATCTCTTCCTTCTAATTATAGGTTAAATAATAGGATAGATCGGCAACCAAACTACTGCAGAAAGTAATGGCAACCTACTGTGGGATAATATTCTGCCCAGTCAGTCATTTCTCTTTTGAGACATGATTGCCTAAGCCTGTATTATGTATGGCATTTTATTATATATTTAATGGTAAAAGTGCTCAAAATCAGAGATAGAATGTATATTAATATAAAAGTCAACATTGAAGTCAATACCAAGTAGTGAGAATCAGTTTCCTGCTTCAAGACAATCTTCAGGCTTTGTGTGTTGCATTTGGGTTCAACTATTTATATATGCAAGTCAGTGGTGCATTATGGGTAACAAAGTATTTTTACATATTGGATGGTCAGTAATTGTTATGTTTCAAATCATTCTAGAGGCTACAGAGTAGAAATAACTGTGGATTTGAATTCAGTTATTTGTTAAGCTTTTTACTCATTATTTATTTACTTATTGATTACTTAATTATTTATTTTTGATTACTATCATTATTACATTTACTTGAGTTTATATGTTCATTCATATTTGTTTATTTATGATTTACTTTTTGTTTCTTGTTTTTTTTTTAAAAAGAAAGGCGGTAACGCCACTGATGCGCAGGGGGCTATTTAACAGTAAAAAGATTGGAAAAGAGAAAGCCGGAAAGCACATCCTAAACAGGGAACAAGGGATGAGCCTCTTCACCTATTCAATAGATGTGGGTGGAGTGTGAACCGGGCAATAGATAGATCTATCTACTCCAATTGAAAAAAAAAAAAAAAGTGAGAAGATTGGAAAAGAGAAAGCCGGAAACCACATCCTAAACAGGAAACAAGGGATGAGCCTCTTCACCTGTTCAAAAGACATGGGTGGAGTGTGAACCGGATTTTTTTATTTGATTAGATAAATTTATTAAAATAAGTTTACTTAATTTGCTTATTCATTTAGATAAATTTATGAAGATAATTTTACTTAATTTGATTATTTACTTAGATAAATTTATTAAGAAAAAATTATTTAATTTGTTTATTTATTCAGAGAAATTTATTAAAATAAATTTAATTTGTTTATTCATTTTGAGAGATGTATTAAGATAAATCTAATTAATTTGTTTATTTACTTAGTGTATCATGATTGCAGAGATAAGAAATCTATTTAATTTTCAAATTAGAAAAAATCTCATCAAATCTATAAATATAAAAGCCTTAAGAACAAATTAGTTTGTAAATAAGGTTTTAGAAAATTGTTGCTTTTGCTGAGAAATAAAACAAAACTTTATGATCAATTGAAATTTTGTTTTCTTCTGATGGTTTGAATTCAAATTAGGAATTTTAATCCTGTAAAAAATTCAGATTGATATATTTAAAAAATGAAATTGAAAAAGTCATGAATTATTTTTAACTGATATTTTTTTACTTTTAATTTTAGCATTGGTTTTTCTTTTTATTGTTAGCAATTTTGGAAAATTTACAACACAAGTATCAGGTTAATCAGCATAAAAATACAAAATGAAAAAGAAAGAGTAAAAACCATATCAGCTTAAGGATAATTAAATAATTCAAAAAGAATAAATTAACAAAATAAATTTTAATAAAAAAGACAAAAATGAAAAATAAAGAGAATCATCAAGTAATTGATTATGTGATAGTTTGAATTTGTTTAAAAGCCTAACAGAAATGGCAAATAGTAAATTAGTGGAAGATTCTTATAATTTTGATTCATTAGTATCTACTAAAAATTAACCTACCTAAAGAGTCATCTGAATTTAGGGATTAAATATTTATACACTGAATAATAAAACATATATTTGCTATGTTTACTGTTAAAACTAATACACAAATCAATTGAAAAAATGAGTGAAATCAGACATAAATTAATTTCTTTACTAAAATATTTAAATGTTGGTTTTCACTACAAACATCTACAGTAGAATCAATTACAATGCATTTCTATAGCAACATTATTTATAATATTCTAGAGTAAAATCATTAGCAATGCGTTTACATTGTACATATAACTTTATTCAGTGAGTAATGCTTGCATTAATTTCTGACCTCTGAAAATTCCTTTCTAATTTGCAATGAATGCTTTCTTATAGTAAAATCATCAGAAATGCATTTATATTTTATATATAATAGCTTTATTTTGTAACACTTGCATAAATCCTGATCCTATAAGATTCCTTTCTTTCTCATCTTTCAATGTATTCTTGTAGTAAAATATTTTGATTACATTCTCATAGTAAAATCATAAAAATGAATATAATATAACTAGCATAGTACCTGCAAAATTTATTTTTGGATTATTTACATTTGGAATCAATTTTATATCTATGATCAATATAGCATCTGTGTGCATAGCACAGAATCAGTAGAGTATCTGTGTACTCTACTTAAAATCAGCATAATATTTGTATACACTGCTTAAAATCAACCAGTATAGTATTTGTGTACTATGCTTAGGATCCTTATAGTATATATGTACTATGCCTAGGATCTGTATAGTGTCTGACAAAAATGAAATAGAAAATTAGAAAAATGATACATTTTTCAATTCTTATATGTATACAGAGTGCAGTAGGTAAATTGCTGCCATTTTATAGTTTTTATTTTGTACACTTTGTTAACCTTGACAATGGGCAGTCATGATGGTGCAGAAATGTGTGAAATCATATACATCATCAATAAATTAGCAAATATCATTACCAAAAAAAAAAACAAAACAAAAAAACATAGGTTTATACAGGAATGACAGCCTAATAATTGTATGAAACTGTAATGGTAGAACTACAAAAAACGAATTATAAAAACTTACAAATTAAGATTTACAATAGACAAAATCTAATATAAAAACAATAAATTTCCTAGATATAATTTAAACAACACATACAAAACAGCAAATTATATACATTAACAAAAATCTCCTCTAATGTATTTAAACATATACCTACATCCATAAACAAAAAAATACAGAATTCCAGCAACATAAAAATATTCAATGAAAATAAAAAATAAATGAAACATTACTAATAAAAAAATCAGTTATTAGAACAAACCAGAATACACAAATAAAAACAAACCAAAAAAAAAAACACAACAGAAAAAGATAACTAATTTGGTTCGACCCATCCTACAATAAAAACAGAAATAGGAAAAATATTCTTCAAAATAATTGAAAATCATTTCCTTAAATACAGCAAACTATCAAAAATCATCAACAAAATCACAGTCAAAATCAGTTACAGCTTCATTGATAACATGAAGAAAATAATAACTAAAAACTAAAAAATATATTCAACAAAACTAATAAAAAGTACAGCAAGTAGTTGTTACATTGAACTTTCAAATACAGTTTTAGTCTACCAACTGAGGCACAGTCATTTTTACAGTTTAGTAATAATACCACATAATGTATAGTAAATGAATTCTTTCTGTGGAATCCTTGATAAATTTTGATACATTAGATCAAATTCTGTGGTATACATCCATTTATATGTGCCCATGAAAACAAAGTATTATACTTATATAATGCACACATATATTTCTATATATTTTCACATTTATTCGCATCATTGAAGAAAGGATAAAAGCAATAGGTATTCAATATCTAATTAAAAAGCAATCAGATTGCTTTGATTTTATTAATATTTCCATGTTTATTGCCATCATCCTCATAACATTATCTACATTTAGAAAGGATGAAAGCAACTATGAAAAACATCCTTGTAGTGAATCGATATCTGATTAACAATCAAGTCTCCTTGATTTTGTTAATATTTCCATGTTTATTGCCATCATCCTCATAACATTATCTACATTTAGAAAGGATGAAAGCAACTATGAAAAACATGCTTGTAGCTAATCAATATTTGATTAACAATCAAGTCTTCTTGATTTTGTTAATATTTCCATGTTTATTGCCATCATCCTCATAACATTATTTACATCTAGAAAGGATGACAGCAACTGTCAAAAGCATTCTTGTAGCTAATCAATATTTGATTAATAATCAAGTCTCTGTGATTTTGTTAATATTTCTAAATGTATTGCCAAAAAGTATTGTTTATAATATTTTTAATTTCTAAAATATGAATATAGAACATAAATGTTTTATGAATATAGAACATAAATGTTTTATGAACATAGAACATAAATGTTTTATGAATATAGAACATAAATGTTTTATGAATATAGAACATAAATGTTTTATGAACATAGAACATAAATGTTTTATGAATATAGAACATAAATGTTTTATGAATATAGAACATAAATGTTTTATGAACATAGAACATAAATGTTTTATGAATATAGAACATAAATGTTTTATGAATATAGAGCATAAATGTTTTAATGAAACAAGGCCTCAAAAAAAAATTTATTATCATAAACTAAGAAAGAAAACTAATTTCTTGAGTGTAATACTAATTTCCTTTTGTTAGTTTGCCTTAAACAAAAGGTTACTGTATGGTGGAATAAAAAAAAAATGTCTCATGAGGTTAAGTTAAAAGGTCTTGAGAAATATGGAAGGTTACACCCAAACTTTGGGAAGGGAACTCACAATTTAATGCTGACTTTGTAATTATTTATACTGATGAAAAAATGAAGTGTATCACTAAATGAAAAATAGGTGGAGACAAAATATTGAAGTAGAAGAAGAAAAGGCAAGAAGATTGAAGTGGAGGAGAAAAGGAAGATGAAAATGAATAATTATAATTAGAAGAAGAAAAAAAAGAAGAAGAAGGTTGAATAAGAGCTTGAGAAAACAAGAAGAAGATGAATAATAATAATTAGAAGAAGGTGGAAGAAGAGTGAGTAAGCAAGAAAAGGATAAAGAAGAAGAATTAGAAAAAGAAAAAGATGAAAGGGTTTGAGTTTGAGTTTTGTTTAATAGCATATCAACCTCTGTGGGTTATTTAATGCCAAAAACATGGGGTTGTAAGGTATTTTTTTAATGTTTGGTTATAGTGAGAAGGTTGATTTAGTCAGATTTTGATCAAAAATTTTATTTTTTTTAATTTTAGAAAACTGAATATGTCTTCTAGTTTTGTATTAAAAAATGTATTGCTGGTAATATTTTTTTCTTCAAATATGTATTATGGCAGTAATTTTTCCCCTTCAAAAATGTGTTATGGTAATTTTTTTTTCCTTCAAAAATGTATATTTTTTTATAAGAGTCTATTTTTATGCATATATTTCTATAAAAGTCTATTTTTATGCATATATTTCTATAAAAGTTTATTTTTATACTTTCATAGTGTTTGACTCCAATTTGGGGGTTAACTATTTGCCCATAGTTGGGACCCTAACAGGTGCTACCATATCAGGTCAGGGTACAATAGCAATTAAGAAGTTGTTCCATGCTCCTTACAACCACCCAATCAGAGGCCTTGCTACCAGATGCAGTTTACCATCATACCCAGGACCAAAAAAGGTTAAAGAAGAAGAATGAGAAAAGAAGAATAACAAGAAGAAGAAGAAGAGTGAGAAAGAAAGAACAAGAAGCAAAAGAATGATAATAATAAGAATAATATGAATAATAATAATTAGACAAAGAGGGTGGAAGAAGGAGAGTGAGAAAAGAAGAAGAAGAAGTGAGAATGCAAGAACAGGAAGAAGATAAATGAAAATAATTAGAAGAAGGTAGAAGAAGACAAGTAAGAAACATTTGATTTATTATTCAAGTAAATAATTACTCAATTTTATTAACATATTATTTATTACTAAAGATAAGTAAAAAATCTTATTTAATATTTGAGGTAAGTAAACATTTTATTGATGTAAGTAAACATTTCATTTATTATTGAAGAATAAGTAATCATTTCATTTGTTATTAAAGAATAAGTAAACATTTCATTTGTTATTGAAGAATAAGTAAACATTTTATTTGTTATTGAAGAATAAGTAAACATTTTATTTATTATTGCAGAATAAGTAAACATTTCATTTGTTATTGAAGTATAAGTAAACATTTTATTTATTATTGAAGAATAAGTAAACATTTCATTTGTTATTGAAGAATAAGTAAACATTTTATTTATTATTGAAGAATAAGTAAACATTTTATTTGTTATTGAAGAATAAGTAAACATTTTATTTATTATTGAAGAATAAGTAAATATTTTATTTATTATTGAAGAATAAGTAAATATCTTATTTATTATTGAAGAATAAGTAATCATTTTATTTGTTATTGAAGAATAAGTAAACATTTTATTTGTTATTGAAGAATAAATAAAGCATTTGTTCATTATTTTATTTATTAGAGGAAAGAACATTTTACTATTCAAGATAAACATTTTATTGAAGTAAATAAACATTTTATTTGTGTTTTGAGATAAGTAAGCATTCTTTTTATTATTACTAGCATCATAGCCTGGCATTGCCCGTGCAACTCAGAACATTTTAGTAGTAGGAGAAGATGCCAATTTTTATTTTACATATTTTGTTTTTGTTTGAAAAAATACTTTTTAAAAAAATATTTCTTTTGTTTCAAAATTACAGCGAAAAATATTCACATTTTTTTGTTGATCAAATGAATTTTTAAAACGCCGAAATAACAATTAAATATAAAGGCTTTTTTTTCCCTTTTTTTAATAAAAAATATTTTAGTCACGTTTGACATGTGTAATTTGATTTCTGTAACATAAAACATAGGAATATAAATTAAATATAAAGGTTCATTTTTTTTTTAATAAAAAAATATTTTAGTCACATTTTACATGTGTGATTTGATTTCTGTGATGTAATTTAGCAATCATCTTAGAGTTTAGATGTTTTATGGAGCAAATGTAAACAATCGTGTCCATTGGTCAAAAAGTGTGAAAGGGAAAATTGCTAAACTTAAACTCAAAAAGTAAGTGTCGACCTGGCTTCCCTGTAGATATGTCTCCCTACAAGGTTTGAATGGTGTAGCTTAAAAAATGTGGGCGTGCATAGGGAACAGTCACATGCAGACTCACAGATTGCCTTTTATATATATAGATTATTATCATTATTAATATTAACAAGATTTACAATAAAATGGATTAATTACAGGAGCATTAGACAAATACAAATTATTTGTGACTGTTTTCCTTTGTGTTTTTCTGATCATACTATTTTCTACTCATTTTTTCTTTAGACATCTTCAGAGGTATATTGCATCTGGTGATCTTTATATACTATTTTCATAAGCAACAAAATAAAGCTACTAAGTTTTGAATGCAAAAATACTTTATAAAGTATTGGAATGTTATGATAAAAATATCAGGTAATAAAGAAGATAATCTGAAAACTGTATCAGTCAGTTAAGTGCCATACATGATATACGCTTGGGCGATCATGTCTCGAAAGAGACATGATAGACTGGGCAAAAGATAATCCCACAGTAGGTTGCCATTACTTTCTGTGGTAGAATGGTTGCCAGCCAAGGCTATAGAACCCAAAACTGGAAAGAAGAGACGGATTAATACCTTTCCCAAGGGTATCTGCGCAGAAGTGAATGCAAGGAATTCAACTGGAATTCGAACTCGGCTCCCCAATTTCTTGTTCCGAGCCAATATCCACTCTACCACAATGCACATCCTCGAAAACTGTGTAAAATAATTAAAATTATTTCTAAATTTCTGCCAACAGAAATTTAAAGATTAAACTGTTGTGTGCATTTACGTTTTCAGAATTTTGTAAACCTGTTAATCTTGGGAATTAATTGGTAGAACTACAGTAAAAACATCCAAGCATTAAAAAATTACAATGCTACAGAATCATCCCAGGTATTACCAATGTATACTGTATAAAAAAATGATGCCATGTGAAACATCATTAAAGAAACAATATATCCACCATCAAGACAAAGTTGAAATGATATGGCCATGTCATAAGAGCCAACAACCTTTCCATTTCAGTATTTACATCTCTCTAACCCTGCAAATTATTTGTTCACAACTGCTGTAGCCTGGTATTGAACTTACAACTCTAAGAGTCAAGTCAGGAACTAACCAACGTCTATATCCACTGGGCCATGTGTCCTTAAGGGTTAGAGGAAGATAACTCATGACTTCCAATTGAGGCTTCCCACAAGGAATGGAGTTCATATGCCCCAGTGATTGTAATAAAGGGTTTGTTTCAAAATTCCTAGCACCTGAAGAAGGCCGGAGTGCACAACGTCTGAAACATCGTACAAATGGTAACCAAGATGAGGACAATACTCCGATTAATGTAAACACTGTAAATACTACCTCATCTCAGAAATATAGACAAATAGAATGATCTATTATTAAACGTACAAATGGCAACAAAGATGAGGCCAATAGCCCGAATAATGTACATACTGTAAATACTACCTCATCTCAGAAATATAGACAGATAGAATGATCTATTCTTAAACATCGTACAAATTGCAACAAGATGAGGATAATAGCCCGAATAATGTAAATACTGTAAATACTACCTCATCTCAGAAATATAGACAAATAGAATGATCTATTATTAAATGTTGTACAAACGGCAACAAAGATGAGGCCAATAGCCCGAATACTGTAAATACTGTAAATACTACCTCATCTCAGAAATATAGACAAACCTTTCCATTACCATTCTACAAAATACCACTTTAGACAAAAGAAGAAGTAGAAAGAAAGAGAAAAAAATGGTTGAGAATGTCACTAAGTGAACCGGAAGGTCATTCACATAGATTCAAACATTACTACACAACATAGACATATGGGGGTAGCTCATCAGGTGCTCAGCTGCATACTGACCACACCTGGATATGGAGCTGATGATAGTAATGATGAGAAATATGGATTTTTCACATAGAAATTTTCTGTTTAAGATGACATTTAAATCCAATATCCAAAACCTTAAAAATGTAAAATTTAATTAAGAATGCCCACTTCTGCAAATGTCAATCAGAATTAATTAAGAGATTTTTTTTTTTAATCGTGTCACCCCAAGCAAGGCATTCCACTGCCACTATAGCGCAGGGGGTTACATAGAGGGATTGGGTATAGGAAATGTCAGAAGGAGGGTGATAGACGAGTTAGGATGTGCATAGGAAGAGAGTTGGAGAGAGTGGGTATGAGTTAGTGTGTTAGGAGGTGTCTATTGACCTTACATTTAAACTCCTGGAGGTTGTAGCCGTCGGGGAAGCAAGCATGCGGTAAGGAATTCTACAGGCGGGAAGTGCGAGGAAAGAAGCTGTTGGATTAATAATTTTTAAAATTTTACATGCACATAGATGAGTTGTTTACGTAATTCATGATATCACATAAAGAAATCATTAAATTATATTATGTCAAACCTATCATTCACTCTAATGATAAAAAAATTGACAAAACATAGAAAAAGAAATATAATGAAATATCTTAAAATTGATATACTACTGGAATACATTATATATTATTTAGACATTATTTAATATGCAATGCATACTATTTTAAAAAGACAGTGTTGATGTAACCCATGATATCACAGTCAGATTTATTTTTCAAAAACTGAATTCTTTCTAATGATATACATCATTCATTCTTTTGATTAAATTATTCATTCTAATGATATACATTTTTCATTCTAATAATTACGTCATTCAATCTAATAATGATATTTATTATTCATTCCAATAATCATTCATTCTAATGATTGCATTTTTTATTCTAAAATTATACATTATTCATTCTAATGAAATGCATCTTCCATTCTAATGATTACATCACATATTCTAATGATTACATCATGCATTCAAATAATAATTTATGCTAATGATTGCATATTTAATTCTAAAAATGTACATTGTACATTCTGATAATTATATCATTTATTCTCATAAATGCATTATTCATTCTAATAATATCAGTCAGTCAGTTAAGGGCCATACGTGATACATGCTTTGGCGATCATGTCTTGAACGAAACATGACTGACTGGGCAGAAGATTATCCTGTAGTAGGTTGCCATTGCTTTCTGCAGTAGACTGATTGCCAGCCAAGGCTACAGAACCCAATCTGTCCTGTTATTCAACCCATAACTGGATGGAAGAGATGGATTAATACCTTTACCAAGGGTATTTGCATGTAAGTGAATGCAAGGAATTGAACTGAAATTCAAACTCGGCTCTCCAATTTCTCATTCTGAGCTGATATCCACTGCATGTATCATGTATGGCAATTAACTGACTGATTAATAATACACATTAATATATGATGTATGCTTTGCTAATACTTTTATGATAAAAATGCATTGAAAATCAGGAAAAAAGGGATTGTCAATGGTCAGGAATGAGTGCAAGTGTTACTGATAGAATAGAGCTATTATATATCTAATGTAAATGCATTGCTTATAATTTTACGATAGAAATACATTGAAAATCAAGAAGAAAGGGATTGTTATTGATCAGGAATGAATGAAAGCATTACTGATAAAATAAGGCTATTATATATATAATGTAAATGCATTACTGATGATACGAATTGACAATCAGAAAGAAAGGATTGTCAATGATCAGGAATGAATGTAAGTGTTACTGATAAAAATAAGGCTATTATATGTATAATGTAAATGCATTGCTAATGATTTTACTATAAGATTGCATTGAAAATCACAAAAAGAGTCTTGTCAATGGTCAGGAATGAATGCAGTGTATTGCCAATAGAATAGGGCTATTATATATAATGTAAATGCATTACTGATGATGAATGAATTGACAATCAGAAAGAAAGGGATTGTCAATGATCAGGAATGAATGTAAGTGTTACTGATAAAATAAGGCTATTATATATATAATGTAAATGCATTACTGATGATGAATGCATTGACAATCAGAAAGAAAGGGATTGTCAATGACTGTGAATGAATGTAAGTGTTACTGATAAAATAAGGCTATTATATGTATAATGTAAATGCATTGCTAATGATTTTACTATAAGATTGCATTGAAAATCACAAAAAAGAGTCTTGTCAATGGTCAGGAATGAATGCAGGCATTACTAATAGAATAGGGCTATTATATATATAATGTAAATGCATTACTGATGATGAATGAATTGACAATCAGAAAAAGAAAGGGATTGTCAATGATCAGGAATGAATGTAAGTGTTACTGATAAAATAAGGCTATTATATATATAATGTAAATGCATTACTGATGATGAATGCATTGACAATCAGAAAGAAAGGGATTGTCAATGATCAGGAATGAATGTAAGTGTTACTGATAAAATAAGGCTATTATATGTATAATGTAAATGCATTGCTAATGATTTTACTATAAGATTGCATTGAAAATCACAAAAAAGAGTCTTGTCAATAGTCAGGAATGAATGCAGGCATTACTAATAGAATAGGGCTATTATATATATAATGTAAATGCATTACTTGATGATGAATGAATTGACAATCAGAAAGAAAGGGATTGTCAATGATCAGGAATGAATGTAAGTGTTACTGATAAAATAAGGCTATTATATGTACAATGTAAAATGCATTGCTAATGATTTTACTTCATAAGATTGCATTGAAAATCACAAAAAAGAGTCTGGTCAATGGTCAGAATGAATGCAGGCATTACTAATAGAATAGGGCTATTATATATATAATGTAAATGCATTACTGATGATGAATGAATTGACAATCAGAAAGAAAGGGATTGTCAAATGATCAGGAATGAATGTAAGTGTTACTGATAAAATAAGGTTATTATATATATGGATGTAAATGCATTACTGATGATTTTATAATAAGAATGCATTGAAAAGCATGATAACAGGGATTGTCTGTTGTTAGAAATTGGGGTAAGCATTGTTGATAATATATATATATATATATATATATATATATATATATATATATATATATATAATATGTAATTTATATAAACAGAGAAAAGACAGAAATGAATTGGATTGATTATATGATTTCATTATGTTGAAGCAGAGGAGATTGAAATTGAGTAAATTCTTGGTCAGTGGTTGGTTGAGAGATTCTTATCAAAATGGCATATTGTGTTGGCAGATATATTTCATTAATTGAATATCTATATGACAAGAAGAGAGGAACAAAAACAAGCTCAGAGAAAAGCGTGCTTATTATGACGAGTAGCTTGAAATCGAAATATGTGTAGGTAGTTGTTAAAACAGCGGAAATGAAAAAGAAGAGGTAAAAAGAAAATCCAGAGTAGTGGGAGTAGATAGGTGTGTAGTAGTAGTAGGAGGAAAGTAAAAAATAATCACTCTTGAGAAAGAAAAAATGGATAGATCAGAGATCATATATATATATATATATATATATATATATATATATATATATATATGTGTGTGTGTGTGTGTGTGTGTGTGTGTGCATGTTTGTGTGTGTACAGAGAATGAAAGAGAGAGAGAGACAGACAGACAGACAGACAGAAAAGTTGGAAGTAGTTAGAACTGGAATCTTAATAATATTAAGGTAAGTAAGCAGATCAGGTAGTAGCAATCTAACGATGAAAAAAGAAAAACAAGAAAGAATTATAGAGGGTAGGAATGTAGGAAGAAGAAAGAAGTAGAGGTAATTTGAATAAGGAAGGAGAGAAAAATAAATGATTATTTTAAGGGTTATTTTTGTTGTTAATAAACTATATTAAAAAAAAAGAACTGATAAATATAATTTATTAGAGATTACCTTATAACTAAGATGGCTTTAGACAAGAATATACATAATAAAAAGAGACTAAAAATTAAATTATTTATTTATTTATTAAGGTTTAAGAGAGGAATTCTCTGTTGGTGTTTTTTATTTTTTTCACTTGAACTTATGAATTGCATAATTTCAGATATTTCCACTTAATCATTTCTGAGATTTAAAATATAAAAAAGATCAACAGAATAATGTAAAAAAATAAAAAAAATAAAAAAAGGGGAAATAAAAAAAGAGCTATCTAAAGGAGATTTAATTTTATTTTTGAAAATTTATTACAGATATATATATATATATATATATATATATATATATATATAATATTTATTAATAAATTATAACATTGATATGTTATAATATCACTACAAAAGTTCTTGTTCTTAACCAAGCAAGACCTCTTTCATCAGGGAGGCATTATTGTATGTACAATGTGGACCAATCAAAGTAAAGCAACTTTTACTTTGGAGAATATGTGGGAAGACTTAAAATTAATCTTGGTGGGCATTGGTATTAAAATTTTATAAAATTAAGATCAGCATATATATATATATATATATATATATATATATATATATAAGTATATATTTAGTATATATATATATATTTAAGTATATATTTAGTATATATATATATATTTAAGTATATATTTAGAATGTCTCTTGTGCAGTGGATATTGGCTCAGAACCAGAAATTAAAGAGATGAGTTTGAATTCAGTTTGAATTCATTGCATTAACTTATGCATAAATAATCTTTGGAAAGGTATTAATCGGTTGCTTCTCCTTCTATCCATGGGTTAAATAGCAGGAAAAATTGGGTTCTATTGCCTTGGTTGGCAACCAGTCTACCACAGAAAGTAATGCCAATCTACTGTGGGAAAATCCTCTATCCAGCCAGTCATGTCTTTTTTGAGACATGATCACCCAAGCGTGTATCATGTATGGCACTTAACTGACAGTCTGATATTTAGGCACAAGACAAAATTTCATCTTACTCTTCTCTATATTGTAAAAGTGAATTCATGTATATTAACAAAATTTGACAATATGACAAAAACATCGAAAAAGAAAATCAGATGTTACAAGTATATAAATGAACAAATTGTTAGAAATGGCAAATTCAGATTTAGATATGTTAAAACCAGTCAGAAAGTCAAAATGTGTATGTGAGTATATACCAAATAAGTAATATATACCAAATAAGTAATATATACCAAATAAGTAATATATACCAAATAAGTAACATATACCAAATAAGTAATAGAATTCAATGTCTGGATTTCTGTGATAAGAAGTTATCATTATTTAACAATAAATCGGGAAGTCGAGTTTGAATTCCAGTTGAGTTCTTTGCATTCACTTATGCACAAATACCCTTGGGAAAGGTATTAATCCTTCTCTTCCCTCCAATTATGAGTTAAATAAGAGGACAGATTGAGTTCTATAGCCTTGGTTAGCAACCAGTCTACTGCAGAAAGCAATGATCACCCAAAGCATGTATCACATATGACATTTAACTGACATTTGTATTATTGTCCTCTTATTTGTTGTTATTATCACAATGTTTTAACCATTGTACCTTTTGGCCTTCATTAGATGTATGTCAATCCAAGTAACCTATAGGGAATTCTCATTTGAACTGTTAACAGAAAACTGTTCTTGTTTCACTGCACATGTCTAGGGATACCTTACCCTGTTTTCATTGAATTCAAGTACACACAGCCTAATTCAGGGTTATCATTATTAGAAACAACAAGGTTTGCTGTTTTCCATTTTCTATAATATATTCTAAATTTTACATGTTTTTGAGGAATTAAGGTAGAAATATGGTGGTTAATAATTTTTCATATAGAAAATTCATCCTGCTTATAATTAACTAGCAGTATAGCCTGTCGTTACTCGGGTGTAATGAAAGCTTTAAAACTAATCCATGGTCCCGGAGCTCAGACAATTTGGACGTTGGCATGAAAGACTAAAAAGCAATAGTTGTTTCCAGTTAAAGCAAAACTGTAGACTGAAAGAAAAATGAATGGATGTAAATCAAATTTTGGTTTCCTGGTATCAATATCAAATTTTCTGCACTGTTGTAAGAACTGCAACCTTGAAACTTCTGAATAGCATTTCTTATGTCTTTGTCTATGAGTGTATCAAATTTGATTAAAATCGAACCACTCCTTCTATAACCCGATTTTTTTGATTATTGATTTTCAATATTTATCGGGGGTACCTCGACACAAAACCTAGGTAAGAACATTCGCAGTACAACTCTGTAAATTTTAAAGAAAATTGGTTCAGCTGTTTCGGAGTCTATAGGTAATGGATACATACACAGACAGACAGACACACACAAAGTTCCATTTATAAATAAGTTTAGATTTAGATGTGCATTTGGCTGTAATAAAATATGTTGATGTTTATTTTTAATAATAACCCTATCAAATCTAAACTAGCGATGACTAATATAGTGTATGAATTTCAATGCCCTGTAGAAGATTGTGCTTCTTGTCATAAATCAATTACCTATATTGTCTATACTACCATTTCTCTGATTAGACACCTTACATGTCACCTATCTGGTAATAATAGTGCAATAAAAAAAAACATTTATTAATAATAACCCTATCAAATCTAAACTAGCGATGACTAATATAGTGTATGAATTTCAGTGCCCTGTAGAAGATTGTGCTTCTTGTCATAAATCAATTACCTATATTGTCTATACTACCATTTCTCTGAGTAGACACCTTACATGTCACCTATCTGGTAATAATAGTGCAATAAAAAAAAACATTTATTAATAATAACCCTATCAAATCTAAACTAGCGATGACTAATATAGTGTATGAATTTCAATGCCCTGTAGAAGATTGTGCTTCTTGTCATAAATCAATTACCTATATTGTCTATACTACCATTTCTCTGATTAGACACCTTACATGTCACCTATCTGGTAATAATAGTGCAATAAAAAAAAACATTTATTAATAATAACCCTATCAAATCTAAACTAGCGATGACTAATATAGTGTATGAATTTCAATGCCCTGTAGAAGATTGTGCTTCTTGTCATAAATCAATTACCTATATTGTCTATACTACCATTTCTCTGATTAGACACCTTACATGTCACCTATCTGGTAATAATAGTGCAATAAAAAAAAACATTTATTAATAATAACCCTATCAAATCTAAACTAGCGATGACTAATATAGTGTATGAATTTCAATGCCCTGTAGAAGATTGTGCTTCTTGTCATAAATCAATTACCTATATTGTCTATACTACCATTTCTCTGATTAGACACCTTACATGTCACCTATCTGGTAATAATAGTGCAATAAAAAAAAACATTTATTAATAATAACCCTATCAAATCTAAACTAGCGATGACTAATATAGTGTATGAATTTCAGTGCCCTGTAGAAGATTGTGCTTCTTGTCATAAATCAATTACCTATATTGTCTATACTACCATTTCTCTGAGTAGACACCTTACATGTCACCTATCTGGTAATAATAGTGCAATAAAAAAAAACATTTATTAATAATAACCCTATCAAATCTAAACTAGCGATGACTAATATAGTGTATGAATTTCAATGCCCTGTAGAAGATTGTGCTTCTTGTCATAAATCAATTACCTATATTGTCTATACTACCATTTCTCTGATTAGACACCTTACATGTCACCTATCTGGTAATAATAGTGCAATAAAAAAAAACATTTATTAATAATAACCCTATCAAATCTAAACTAGCGATGACTAATATAGTGTATGAATTTCAATGCCCTGTAGAAGATTGTGCTTCTTGTCATAAATCAATTACCTATATTGTCTATACTACCATTTCTCTGATTAGACACCTTACATGTCACCTATCTGGTAATAATAGTGCAATAAAAAAAAACATTTATTAATAATAACCCTATCAAATCTAAACTAGCGATGACTAATATAGTGTATGAATTTCAATGCCCTGTAGAAGATTGTGCTTCTTGTCATAAATCAATTACCTATATTGTCTATACTACCATTTCTCTGATTAGACACCTTACATGTCACCTATCTGGTAATAATAGTGCAATAAAAAAAAACATTTATTAATAATAACCCTATCAAATCTAAACTAGCGATGACTAATATAGTGTATGAATTTCAGTGCCCTGTAGAAGATTGTGCTTCTTGTCATAAATCAATTACCTATATTGTCTATACTACCATTTCTCTGAGTAGACACCTTACATGTCACCTATCTGGTAATAATAGTGCAATAAAAAAAAACATTTATTAATAATAACCCTATCAAATCTAAACTAGCGATGACTAATATAGTGTATGAATTTCAGTGCCCTGTAGAAGATTGTGCTTCTTGTCATAAATCAATTACCTATATTGTCTATACTACCATTTCTCTGAGTAGACACCTTACATGTCACCTATCTGGTAATAATAGTGCAATAAAAAAAAACATTTATTAACCTATAACTTACAAAAACCTTAAGAAAAATTTGGGTTGAAAATAGAAAAGTACTCTTTAAATCTCAATATCAAAGGCACCTTGCTATATACCAAACAATTTTCTCCTACCGTCAACTTTATGCTATTTAACAGTGGAAATGCAGTTTTGAAATTAAAACAAAAAAAATAGACAGATGCTCACACGATGCCCACCAGAACTCTTCTTTTCAAAAAACAACAAAAACCAAAACACTAAAATGAAAAATGACATTACAGTCAAACATGAGAGTATAACAATACTGGAAAAATAACATCCTTGAAAATGACCTGTGAAGCGGCTGAAAGTGCTTGGAATGTCAAAAATTATGGAACATTTTTACATTCCTTATTTCCAGCAAAAAGCAATTATATTATAGCTAACTTTTTTTCTTGGAAAAATCTGCAGACATCACCACTGTTGCAAGGCCTGACCTTTCTTAATATACTCCAGGTTAAATAAGAATCATTGCCATTTTTTCTCTTAATTTCCACACCTAGTAGGCTAGTTTGTTACAATTTTTAAGGCTTTCTAGCTTGAATGTAAATTTCTGATTGTACCATCACACACACACACACATACACACACACACAGATAGATAGATATGAACAAACTGACATAGAAAGAAATAGATAGATAGATAGATAGATAGATAGATAGATAGATAGATAGATAGATAGATAAAGAAGGAAGGAAAGAAAGAAAGAAAGAAAGGGAACTAGATAGATAGATAGATAGATAGATAGATAGATAGATAGATAGATAGATAGATAGATAAAGAAGGAAGGAAAGAAAGAAAGGGAACTAGATAGATAGATAGATAGATAGATAGATAGATAGATAGATAGATAGATAGATAGATAGATAGATAGAATGAAATGAAAAAAGTGAGAGAGAGAAAGAGAGAAAAAGAGAAAAAGAGTGCATCTTTGTAAGAAAGTAAAGGAGAAAATTGAAGAATATATCTTATTTTTACAACTGATTCCATTAAGATAAAAAAATCATATCTTTATTTGCCAGGAAATTTTCAATTCCTTGTTAGATAGTTATTGCTAAGTAGGATTACATATCAACACACAACATTTGAAAGTGCAGATGTATACATCAATTCAGGTTAAATATACATGAATGTTCCCATGAAAATAATAAGCATAAATAGAATATATAAAAGAAACCTAAGTGAAAACACATTTTTATCTATATGGCATGTTGATTATTAAAAGTAGCACCTGTCATCGACTCAGATGTAAGTATATATTAACCTCTTCATAGCTATAAAATTTATACATTAACTTAGAGTTTTTCAGAGCTGTGTAACATAAAGGAATGTTACAAAGTTTAGAATTAAATACATATAACTGTGCTAATCAGATTCTATTGATATTATTGATCATAACAAACTGATGAGGATATTAATCTAAATAATTTAAAGAATAATGATAAGTCTTCATTTGAAAATAATTGAGAAGACTAGAAAAGTCAGTGAGGACATTGAAATGTAAGGATGAAAACAAGCAAAAATGGGGATATGTATCTGGATATAATATTCCTATATTCTCATAATCATTTAGTATTCCTATATTCTCATTTAGCATTCCTATATTCCAGTATTAATATACTATTCCTATATTCTAATAATGTACTTGCAAAACAGGAGAAAAAATCTTCAAATATCAGATTCTCAGCAAATTTGTATTTATAAGATTAGATGAAATAAAATAAATTTTTGAAATGGGATAAGATTTCAGCAAATCATTTAAGACCAGAATATCTTTCCTCTTTGAAATTTTAATGCCTTTTGCTTCTCTCTTAGTGCGGAAAGCTACACAGACAAGAACTTTATTTTGCTTTTGTAAAAAGTGAAAGCACGCAAACAACTCTTTCGATGTTAATCAAGAAAGTGCACTTAACAAAAGAAATAAGCAAATAATACAAATAAATAAGCAGTAAGCAATAATTTGAAGGAACAAATAAAAGTAAATATGAGGGTCATTCAATAAATAAGGTGAATTTTTCAGTATAAGGACTTCTAATACAGATAGAAGCTTACTTTTTTAAATTTTTTTTTCTTTACTTCTTTTTGAAAGAGATTTAATTTTTTTTGCAGATTGAAAAAAAAACTTTGAGAGTTTTGGAGATTAACAAAGGTGACCGACCAAGAAGCATGCTCCAGGATTGAACAGAGGTCAGTTATCAAGTTTTTAGTTGTTGAAGGGTGCAAACCAGTTGAAATGTATAGGAGAATGTCAACTGTGTATGGTGCTACATTTTCCAGCCCAAAAAAAATGTCTGCAAGTGGGCTAAATTGTTTAAAGAAGGTTTTTTTTTTGTTTTTTTTTTTTTAATCGTATCACCCCGAGCAAGGTGGTAACGCCACTGATGTGCAGGGGGCTATGTAATAGTGAAAAGATTGGAAAAGAGAAAGCCAGAAACCACATCCTAAACAGGGAACAAGGAATGAGCCTCTTAACCTGTTCAATAGACGTGGGTGGAGTGTGAACCGGGTGATAGATAGATCTATCTGCTCCAATTGAAAAAAAAACCCCAAAAAAACCAAAAAACAAAGTGAGAAGATTGGAAAAGAGAAAGCTGGAAACCACATCCTAAACCGGGAACAAGGGATGAGCCTGTTCCAAAGACGTGGAGTGGAGTGTGAACCGGGCGATAGATAGATCTATCTACTCCAATTGAAAAAAAAACAAAATGAGAACATTGGTAAAAGAGAAAGCTGGAAACCACATCTAAACCGGGAACAAGGGATAGGCCTCTTAACCTGTTCCAAAGACGTGGGTGGAGGTGGAACCGGGCGATAGATAGATCTATCTACTCCAATTGAAAAAAACAAAATGAGAACATTGGTAAAGAGAAAGCTGGAAACCACATCCTAAACAGGGAACAAGGAATGAGCCTCTTAACCTGTTCAATAGACGTGGGTGGAGTGTGAACCGGGCGATAGATAGATCTATCTGCTCCAATTGAAAAAAAAAACAAAAAAAAAACAAAGTGAGAAGATTGGAAAAGAGAAAGCCAGAGCAGTGTTGAGGATGAAGACAGGCCTGGGAGGCCTACAAAAGTGAGGTCTCCTGAGGGGTTCGAATCAGTCAATGACCTCATTCAGTCTGACAGAGGGGTGACAGTGGATGACATTGCAAGGACTTTGAGCCTATCTGTTGGGACAGCACACAAAATTTTACATGGTGACCTTGCCTACACGAAGGTCAGCTGCCAGTGGGTGTCAAAGATGTTTACTGCAGAGCACAAACAGAATAGGGTTGAGTTGTCCCAGCAGTGTCTCTCCCGCTATGAGAAGGAACCCCTTCAGACTTTCACCTGTTTGGTCCCTTGAAAGTGTTCACGAGAGGAATACAGAAGCTTGTGCACAGATTGGAAAAGTGTGTAACACTGCTGGGAGACTATGTTGAAAAATTAAAAAAAAAAGTAAGCTTCTATTAGAAGTCCTTGTACTGAAAAATTCACCTTATTTATTGAATGATCCTCATAAGTATATGTAGAGAAACAGTTTCTGGATACAAAAATGTACTTATCTAATCAAGCAATAAAAAGCAACAAATATTTTTTAAAAATCGCTTTTTAATTTTCAATTTTTGATATTACTAAAGATTACTACAGTTTTTTTAAAAACAAAAACATAGCATAATGTTAAAAAGGAAGCTATTTTAAACAAATGTCTTTGATGAAGTATTACTATTTTTATTATATTTCACGGTTTTAGACAAATATCCTTATTTTTGTTATTTTTAGCACAATGATTTATTTATGTTTTAGGCCATTCTAATATTGACCAAAGATTTGCAATTAAATATTTTGTTATTACATAACTAGTATCTTCATCCTTGTTATTTTCAGCACAGTATTGCAACCAATATGTTTTTTCAGTCTTTCTCAAGTGTAATTCCATGACATAGCCTAGTATTTTAACTTTTTTTATCTGCTTCAGTAAGTAAAAAAATAGAAAATGTTATTCATTTTTAATAATGATATTTTTCATATGGAACTATATTTTCAAAATTAAAAGCCAAATAATTTTAGTTTTCTGAATTGAAATAATAAAAATACAAATTAAAAGCAATGATAAAAATAGTAAGTTACCTATCAAACTTATTCAATTACAATTAATGTACTTTGTGGCTAAAATAATTGGATATTTTTCACCGCTACTTATGATCAGTGCTGAAATAGATAACAACCTGAATTTCAAATACTGAGTTTTAAGGTCGATAGATTTCTATCGAACTCAGTCTCATTCCATTTTTCAGACTAAGCTTACTACTATTACTATTACTACTACTACTACTGCTGCTCCTGATGATGAAGATGATAATAGTTGAAACCCTTTAAGCCAAATCATATTTGATACTTCTTCTATGTGCCAGGTTTCTAGGACGTCTGGTCACGGCTCTCCACAACTTCTTATCTCTTTTAAACTTTGGAATAATTTCTCCTTTTGTCAAACCTCTTGCCCCTTGTTTCTCCATCCATTCACTAAAACTCATTAGGTAGGTGACCATACCATCATCCCTTTGCTCTTTCTCTTGCCCGCGATATGCCCTGTGAGGGTGAAGTTTGCAGGTATATTTTTGTTATCATTTTCTAAGGATTTCTTGTTGCTTGCCCACTTCATCCATGGAATTCTTAGAATCTCTTTTGTGGAATTGCATTTCTCTTTCCTCTAGATTCCTCTTCATTTATGGTGAGATTGTCCAGCATTCACTGCCATACAAGTGGATTGGCACCACAAAGTAATTCCAAACTCTTTACTTTGTTTCTAACAAAAATTTCCTGTTTTTTAGTACTTTAGTTTAGCTTCTGGGAAGGCATCTTTTGCTAAAGCTGTAATTTTAAGTCCCTTTAAGGAAGTATCTTTCTTCTAAAGTCTGTAGAAAAATTTAAATTAAAAACAAACAAAAGTTAAATTGTATTCTTCTTCTTCATGTGCCATGTCCCTTGAAGGCGTAGGTGATCATGGACTTCCACTTGGCTCTGTCTCTTATTGCTCTCATTAATTTTTCTCTTGGTATCTCTTCTAAGCCCCACTCCTTCAATCATTTGCTCAGACCTAACAAGTATGTCTCGCACTGCTTTCCCCTGTCTCTTCTTTTACTTATCCAACCTGTGAGTATCAAGTTCTCCAGGTCCTTTCTTCCTCATTACGTGTCCCAGGTACTTCATTTGTCTCTTTTCCTGATATTAATTTTCAGTTTTCTTCTTGTTTGCATCCTTTCCAACACCTCATTGTTGCACACATACTGTCCATGGTATCCTCAGCATCCTTCTGTAAAACCACATTTCTGTTGCTTCAAGCCTGTCCTTCATCTTTGATGAGCTCGTCCAGCATTCACTTGCATACAGAAAGACAGATATCACATAGCAATCCAGCACTCTTTTCTTTGTTTCTTTGTTTGTTTTTTGAGATTTTCCTGTCTCTCAGTACTCTGGTTAGCTTCTGAAATGCATCTTTGGCCATGCCAATGCATCTTTGTACAGAAAGAATTGTCATTTCCTTTTTGAATAAACAAAAATAAAGCATATTTTACTCAAAGATCATGTAATAGATTTAACAGAGGTATATAACAGTAATGGTGATATTAGCTGTTTCTATACAAACAGAGGTATATGATAACAGTAATGGTGATTAGCTGTTTCCATACAAACAACAGTAATGGTGATTAGCTGTTTCCATACAAACAGCGGTATATGATAACAGTAATAGTGATTAGCTGTTTCTATACAAACAGAGGTATATGATAACAGTAATGGTGATATTAGCTGTTTCCATATACAAACAGAGGTATATGATAACAGTAATGGTGATATTAGCTGTTTCCATATACAAACAGAGGTATATGATAACAGTAATGGTGATATTAGCTGTTTCCATACAAGGAAACTTTTGGCATTCACTGACTGAGCATCCAGTGCTATTTTCCATTGAAATTTATATAATATTTATCTAAAAATAATTTCTCAGGAAAATAGGTTTCTCAAGACCAGTAACTGTTATTGCTATTTCCAGTATTGATGAGGATATTCTTCCTAACTTTTTATTTGATGTAGTGTGAAACACATTGATTATATCATTATTTTCTTTTTGAGTTACACGTGATATTCATTTTTGCTGTTGCTGCTGTTGATAGTGATATAGTATCTTTTATCTGGTACAGTTCTTTTTGAATCTATAGTACCAATCCACAAGTTTCAAAGAAGGATAGTCCTCACTAAGACGTACAGGTTTCATTTGCTCAATTCCGTTTTTAACCATTGACCTGAAAATGTGGTTGTATAGAGCTGACACTTTAGATATTTCTGAATGAGTTTGGTGCCATGCATGATATTCATATGAAAGTCTCGCTCTGATGAGGTTATTTAAGAAAATGAGTTTTCAGGTTAATGTTTTTGGTTATGTAGCAATTTGCAGTATTTGGCGAAACTGGATGTGTGTTGTGGTACAGTGGATATCGACACAGAGTGAGAAATCAGGGAGATGAGTTCGAATTTCAGTTGAATTCATTGCATTCATTTACATGCAAATACCCTTGAGAAAGGTATTAATCAGTCTCTTCCCTCCAATTATAGGTTAAATAATAGGATAGATTGGGTTCTATAGCCTTGGCTGGCAACCAGTCTACTGCAGAAAGCAATGGCAACCTACTGCGGGATAATTTTCTGCCCAGTCAGACATGTCTCTTTCAAGACATGATCGCTCAAAGCATGTACCACATATGGCACTTGACTGATTGACCTCTAGCTTAGCCTGTTCTATGTTCAATTTCCTTTTCTCCTTACCAAATTTTGATATAATGTTCTATATGCCAAAGTATTAGAACATATTTAATACCAACATTAACAAAAAGTGCTTGTTACTGAAATAGATTTAAGTTTTGACACTTAAAAAACACCTTTGTCTTTTGTGTCATAATCATAAAAAAATGAAAGTATTTTTATAAGACATTAAAATCATTTAATATTTAGACTATAAAACCATTGTTTTTTGTGTCATACTCATAAAAATGAAAGTATTTTTATAAGACATTAAAATCATTTAATATTTAGACTATAAAACCATTGTTTTTTGTGTCATACTCATATAAAAATGAAAGTATTTTCATAAGACATTAAAATCATTTAATATTTAGACTATAAAACCATTGTTTTTTGTGTCATACTCATATAAAAATGAAAGTATTTTTATAAGACATTAAAATCATTTAATATTTAGACTATAAAACCATTGTTTTTTGTGTCATACTCATATAAAAATGAAAGTATTTTTATAAGACATTAAAATCATTTAATATTTAGACTATAAAACCATTGTTTTTTGTGTCATACTCATAAAAATGAAAGTATTTTTATAAGACATTAAAATCATTTAATATTTAGACTATAAAACCATTGTTTTTTGTGTCATACTCATGTAAAAATGAAAGTATTTTTATAAAACATTAAAATCATTTAATATTTAGACTATAAAACCATTGTTTTTTGTGTCATACTCATATAAAAATGAAAGTATTTTTATAAGACATTAAAATCATTTAATATTTAGGCCATTAAACCCAATCAAGGTCTTTTCTTATCATTATGAATTAAACAAATTTTAAGTAATCCAGAAACCATTCCATAACAGAAATTGACAATTTAAAAAAGAATCATTTGTTGCTAATCAATAATAGATTATGACAGATATATTAAATTTTTTGGTTAATATTATGGCTTTAAAGAATAACTGGAATTTCCCTAAAGGGATTCTACATTCAATTTTTATTCAGTTTAGTTTGATATATATTGAAGAGTGTGAGGAGATTGTTTTTTTTTTATCATTTCACCCCAAGTAAGACAATAATGTCACTATGACACAAGAGATGACTGAGAGTAAAAGAGTGTTAAGAATTTAGTGAGGAGAAAGGACTATAAAAACAGGGTTCAGGAAGACATAAGATTGTGATTGGCATTGCAATTAGATTTTTGAAGATTGTAGATTGTAGCAAGAAATTGGAAGGGTGTTCCACAGGCAAAAATAAAAATTATCAGAATAGGATATATGGTTACATCTGGCTAGTTTAACAGTAACACGGTGAAACTTAGTTGCCAATTCAGTATGATGCTTAAATTCATGCAGTTGAAGTACCAAGGAGGAAAGCTCCTTAAAACAATTGGTATGAAAATATGTGTAAAAAAGATAGAGGAGAGACACATCATGGCAGTGAGAATGTGGCTGAAGTCAAGTTCCCTGGTCAGGATTGATCACATTACAGACTCTTCTTTGAAACGGTAAAGAAGGGGTACTGTTTTGCATTATTCCTAACATATTTGTAAGTCTATCTTTATTATCAGAATGCTATCAGAGCAAACAATATAAATGGCAATTCACGATGCAATTAAATTTTTGAAGATTGTATGTGTTAGGGAAGTAAGAAGTTGGAAGAGAGTACCACAGGTGAGATGTGAAAGAAAATAAACTATTAGAATAGCATTTATAGTAACAAGGATATGCATTGTGGTGCAGTGGATATCGGCTTGGAACAAGAAATCAGGGAACCGAGTTCAAATTCCACTTGAATTTATTGCATTCACTTACGCGCAAATACCCTTGGGAAAGGTATTAATCCGTCTCTTCCTTCCAGTTATGGCTTAAATAACAGGACAGATTGGGTTCTATAGCCTTGGCTGGCAACCAGTCTACCACAGAAAGCAATGGCAATCTACTGCAGGATAATTTTCTGCCCAGTCAGACATGTCTCTTTCGAGACATGATCATCAAAAGCATGTATCACGTATGGCACTTAACTGACTGACTAGCTAGTTCAACAGTAAAATATAGTTGCCAATTTAGTAGGATGCTTAGATTCATGCAGTTGAGGCACTGAGAAGTAAAGCTTCTCAGAACAATTGGTATGAAAATATTTGTAGAAAAGACAGATGATGTAAGTGAGAAAGTAACTGGTCAAAGATGACAGGCCAGGATCGATTACATTGTAGACCTACACTACCGGCTATAATTATTAGACCACCCCAGTATTTTTAAAAAACTGATGTATTTCATACTATTTTTAGTATTTATTACCAAGTGAATAATTGTAGATGAAAATAGAATGGTTCTTTTGTTAATACTGCACAATAACATGTGCATCAAATGAACTGTTCTGGTGTCGAGTTTTTGTGCTCTCTTCCCCATGTTTGTCCCTTCTTCTTATTGGCTGGCCAAAGCAAAGGTTTTCTGGCTGCCTTGTTAAATTTTGCAAACAAAAGAACCATTCTATTTTCATTTAGAATTATCCACTTGGCAATAAATACTAAAAAGAGTATGAAATACATTATTTATATTTAAAAACTTGGGTTGCCTTATAGTTATGACCGGTAGCGTATATATAGACACATATAGCAAATCTAGAGGGTGCGATGGCTAAATTGTCGCTATCTGCCATGTCAAATTTTGCAAAGTAATAATAACAAAAGAACCATCCTATTTTCATTTAGAATTATCCACTTGGCAATAAATACTAAAAATAGTATGAAATAAATAATTTCTTTTTAAAAACTGAGATGACCTAGTAATTATGGCCAGTAGTGTATCTTTGAATTTTGTCAAGAATCTCAAGATATGCAGTAGGAACACCAGACCAGATCAAGTATCTAAGTATACAAGGTTTGCCTTAAAAATAACCATTAGCAGTTTTAATTTTCATCTGAGCTTAGTCATTGACCACTGGCTCTGGTAGGGAAATATGCAATTACTTAGGCCATCAAATAAGTTATATATTAAAGAATATTAAACAGCAGGAAGTGACAGCATCTTCATAACATGCACATTCTGCTCCCTCCCTGTATACTCTAACAACAATGTCATATAGTATCCCTCTAACTTGAGTGGGTCTTGGGCCTTTAATTAGATTGATGATAGTTAAAAGAAGATAAAGTAGAAAGCGGAATGTGAAAATTAATTTTTACAAAGAAAAAAGTTTCATAGAGATATTTTTATAGAAAAATTATGAGAATAAATTTAAAACAAATGAATGAAAATGGAAATGAACGAAAAGAAAAGTGAATGGAAATAGAAAGAATAAGAATAGAAACAAATGGAAACAGAAATGAACAAAAATGAGAATGAATGAAAATAGAAATGAATGAAAATAGAAAAGTGCAAAAAGTTGTAAAGAATGGTATGACTAAAAGGGAGAAAATTATTTTTTTTAAAAAGTGAGTGAGCAAGTTAGGATTAAAAAATGTTTGATAAAAAAAAATGAAAATCTGAATGAATAAAATAAGTAAAAGACAATAAAATTATTTAAGTATTTAATTTACCAATGACCATGATTTAAGTGAGTAGTGTATTTGTAATAATTTTGATTCTCAAAATATCAATGAGTTTAAAAAATAGAAAAGTTTTGGCATTCAGTTTATCTAGATGTATTAAATAGTTGAGATCATTCAGCCTTCTTCCACTTTTGTTTTTATTTTTCATCATATTCTTCCATATATATTGAATCAGTTCTCTCAGATTATAAATGAAAATGAATTAACTTGCTATTCTTTTCATTAATATTTTTTTATACAGATTACATATTTTTCAGAAATGTCTTGAAATAGAATACTTTTTTTATTTACTTTATGAATCAAACCTAATAGGGGTCTCCCAGTTGGTGTAATGGTTAGTGGCTCAGAATTAAAAATTGGTGAGCTAAGTTTGAATTCCAATTGCATTTGGTGTAATAACTTTTGCACAAATATCCTTGGGAAATGTATGAATCTCTTGCCTTTCAGGAGCAAATGTGAATTAAAAAAAAGAGTGATTTACAAAAAATAACCAACTGAACTTTCAATGACCCATGTCATGTTTCTTCCTGCCTCAAAAGGAGTTTGTGTTTGATCCAACCATGTGACCTGACTGGCCTATTTATCAAGGTGTCCGGTTTGGTCAGTGACAGTTGTGTTGCTAAAATATACAGACTTTTCCTTGACATTATATCCTACTGCACATATCTTCAATATTACAGCTATGCAGTTTGGAACTTAGTTACACTTTCTGGGAGAGTGCATGTAATCTGCCATGGTCAACAGTTTAAACAAGACCAGTTTTTTCAAAGCTCTTGGTCACAATGCTAGGATTATACTAGCATAATCATCGATGATTTCTGAGATAGTTCTGGCTGCCAAATTTAACTCACAAGGC
This sequence comes from Ascarosepion bandense, assembly GCA_037127315.1. Classification (NCBI taxonomy): domain Eukaryota; kingdom Metazoa; phylum Mollusca; class Cephalopoda; order Sepiida; family Sepiidae; genus Ascarosepion; species Ascarosepion bandense. The sequence continues at coordinate 1,443,660 of JBBBDQ010001974.1, forward strand.
TTGGATCAACCCGTGTCATGGTTTCCAGTCATTTTTTACATTGCTTCATACCAATTTTGCCTTCCTAGACTGATAACATCAGGAAGTCACCTCCCTAATAAATCTGACATGGTCAGATCTTAACCTGGGTCTCCTTGTCAGAAAACAAATGTTCTAACCACTTGGCCCCACATCTTTTGAGATTCCACTTGCCTGATTGACTCAGACGATTAAAAACTTAATTGGGTGATTAAAGTTTATTGATTTACTCGCCTGTGGTCGATTAAAAATCTCGCAATAAAACATGTCTGTTCAAATATAGAAAAACCCAACCCAACTTTTACAACCCAAAAGTCTCCAATTGAAGATTCACAAGTTACTTAGAATGACCTACAATGACATTATTGAACTCTTTGGTCTCACTTTTATCATCCCAGTCAGTGTAAACACTTGTTTAATTAACACTTTCAGAGTGGAGCCAAAATGTCTCGGTCGCCCAGATTGTGTACAAAAGTTAAAAACAAACATTTGAAAGAAAAAAAAAAAAACGCACCCTTCTTTCAACCATGCACCAAAAAACATATAAGTAATTTTTTTATAGAAAATTGTTGAGAAAATCAGATTTGTTATTTTTTTATCGTCTGTGAGATGGAGGTTGTAGTCAAACAGAAGAAAGAAACTAAAAATTTAGATACCTCCACTCAATCCCCCCCCCCAAAAAAACAGCATGATGTTAAAAGGGCTCAAACTTAATAAAAACAAAGTTTTATCATCAAAATGTTTATGCTGTTATTAAGAGAAAAGATCAAATTTTGTTGTTATTATTTTTAAAAAAATTTTAAATCCTTTCTAACACATTCAAAATTTTAATTAAAATTTCATTTTTTGTTTTTTGTCAGCGATTCACACTATATTTATGTAAGGCGACTATTAAGAAAATGGAGTCAGTTGAGAAAAAAGGATTTTGGGGCAAGTAAATTTTCCCTTGCTCTTGACCGCCAGTCAAGTGATTTCTTTTTCAAATCTCAAAGGCTGGATAAGTAGATGTACATAATTAAGAAACATGTGCATTTCGCTGTTTTAAATTCTTTTACAGAAATGTGAGATGAGAAAACTTACCTCTTTGTGTCCCTCATAAGCTGCCATATGAAGTGGAGTCCATCCAGCATTATCGCGGTGCATTTCATCAAGGCCTCGATCCAAAAGTAGGCCGACAACCTCGACACTTCCTTGAGCAGCAGCAATACTAAGTACAGTGCGTCCCTCAGAGTCAATAGTGTCTACAGCTGCATTCCAAAATAATAGCTGACGTACCACTTTAGCATGTCCCATTGATGCAGCTGCTAATAATGGAGTTCTGTTGTTGTTATCTGAATGGTCAACATCTGCATCCCATTCAAGAAGTAATTCGCAAACATCATGGTGACCTTCATAGGCAGCAACCAACAGTGGTGTCATTGAGTCGTGGTCCCTGTGGTCCACTTTGGCATTTCGCATCAGTAACAAACTGACCACATTTTCATGCCCCTGACTGGCTGGAATACATAATGAGGCCACAGATAAAGCGGTTCTCCCATCACAATCCTCATGATTAATGTTAGCATTTTTATCCAGTAGGTGTTCTACAATCTCCACATGTCCCATATAGGCAGCGGCTATCAGTGCAGTACGTCCTTCATTATCTGCTTTGTTCACTTCAGCTCCATGTTCCAACAATTGACGAACAATATCTTCATGACCACCCCATGCTGCTGCTCTCAAAGCAGTTCTTCCATCACTGTCACAATGGTCTACTTCAGTGCCAGCTTCCAGAAGCAACGTTACAACTTCAGTATGACCTCCCCAGGCAGCTGATCTTAAAGCTGTCCAGCCATCTTTGTCAGCATGGTCAACTTTTGCATTGGCCTTTAGCAGGATCTCCACAACCCTGGTATGTCCTTGTCGAGCGGCTAAATTCAGTGCTGTTTGTCCATTCCGATCAACAGCTTCCAAATTGGCATTTTTTGATAGTAACATCTTGACCACTTGTTCATCACCTTGGTGAGCTGCATTATGTAACAATGTACGGCCATAATTGTCAGCTTCATCAACAAGTGTGTCTTCTTCAAGAATACCACGGATTTTCTTGCTGTAATTGTCAGTGTGATCATTTGCTGAAGTTATTTCCATCATACTTCTCACCTGATGGTAAAAATAGAAACAAAAAGAATTTGATAAACATTAGACTTAATAAACAAATAATGTAGGAAATAAACATTATCTGCAAAAGAAAAGTTACACAAGAAACAAAAATCAATTTATATCTTTTATCAAACATAATTTTCTGGTTTATTGTATAAATTTTCAAACACTAAATGTTCTTTTTTTATATAAAAATTACAGGTTGAATATTTTTGTCAAAGTGTAGATTTTATACATTCAGACATAGCTGTTTTTTTTTTGCTTGAATATGCTGATATTATGAAGCATATATTGTAGAAAAATTGAATGTTTCTTACATGAAGTACAGTAAATTTCTTATTGTAGGAATTATATATATATAATATATACTTTATAGCTATTTTATATTACACTTAACACTCTTTTATTAATACCAGATAAATATCTATATATCAGTGTGTACCTGTGTGTATACATATGTATACTTATTTATAACTCTCTCTCTCTCTCTCTCTCTATATATATATATATATAAAGAAAAATTAAGGCAGACATGTTATTTCATGGTAAATCAGAACTGTAGGCCTATTTCAGGCGAACCATCATAAGCTTCTGTCTTTATTTTACAAAAGATTATACACGAATCCTTTGTACAATAAAGATGGAAGCTGATGATGGTTCACCTGCAATAGGCGTATACTTCTGATTTACCACGAAATAACATGTCTACCTTAATTTTTTCTTATATTTGCTCTAAATATATTTATATACATATATATTTAGAGCTCTCTGAGAGAGTTATCCTACCACTGTATATACAAGATACTCCTTTGGATTCTTCTATACCAACACTGCATGCTGATATATATATATATATATATATATAAGATGTAGTAAAAAATCACTTTATATGACATGTAGTAAAGTCACTGCATGAAAGACGTAGCAAAGTGACTACATGAAAGGCATGTAGTAACAATTACTCTGCATGAAAGACATGTAGTAACAGTTATATGATACAAAAGACATAAAATCAACAAAAAGTATATGTAAAAATGATCAAATTTGAAATCCATTTAACGTAGTATTACAAAACAAAAGCCAAATGAGATTTTCATCAAATATAAATTTCAATTTTAAATATCTAAATATGCAACCAAGTTTAATAATATGTTTAAAAAAAAACTGGGTCACCAAACAGTGCTACATGAGAATGATATAAAAACATCTAAATATCATGATTGAAATAAAGAAAAAACAGTGAATGAGTGAGAAAGAAAGAGAGAGGTGTTTTAAAGAAATCATGAAAATCAATATTATTGATTTGTTCTATAAGTGTGCAACCAATAAAACCTAAAAGTATTAGTGAACTAAAATAGTTGCTATTGCTATGTACGACAGCAACTCTGTTTTTCTTCCTGTAGAAAATTTTGCAAAAGTTCTTAGAATAAATCCATTGGTAGAATGCTAAAAGTAATTGCCAAGAAATATCTACTTTCCTCTAAAAATGGCTGATGCTTCAGTTAGAAACTTTCTGTCGGAAAATTCTTTATAGGAACCAATTTTTTATGAGAGTACCAGAAGTACAGACTTTCTGTATTGATAGGATTTCAGTCAGTCTTTATTGCCATAAACTTCTTATAATTATTTGGAACCTGACTAAAAACAAGTATTTTTTTTTATTTTCATAATCGTTTCACCACAAGCAAGGCAGTTCTATCAATGGTGCACGGGGGTCACAGTCAGAGAAAAGGAGAGAAAAGGAAATAAGTTACTGGAGATGCTGAAAAAAAATAAGAGAAAGTTGGGAATCAAGAAGACAGAAGATGGTAGTTGATGTTGAACTTAAACTTTTCTAGGTTGTAGAAGCAAGTATATGGAAAGGAGTTCTAAAGGTGGAAAGTGTGAGAAAAGAAACTTATAGTAGAAGTGTAAGTTACATTTGACTATCTTGATAGTAAAAGTTTGTGACCTAGTTTAAAGAGTGAGGTCAAGGTGCTGCAGTGTATTGTTTTCTGGAAGACTAGCATCATCTGTAAAGATGAAAGGTAAGAATGTTTCTCTACACTAGTTATTGGAAAGCTGCTTCATTTTGAAAGCATTAAAATTTACAAGACACTTCTTACCCCAATCCATTGCAGATTGAAGGTTCTTTTCAAGAGCAGCAGCAAGGTCTACTTTGTCAGTCTTGGCAGATTTCTTATCAAGAAGGGAGTAAATGGTGGTGTCCACACCATAGATGTCTACTTGTGAGTTGATTACATTAGCAAGATCATTGATAAAGTATTGAGTTTCTAGATAGAGGAAGTGTCAGAGATCAGTGTTTAAGCTCTGGTAACATCAAATGCCAGAACATCAAATGCCAGAACATCAAATGCCAGGACATCAAATGCCAGGACATCAAATGCCAGGACATCAAATGCTTATTCTCATAGAAAGATATGAAGTAAGACTTTTTCCATTAAAATACTGGAATCACACCATCTTCCTATCCTGTTCACTTGTTCTGATATTGAGTTAAACAAAAACAAGTTAGGTTTTGTTTAACTTAATATCAGATAAATATCAGATATAAATATCTATAAAGGTATGAAAGCAACTTTTTATTTTATTTTATTGTTGTACTTGGTTCAAAACACCCCTTTAAAGATTAGGTAAGATATTTTTTACTTTTTGAAAGGTAAGATTTTTTTACCTTTTGAAAAGGTTGCATAATCATAATAATCAAATATTATCTACAACAAAAATATAAATTTTGTGATAGAAGGGCTGGTATATCTGAGCACAACATTGGAGAGGAGCCTTCTTTTTTTTAATCATTTTACCCCAAGCAAGGCAGTGATGCCACTAATGTACAGGGGGCTACATAAGAGAGTTAAAGTTTTAAGCAGGAAAAGAGTGAAGAGAAAGACAAATCAGCTACAGCGGGGAAAGAGAAAGGGCAAGAGAAGGATGCGAACACAGGAGTGAAGACAGTTGCGAAGGTAGAGAGAAAGAAAAAAAATACAAGATAGATAGGGTGATGTAGAAAAAGCTGAAGTCAAGTGGATAAGAGATGGGAATTGACATTGCATTTAAATTCCTGGAGGTTGTAGCCGTCAGGAAAGCAAGTATATGGAAGGGAGTTCCACAGGCGGGAAGCATGACAAAAGAAGCTGCTGGAGTAGAATTGTTGGCTGGATTTGGTTGATCTAACTGTAAAAGGGTGGGATCTTGTTGCCAGTCTGGTTGCCCTTGCTGGCCTACAAAGTAGCTCGAAATAGGCTGTACAAAATCATCACTTTATAACCACATATTTCATCTTTGCTAGTCTAACTCCCTCCCATGTGTGTTCATTGTAACTATGGCACTACTGATTTGTAGTTGGGTGTAGAAAGCAAATGTTTCAAGGCTCTAACTGAATCACTGCTTGGACCACACTATCCTAAGGTATGTATACATTTGGCTGGGAATCTCTTATCAATCCTAATTCTCATTGAAATGCCTATTATGAATTTACACAACCAAATGAATATGTCTGCTACAGTGTCTGTGGGAATGAATTAAACCATTTTCAGATTTGTGCATGTTTGAGATTTGCAATTGGAACTGTGATTGATTAGCTCTTACTGACACAATTGCACCCAACTGCCAAGTTTGGTCTGCTTTTGTTTGGTAAATCAGTTTGACAGAATCAAATGATCCTAAGTGAGTGCCACAAATATGAGTACAATTTCATATTCTTATATTAACTGTTTCAGCCTTTCTTTCTTAATTTCTTTCCTACTTTCTACTAATAAGAGCCCAAATAGGTTTGTACACCAATGACACCACAGTTTACTCTTGCCTCCTACAAAAATCTGGTGTAGGCATCAAAGCTAACCTCGCAGCTGAGATTGAAAAAGACCTCCAATCCATATTGGACTGGGGTAAGAAATAGCTAGTAAATTTTAATGCTTCTAAAATGAAGCTACTCTCAATTAACTATCATCGACAATCTCACCTACCTCCCATTAGCATGGACCAGGCTTGCCTCCCAGAGAGTAAAACACTACACCTCCTTGGTCTCACACTTTCAGCGGACCTCAAATGGAATGACTATATCAAATCCATTGCTAAATCCGCTGCTATGAAAGTCTGTTCTCTGTGTAGTGCCCGGAAGTTTTTTTCCGTCTAAATCTATCCTGCACATTTATAAATCTACCATCCGCCCGTGCATTGAATACTGCTGCCATATCTGGTCGGGTGCCCCTGCTGTTCTCCTCGGGCTTCTCGATAAGGTTCAGAGGAGGGTCTGTAATGTGATAGATACCGACTTGGCAGACCGCCTGCAGTCTCTCTCCCACCGGCGCGACGTGGCTTCCCTGTGTCTCTTCTATAAATACTTTCACGGCTTCTGCTCCGATGAACTTAGATCACTGGTGCCCCCTAAATACAAATTTGAGCAAGATACTAGATTAGCAACTAGATCCCACCCTTTTACAGTGAAACCGATAAAATGCAGCCGTAACTTCTACTCCAACAGTTTCTTTCCTTGCACTTCCCGACTGTGGAATTCTCTTCCATACGATTGCTTCCCTGATGGCTACAATCTCCAGGAGTTTAAATGTAAGGTCAATAGACACCTCCTAACACACTAACCTGCTCCCATTCTATCAAACACTCTTCCCATCTGCCCAACCCTCATCCTCGCTATCCTTACTCATCTGTCACCTTCCTCCTGACATTCCCTATGTCTAACCACTTCTTCTCTTTACCTTCCCCTATGTAGCCCCATGCGCAATAGTGGCAGTGGAATGCCTTGCTTGGGGTGAGATGATTAAAAACAAAAAAAAAACTTAGCTTCTCTGTTTCAGCCTTTTTTATTTCTTCTTTTCTTAGATTCACTGTTTCAGCCTCTCATTTTTTCTTAGATTCATTGTCACAACATTTTGTTCTTTCTTTCTTAGTTTTACTGTCTCAACCTTTCTTTCTTTCTTACATTCACTTTCTCAACCCTTCTTTCTTTATTTCTTAACTTCACTGTCCTAGCCTTTCTTTTTTTTTTTTTACTCTTTCTCATATTAACTGTTTCAGTCTTTCTTTCTTAATTTCTTACTTTCTTAGCTTTACTGTTTCACTTTTTCATTTTTTTTCTTAGAATCACCATCTCAACATTTCTTTATTTTTTTCTTTCTTGGCTTCCCTGTCATTGCCATTCTTTCTTAGCTACACTGTGTTAGCCTTTCTTTATTTCGTCCTTTCTTAGATTCACTGTGTTAGCCTTTCTTTCTTTATCTCTTATTTTCATTATCCTAGCCTTATTTTCTTTTTTCATTCTTTCTTATATTAATTGTTTCAGCCTTTCTTTCTTAATTTCTTCCTTTCTTAGATCTGCTGTTTCAGTCTTTCATTTTTGTTGGCTTCACTATCTTATCTGTTTTCACTTTTTTTAAAATCATTTTACCCTAAACAAGGCAGAACTGCCACTGGTGTGCAGGGGCTTACAGAAGAAGCGAGTCAAGAGAAAGAGTAACAAGTTACAGTGGAGTCAGAGAATGTGTAAGAAAAGGATGAGAATACAGGTGTGAAGAGGGTTGCATGAAAGTAGAGTGGAAAGGAAGAAGAACATGATACATAGGTTGTCAGGGAAAGGATGTGTATCAAGGAGATAAGAGGTAACAATTGACTTTGCATTTAAATTCTTAGAGATTGTAGCTGTAAGGGAAGCAAGTATATGGAAGGGAATTCCACAGGCGAGAACTGTGAGCAAAGAAGCTAATAGAGTAGAAGTTGTGGTTAAATTTGATTGGTTTCACTGTAAAAAGGTGGGACCTAGCCGCTAGTCTAGTAGCTCAAGTAAATTCATGTAGTGGGAGCACCAGGGAGCTAAGCTAATCAGAAGAGAAGCTGTGAAAGAATTAGCTTCACTATATCAACCTTGCTTTCCATATTTCTTTTTTTCTAAGATTCACTGTCTTAGCCATTTTTCTTTATTTATTAGATTCATTGTCTCACCCTTTCTTTCTTACATCCACTTTCTCAACTTTTCTTTCTTTTTTTATATCTTTCAGTGAACATTTAAAAATTGAAGATAACATCAGCATCCACTTTGTGATTGAGGCTGTTACATATTTTGCTATCAATCATGTTTGAAGTCAATGCAAATGCCAGGATTTCCAATGCTGATTTTTAAGGGAGCATGCCTGTACAGTTGAATGTGTGATGAAACACAATCTTTGTAGCCGTCATTGATTAGTGGACTTTTATTTCATCTTGTATCAAACTAAGCTAAATTTGGTATATAATGAGTACCATTCTACTAACAATATTAGTTTTTAAAAGATTGAGTTGAGCTTATCTTGAAGTAAAAGATTTAAATTCACTTATTTAAAAATTGAAGATAACATCATTTTTATTGTTTTCTGTTTAAGATTCTTAGAATTCACGCATGTATATCATGACAAATTGGATATATTTTTTAAATCTTTTATTAAAAATCTAGACTTGCGTCTAGTTTTTTAATCCAGTGATAATGATAAAAAAATATGGAAGACAAATGAAAAACTGTATATAATATTTGATTCTTTTTCACACTAACATTGCAAACTTTTATTTTGAGAACATCTTGAGCTTGTTTTCATTCATTCATATTTTGTATAGTGTGAATTCTACAAGGCTTGAAGTGATATATTCTGTTTTCTTTTGTTTTTTTGTTTTATTGGTCCTCCTTGTTGATAGTAAATGCGAAACAATCTCCTCATAGATGCAGACGAGACCTGAGGCAACAGAAAAGTAGTTGTAAAGAAGTATGCTTAGAATATCATGGACTGAACACATGAGCAATGACAAATTTTTAGGGAAAATGGAAACAAACAGTACATTTATAATTAGAATCAGAAAAAAACAAATGAGAAAAGAGGGACTAGAGAATCTGACACTCACAATACATATAGAAGGCAAGAGGGATAGGTGTAAACAAATAACCTACCTAATGAGCTTGTGTAAATAGTTAACAGAACAGGGATAGAAGAGATACTAAAAAGACAAACCTTACTAAGAGCTACAAAGGACAGAAAATTGTGGAGAGCCATGACCAGCCATGTTCTGAATGAATACCAACAATTGGCTAAGGAAAATTTGTCCAAAACAATTCACATATATAAAATTTACAACAGGCACAGATACTATACTCTCATCTTAACACTTATCATACTCATGAAAATTTTGGTTTTTCCATTTGAATTTTCTGATGATTTGTAATCTTTAAGCTAATGATTGAATAAACACCTTATGAGTTCTGTGACAATAAAATACTTGTGGAAATTCTCCAGTTGCACCATTAAATATTTGAGCTTAACAACTTTAACAAAATATTACAATAACAATCATAAGTATGAATTCAGGTCATTGTTTAAAGAAGTAAGAGGATACAAATGAAAAGATTTTCCATTTCACTGAAGCAGAATGTTATGTCTCTTCTTTCTTAATCACTCTTTCTTTCTTTGTCCCTTAATCACTATTTCTTTCTTTCTTTCTTTTTTTCTCTCACTGAAACCTAACAACATCTCTTATATGTCTTCTCCCTTTTTCCTCACAATCAAAATGGAATGATTCATTATTTATGAGGTACATATGAAAGAATGAAGAAAAAAACAATATTATAATATGATTTCTGTTTAAAATACAGAAATTTTGCACAAAGCCAGAAAAAATGGGTTGGAGACAAATCTAGTTATGGACTGTCTATTGAAAAATAAAACTTCTCTCTCATGCAACACTGCTTTGATCTTGTGTGGGGTCTAGGAAGTAATACTTTGAACTTTATTTGAGTGCACAGATACTCATTTCTCAAGTAAATTCCACAGATACTTTGATACTAGACAAAAGTGCTGGTAATTCAAATTGGAAATTATGCCTGTTTGAAAATCAGCACTTGAAATTTACAAGAACTTGAAACAAATATCTAGCATTGGAGAATATATAACAGTTTCTACAAGGCAGGCCTCTTCATTCTTCATAAAATTATTTGAATTAGGACTTTTATTAAGTTTATCTTAATCTAGCAGGAATGATCTTGTAAAGCAGCATTTAATTTGTTATCTTTTACCTTTGTTAAAAATATTGACCAATAAATGAATAGATAATTTTTTACATGGTACAATGAAAGTAGTGAATTTAAATTGAGGAACTTAGGAAAATGATGGAGTGAAAATGATTTATTCAAACTGCTTCAATCTCCACATGGGTTCCCAGTGAAAGATGGCTATTTGGCACTTACAAGTAAGATTCTCCCCTCCTAACTAGGAGAATGTATAAGGGGAAACAACTTATGAATATTGACAATAGTTATTGTATAATAGTTTAAGCTAAAATCTATTGAAAGTATTTAGATTAACTTTTACTACAATGATGCAGTGATTCTTTCAGATAATTTCCTTCACATTTTTTTCTGTTTATAATCTGGATCAATAAAGAAAACAATAATATATTAGTAAGTTTTATTTTTGTATTAAAAGCAAACATTAGATTAAATGTTACTCAAACTGTTTGCTCATTTTTATTAGATTTATGGATTTACAGGAAAATATAAAGGATTTTTTTGGATTTTCTATACTTTATATTTCTACATTTTCTTTCTTAATCACTCTTTCTTTCTTTTTCCTTTAATCACTTTTTCTTTCTTTCTTTCTTAGTCACTCTTTCCTTCTATTTTCCTTAATCACTCTTTCTTTCTTTCTTTCTTTCTTAGTCACTCTTTCCTCCTTTTTTCCTTTTTTTCTATATTTTATGGAACAGCACAATTAAAGCTTTATTCTGCTACCTTCCATCATCTTTAAGGTAACTTAACTTCATCCACCAACATCTTTCTCAAGAAAAAACTACTCTAGGCCTCTTTTACAATCTTCCAGGGAATTTAATTTATTTTTCCTTTTAACATTTTTTCCACTACCTTCTGCCATCTTTCAACCAACTTTTTAATTCTATCTTCAGATGTATTTTTATCTTTCTCAATGAATAAATGTTCTAGGTACCTTTTGCTATCTTGAAATTTTTTTCATTTACCATTTTGTTCCACAATATTTTGCCATATTTTCAACAATTCCACCTATATAATTCCATAATTCCACCTACAATGTCTTTCTTAGGAAAGAAATACTGTAGGTACCTTTTGCAAGGATGTGCGTTGTGGTACAGTGGATATCAGCTTGAAATGAGGAAATCGGAGAGCCGAGTTCAAATTCCAGTTGAATTCATTGCATTCACTTACGCGAAAATAACCTTGGGAAAGGTATTAATCCATTTCTTCCATCCAGTTATGGGTTAAATAACAGGACAGATTGGGTTCTATAGCCTTGGCTGGCAACCAGTCTACCACAGAAAATAATGGCAACCTACTGCGGGATAATTTTCTGCCCAGTCAGTCATGTCTCTTTCGAGACATAATCGCCTAAGCGTGTTTTACATATGACACTTAACTGACTGACCTTTTGCAATCTTACTGAATTTAAATTTTTCAGTTAACTTTTTGTTCCATTATATTCAGTCATCTTTCAGCCAACTTCTTAATTCTATCCACTAACATTTTTAAAAAAATCTTTCTCAGCAAATAAAAAACTTAAATTAAAAATTTAGGTGCCTTTTACCATCTAGTGAGGAAATGAAGTTTTGTAAAACTAAAATAAATAGTAATCTGAAAGTGAAATATTTACTAATAAAGAAAGATATTATGTTGAAAAAATAAATTTTGTGTAAAATAGATACTTTTTTCTTGTACTTATATAGAGCTATTAAAAAAGTCAAAATGTACACACACAGACACATGCATAAATATGTATATACATATATATTTCTCATTATTTGGGCACCATGAGGTGGTGTAATGGTTAGCAACCTTCTCTCGCTAGAACCACTACAATTAAATAGTGAATTCGATCCTCACTGGGTGTCCCATACTTTTGGCTTTGTGCCACATCCAAGCCTTGTTTAGAAAATCACGATATTTTTCATTATTCTGATATTTATTTCTATCTTGTAACAATCACAGAAGAAGAAAAAGAAGAAAACATCTCATTTCTCATATTTGGGTTTTATAAAAATTAAAAATTAAGTTAATTCTTTTTAATTCCTGTTCTTTTATTGTCTTTTCTCTTTAATAGCCTATTTTTCTCATTTTCTCTCTCACACAGTAATCTCTTACATCCTAGTGGCTTTATTGCTTTGCTTGGGGTGAAATGATTAAGAACACGTCCCATCCTTTTACAGATTAGCCAGATGTAACTATAAGTTCTACTCTGATGGTTTCTTCTATTGCATTTCTCAGTTGTGGAACTCTCTTCCGGCTCCTTGCTTCCCAATAAAGTTTGATGTTCAAAAATTTAAATGCAATGTCAGTTGTTATATTCTGTCTTTTTAATTCTTGTTCTTTTATTTTTCTCTCTCCTTAATAATGGTTTTCATTTTCTCATATTCTCTAACACTCAGTAACTGCTTGTGTCATAATGGTTCTATTGCTCTGCTTGGAGTGAAATGATTAAAAAAGGTGTGTCATCCTTTTACAGTTGAAATGTCTAGATGTAACTACAAGTTCCACTCTGACAGTTTCTTCTATTGCATTTCTCACTTGTGGAACTCTCTTCTGGCTTCTTGCTTCCCAGCCAAGTTTGATCTTCAAAAAATTAATTGCAATGTTAATTGTTATCTTCTGTTTTATTAATTCTTGTTCTTTTATTGTTCTTTTTCAGTAATAGTGTTGTTTTTTTTCTCATTTTCTCTCTAACACAGTAATCTCTTATATTCTAGTGGCTTTATTGCTTTGCTTGGGGTGAAATGATAAAAAAAAGAATCTATGCATTAGTTATATTTTATAAATACCTTTTATTACAGCAAGCCTTATAACCCAGAGATGAAATATTGTTATCCTTTGACTACTCTATTTTATGCAGATGTTTAGATGAATTACATTCTTAGTTGTACTAGTTCAGATGTCGTACTAGTTCAGATGGTCACAGCTAGGACTCACCATACCATGTTCACAGTAACAAGTCATCTTCATTCCTTTCATGTTTTTTTTGTAATTGTTTCATCCCAAGCAAGGTGGTACTGCCACTGATGTGCAGGGGGCTACATTAGAGCAGAAGTTTAGATAAGAGGAGAGCGAAGAGAAAGATGGACCAGTTACAGGGGGTATCAGAGAAAGGGCAAGAAAAGGATGGGAACACAGGTGTGAGGACAGTTGTGAAGGTAGAGAGAAAGGAAAAGAACAAGATATATGGTGGAGGGTGTAGAAAGAACTGGAAGTCAAGTGGATAAGAGATGGGTATTGACATTGCATTTGAATTGCTGGAGGTTGTAGCTGTCAGGAAAGCAAGTATATGGAAGAGAGTTCCACAGGCAGGAAGTGCGAGAAAAGAAGCTGCTGGAGTAGAATTGTTGGCTGCATTTGGTTGATTTAACTGTTGCAGGTACACTCAGCGAAACTTTTACATTGTGGAACAAACTCTTGAGAGGGTGCTTTCCTGAACACTACAACCTTGGTTGTTTAAAGCCCATGGTTAACTGATTTCTATCCTCCTGTTCTCATAATATAAACTTTTTAATTCTTCTTTCTCCCTCCTTTACAAAAATCTCAATCAGTAAAAATCTACCTTGAGTGGTCCTTGAGCTTAGTATTGGTTGAACTAACAGCAAAAAGAAAAAGAAAAAAGAAAAAAAAAGAAGTTTCATAGGTTAAAATGCTACTGTTGATAAATCTTTGCTGTGGTTGTTATCTTTGCTCATTAGTGAGAACTTTAGAAAATATCGAGTGTATGTGTTATTTAATACTTTATAGATTATAAAGATTCAGATATTACACCAATTAAAATCTATGCCATGGTTGTAGCTTTATAGATGAAAACACTGGCTTGTAGTATAATGTTGTAAGTTTTATGGGTGAGTAATGTTAAGGGTAGTGTTATAAGAGTAATGTTGTAAGTCTTTTATGGGTGAGTAATGTTAAGGGTAGTGTTATAAGAGTAATGTTGTAAGTCTGTTATGGGTATGTAATGTTAAGAGTAATGTTATAAGAGTAATGTTGTAAGTCTGTTATGGGTATGTAATGTTAAGAGTAATGTTATAAGAGTAATGTTGTAAGTCTGTTATGGGTATGTAATGTTAAGAGTAATGTTAGAAGAGAAATGTTGTACGTCTTTTATGGGTGAGTAATGCTAAGAGTAATGTTATAAGAGTGATGTTGTAAGTCTGTTATGGGTATGTAATGTTAAGAGTAATGTTGAAAATTTATGAAGAATATAAAATAAAAGAAATAAAATACATATATATACAATTTTATTACTAACTTGTTAAATAAAATAAAAATTTCGATACCAACGATAGACACCATGATAATTTACATGAGGTTAGGCTGAAAACCCTGCCATCAAAATTCTGTTGTTTGATAATTAGTTCATATTTTGGAAAGTGGGCCAGGTAAAGAAATTTTCAACAACTCCTCATGTATGAAATATTTTTTTTTGTCTGGGAGTAGTATTTATTTATTTTTTATTGTTTCAAAATGATCGCTTTTTTAATTAAATTTTCTGTTTGAATTGCTGTAACTATCATAAATATAGGAGAAAAAGAGAGGGGGAGATAGAGAGAAAGGTGAGAAAGGGAAAAAGTAGGGAAAGGAGAGAAAAGATAAATAGAGAGGGAGAGATGTAGAAAGAAAGAAAGAAAGAAAGGAAGAAAGAAAGAAGTGAGGGAAAGGAGGGAGAAAGAAAAAGAAAACAGATGGAGGGAGAATGAAGGAGGGAGGGAAAGAGAGTAGAGAGAGAGAGAGAGAGAGAGAGAGAGAGAGAGAGAGAGAGAGAGAGAGAGAGAGGGAAGAAGATTGTGAGGAAGATACAAAAACAATGTTAAATACCGCACAAGTTATAGTCAATTCTTTTACTACATAAAGAACAATATACAAAAGCAAAAAACTGACAAAAATCTTAGAAAAAAAACAAAAAAATCAACCAAAAACAACTTCCATATTTAAAAATTAGTAAATGCAGAAACTAATTACTTTCAAAGAGATAAGTTCAGAATAAAGTTTTAGTATACTCACTTTCACAATATTTACTAATAACTCTGATACAATGTAGTAAAACAGTGACTAAGAAAATTGCATAATGTATTTATTGATAAGTAATAACACTTATGTAGGACTCAAAATCCATTTCCCTAAATTTAAAAATAGAATAATTCCTATCAGTAACCTTGACTTGTTAAGTAATATTTACACTATTTCATTCATCACTGATATTTTTATATGAAGTTGTAGTATGTTCAAGATGAACAGATAAGCACTCAGGTAACTTTAGAAAATGAATAGTCTACTGTACTTGGTTAAGTTAATCAAGAATACACTACAAGACAATAAAACAATATCAAAGAAAAATTAGTTTGATAAAGAGAAATATCAGAATAATGCAGAATATTTACTGGGATCAAACCATCTGTATGAATAGAAAATGAATTTAAACACAAAATAAAATGTAAATGCAAATTCTATTCTAACTGCTTCTTTTCTTGCACTTCCTGCCTGTGGAATTCCCTTCCATTTACTTGCTTTCCTGACAGCTACAATCTTTAAGAATTCAAATGTAAAGTCAATAGTCATCTCCTGTCTCTCTAACCTGCATCCTCTCTCTCATGCTCCTTTTTCCATCCACTCTACTCTCATTAGTATTCTCATCCTTCTTTTACCCACTTCCTGACACCCTCTATAACCTGTCACTCTTTCTCATAACTTACCTCCTATGTAATCCCCTGTGCACCAGTGGCAGTAGACTGCCTTGCTTGGGGTGATATGATTATAAAAAAAAATAATTCACTCTAAGAAAGCCAACGAAAGCCAGTAAGACACAAGGAGTTTGCTAAGAATGAAAGAAAGTGAGAAAGTGTTACTTAAGAGAATGAACAGTACAAGAACAGGTTTCAAGGAGACAGAAGAAGAGAGAAGAACCTATTGGCACATAACTTATGGTTACAACAAGTAATTTCAACAGTAATATCATGAGATCTAGCTGCCAATCTAGTACTGTACTTCGTTCATGAAGTAGAGGTACCAAATAAGAAAGCTCATCAGAACAATTAACAGGAAAATATTTATAGGAAAGGCACAGGGTAATTATGTTATGGTGGTTATGTTATGGGAAAGTAACTAAAGCTAAGATGCCTGTTCCAAACCAATAACATTGCAGATATATACTGACAAGTAGTCTACATAAATATTAAGAAAACCAATCTCATTTTCCTTTTTTGTTTTTTAAATATTTGGGCAAAATATTAAAAAATCAAAAAAGAAACTGAGATTGGCTTAGATATGTTAGCATAGAATTTTAGGTTACATCTAACCATTTCAACCCTAAAACAATGAGATCTTGTCAGGGAAGTAAAAAGCCAGAAGAGAGTTTCATTAGTGAGAAGTGCAATAGAAAAAACTGTTAGCATAGAACTTATGGGTACATCTAGCCATTTCCACTGTAAAATGATGAGACCTTCCAGTAATGCAAGGAGCCAGAAGAGAGTTCCACAAGTGAGAAGTGCAATAGAAAACATTGTTAGCATAGAACTTATCCGTACATCTAGCCATCTCTATGTTAAAATGATGAGACCTTGCTAGGGAAGCAAGGAGCCAGAAGAGAGTTCCATAAGTGAGAAGGGGTAATAAAAGAAACTGTTAGCATAAAACTTATCGGTACATCTAGCCATTTCCACTGCAAAATGATGAGACCTTGCCAGGGAAGCAAGAAACAAGAAGGAAGCTCCACATGTGAGAAGTGCAATAGAAGAAACTGATAGCAGAGAACTTATGGGTATGTATAACCATTTCAACTGTAAAATGATAGACCTTGCTGTCAATCATGTACTGCACTTAAATCCATAAAGTCTATAACTTAAATTCTAAAATTATTATTTTTAACTTTAAAAGTCATGTCCCCTTAGGATGTAAGTGATCACAGAATGTTTTTATCTATCATCTGTGACTTACTCCTACTTCTTTGGAAAGATAGTGAAGTGGTTCCTGTTGCCTTCACCATCATCAGTGTAATTCTAGATTGGTCACCACACAATGATATATAAACTGCTCTATTCTGTTATTTTACAAATAATTGGTAGACTAATCTTATAGAATTTCTATAATATAATTTTTGTTATCACACATACATACATGTTATTTCTTGCAATTAAGAATGATAGTACTTGACATCCAATAGTATTTTCACATACATATGACAGTGATTTATAAGCCTATCAAACATTTGCAGGTTATCTAAAACTAGAAAAAATTGTAAGAATTTTGTTTTGAAATAGTAACTATTTAGTGATACAAGTTTTACTAACTAATCAATAGTTGGCAGAGAAGAGGTGGATTCTTACCTAATCAGAATTGGATAAATTAGGTGGATATAAAATGGGGGATCAATTCTGTATTATAATCAATATATGAACTAATTTCTCTCTTTGTGGCCAGCTACACCCTGAAGGGATATGGTGCATAGAAGAACTGGATGCTATGATTATACTCAAACTAAAAGAGTATTAAGAGCAACAAGGAATAAGCAGATGTGGAGGGCTATGATCGTCTATGCTGAAGGGACACAGCACACAGAAGTCATAAATAACTAATCAGTATTGAGAAGAGGTGGATTCCTACCTAATCAGAATTTGATAAATAATCAAGAAATTATAATGTGTATATAAAGTAGGGGATCAATGCTATGTTACAATTAGTACATAATCTGGTCCCTCACTTTGCAACCACTGTAGTTACAATACATTTATATTTCAGATTATGTAAATAAATCTAAAAGACATGCCTGTTTAGCTAATCAGTATTTGATTGATTTGTTTTCTATGACTTATCATACCAGACCTTTGCAGGTTATTTAAAATCAGAAAATATTTTAGATTATAAGAATTTTTTTGTGATAATAATAATTTAGTTATACCAGTCTTACTAATTATTCCAAAATTAGGGGAAAGAGGTGGGTTCATACCTTTCCCAAAGGTATTTGTGTATGTGATTATAACGACTTTAACCTGATCTGGAACTTGGTTCTCCAATTAACAATTCTGAGTGATTATCCATTATGCTAACTGCAAATCCAAGCTTACAAAAACTGGTATTCCCAAATGGTCACCCATCAAAGTACTAACCAAGCTTGATGCTGCTTAACTTTGGTGATCTTACTGGAACTGCTGTTTCAACATCATGTAGTTGTAGGCCTGATTCATAAGGGATATATTCCTATATCTGATGCACATAAGTACACTTTGTGTTCCTACACATTAGCACATAGACAATCATACACTTCTATATGCATATACAACTACAGCACTGTGTTTCCACATGTAAGCAAGTACAATACTGCATTTTCCTATGTAAGTGCCACAGTTGAGTGGAAGTGCAATATGTTCCCACATGCAGTTACAAGTGTAATCATGTGTTTCCATGTGATGAAAATGTTCAATGTTATATTCCTACATGTCAAGACAAGTATTATGTGCTATCTTTACATGTGAATGTAAGGGCAATGGTATGTTTCCACATGTGGCAATAAACACATTATTATGTTTCTCAACATATAAAACATTCCAACATATGAATACAAGTATAATGTTAGGCTTCCGCATGTAACATACATAAGTATAATTCTATACAAATACAATATAAAGCTGCGATATGAAATATGTGGCATATACAATTAAATTCAATCTTTTGTCTTATTTTAATCTGCAGTTTTTATTTCAGAACATTACAATTTTTTAGCCAGTTTATATCTATTTTATATCTAATCTCAATGAATATTTTTATGAAGCTCTTATATTTTAGCTATTAAGCCCAAAAGTATAGAGGCACACAAGCCATAATGTATATTTCTATTTATCTCCTTAAAGGCAAATAACTAAATGATACAAATAAGGTATTACAAATTACGAGTGTATCACTGGCATTAAAAATGGTGGCAAAATATAAAAATGTTTGAAAGCATTATTAGCTGTTTCCTCACAGGTTATCCCCCCTGAGCATGACAGGAGGGGATATATATATGTGTGTGTGTGTGTGTGTGTGTGTGTGTGTGTGTGTGTGTGTTACAGAAATTAACGAATTTTAACAAAACTATGTAGATAGGGGTCGCAGGTTCGAATCCTGCTGAATGACACACATTTTCGTAATCAAAATTTATCGTAAATAATCAGGCAAATAGATATAAATATATAATACTGTTTAATTAAAAAACAGAATATCTACTTAAATATGAGTATCATTGATAAAAAATAATGTTCAAACAATTTATATATATATATATATATATATATATATATATATATATATATATATATATTTAAAACACATACACTCACACAAATACACAACTACATTAATTATAATAGAGAGGATTAGAAAATGTTTAAAACAAATGGTAACTTGTGATGATAAATTTTATTGTTGCTACAACAGAAAAACCTGGTAGATAAAGAAAAAATTAAATGTTAATTTCATATTTGTGATTGTGGCATTTTCAGCTCTCATATATAATTGATAAATTCAGAATTCAAGTTAATGTGATGATAGAAATATCAGATCTGAGATGGAAATCTAATAAGTTAATTAGGATACCAAGACTGATTATTTTATAAAAAAAAATACAATAAAACATTGTTTTGCAGTGAGAATTCAATAGAATACATTTGTTTATGATTTACAGTGCCATAAAGATTAAACAGAAAAGAAGCAGAATTCCTCAGTTTTAAAATTAGTTTTGTATACATTATAGTTAAAAAATTATCAGCCAAAAGTCACTAATAGAATTATTTCTTTCAAAATTACAGCCTGTATAGACATCTGGATTACTTTTAATATAATTACCAAATCTTTTGGTGTCAGTACAATCATGAATATAGCTACTTTTGCATACAGAAAAACACTAGTTATGAGTTAAAGTTTTATGTATATTTCTGAAATATAACTTATAAGACAAATATATGTGTATTCCTATAAATGTATGATTTAACGTACATTCTATTGAAACGTTATATATAATTTGCTCTAACTTGACATATCTATCTTTCCAGATATATGGTTCAGGTTGTTATTTTATCAAATAATATACATGAATTCAAAATTACAAGTATGTATGATAACATGTATGATAAATATACTTAATGACATAATACATAATCTCTCTGTCTGTCTGTCTCTCTATATATATAGATATATATATAAGATAAAGAAGAAATAGGAAATATTATCAACTTAACATGTTTGACTTTTACTAAAGCTTCATCAGAAAATGAGATATGGAGAAAAAGTAGAAAAATTTTGATATTTTTACTTTTGTGTTGTTAGTTTTTTTTGGTTAATCATGTTTCATGTACATTTGACTTTTTAAACCAATGTTAGTATAATATCTGGTATTTCGAATTGAATGACAGATGATGCATCAATCTAAAGTTTCAAGAATAGCATGAATCTGGTCTATTAAGTAGATCAACTCCTTGTAGCTATAAATGGTCTATCTACACCTCCATATCAAGCAATTTGCAATAAAAAAAACCTGCTTGCCAGATTACATTTTATCAATAATAACCAATGAAAAATAACAAACCTTGGCACTAAAAACTGTATAAAAAACACTATATATATTTATCTATATTTATTTCTACACACAATATATATATATATATATATATATATATATATATATTAGTCATCCACATACAACCCCGTTTCGCTCTATCACAGCTCATCAGTGTGGCTAGACTTCTGGCTGGGATCGAAACTCTACCAATTTTGTGTCAGTCAGAGTTTCTACTCCCTAAGCCATCAGCACATGGCATCAGAGAAGGGAAATTTTAACGTTTTGTATATAAGCAGTGTATGCAGATGCCAGTCACCAAGAGAACTCAATTCATTTCTGAAGAGTCACGCATTATAGCCAAAGTGGAAACTGTTTTTAAAATTTTCTTCTCCAGAGAGCTCAATTGTAATGAGAGCATAATATATTAGTCATCCACATACAAGCCCGTATATATTCATTCAGAAATTATAATATAAATATGTTATAATATCAATACAAAAGTAGCTATTTTGTTTCAACACTACTTGTGTCTTATCAAGTGATATATATATAAGAATAAAGATAAAAACTAAAAACTTATCTTAACCTTCATGTCTCATCTTTTGAAAGACTTTATCAAGGCAAATAGAGGAATTTATTTTAGAACAAGTATTTATATACAAGTATTTATATACAAGTGTTTATATACAAGTATTTATATACAAGAGCAAAAATGTTAGTTTTTCAGAATTTTTATGCATAGTAACCTCTCAGATGATGAAATGCATCTGCTAAGATAAGTGTTCCATTTCTTTTTATTTATATTGTCCTTTTACAGATAGAGTATATCTGAACGTTTTACAGACACACATTATATATAGTGCAATAAGTAAATTGTAGCCATTTAATATCTTTAATTTTATATATACACATTATTTCTTTTTGATTTTGTTGAGAGTTGGGTCAGTTGGTCATTGTCTGTAAAAAAAAGAATACCATGACACCATTTATTCCACCATAAATTTGGGAATGCCATACCGTACTGCTTAGAATTCATGCTGGAAGCTCCAATATGAACATTTCAGTGTTTCAGTGTCAATCTGAAAATTCAGAAAGATTTAGATGAATCTAATAGTGATTAGGAAAGTGTTTGGAGTGATCACTGTTGATGGTGACATCATGCCTTCATTCATCTTCCCACAAGGCTTCAGACTCAACATGGAGTCCTACATCAAGTGCCTTAAGAAGGTAGTGCTGACCTTGGTCAAGAGGGTGGATGCTGGAAGACACTATGTCAAATGGACTCTGCATCATGCTACACAAGCAGGGGTACCCAGTCATGCCTGTCAGACAATTTTTACAACCACATCTGGCCACCTAATTCTCTAGGTTGTAACCTCCTCAATTATTATGTGTGGGTCACAGTTGAGTGAGAGAATGACAAAAATTGTAGCACCAAAGATGAACTGAACGCAAGGATTATGGCACCATTCACTGACTTAAACAAGGAGACTGTCCAGAAAAGGTGCAGGAGATTCAGAACTTGTCTGGAAGTTGATTGAAGTCAATCAAGATTTTATTGCATAATTTTGGTAAATATATCTGTTAAAATGAAATGTCAGTGTTATTTTCAATTTTGTGTAAGTTAGATGACAATTCATCTCTTGCACAGTATATATATATATATATATATATATATACGTGTGTGTGTGTGTGTGTGTGTGTGTGTGTCAGTGTTATTTTCAGTGTCATGTAATTTAGATGGCAATTCACACCCTGAACACAGAAACTCACACACACACACACACACACACACACACACACACACACACACACACACACACATCATTATATGTATCAATATATATATGTGTTTGTTTATATATCATGTTGATGCCTCTTAAGGGATAGATAGTAAATTTTCTTAGCACCGCTTAGATGTGGCACAAGGCCGAAAGTATGGGGCACCCAGTGAGAATCGAACTCACTACTCAGTTGTAATGATTCTAGCGAGACAAGCTTGCTAACCATTACACCATGCCAAGGTGCCCCCTCTTAAGGAATAGATAGATATGAGATAGTGAAAAGACTGAAAGTACCAATGAGAAAATGAGAAACAGAATGAGAGAGAGAGAGATAAACAGGGAGAGAGAGATAAACAGAGAGAGATAAAGGGAAGGAGGTTTGATTATAGAAAACCCATGTACATGGTTAACTGTTTTCAGGAAAATGATCAATCGTTGTTTGTCATAATAAAAATGTGATATGATTACATTTCATAAAACAAATGCCAATCACCTGCATTTTTAAATCCTTTGTTCCTTGTTATTTGTGAGAAATCTTCTGCTTGTATTGTCTGGAAAAACATGCAGTTTAGAGAAAAACAATTCTGATTTATATGATATATATATATATATATAACAGACAATGAATGTCTATTATTTTTAATCATGAGCTGTTCTAAACATTGTATTTTAGCTTTAATTTCTGGTTATAATAAAGACAAAAATTGCCCAACATTTGGATATTCTTTTATTACACTGTTCCTAAGCTTTTGGCTAACATGAGCCATCATCAGAGTGGTTGTAGGAACATTACCTTAAAGATATTCACTATCAAAGATGATTTTCTCTTGTGTTGACATAAAACATTGCTATGTGATGATAACAGTCACTGAATAGAAGGCAAAGGTCATAAATTAGTAATGCGGTTCTATATACATCATACCATGTATGAGACCAAAACATTAACAACAGAACCATATATTTAAATGCAATGTAATGTAATGTGTATATGTGAGTATTATTGTATTATCAACTAAAATCTGTCTAATATTACGTACATAGTTATGTTTTTCTAAGAAATATTGTTTAATAGAACTATGATCAGAAAGGTGACAGGTAAGTCTACAGGAGAGCGTGGTTGTAGTAAAACGAGTATATGTAGTGGGTTTATTATTAGTACCAGAGATACAATCTCTGAATGGGCACGAAAATTGATACACTACATTGTTTTTCTGTAGAGGATTTAGTTGTGTGGTTGTAGAGTTATTTGAGACTATGAGGTCAATTGTTTTAAATTTTTTATAATATATGATGAGCTTAATTTGTTTATTATTATTAATGGGTTTTACATTTTTTTTTTTTTTTTTTTTAATCGTATCACCCTGAGCAAGGCGGTAATGCCACTGATGTGCAGGGGGCTATGTAATAGTGAAAAGATTGGAAAGATAAAGCCGGAAACCACATCCTAAATAGGGAACAACCTGTTCAATAGACATGAATGGAGTGTGAACCGGGCGATAAATAGATCTATCTTCTCCAATTGAAAAAAAAAAAAACAAAGTGAGAAGATTGGAAAAGAGAAAGCCAGAAACCACATCCTAAACAGGGAACAAGGGATGAGCCTCTTAACCTGTTCAATAGACATGGGAGGAGTGTGAACCGGGCGATAGATAGATCTATCTACTCTACATTTCTACGTATTATATTTTTTGAGTGTTGTTTTCTCATGTCTGTAATTATCATGCATTTGATTGCAATAGGATAAGTTAATAGTGCTATGTTTATTTTGACATACACTATTATTATTAATATTATCAATTTTGTTAGAGGTATTATTAAGTTATTGAGATACATTTTAATTCATCAGTGATGGAGTTAGGAAATTCATTGTTAACAAGTGTTTGTTTAATGTTGTGTAATTCTTTATAGAATATGTCTTTGGAAGAAGATATCATTTGTGTGCATCAAATTAAGATTTTTATAACAGCTAATTTATATTGTTGGGGGTATTCACTATTATAATTAAGAAGACACAAGTTTATGCTAGTTGGTTTCCTGTATAGAGAAGTAGAAAATCTATGTGCGCACGCATCAATAAATACATCAAGGAATGTAATTTTATGATTAATATTAGGTTCTAATGTAAATTTGTGGATGGAGTGATTTTCAAATTTGTTTTTAAGTTATGTAATTTGATTAATTGCGATGTGCGTTGTTGCGCAGTGGATATCGGCTCAGAACGAGTAATCGGGGAGCCGAGTTCGAATTCCAGTTGAATTCATTGCATTTACTTATGCGCAAATACCCTTGCGAAAGGTATTAATCCATTTCTTCCTTCCAGTTATGGGTTAAATAACAGGACAGATTGGGTTCTATAGCCTTGGTTGGCAACCAGTCTACTGCAGAAAGCAATGGCAACCTACTGCGGAATAATCTTCTGCCCAGTCAGTCATGTCTCTTTTGAGACATGATCGCCCAAGCGTGTTTCACGTATGGCACTAAACTGACTGAATTTGATTAATATTTTTAACTAAAATGAATAAGATATATATATATATATATATATATATATATTTTCTTTATGCATAGTGTCCCTTCAGGATATAGGACTTCCATTTGGCTCTGTCTCTTGTTTGAGTCCAGAAATAAAGACATGAAGACAGAATAGTGTTAAACAAATATTACAAAAACAGTAGTACAAACATATACCAATGAGTGGTTAGCATGATTGTTAGTCTGGCTGTCAAAGTTATCTGCTGGAAAAGATTCCTCACTCATGCTCTCTGACACTCTTATCTTATTTTGCTCCTACAAAGCAGAACTGCTACTTATATACAATTTGGACGAATTCATGTGTCATATGGGTAAGTCCCCATAACACAATGAAAGATATAATTTTTTTTTTTTTTTTAATCATTTCACCCCGAGCAAGGCAGAAACGCCACTGATGTGCAGGGGGTTACATAAATGTAAAAAGATTAATTAGAAAAGAGTGAGGAGTACAAGCTAGTTAGAAAGGAACAATAGAAAGCTGAGAAAGCAGGTGCGATGACAGATACATAGGTGGAGAGAAAGGGAAGGTTATACAGGGGAGGGGAGAGAGCTAGGGGCCAGTGGTTAGTAGATGAGTATTAACTTTGCATTTAAATTTCTGGAGGTTGTAGCCATCAGGAAAGCAAGAATACGGGAGTGAGTTCCACAGGTGGGAAGTGCGAGAGAGGAAGCTGCCAGAGTAGAATTGTCGTCTGCATTTGGCTAACCTGACTGTGAATGGGTGGGTCCCAGTTGCCAGTCTGGTTGCACGGGTAAACACCTGTTGAGGAGGCATCAGTGACCTAAGCTCATCCGAGCAGAAGCCGTGAAAGTATTTATAGAAGAGACAGAGGGAGGCCACATTTCGACGATGGGAAAGTGGCTGCAGTCGAGTCGCCAGATCAGTACCTATCACATTACAGACTCTCCTTTGGAGCTTGTCAAGAACACTGAGGAGAACGACGGCAGGGGCACCTGACCATAAATGGCAGCAGTACTCCATGCACGGACGGATGGGTGACTTGTATATATGCAGGATGGATTCAGGTGGAAAAAACATCCTGGATCGACATAGTGACCCAATCTTCTTAGCAGTAGATTTTGCTATGGATTCAATATAGTGGTTCCATTTGAGGTCTGAGGACAGGGTAAGTCCGAGGAGGCGTAGTGTATTACTCTCCGGGAGAATCATCTGGTCCATGCTTATGGGAGGCAGAAGAGGTTGCCTGTAATGGTTGACAGACAAGAGCTTGGTCTTAGAGGAATTGAAGTTGACAAGCCACTTCTTGCCCCAGTTCACCACAAGGTCAGCAGCGAGATTATGTCTGTCCGCCACGACAGGTTTCTTACTGGAGCGGGAGTATATTGTAGTGTCATCTGCGTAGATGCCTAACTCAGAATTGTAAAACCTTGGGTCCTCTTTACCTGGATTTATATATATATATATATATATATATATATATATATATATATATATATATGCACACACACACATACACACACAAACTAACATATACATGTACACATATACAAACTAACCTATATATATATATATATATATATATATGTTAATGAAGATTAATGAAACTGGTTATGAACAACCGACAATTTGAAATGATTTGTTTGTCCATTATTTTTTATCAATACTCGTATTTAAGTAGATATTCTGTTTATAATCAAACAGTATTATATATTTATTTCTACTGGCTTGATTATTTATGATAAATTTTTTTACGAAAATGTAAAGTATTTTCATTATAACTAAATATAATAAAAATATTACAATAATAATCATATATATATATAAACATATATGCACACACACACACACACACACACACACACACACATATGTATTTATTTATGGACATATATACAAATAATATATAATATGAACTATAATATGAATATGATATATGTAAAATCCATGGATGATGATGATGATGATGATGATGATGATGATGATGATTTGGAGAATATCTAGGCATTGTGAGACCACCAAAAATATCTGTTAATTCTAAAGATGATGATTGTGCCCATCCCATTATTGTTGTAGGACTTGGAATGATTCCAAAAATACAGAGAAAAAAGTCTGGATGAACTGAAGGTATAGAGAACATCCAGACAATGGCATTATTGAAAACATCTAGAATACTGAAAAGTGTATTGGTGTGTTAAAGAGACTTGCTATCACTTAATCTCTAATGTAATCCACCAGTTACAACGGGTGTAAACAACAAAGGAAGAATAAAAAGTTAAATATAACATTTATTTTTTCTTTATTTTTTCTACTTTTTGATAAGCAAAGCAAAAAAACAATAAAAATAAAAAAAATAAAAAAATCAATAAAAATAAAAAATCTTTTTCATTAGCTGTAAATTATGATCTTATAATGTTATGAAAAGAAGATATACTATTTTCTTTCATATATTTTGTTAAAAGGGATTATTAAAAAAGTATTAATGACAAAATATTTAATAATCTTTAGTGTATTTGAGTTTCAGTTTGAGTTTTGTTTAACAGCATATCAATCTCTGTGGATTATTTAATGCCAAAAGTTGGGGTTTTAAGCTATTTTTATTAATGTTCGGTTATAGTGAGCAGGTTGATTTACTCAGATTTTAATGAAAATTTTTTGTTTTTATTCTTTTTTATTTTAGCAAAATGAACATGTCTTTTAATTTTGTATTCAAAAATGTGTTATGGTAATAATTTTTCTTCAAAAATGTATTTGTAGATAATATTTTTCCTTAAAAATGTATATTTTTCTGTAAAAGTCCATTTTTAAGTATATATTTCTATAAAAGTCTATTTTTATACTTTTATAGTGTTTTGACCCCAATTTGGGGGTTAACTATTTGCCCATAGTTGGGACCCTAACAGGTGCTACCACTCCGGGTCAGGGTGGTCCTGGGAACAACCGCAATTAAGAGGTGGTTCCATGCTCCTCACAACCTCCCAATCAGAGGCCTTGCTGCCAGATGCAGTTTACTGTCATGCCCAGGACCATCTTTAGTGTAAGTCAAAAAATAAAAACCAAAACAGAAAATGATGTAATGATGTTTTATAGATGATCACTACTTGCACTTTTCTATGAATTTGTTTCCTTTACAGAATACAAATTCTGTTTTCTTTCCTTTTTAGTTGTGCTTTACAAAATGAAATGAAAGAAAATCAAAGAACTTGACTCACCCAACCCACTATGTCCAATTTTGAAATTGCAAAAGAACCACCATTAAAAGAGGAAGTTTTTTCTTATGCAGCACGAAGAGGGTCAGAGGTCATCATGAAATGTTGCTCTTGTGTATGCTAATTGGGTCTTAAATATTAAGTTTAACTTTGCTTTAAAAAATAAAGCAACAAACATCTAAATAAATTAGTCTTTTTGGAAGTTATTAGTGTTAAAAGTATTTTTGATAACAAGACATGGGTGGGGCACAAGAGATTATGTATGAATAATAATGTGGATGACTAATTCTTCATCTGTTAACAATTTTGAAGCTTTTTAATTAATTCATAAGAAAAATAATAGTAACATGGATCAATATCCAATTAATTAACAATCAATTCTTGATTTTGTTAAAATTTCCATGTTTATTGCCATCATCCTCATAACATTATCTACATCTAGAAAGGATGAAAGCAATTGGGAAAAACATCCTTGTAGCTAATCAATATCTGATTAACAATCAAGTCTCCTTGATTTTGTTAAAATTTCCATGTTTATTGCCATCATCCTCATAACATTATCTACATCTAGAAAGGATGAAAGCAATTGGGAAAAACATCCTTGTAGCTAATCAATATCTGATTAACAATCAAGTCGCCTTGATTTTGTTAATATTTCCATGTTTATTGCCATCATCCTCATAACATTATCTACATCTAAAAAGGATGAAAGCAACTGTGAAAAACATTCTTGTAGCTAATCAATATCTGATTAACAATCAAGTCTCCTTGATTTTGTTAAAATTTCCATGTTTATTGCCATCATCCTCATAACATTATCTACATCTAAAAAGGATGAAAGCAACTGTGAAAAACATTCTTGTAGCTAATCAATATCTGATTAACAATCAAGTCTCCTTGATTTTGTTAATATTTCCATGTTTATTGCCATCATCCTCATAACATTATCTACATCTAGAAAGGATGAAAGCAACTATAAAAAACACCCTTTTATATAATCAGTATTTGATTAACAATCAAGTCTCCTTGATTTTGTTAATATTTCTACATCTGCTCTTAACACTGAAAAAAATTGAAAGCAATTCTTAAACATTATAAGAAATAAAACTGAGATAAGTGACGTTCTATTATAATAAACTCTATTATGCTTTAAGCAGTTTTGACAAGAATTTTGCAAATGTATTTTATTCTATATTTTCTAGTTAATGTTTAAAACTTCTTAATTATCAAAATCAAATAATGCTCTATTCGTCATTAAATAATTATTAAAATTTATTTATCATGTTTAACATGAAATTATCTTTTATGCATTTAACTATTACACCCAATATACACTACTGGCCACCCCAGTGTTTTAAAGAAATGATGTATTTCATACTATTTTTTAATATTTATTGCCAAGTGAATAATTGTAAAATAAAATAGAATGGTTATTTTGCTAATACTGTACAATAACATTTACATCAAATGAATTTATAAATATTTAATAAGTCCCTATATTGCAGTTTCATCAATGAAAGACTGAAGAAAATTTAGGGTGATTAGGATGAGTACATATTTGCTTCTATGCCTTGTAAAATTTTGCAAAGTAATAAGAGCAAAAGAACCATTCTATTTTCATTTAGAATTATCCACTTAAAAATAGTATGAAATACATCATTTCTTTTAAAAAACTGGGGTGTCCTAATAATCATGGCCGGTAGTGTATATACACTCACTGGTCAGTGTATATATTGTTATATATATTGAATATGTACATTGAACACTGCTGCCATATCTGATCTGGTGCTCCTGCTATCCACCTAGGGGTTTTTGACAAAATCCAACAGAAAATCTGTAATGTAATTGATCCCAACTTGGCAGCTCAGATACAGTTACTTTCTCACCAGTGCAATGTGGCTTTCCTGAGTCTCTTCTACAAATACTTTCAGGGCTTCGGTTCTGATGAACTTAGTTCACTGGTGCCCCCTATATATGAATTTACACAAGCCACAAGATTAGCAACTAGGTCCCACCTTTTACTTTGAAACCAATAAAATATAAACGCAAATTCTACTCCAGCTTCTTTTCTTACACTTCCCACCCATGGAATTCCCTTCTGTTTACTTGCTTCCCTGACAGCTATAATCTCCAAGAATTTAAATGTAAAGTCAATAGTCATCTCCTATCTCACTAACCTGCATCCTCTCTCACGTGCTCCTTTCTCCGTCCACTTCACTCTCATCAGTATTCTCAGCCTTCTCTTACCCACTTCCTGAGACCCACTATAACCTGTCACTCTTTCCAGTAACTTTCCTCCATGTAACCCCCTGGAAAACAGTGGCAGTAAAATGCCTTGATTGGGGCGATATATTTTTTTTTTTTTTTTAATCATCTCACCCCAAGCAAGGCATTCCACTGCCACTATTGCGCATGGGGCTACATAGGGGAAGGTAAAGAGAAGGAGTGGTTAGACATAGGGAATGTCAGGAGGAAGGTGACAGATGAGTAAGGATAGAGAGGATGAGGGTTGGGCAGATGGGAAGAGTGTTTGATAGAATGGGAGCAGGTTAGTGTGTTAGGAGGTGTCTATTGACCTTACATTTAAACTCCTGGAGATTGTAGCCGTAGTTATGATTATAAAATAAAAAATGTAAAAAAAAATTATCTTTTAAGCAAACTTCTAATCAGCGAATTATATGGTAGTAATTTAATGGACATAAGCAGTTAAACATGGTCATGATGACCTGCTGAATTTCATCGCATTTATTAGTCAGTCACATTGCCAAATGTGATACACGCTTGGGCAATTATGTCTTTTTTAATCCATGACTAACTAGGCAGAAGATTTTTCTGCAGTTGCCATTTTTTTTTGTGGTAGACTGGTTGCCAATCAAAGCTATAGAACTCCATCTAGAAGAGATGGATTCATACCTTTCCCAAGAGTATTTGTGCGCAAATGAATGCAATGCATTCAACTGTAATTTGGACTATGCTTTCTGATTTCTCATTCCAAGCCGATATCCAATGCACCACCTATGCACATCCTACATTCATTAGCATGAGAAAGAAAACTGATTTAAGTGATTTTGAATTCTGAATAATCATTGGTGCCAAATGGGTGAGTGTGAATATTTCAAAAACTGATGATCTATTAGGATTTTTATACACTGCCAACTCTGGGGCTTGCAAAGAATTATCAGCAAAAACAATTGGAGTAGATAGACTAAACTATCACCCGGTTTGACACTCCACACATGTCTATTGAACAGGTGTAGAGGCTCATCCCTTGTTTCCTTGTTTAGGATGTGGTTTCCGGCTTTCTCATTTCCAATCATTTCACTCTTACGTAGCCCTTGCACATCAGTGGCATTACTGCCTTGCTTGGGGTGATATGATTAAAAAAAAAAAATGAAACATTTATGTAAGTGGTAATGTTGGAAATCTATTCTTAATGAAAGAGATCAGAGAAGAATGGCTAGACTGATTCAAGCTGAAAGAAAGACAAGAGTATCTAAAAATAAATACTTTTTACAACAAAAGTACACAAAAGAAGGCACAGAATATTGAACCTTGAAGCAGATGGGCTACAGCAGGCAACTATATTGTATGTCACACTTGTTATATAAGAATAACAAATTTAGGCTACAATTTTCCCAGGGTCATAAAAACTGGATAAAACAAGATTGAAAAAATATTGCCTGGTCTCATGAGACCATTAACATTTGGATGTATGAAAAAAAAATGTATGAAACTATCCTTCCTTGTATCAACAGTTCAAAATGGTAGCACCACCATCTTGACAATATGGGCACTGCCAACAACAAAAACACAAAATTCATAATCCTACCCTCCGACATTCTATCAACAAAATTTGAAAATAAATTAGTTTTCCACAAGACTAGGATCTTCACCACAACCTCCAAGACAATTGGAGATAGTGAGGAAGACAAATAGATCTAACATCACAATAGATACCAGAATTTTTTTATATAAATTCCATGTAGTGTAGGAAAATGAACATTGGTGAAACATCTACAAACAGAAGAGAGACTTACATTAGGACAACATTTTAAATTTACTGATAACACCCAGAAACAGAACAAGCATTTACATTGATTTTATAAATGCCACCATAATTAGAAATTAACATAATTCTTTAAATATTTTATCATCTATAAACACATGTCAAATATGCTTTATTATATCACCAACTTTAAATTCTTTCATCCCTGCACAAAATATCTCCAAATAAACCTGTGGACAACCACTAAACATCGATAAGAACATCTGCTAGACACATACACACATACACACATACACACATACACACATACACACATACACACATAATTATTATCCTTTTCCTGAGACAAACTATAATTATGATACACATACACAAATTATATGCTTGAGCACTGCTTGACAAAACAGATTTTTTTTTTTTTAATCATATCACCCCAAGCAAAGCAGTAAGGCCACTGGTGCACAGGGGACTACGTAAGAGTGAAAAGATTGGAAAAGAGAAAGCCGGAAACCACATCCTAAACAGGGAACAAGGGATGAGCCTCTTAACCTGTTCAATAGACGTGGGTGGAGTGTGAACCGGGCGATAGTTCAGTCTATCTACTCCAATTGAAAAAAAAATAAATAAACAAAAAAGAAAAGTGAAAAGATTGTAAAAGAGAAAGCCGGAAACCACATTCTAAACAGGGAACAAGGGATGAGCCTCTACACCAGTTCAATAGACGTGGGTGGAGTGTGAACCGGGCGATAGTTCAGTCTATCTACTCCAAAAATGCACATGAGATCTGTTTAACTAATGAAAAATAAACACAAAAATGAAAAATAGCAGAATTTCATTTTTGTCTTCCATATTTTATTTTCTGAAGAAGCTTTAATAAAAATGAAACGTTAGATTTATAAATGTTTCCTATTGGTTCTTTATCCTATCATTCTGTTGAATTCTGATCTATATTTGATGTCAATATATATAAGAGTAGCTACTCTGACATCTATGCATCATTCATTCAGCAATGAATTAGAACACTCTCAGCTATTGGGTGTGTATAATGATATTATACATGCTAAATAGATTTGCCTCCTTCCACCGAGCACCCGTAGCTCAGAGGTAGAATCGCCAATTGATGCCAATCCGGTTGGGTTTCAATCCTGAGTAAAAAGCAATCGGCTGTCTAACCGTACTGACGAGCTGTGACACAGCAAAACAGATCTGTCTGCAGATGACTATTTATGCTCTCACACCCTGACTGAGCACTCTGGAAGAATGGTAGACTTTGAAAAACAGTAGCTACTCTAGCATCAACGCATCATTCATTCAGCACTGAATTAGAACACTCTCAGCTATTGGGTGTGTCTATGATGATAATATACATGCTAAAAAGTCTGCCTCCTACCACCGAGCACCAGGGTGGTAGGAGGCAGGGGTAGAATCACTGAGTGACGCCAATTCGGTTGGGTTTCAATCCTGGGTAAAAAGCAATCAGCTGTCTAACCGTACTGATGAGCTGCGATACAGTGAAACAAATCTGTCTATGAATGACTGATATATATATATATATATATATATATATATATATATATATATGGTGTCTATAAAGTCCGTATGCACTAAAAAAATCACAAATACAAATAAAAAATGAGTTAGAACTTTGAAAGGCTTTTCGTTTATCTTGAGTTTTCCTTAATGGGTATTAGGGGTGGTTACTGCAAAACTATTGGCTTAGAAGGCTTCTTCTGACTTATACTAAGTTAAAACTTAATTAAATAAAATAAAAAAAACAATTTTTCTTTTTTTTTTAATTGGAATAGATAGACCTTTCTATCGCCCAGTTCATACTCCTCCCTCTTCTTTTGGACAAGTGTAGAGACGCATGCCTTGTTTCCTGTTTAGGAAAGGTTTCTTGGTTTCTTTTCTCTCCTCTTGTCCTAGTCCTAGTGCTGTCGCAAGCTTTTTGCAGTGTTTGTGGATGGTAGCAATGTCTCTCCATTCTGAGGGTACCGGGTTGGCAGTTTCCTGGTTGCAGCTTCTGACTGGTAATTAGGAGCCTGAATTTGTGCGTAGTTTCATGAGAGGCTGCTCAGATCAACAGTTGAATAATATCGGGATTATATGTAGTGCCATGTCAGGCATGGATGGGTATCCCTGCATGAACCTCCGATAGGCAACTCTGAGGCCACATTATGCTGCAGTCTGCACCAGTTTCCCTCCCACACATGCTGCATACAGCAACCGACTTATTCTACTCTAGGCCTCTCTCCTAATAAAACAATCATGAATACCCAATATCATAAAAGCAAATCTAAACCAGCTAACCTAAAAACACCCAAACCCATCAACATTTCCTTTGCTAACATACGAGGTATATGCACCAAATTTTACAGTGTTGAATCCTTTCTCCAAGTCAATTCACCCGACATCCTAGCCCTCTGCAAAACTACCCATGATCTTTCTATCCTCTCTTCTGAATTCTATGTCCCTGGTTACCTTCTCCTCTTCAGGAAGGACTCCAATGTCCACATGCATGGGCTTGGTGTTTATGTCAGTGAACACCTCCCTCTAGCTAGGGTGATCTCACTTGAATCAATAGATCATTCTTATATGTGTTTCCATCTCTCTCTACTAAGCTCAGTTAGCTATCTCTTCTTCCTCTACCGCTCCCCCTCATCTCCCGACTGTTCCGTTCTTGACAGCATCTCCAATAATATTGACAAAGCCATTTCCTCTCATCCATCTGCCCATATATTTGTGTTTGGCGACTTTAACACCCACCATGCCAAGTGGCTGAAAAAGTGTCACAGATCTTGCTGGTGTCCACACCATGAATTTTTCAATCATTCAGTCCCTTACACAAGTGGTGGAGTTCCCTATGCATTTCTCTAATAACCCTAATGAACCTGACTCACTGCTAGATCTCTGTTTTACTTCTATCCCAGACTCTTGCAATATCAAGCAACTCTGCTCCCTCAGAAACTCTGATCATGCGGTGATTTATGTTAGCATCTCCTTCCACTCCCACTCCAGCTAAGAATCTCAGACTAGCAGAATATCTTACTGCTACCAAAGAGCCAATTGGGACTCATTCCGCGATTTCCTGTGTGACATCCCTTGGAACAAAGTCTTTAATCTTCCTGTTGAAGACTGTGTGGCTGAGATCTCTTCTTGGGTTAAGGCTGGCATTGAAGCTTTCATCCCAGCCAGGAAGTTGATACTTAAATCACGCTCATACCCTTGGCCCTCCCCTGCTTGCTTGGCTATCAGCGCCCATTGAAATCACTTCTTCCGGCTTTATTGGAGTCACACATTGGACCATAACAGGCGCCTCTTTGCTTCTGCTCACAATGAGTGCAAGAAGATACTTAAAGAAGCTAAGTTGCTGTTTGCAGCCAGAATGAAGCAGCACATAGTATCCCGTAAGTTCGGTTCCAAAGAATACTGGAGGCTCTGTAAAAGTGTACTAAACAATAGCAAACCCTCAATCCCCACTTTAATCAATGAATTTGAGGTCCTTACCTCTACAACAGATTCTCCACCAACTCATTACTAGACTCTTCTGGAGTATTTGTACCTGACTTCCAACCTGAACTTAGGTCCAATTGAATGACATCCACATTACTCCCTCGGTGGTCTCTAATATAATTTCAAAGCTTGACCACTTTTGCAAACGTCAGCGATGGAATCCCAATCATTGTCCTGAAGAAATGCTCCCCTGAGCTCTCCTCTGTTCTCTCCAAACTCTATAACCATTGCCTCTCTGCTTCTTGCTTTCCTGCCTGCTGGAAGTCCCTCTCCATGGTTCTAATATATAAAAACATTGGTGAACCCTCTGATCCCTCTAATTATCACCCTATCAGCCTCCTACCAATTTTTGGCAAAGTGTTTGAAGCCATCATCAACGCCAAGGTGGTTCAACATCTCACAGCCCACAGACTATTCTCTGACAAACAGTATGGTTTCTGCTTCACCAGATCTACTGCCGATAAGCTCACAACCACCACTGAATATATACACCAGGCTCTTGACAAGAACGGCGAAGCCCAAACTGTTGCCCTAGATATTTCCAAAGCGTTTGACAGCTGCAAGGTTATGGTATAACTGGACAATTGTTTGACCTTATCCATTCATTCCTTTCAAATTACACAATGAAGGTAATATT
Organism: Ascarosepion bandense; assembly: GCA_037127315.1. NCBI lineage: Eukaryota > Metazoa > Mollusca > Cephalopoda > Sepiida > Sepiidae > Ascarosepion > Ascarosepion bandense. The sequence continues at coordinate 1,480,014 of JBBBDQ010001974.1, forward strand.
GAATGGATATGCCTCCCAATGCTATCATATGAACGCGGGTGTCCCTTATGGCTCTATTCTAGGTCCTATGCTTTTCCTTATCTATATTAACAATCTCCCAGATGTAATAAGATCCCAAGTAGACATATACGCTGACGACACTACACAGTTTACACGTGTATCGATAAAAAATCTGCTGAGGCTGACAAAGCAAACCTCACTGCTGAACTTGAAAAGGACCTCTGATCCATGGCAAACTGGGGTAAGAAATGGCTTGTGAATTTTAATGCTTCCAAAACAAAGCTGATATGTATTAACCATCAATGACAATCACTCCTTTCCCCTAGTCTCCTTGAAAGCAAAACACTGCACCTCCTTGGCTTAACTCTGACAACAGATCACAAGTGGAATGATTATATAGAATCCATCGCTAAATCTGTTGCTAAGAAAGTTGGTTCTCTGTGTAGAGCCAGGAAGTTTTTTCCACCTGAAACAATCCTGCACATATATAAATCTACCATCCGCCTGTGCATTGAAAACTGCTGCCATATCTGGTTGGGTACTCCTGCTATCCACCTGGGTGTCCTTGACAAGATCAAATGGAGAATCTTTAATGTGATAGATTGATAAGTTGGCAGCTCAGATACAGTCACTTTCTCACTGGCACAATGTTGCTTCCCTGTGTCTCTTCTACAAATACTTTCATGACTTCTGCTCCAATGAACTTAGCTCACTGGTGCCCCCTATATATAAATTTATTGAGCCACAAGATTAGTAACTAGGTCCCACACTTTTACTGTGAAACCAATAAATTGTAAACGGAAATTCTACTCCATCAGCTTCTTTTCCCACACTTCCCACCTGTGGAATTCCATTCCATTTACTTGTTTTCCTGACAGCTACAATCTCCAAGCATTTAAATGTAAAGTAAATAGTCATCTCCTATCTCACTAACCTGCATCCTCTCTCTCATGCTCCTTTTTCCGTCCACTCCACTCTCATCTGTATTCTCATCCTTCTCTTATCCACTTCCTGACACCCCTGATAACCTGTCACTCTTTTCATAACTTTCCTCTTATGTAACCCCCTGCAAAACAGTGGCAGTAAAATGTCTTGCTTTGGGCGATATGATTAAAAAAAAAACAAAAAAAAACATTAATAAATTTTTGAAAGTGTACATGAACTTTATGGACATCCAATGTGTGTGTGTGTGTGTGTGTGTGTGTGTGTGTGCATGTAAAGCATTAATTATTTATTATGTAAGAATACACACAAACACATATATATATATTTTGTTTTGATCTTAGTAATCTAATCTTGTTTCAATGAAACAGTTTTCCATTTGTTATATATATATATATATATATATATATATATATATATTAATGCAGGTTTCATTGAATAATATAAACAAGTTTTGTCTATTAATTTTGTGTAGGATCCGTTCAGTTCATACCGTCTGATATACTTGATGGTGGTGTCGTTGAAAAACAACAAAAAATCACAGTAATTGTTGATTTTTTTATCGGGTCTAAGCTTTCGGCTCACATAAGCCATTATCAAAGAGTAAATATTAACACACAGTAAACATAGAACATTTAAGTTATTAACAATAAAGAGAATTGAATTGAAAATATAAGTCCATCCCTATCGTGGCGGATGGTCGAAGACAGTGACAAAATAGTGGCATTGTCTATATTATTCAATGAAACCTGCATTAATGAAAAAATGCTGCCAAAATACACACAATATATATATATATATATATATATATATATATAGAGAGCATTTATAGATATGTAGTTAATATTATTGTTATAATGATGGCATATTACAACTTAATAGCTGTCAAGATTTGGTGCTCAATGCACCAAAGGCAGTGAAATATGGTTCGCTTGTGGGGCCATATATATACTGATAAGGAAATTTGAAATAAAATAGAAAAAAAAAAGAAAAAAAAAAAGAAATGCCACCATATAAGTTGAATACATTCCAATATATACACTCCAGTACCTTCACCTGTTCTGTCAAGCAGGGTTTGTGCATATGATTCATGTTGTATATATATCCTAATTCTAGTTTGTCTATGTGGTATTCAGATGATAATGTATGTTCCTTTATTATGTGTGTGCATGTGGATGTATCTATTAGGCATTCTTATTCATGTTTCTTAGTTGCTCACATGTTGATTTGGTGATATTTTGTGTGAGTTTGAAAACATTTAAGTTACACCAGTTGTGATAGCAAGTAAACATGTCCATGATTGTTTAAATGCAGATTTTATAAAAGTTAGGTGATGCAATAAATATAAGAATTTCATTTTTCTCCTCCATATTTTATTTTCTGAAGAAGCTTTAATAAAAATGAAATGTTAGATTTATAAATGTTTCCTATTGGTTCTTTATCCTATCATTCTTTCAAATTTTGATTTATATTTGATACTAATATATATATATATATATATATATATATATATATATATATATATATATATATATAATAAAAGTTGGTGATGTAACAAATATAAGAATTTCATTTTTCTCCTCCATATTTCAGTCTCTGAAGAAGTTTAATAAAAATGAAACATCAGATTTATAAATCTTTCCTATTGGTTCTTTATCCTCCTATCATTCTGTCAAATTCTAATCCATATTTCTTCTATATTTGATCCCAATAAGTATAAGTTAAAACTTAGTAACTATTTTTTCATAAAATATTTAAAAATATTAAAGTTGTTCTTAACAAACCCAATGAATCGAAAAAAATATATTATTTTACTCACTAACTCTATCAACCAAAAAGAACTTATTTTAACTCAACATAAAATTGTCATAGTAGATATTGGCTTGAAATGATAAATTGGGGAGCCAAGTTTGAATTCCAGTTGAATTTGTTGCATTCACTTACATGCAAATATCCTTGGGAAAGGTATTAATCTGTCTACTCCTTCCAGTTATGGGTTAAATAACAGGACAGATTGAGTTCTATAGCCTTGGCTAGCAACCAGTCTACTGTAGAAAGCAATGGCAACCTACTATGGATAATCTTCTGTCCACTGTATCTCTTAGCAAAGTTTTTTTTCACTATTCTTCCCACTTCAATTGTGTGTGTGTGTGTGGGGAGGGGGGTTGGACCACAAGTTTCTTAGGGATCCCACAAGGCCCTGGGAAGCCACAAGGCTCTTTGGCTCAGCAGATCTATTGTAATGAAGAAAATGAACAAAATAATTATTAGGATTAACTGTAAAATTATCATCATACTTATATGTTGAAACAGACATCTATCAACCCACCTTTCTCTCTCTTTATATATATATATATATATATATATATATATATATATATATATATATTTAACATGGCTGTCTGTTAATTTTTAGTTACATTCTCCCTTTTTTTTTGCGAACCCAGATGATGTCAATTTTTTTTCTTTTCTTATTTATTTGATTTTATTATATCTTTTTCTTTTTCTTTTTCGTTTTCTTTTACTTTTTCTTTCCCTTTATTTTTATTTTTATTTTATTTTATTATTTATTTTTTAATTTCTTTGCAATCTATTTAAAAAGGAAAAGTAGACTAATTTTTCTCCAGTTTCTGAAAGGTTTTTTCTGTTGCTGAGGTGATGTGTCGTCCCCCGTGGGGATCTTCATATCGAAATGGCCATTCAACATCTTTGAATTAATCCTTTTTTAATATATATTTGCTCTGTAATATTTTATTACATGGAGCTCTCTTCCTGTATCATTTTTTAATATTAAAATAAATTTTTAATATTAATTACGATCGGGTTTTTTGGAATTTACCTTCCTGCTTTTTTCCCTTGGATTGAAGTATCTGAATTAATATATATATATATATATATATATATATATCTTTGAGAGTGGGGGCTGAAGAGGCCTCAAAAAATGAATTTGAGAGAGAAATAGATTATAGATATCTGATTCAACATACAGAAAAAGTAGCTAAAAAGTTACCTAAAACATTTGTAATGTATAGCTTCAAAATGCCAATTCCATGATTTCTTCTGTTTTTTTTCATGATCAAGGAAATATCTGAGTTTGGAGAGTATGTTATTTTGTTTAAAGTACCATTTATTGTGGGTTCAGTATATTTAGTGGGGGCACAAGTTGCATTCTGTGAGTAGGGGTCCCAAGGTGCATTCTACAGTGGGAGGGGGGCGGGCGATGTTGCTAAGCATGACACTGCCTACCAGTAATCATAACAAGTTTGAATTTGAAAAATTTTGAATCTGAAAAATTTTTCTCTACACAGATTGTTTTGATCTACAAGAAGCTAAAAAAATCTAAAAGAGAAAAACAAGAACAAACAAAATATGTATATAATCTCATTCAATGGAGTGTTTGGGTATGTGGGAAAGAGGAAATGTGTTTGGGTTTTCTTTTTGTGGGGAAGAGGAAATGTGACTCCTTATTTGACCTCTTTTCCTGCTTAACACATTGGAAGCTTCCATTTTGTTTTGTTTTCTAAACTTTGTGAACATATTCAATTGTCTTTTTTCCCTAGTTCAGAATTTGACAGGACTGAGGTCATTATCAGCAAAAAAGAAAGAAACTGAAAAGAACTTGAAATTTTAATGTGCTTACGAATGGAAACAATACAAATATTAATTGTACATTGTGTATACACTTGTGTAACAATTTATCATTGAACAATTATTCCGTTTTTTAAAATTATTTTAAACAAGGCAATAAAGTCATTAAGATGCAAGGTGTTACTGTGTATGAGCAAACATGAAAAAAAGTAAACATAATTAATGAGAGAGAACAATAAGATAACATGAATGAAGACAAAAAATAATGATTGACATTGTATTTACATTTTTGAAACAAAAAACTGAAAGAAAGTTCTGCAAGCAAGAAGTGCAAAAGAAGAAACACTTAAAATAGAACTTACAATTACATCCAGTCCAACTCTAAATCTATCTATCTATCTATCTATCTATCTATCTATCTATTTCAGTTTGTTCATATCTATCTATCTATCTATCTATCTATTTCAGTCTGTTCATAGCTATCTTTCTATTTATCTATCTATCAATTTATATAATCAAGAGATAGATAGATAGATAGATAGATAGATAGATAGATAGATAGATAAAGTGTCTTGATTAAGTAAAGGAAACAATATCTTCAAATGTGTATCTATCTGTACACACAATGTATACATAATAATAATATCTATAATATTTGGTACATGTTTTCCCAGAGTGGATTTGTTTGTCTTAACTGCTAAAAAAAAATTGTTCCTTTGAACAGATTAAGAAATGGTGCTCTTTAAAAATGCCAGCATTTAACTAACAAAATCTTGCTTACCACACTAACAGCATGGTTCTTAAAAATGACTGATTACTTGGACAAAACAACACACATGATCATTTAACAGTTTAACCAAATTTTCATCTAAATGTGTAACATCTTATTTGAAAATTTTGAAAACTACAATAAAAATTAAAGACATATCATGTTGGTTGAATTTAATAAAACTCATTTGGATATGGATATATATTTTAAAAGAATAATTTTAATCCAATATTACTTCTTATTCATACAAATATTATTATTAGTGGAAAACTTTGTTTGAGTTGAAATACTTATTTTTTTTTAATGTTTTTTAGACAGTGAGATTAGTATCAAATGGTCTACATCAGGATAATGGTACTTAGCTTTGGCTATCGAAATAATTTCCGAAATAGAAAAATGGTATGCAGTTTCAATTAATTTTAGCAGGACTTTTTGAGCTTTGTTTTATAAAGAAGGATTTTGGTAATCACTTTGGCTACAGAAATTGTTTCACTAATGTAAAAAGAGGATACAGGTTCAATTTCTATTAGGACACATATTTTTCTTTAGTAGGACATCTTGATCTAAGCTGGTTGTTATGAATTTCACTATTTAAGAAGAAAGAAAAAAAAACAGCGATAGCAGCTCAAAAAATGTGGGTGCTGGTATAGCATATGATCTAGACACCATTGTGATATATCACTGAGATCTACAGGTTAAATTTAGACAGGCTTGTAGTCTACATTCAAAATTTTGTTATAAATGTTCAATTCTGATTAGAGTTACAAGTAAAAATGTGCAGTTTTACAAAAAGTGAGGTAGTAATCTTCAAAGGAGGCTTTAATTGAAATCTGAACTTCTCATATGCCCACCAAGTAATCTGACCTCTGCAAGTCCCTTTGAATATTTCTAAAATGTAGGTGCCACATTTTTTTTTACTATTAATTATGGTGGGAGGTGGTAATCTTCAAGGAAGGAAGCTTTAATTGGAACTTGAACTTGTCAGAGAGAGAGAGAGAGAGAGAGAGAGAGAGAGTTGGGTGACTACATCTTAGTACTAAGCTTGAGTTTTGGAAACTTTAGACATTCTTGTAGATCACATACTATAGCAGTCCCAAATTATGGTCATAATAATTTATTGGATTATTATTTATACAAAAAGTGTGTCATTTTTGCCAAGTTGAAAATGAATAGTACAATATAATAATTAGGTAACACAATGTAATTCACCACTTGATTAAAAGAGCCTAGTAAAATGAAAGAACTTTTCAAACCTTACAAATGGCAATTGAAATAACTAATGTGAAAAACAAATTGAAATTTACAGTTGGCACTTAAAAATGTCATATTACTTAGAATCAGGTCAACATGATCGACTCTTTGGCTAAACTGCATGAGGGTAGTTAGAAGGTTTTCCCAACCCACTTGTGCAGAGCAGACATTGCCCAGTTGACAGCCTGGGTGTAGGAACTGCACCTAAGAGGTCAACAGTTTTACCAGTGAAACAGGGGAACTTCTGAGAGGAGAGACAGGGTAACCTCAACATCCCAGGTGCAAAAAGAATCAACAAGCCATTGTACTATTTTACCTTGAATTTCACCAATAACCACAATTACAACAGAAATAGGAGGTATGGTGACCACAGTGGTTCAAAATAAATAACTGAATAAAAGAATGATTATAACAGTCCAACATATTGTCATACTTTTTACAGATTTATAATTGGTACATGACAAGGTATTTGCGCGTAAGTGGATGCAATGAATTCAGCTGAGTTCAAATTCCAGTTGAATTCATTGCATTCACTTATGCGCAAATACCCTTGGGAAAGGTATTAATCCGTCTCTTCCTTCCAGTTATGGGATAAACAACAGGACAGATTGGGTTCTATAGCCTTGGCTGGCAACCAGTCTACCGTAGAAAGCAATGGCAACCTATTGTGGGATAATCTTCTCCCCATTCAGTCATGTCTCTTTTGAGATATGATTGCCCAAGCGTGTTTCACGTATGGCACTTAACTGACTGAAAGAATAGTTGGAAACATAAGTAAAGCTTCTACTGGGCAAAATGGGGGGTTCAGTTTTCTATTGTTATTAAGTGATAAACTGGTCCCCCACTAATTACTACTTATTAATACAATCTGTCTCGTCTCACTTCAGCTATAGTTAAAGAGCAGCATAAAAAATCTTCTGCCCAGTCAGTCATGTCTCTTTCGAGACATGATCGCCCAAGCGTGTGTTTCACGTATGGCACTTAACTGACTGACATGACAGTGATAAATCAAGGATAAAGATAACTGCTGAAGTAACAGCACACAGGAAAAATTGCTTTTATATCTTACCCCAGGGTATTAGTGTGATAGCCATATAATGTTTCTCAGTGGTAATTTGAACTCACTTTACCAATTCCTGTTCTGATAATTACAGTCCTCTTCAACTTACTCATATTAAGCACTTTGTAAATGTATATATATGTGGGGGAAGATGCCTGATATTTCTATCAAACTTAAATATGTTGTCATGTTTTTGAATGTTTTCTGGTCTTTCTAGGACAAAAATGAAATATTTTATAAACTGAATCTTGCTTAGTATTGCTTGTAGAAAAAGAAAATAAAAGTTATATGTACAAAAATGTTAATTTAAAAATTCCAACAAAAATAGCATATTGAAAATTTCAGTTAATTTTTTATAATTTCATCATTGCTTTTATTTTTATTTTTTTTTAATTTTTCACCTCAAGGAAGCTGACAAAGCTACTAAGACACAAGGGTTTAGTGGAAATGAAAAAGCCTCAGAAAAATATTATTAAGGAGAGAGTTTCAATAAAAGAACAGAAATTTAGGAGACAGAAGATAATGACATTGCATTTAAATTTTTGAAGAACAAAATTGATTGGAGAGAGCAAGAAGTCAGAAAAGAGTTTTATAAGTGAAAAGTGTGTAAAAATCTATTAGCTTAGCGCTTAGGATCATTTATACTTTCAAATGATGAGACCAATCTAGATTTACTAAACCAATCTTAAACTTGTAAAGTCATGGTACTAAAGATGAAAGAACAATTATGATGAATGTATTTATAAGAAAAATCATTGAAGAAGTCATGGTAAAGTGATTGAAACTGTAATACAAGGTCAGGACTAATAACATTTCTTTTTAATTGTTTTACTCTAGGCAATGTGACAATATCACTAGGATGCAGAGTGTTACAGGAAATGAAAGAGAATGAGAAAACTTTACTGAAGAATAATGAGAAAAGGATAATTAGGGAACAGGAATTGGTAGATGGTGATTGATGTTGTCTTTAAAATTTTGAAGAATGAAGATGGCAAGGGAGGAAGAAGTTAGAAGGGAGTTCCACAGGCAAGAAGTGTGAGAGAAGAATCTATTAGAATAGAAGTTAAAGTTGCATCTAATTAGCTCTACAGTAAAATGATGAGACCCAGTTGTTAAACTTGTAGCATGAAAGAATTTGTGCAGTCAAGGCTCAAAGGATAACAGATCATCAGAACAATTTCCATGAAAATATATCTAGAAAAGATAAAAGGAAGCCATGTTAAGTCAGTGAAAAAATGATTGAAGATGAGATGCCAGGTCAGAATCATTTAGATTGCAGACCCTTCTTTGAATTTTGCCAAGAATCTTGAAATAATATTCAATAAAGAGACAAGTGGTAGATTTATAAATGTGCAAAAATTGAATCATGTGAAGAATTCTCTGACATGACACAACAAACCAACTTTCCTAGTAGTAGACAGAGTAGTTGACTAAAGATTCTTTTATGGATTTTGCCAAGAATATTTAGATATATAACAGAGACACCAGACCAGATGTAGCAGCAATATTAAAAGCATAAGACAAGTAATCAAGTTATTCTTGGAATTTAATCAGGCATTTTTGTGAAGAGATGGTTATCAATGCATATTTTAGAATTCGGTTAAACATTTAAAAAGGTGGTGTGTTGTATCTCTTTTTACATATTTTAAATTAAAAGTGAAAATTTAGTTGAGGAATTTACAGTCATTTTATATGCTGGAATGTAGTGAATAAACAAAAAAATTGTTTTCAAAAACATAACCTAGAACATTAAGAGAGCTTAATACTAAATAGAATTTTGTTTTTATAAAATTAATTCTAAAAAGATTGATTTTTTTCTCACTCAAATACTTATGCAAATTTCACATAAATCTATTATATATTTATCTTAACCACCCACCCTCTAATTTGTAACAAAGATAGAAAACCAGGATTTTAATTAAGTAATTGATTTAATGATAGTCTTGAATATGATGATAAATTACATCTGGCAGCAAAACTTCTGATCAGGAGATTAGACATTTTGAGAAGCAAAGAACTGCCTCTTAATTGCAGTTGTTCCCAGGTCAACCCTGACCTGGGGTGGTGTCATCTGCTAACGTCCTAGCAAATAGTAAAACCCCAAGCATAAACACTATGAAAGTATAAAAATACATTTTAATAGTAAAAATACCAGCAATAAATTTTTATCTGCAGTTGAAGGTATACAATTGTGTTCAAAATATACTTAGTTGAAAGTCATAAAATTGTGTTCAAAATATTTAGATTTTGGCATTAAACAACCTAAAGTGATTGATATGCCTCTAAGCAAAATCAACCAACCAACAGTTAATGAAAAACCATATTTAAAATAGACAAAACATTTATAAACACATATGTACAAACATACATAAATATATATTTAGTGGATATCCTTAAAAAAAATCAAATAAAAATCTTTCTTCTTCTTCTATGTGCCCTGTCCCTTCAGGACGTAGGCGATCATGGTTCTCCACGTCTCCCTATCCCTAGTGGCTCTTAGTATGTTTGCTCTTGTTACACCTCGCAACCCCTGTTCTGTCATCCACCTGATCAGGCCCTGCAAATATGTTATCCGTTGCCTTCCTCTGTCTCTTTTTCCTTCTATCTGGCCTGTCAGTATCAGCTTCTCCAAGCCCTCCTTCCTCATTGCATGTTCCAGGAACTTCAGTTGTCTCTTCCTGATGCTCACTATTAATTTCCTTTTCGTTGCTATTCTTTTCAACACCTCATCATACTGTAGAACCACGTTTCGGCTGCTTCAAGTTTTGTCCTCATTTTCGATAGGTGTTCGAAATCCAACAGAGAATCTGTAATGTGATCAATCCCGACTTGGCAGCTCAGATACAGTCACTTTCTCATCGGCACAATGTAGCTTTCCTGTGTCTCTTCTACAAATACTTTCACTGCTTCTGCTCCAATGAACTTAGTTCACTGGTTCCCCCTATATATAAATTTACTTGAGCCACAAGATTAGCAACTAGGTCCCACCCTTTTACTGTGAAACCAATAAAATGTAAACAAATTCTACTCCATCAGCTTCTTTTCTCGCACTTCCACTGTAGAATTCCCTTCCGTTTACTTGCTTTCCCGACAGCTACAATCTCCAAGAATTTAAATGTAAAGTCAATAGTCATCTCCTATCTCACTAACCTGCATCTGCTCTCTCATGATCCTTTCTCTGTTCACTCCATTCTCATCAGTATTCTCATCCTTCTCTTACCCACTTCTTGACACCCCTTATAACCTGTCACTCTTTTTCATAACTTTCCTCCTATGTAACCCCCTGCAAAACAGTGGCAGTAAAATGCCTTGCTTAGGGCGATATATGATTATAAAAAAATGTCTTAGTGTGAAGTAAAACTTAGTAAACTAACCTAACAGTGCATTAATACTATGTAGTAAGTTCAACCGTCATTAGGTGCTTCATTCTTATATCTTTATACTATACTAAGTTAAGATTAGTAGTAAATACTAATAATTATTAGTAAATAATTAGTAAATGACACTTCTCCTTCTATGTATTGTGTTTTTAAGATACTGACAATCATAGCTCTCCACAACTTCCTATCCTTTGTAGCTCTTAATAGTGTTTTTTTTTCTTCATCTCCCCATTCCCTATTCTGCTATCCATTTACTGAAACTCTTCAAGTAGGTTACTCACTGTTTTTCTCTGCTTCTCTTGCATTCAACATGTCCTGTGTCAGATTATCTAAGCTATCTTTCCTTCATTATGTGTCATAAATTTCAACTGTCTCTTTAGCAGATAATTAATAGTGTTGTGAAATCAGTTCTCACTGAGTGCATCAAACTTGTAGCCTTATGTCAGACTAAGATATGCATAGTAAATACTTATATATAAAATACTTCAGCGTACTACTGCACTCTGAGAAATTATCCATGAAATTTAAAACTTTTGTGTGAACCAAAGAGAAGATTGTAGTTTCACCTGGTATTTCCAAGAAGGTACAAATGCATCAGTGCTGGCTTTTACCTTCAATGATACAATTCTCAATATGAAGGTTAAAAATTTAATTCAAAAGAGCATTACAAAGAAAATCATTAAATGAATCCCATTCAGTACATTGGTAACAGAAAGAAGTCTTAGCAATAGGTGGTTCATATCTAATAGATGTCTCACAAGAAATATTAACAGATATTACAGTATTTGAATTGCCAAGAATGAGATATTCAGCAAGATACAAGAGAAGAGGTAGTATATATATTGCCTGTGTTAAGCATGACATCGACTCTTGGCATTTAGTCTTGATCTGTTTCCAGTCCACACTGCTTTTATATATATATATATATAATCTATATATATATATATATATATATATATATATAATCTACATATATATATAATATATATATATATATAATCTACATATATAATCTATATATATATATATATATATATATATATATATATAATCTACATACAGGCTTGTTTTGCTGTATCAAAGCTTGTCAGAGCGGCTAGACATTTGATTGCTTCAAACCGAGTTTGAAAATCAACCAACTTGGCATCAGTTGGAGAATTTACCCCTAATCTATTGATGCATGACAAAGAAAGGTATATATATATATATAGTTTTAAAAATGACAGAATGCATTCTTTTTCTTTAAAAAGAACATTGCTTAAATTTTTTTGTATATTTATTTTTTTAACAAATCTTTCAAAAGAAGTCTTGAACAAAAAAGTTACTTTTAAAAAAAAAGAATGTGTACTGTTGTTTTTAAAACTATATATATATATTATTTCCATTTGTAAAGGAGTTATTATGAAACCTATCCTTTTACCATGTGGTGTTTTCAGGCAATTTGTAATAATAATAATAATTATTGCAAATCGCCTGAAGATATAACCTGGTAGAAACCTAGGTCATGTAATAACTTGTTTATAAATGAAAAAAATATTCAAAAGTTCTACAATATAATTGTATTGAACACTTTTTAATATAATTATGTACTGGTCTAATTTAATTATGACCAAAAACTAAGTAATTAAATAATTATATATATATATATATATATATATATATATATATATATATATATATTATGGTTAAATGTTTTATGTAATTTTTCATGTGATTTTAGGATTTTTTTTTCTTTTGAGGACATAAATTATATAAAAATTGTCCAGATGTTTTGTTTATCCAATCACTTTCAGCTATAATTTGAATGTGTGCTGTGGTGCAGTGGATATCAACTCGGAACAAGAGATTGGGAAGCCGAGTTCAAATTTCAGTTGAATTCCTTGCATTCACTTATGCACAAATACCCTTGTGAAAGGTATTAATCTGTCTGTTCCCTCCAGTTATGTATTAAATAGTAGGAGAGATTGGGTTTTATAGCCTTGACTGACAACCAGTCTACTGCAGAAAGCAATGGCAACCTACTGTGGGATAATCTTCTACCCAGTCAGTCATGTCTCTTTTGAGACATGATTGCCCAAAGCGTTTATCATATATGACACTTAACTGACTGTATTGAATATATGTAGAGTTATGTATGTTTATAGTGTAGTGTGTATGTGTGTGTGTATGCGTTATGCACCATAACATACCATTAATTTTTCTTATTTTCAGGTAATTTTTCTTATTTTCAGGTAATTTTTCTTATTTTCAGGTAATTTTTCTTATTTTCAGGTAATTTTTCTTATTTTCAGGTAATTTTTCTTATTTTCAGGTAATTTTTCTTATTTTCAGGTAATTTTTCTTATTTTCAGGTAATTTTTCTTATTTTCAGGTAATTTTTCTTATTTTCAGGTAATTTTTCTTATTTTCAGGTAATTTTTCTTATTTTCAGGTAATTTTTCTTATTTTCAGGTAATTTTTCTTATTTTCAGGTAATTTTTCTTATTTTCAGGTAATTTTTCTTATTTTCAGGTAATTTTTCTTATTTTCAGGTAATTTTTCTTATTTTCAGGTAATTTTTCTTATTTTCAGGTAATTTTTCTTATTTTCAGGTAATTTTTCTTATTTTCAGGTAATTTTTCTTATTTTCAGGTAATTTTTCTTATTTTCAGGTAATTTTTCTTATTTTCAGGTAATTTTTCTTATTTTCAGGTAATTTTTCTTATTTTCAGGTAATTTTTCTTATTTTCAGGTAATTTTTCTTATTTTCAGGTAATTTTTCTTATTTTCAGGTAATTTTTCTTATTTTCAGGTAATTTTTCTTATTTTCAGGTAATTTTTCTTATTTTCAGGTAATTTTTCTTATTTTCAGGTAATTTTTCTTATTTTCAGGTAATTTTTCTTATTTTCAGGTAATTTTTCTTATTTTCAGGTAATTTTTCTTATTTTCAGGTAATTTTTCTTATTTTCAGGTAATTTTTCTTATTTTCAGGTAATTTTTCTTATTTTCAGGTAATTTTTCTTATTTTCAGGTAATTTTTCTTATTTTCAGGTAATTTTTCTTATTTTCAGGTAATTTTTCTTATTTTCAGGTAATTTTTCTTATTTTCAGGTAATTTTTCTTATTTTCAGGTAATTTTTCTTATTTTCAGGTAATTTTTCTTATTTTCAGGTAATTTTTCTTATTTTCAGGTAATTTTTACTTTCTTCTTGCATAATAATTCCAGAAAGTAAAAACAGGAATTAAGTGTTGTGACAAAATCTCACAAAAATAAAATGCAGGAAATACAAAGAAAAGCCTTACAAGAATTATAATGTTCTCTTGTAAAGAAAGCATTATAATTAACTTATTATAGTACTTTACAAGAATTTAATACAAATTCATTATTTGTAAATAATATAAATTCATTATTTATAAATAACAGAAACCTAAATAAAACAGGGTTATAAATATTAAACTTATATTTTTATTTTTATATACTATTGAATATACTCTTGAATCTTTAAACTATTTATTAAATAAAACTTTTTCAGTATTATTATTTATTAATTTTTATTCATTTAATATGGGATCTTTTTAATTTTGCTTTTCTTTATAGAATATGATTTTATCTGTATGTACACAAATTTCAGGGACTTTTAGAATGGCACCCACGTTTTAATATAAAAAAGAATTTTGAAGAATGTTACTCATATTTTAAGATATTATTTTAAGATTAAGAAAGCTAATATCCTGTCAGCTCCCAGCAGTAGAACCCAAGTTGTATAGAGTATAAAATTTTCACCATATTAAGAGGAAAACTGGCAACTTCATTTTAAAATGTCTACCTCTGATTTTGCCACATTTTATCAAATTGGAACTTAATATACTGTTAAACATTTTTGCCAGTAACAGCAGTAATCAGTTATAAAGGTATAAAAAGCTAAGAAGCTTATTTGACCCCAGATTGTCCTGTGAAATATATTGTCTTCTTAATAACAAAAATAACAACAATAAAAAATTTTTACAAACAGACAGAACAGATAAAACCTAATGATTTAAAAAATTATATGTAAAATTGTGTAGATACTGGGAAATTTATTTCCTATATCTTTTTAAAAAGTTACTAATATACTGAACTTGTACATGCTGTTAAAGATGTTATTACAAAATATTTCAGCTAAACCCATTCTATAGCCTTCTTGAAAGCAGTATCCTGAATCCATCACAAAAATCCAGGATTAAATAGTAAACACTTATTAAAACAGTGTATGGATCAGCCATAAATATCTATTATAAGAAGAAAAGAAATTGTATGTAGAATGGAGCTGTGCCAGAGGTAGTTTCACCAAACACCACCAATTGCTACTAAACCAAAACACCAACTTGAAAACTCTAGTTATATTCTTAAATAGACTTATAAGATCAAGACTTTTATAAGGAACCAAATGCATTCAGAAATATCTAAACTGTCAGCAGTATACAATCACTTCCTAAGATCAATGGTGAAAAAAAGCTTTGAAAAAGTGAAGCCTGATGAGACTTGGCAAAGATCATCCATTTTTTTACATTATGGTCTAGCATTACACAATCATAAACAAAGAACTGTACAAATAACAGAAAGCATATCATTTGAGGAATATCAACACAAACAACAACTAAAATGGATAACACATGTTATTCAAAGAGAAAATAATGATATAATGAAGATTTTAACATTTCACACCACATCAAATAGAAGGAATCCGCCATCAATACTGGAAAGAGTGATAAAAACTACTGGACTAGAGAAACCTGTTTACCTAAAATAGTGTTTTGAATGAAAAATTTTAAAAAATTTCAACCAAAAACAGTACTGGCTACTTGGTCAATAAATGCAAGATCTGAGAGCCACACAAGGTAGTGGGTTATAGAAAAAGAGGTGCAGGGAATTAGTTTCACAAAGCAGTGGTTCTTGGAAAGAAGCTGCTCAAGTGGAACTTACATCTTACCAATAAAATACAAAGGTAATGAGTGTCGTCCATTACAAAGTGTATAACATCACAGGCCTTAGCCATAAAAGTTAGAAGTGGTAGAACTATGTAAAGTAACTTGTCAAAAAAATTTTTCATGAAAATAGTAATAAGGTAGTGAGATGCTTAGCAGAAAAAGCCTTAAATGGTAGAATTAAGGAATATAGCTAACCAGAACATATTTCATAGAAACAGCAATAGAGTAGCATGAAGTTTGGCAGTAAAGGTCTGAATTGATGGATCTAAGAAATATACCTTGTTTGAACAGTAATGCAGTAGTGTGAAGGTTAGCATTAAAAGCTTTAACAGGTAGAAATAAGAAATATACCTTGTTTGAACAGTAATGCAGTAGTGTGAAGGTTAGCATTAAAAGCTTTAACAGGTAGAAATAAGAAATATACCTTGTTTGAACAGTAATGCAGTAGTGTGAAGGTTAGCATTAAAAGCTTTAACAGGTAGAAATAAGAAATATACCTTGTTTGAACAGTAATGCAGTAGTGTGAAGGTTAGCATTAAAAGCTTTAACAGGTAGAAATAAGAAATATACCTTGTTTGAACAGTAATGCAGTAGTGTGAAGGTTAGCATTAAAAGCTTTAACAGGTAGAAATAAGAAATATACCTTGTTTGAACAGTAATGCAGTAGTGTGAAGGTTAGCATTAAAAGCTTTAACAGGTAGAAATAAGAAATATACCTTGTTTGAACAGTAATGCAGTAGTGTGAAGGTTAGCATTAAAAGCTTTAACAGGTAGAAATAAGAAATATACCTTGTTTGAACAGTAATGCAGTAGTGTGAAGGTTAGCATTAAAAGCTTTAACAGGTAGAAATAAGAAATATACCTTGTTTGAACAGTAATGCAGTAGTGTGAAGGTTAGCATTAAAAGCTTTAACAGGTAGAAATAAGAAATATACCTTGTTTGAACAGTAATGCAGTAGTGTGAAGGTTAGCATTAAAAGCTTTAACAGGTAGAAATAAGAAATATACCTTGTTTGAACAGTAATGCAGTAGTGTGAAGGTTAGCATTAAAAGCTTTAACAGGTAGAAATAAGAAATATACCTTGTTTGAACAGTAATGCAGTAGTGTGAAGGTTAGCATTAAAAGCTTTAACAGGTAGAAATAAGAAATATACCTTGTTTGAACAGTAATGCAGTAGTGTGAAGGTTAGCATTAAAAGCTTTAACAGGTAGAAATAAGAAATATACCTTGTTTGAACAGTAATGCAGTAGTGTGAAGGTTAGCATTAAAAGCTTTAACAGGTAGAAATAAGAAATATACCTTGTTTGAACAGTAATGCAGTAGTGTGAAGGTTAGCATTAAAAGCTTTAACAGGTAGAAATAAGAAATATACCTTGTTTGAACAGTAATGCAGTAGTGTGAAGGTTAGCATTAAAAGCTTTAACAGGTAGAAATAAGAAATATACCTTGTTTGAACATGTTTCATGGAAATAGTAATACAGTAGTGTGAAGGATAGCAGTAACAGCTTTAACCCGTAGAAATAAGATCTGTAGCTTGTTTGAACATTTGCCATGGCAATAGCTATACAGTAGTGAGAGACTTGGAGTGTTGTTTTATGAAAACAGGGTTTTTGGTGGAAAATAATTTATCACCCTCGAAGATGCAAAAGTGCTTTTTAAATCTATCAAGACTGGAAAGATGTTACATACAGATGTAATAAGAAATGGTTGATCGTATATCAACTTAAATCTTAATTTACTTTATGTGAGGTAAGAGCAGTAATATCTCCTAATCGAGAATCCCTGACCATAGACAAGGAGGTTGTTGATGTTTTTGTAATTGTTTTTTTTTTTACAGGTAGGGGTGTTGGCATGATGAAACTGCTTTCTTCCTTGAGTATGGTAAACTGGTTGCCAAGTAAGCCTGTAGAACCCAATCTGTCCCGCTATTTAAGTTATAACTGAAGGGAGAATAAATAGATTAATACCTTTCCCAAGGGTGTTTGTAAGTAAGTGAATGTGATGATGATTTTTTTTTTAATCATATTGTCCCAGGCAAGGCATTATAGCCACTGGTGCACAGGGGGTTACATAGGAGGAAAGTTATGAGAAATAGTGACAGGTTACAGGGGGTGTCAGGAAGTGGATAAGCAAAGGATGAGAATACTGATCAGAGTGGAATGGATGGAGAAAGGAGCGTGAAAGAGAAAATGCAAGTTACTGAGATCGGAAACTCCAGGAGATTGTAGCTGTTGGGGAAGCAAGTAAACGGAAGAGAATACCACAAGCGGGGAATGCAAGAAAAGAAGCTAGTTGCTAATGTTGTGGCTTGAGTAAATGCATACATAGAGGATACCAGAGAGCTAAGCCAAGAAAGTATTCATAGAAGAGACATTGCGCTGGTGAGAAAGTGACTGTATTCAAGCTGCCAAGTCGGGATTAATCACATTACTGATTTTTCGTTAGATTTTCTCAAGGACCCTTAGGAGGTGGATAGCAGGAGCACCCTGGCAGCAGTATTTAATGCACAAGCGGATGGTAGATTTATATATGCACAGGATGGTTTCAAGCGGTGAAAAACTTCCTGGCCCTACACAGAGAACTGATCTTATGTCAACTGGAATTTGAACTAATCACTCCAATTTCTCATTCTGAGCTGATATCCACTGCACCACAACACATGTAATATATAACTGAGGTAATATATACCAAATTACATAAAAATGGGATAAAAATTGATGATTTAGCATACTATGTTTAGTATACCTCTAATAATACTTTGGCATACTGTGCTTAGTAAATTTTTAATAATAGTTTAGTATAATCTTAATAATACTTTAATTTTAATAATAATTATTTTTTTTAAATAATTTCACCTTAATTTCATTAAGTGCAAGAAATTAGTGATTGAGAGAGAATATGAGAATAAATAACTATTAAGGAGTGAGAACAAGAATTAAGAAGACAGAAAATGGTGATTGAGAGAGAATATGAGAATAAATAACTATTAAGGAGTGAGAACAAGAATTAAGAAGACAGAAAATGGTGATTGAGAGAGAATATGAGAATAAATAACTATTAAGAAGTGAGAACAAGAATTAAGAAGACAGAAAATGGTGATTGAGAGAGAATATGAGAATAAATAACTATTAAGGAGTGAGAACAAGAATTAAGAAGACAGAAAATGGTGATTGAGAGAGAATATGAGAATAAATAACTATTAAGGAGTGAGAACAAGAATTAAGAAGACAGAAAATGGTGATTGAGAGAGAATATGAGAATAAATAACTATTAAGGAGTGAGAACAAGAATTAAGAAGACAGAAAATGGTGATTGAGAGAGAATATGAGAATAAATAACTATTAAGAAGTGAGAACAAGAATTAAGAAGACAGAAAATGGTGATTGAGAGAGAATATGAGAATAAATAACTATTAAGGAGTGAGAACAAGAATTAAGAAGACAGAAAATGGTGATTGAGAGAGAATATGAGAATAAATAACTATTAAGGAGTGAGAACAAGAATTAAGAAGACAGAAAATGGTGATTGAGAGAGAATATGAGAATAAATAACTATTAAGAAGTGAGAACAAGAATTAAGAAGACAGAAAATGGTGATTGAGAGAGAATATGAGAATAAATAACTATTAAGGAGTGAGAACAAGAATTAAGAAGACAGAAAATGGTGATTGAGAGAGAATATGAGAATAAATAACTATTAAGGAGTGAGAACAAGAATTAAGAAGACAGAAAATGGTGATTGAGAGAGAATATGAGAATAAATAACTATTAAGGAGTGAGAACAAGAATTAAGAAGACAGAAAATGGTGATTGAGAGAGAATATGAGAATAAATAACTATTAAGGAGTGAGAACAAGAACTAAGACAGAAAATGGTGATTGATATTACATTAAGTTTTTAAAGATCTAAGTTGACTGAGAATCAAGAAGCTGAAAGAAAGTTCCATAATTGAGAAGTGTGAGAAACTATTAACATAGAACTTAGAGTTACATCAAGCCATTTGAACTATAAAATGATCAGACCTTGTCACCAATCTAACATTTTCATGTATGTCAATTTTGCATATTTGTTAAAAAAAGTAAATTTACTTGATATAAGGAAATTCTTCATCAGCATCAGCAGAAAAAAAATTACCTATCTATATACTAGCAGTATAGTCCGGTGTTGCTCGGGTGTAATGAAAGCTTTAAAACTAATCCATGGTCTCAGAGCTCAGACTTAGTTTAAAGAATATTTGTCTGAAGTTTGGTGAGAATCAGATAAAAATTGTGGATTTGTATAAAGGACTACAGACAGATAAACAAACATCTTGCTTTTTATATATATATATATATATGTATATATATATAATCGATTTTCTGCACTATTGTAAGAACTGCAACCTTGAAACTTCTGAATATCATTTCTTATATCTTTGTCTATGAGTGTATCAAATTTGATTAAAATTGGACCACTCCTTCTATCACCCGATTTTTTCGATTATTGATTTTCGATATTTATCGAGGACACCTCAACACAAAACCTAGCTAAGAACACTCGCAGATGCTTATAGTACAACTGTGTAAATTTTCAAGAAAATCGGTTCTGCCATTTCAGAGTCTATAGGTAACGGACACACACACACACACACACAGAGACACATATACACACATATACAAAATTCCATTTCTAAATAAGTTTAGATAGATACAGGGTGTGATGGATAAATTGTCAGCATTTTATATTTTTAATATTATGCATTGTTTGTTTTTGATTTTGTCAACTGCACAAGATTGTAAGGTCAGTTGGACACTATCTGTGAAAAAAAGACCACCATGACGCAATTCAGAAATTTCGAAACGGTATGCTGTTATGTGTGGATGTAGTTGAACAAATGACCAACAAAACTCCTTGTAAGACCAAAGATGAACAGAAAGCAAGGATTATGGCAGCATTCACCAACTTAAACAAGGAGATCATCCAGAAGAGTTGCAGAAGATACTGAAATCATTGTTTTTCATTCTGTAAATAATACCATATAAAATCTGCCTTTCTTTGCTGTGCAGCAATAGCTTAGGGGTAAAATCTCCAATTGATGATGAATCAATTGGGTTTTAATCTCAGCTTGAAGCTAGACAGATTGGCTGTGATACAGTGAAACAGGCCTCTATGCAGATGACTATATATATATATATATATATATATATATATATATATATTCTGCAGGTTGCATTAAAAATGATACACAAGGTATTATGGTTAGGTTTTTTTATGTAATTTTTATGTGATCTTATGATTTTTTTCTTTTCAGGACATAAATTATATAAAAATTGTCAAAATATTTTATTCATCTTAGCATGTTTATAGTTGATATTATTTTATTAATAATACCTACAAAATAAACAACGTATTGGGAAATACAATTAATCTCTACTACCTGTGAAACCTTATGGTAGCATAAAATGGTTAATATTTCTTGATTGTAATATATTTATATATATATATATATATATATATATAAATCAAGATGAAGATGACTCAAGGTTTTACTATTTTGAGTGCCCTGGCATTTATTTTATTATGAACAATGCTCAATATAATAAATATTATACAGCTTAAAATAATTATATAGTAATGAATTAATAGTAGATTGTGACATGGAAATTTCTATGTTTTGAGATAGATTCTCTTCATCAGGCAATGTTTGATATTGCTTGTATGGTGATGGTGGATGTTATTGTGTTACCGTCTGGTGACCTCTCTGAAGATGGCTCATGTGAGCCGAAAGCTTAGAAACAAATTAATAAAAAATTATCCAAATGTTGGAGAATTGTCTTTATTTTCAACTGAAATTAAAACCAAAATACGACGTTTAGAACGGCTCATGATTAAACATAATAGACATTCATTGTCTCTTATATTTAACAGTATATGTTTAGAAAACTATATATATATATATATATATATATATATATTTCCAGCAAAATGTTTTGTACCAAATGGAAGGAATATTGGGTGATCCGATGAAATGAGCTAATAAAGCTCATTGAAATTAATTATAATTTATAACCAATTTAAATGACATGTTGAGTTTTCCTTTATAAATATCATATTGCTCTGGATAACATCTGTTGAGCTTTCTATATATATATATATATATATATATATATATATATATATATATATATATATATATAAACAGTAGCTACTCTAGCATCTACGCATTGCTCATTCAGTAACGAATTAGAGCACTCTGGCTACTGGTGCATGATACGTCATACATTAAAAGTCTGCCTTCTTCTACCAAGCACCCATAGCTCAGTGGTAGAATCGCCGACTGATGCCAATTTGGTTGGGTTTCAATCCAGGGTTAAAAGCAATCGGGTGTCTAACTGTACTGATGAGCCGTGAAACAGATCTGTTTGCGGATGGCTATATATATATATATATATATATATATATATATATATATATATATATATAATAAATGACACCTATCATAATAGGGAAAATTACTAGAATTTGAGTTATTGCAAGGTAAGCAAAATATTTATTAAGAAAGTGTTCAATATAAAACTAAACTAACAATAATCAATAAATTAAATAAGGTTCAAATGACTTATCTCCAAAGGTCAATAATTTCTGATAAAAATGCAGTAGATTTATCTGATTCTCTGTCACTGATGATTGATATGTTTACAAAACTTGGAAGATGGTCAAATGTAGGTCAACTGAATTTTTATTAATTATTGACTATTTTTGAAAAATGAAAATTAAATTTCCATTTGAATTCCTTGCATTCACTTACACACAAATACCCTTAGGAAAGGTATTAATCTATCTCTTTCCTCTAGCTATGAGTCAGATAATAAAACAGATTAGGTTCTATAGCCTGGGCTGGCAACCAGCCTACTGCAGAAAGCAATGGCAACCTACTGCGGGATAATCTTCTGCCCAGTCAGTCATGTCTCTTTCGAGACATGATCGCCCAAAGTGTGTATCACATATGGCACTTAACTGACTGACTGAATATAGTAGTTGAAAAATGATTAAAGCTCCTCCTGGACATAAAGTGGGGGATCAGTTTTATATTGTTATGAAGTAAACATCTCTTCCCCCTCTAGCTATGAGTCAGATACTATGACAGATTGAGTTTTATAGCCTTGGCTGGCAACCAGTCTACCGCAGAAAACAATGGCAACCTACTGCAGGATAATCTTCTGCGCAGTTAGTCATGTCTCTTTTGAGACATGATTGCCCAAAGTGTGTATCATGTATGGCACTTTACTGACTGATTACAGTGAACACTTCTCATTTGAAATAGACACCCCATTTTTATTTATTAAACAATGTGTATGTTTATCAGCCTGTGCATTTTGGAAATCTTAGTAAAGAAAATGCGTCCTCTGATAGGGATCAACTTTACATCCTCCTTTGTAGGGAAAACCCCCTTTGGTTCAGCATACTTTACGACACAGCCATGAAGGGCACCATGATAAAAAAAAATCTATTTATAGCCTTTTTAAGAAAAGCATGTTCTGTTTAGATTATTTTTCGGCTTAGGTTCATAATTGAAACGTAAACAAAGTAATTTATAAAGAATTAACAAATCTTATTTATTGACTATATAAAAATACAGAGTAAAAGAGTTAGTAAGCTCAGGTATGTATGCATACACATCTATATATACTTAAGCATCTATCAAAAATAATGTTTAAACAAATAAATATGTCAGAGTTAATCCATTTTATAATGGATTTTGCAAACTTTTGTAAATAAAGATATGGTTAAATAAAATAAAGACAAAAGGAAAACTGTATTTTAAATCGCCTACGTCTTTCGTCCTGTGATGGACTTTATCAAGACAAAAAGTTGAAATGAGCTTTATTCTAAATTATGTATCTATAAACAGTGTTGGCAAAAATCACAAATCATTTCAAAAGATTAACAGAATATTTTAGTTTTTAGAATTTCTTCATGTGTAATGCAAAGTCATGAGATATTAAAATAAAGGGAATTCAACTGTTTTCTTTGAAAAAATTTTTTTTTATGTATGTTTTTTTTCATAAATAAAGGTATAAATATATATATATATATATATATATATATATATATATATATACCTTTATTTATATATATATATATATATATATATATATATACACACATACACACTCACTGAGTGCAGTAGATAAATAGTCATCTAAATTAAGCCAAAATGAAAATAATACTGACATTACATTTCAATAGATATTTATCAAAATTACCAAAAAAAAACCTTCATATACTAAAGACTAAATTCATTCACTAAAATTGCTATTGGTGTCAACCATGGCCTCCAGTTGAATTTAGAATCTCCTGCAACTCTTCTGGATGATCTCCTTGTTTAAGTTGGTGAATGCTGCCATAATCTTTGCCTTCTTTTTATCTTTGGTATTAGAAGGAGTTTTGTTGGACTCTCATTCAACTGCACTCCACTCAAAATAATCAAAGGAGTTGCAGTCTTGAAAGTTAGGTAGCCAAATGTAAGGGGTGATGTGGATTCTCCTGCTTGTGTGGCATGGTGCAGAGTCCTATTGCCAGACATAGGGTCTTCAAGCAGCCACCCTCTTAAATCAGGGAACCATTATCTCCTCAGGGCACTTAATGTCTGAGATGTTTGCATTGGAGATACCATACTGTTTTCAAATTTCTAAACTCACAGATGGTGTTCAACAGATCCTACTACACTGTGCAATTGACATAATTAAAAACAAATAATGTATGTTAAATTAAAAATATAAAATATCAACAATTAAAAACAAATAATATATGTTAAATTAATTAAATATAGATATATATACTCAGACAAATATATACATACATACATGCATACATACATACATACATAGTCATTTTAAGTTTATACTACTGGCCAAAATTATTAAGCAACCCAGTTTTAAAAAAATTATGTATTTCATACTATTTTTAGTATTTATTGCCAAGTAGATAATTCTAAATGAAAATAAAATGGTTCTTTTGTTATTATTACTTTGCAAAATTTTACAAGGCAGCCAGGAAGAGAGCACAAAAACTCGACACCAGAAGTATTGTGCAATATTAACAAAAAAAAACCATTGCATTTTCATTTAATCCACTTGGCAATAAATACTTAAAATAGCATGAAATACATTGATTTTTTTAAAACTGGGGTGGCCTTATAATTATGGCCAGTATATATATATATATATATATATATATATATATATATATATGCTTATATCTATACATATATTTATTTAATTATACATATGGATATATGTGCTAAAATCCATGTTGCAATACTGAATTATCATTTGCACATTTGAATCAAAAAGCAAAAATATTTTTAATAAAATATTCAATAAATATGTGCATCTGTTTCAGTCTTTATATCTAAGTTTTTTATATCTATGTCTCTTAATGTCTGGCTTGACTATACAAATACATGTTCATATGCATATATAGTATATGTACACACATTTCTATGCGTACATACACGCATGTATTTATATACCACACATGTATGTATGTATGTATGTATGTATGTATGTATGTATCAATCTATTCATAAATGGTTTATATTTATTTTCTTAACTATGACAATAGAATAAATGAAGAAAAGGTAAAAAAAGTGTCTTTAATCTAACGCATTTCACTTTATTGAGCTTTTTCAGAGATTTGTTTATATGGCACAAACTTAAAAATTAAAAAAAATTCATGGAAGTAGATCTGCACTTACATATGCATACATGCATGTATTTATACACCAAAATTTCTTCTTGTGTAAATTAATGAATAAACTTTACTCATCTAACTTTGTTTATCTATCTATCTATACAAACACATGTATCTATATATATATATATATCCAATTATTGGGTACGTATGGATGGAATAATATTCCTTGTCCAAAGAAACACTAATCTTAAAAAAGTGCTCAATACAAAGTAGAGCTAATAATATTTATTCAGAAATTATAACATGGATATGTTATCACTACAAAAGTAGATATTTTGTTTTGACACTTCTTGCCACTCGATAAGACACAAGAAGTGTCAAAACAAAATATCTACTTTTGTAGTGATATTATCATATTCATGTTATAATTTATGAATATATATATATATATATATATATATATAAACATGTATCAATATTGTGATTTTTTTTCTCTTTCAACGATAATGCTATTAAGCTTATCAGACAATATGAAAAAAATTAACATAAAATAAATCGACAAAACTTGTCTATATTATTTAATGAAACATGCATCAATGAAAAAAATGCTGCCTAAATACACACAATATATATATTTGTTTACATTGTTTACATACATAAAAATTTTTTGCAATGTATAAATTATAAAGTAGATCTTTTAAAAATAAGATAAAAAATCATGCACACTCAGCTTCAAAACAAAACTAACAAAGCGAAAACAGAATACTAATAGATAAATTGTTAATATAATTAAACCGGTAAATAAAAAAAAAATGTTAAGTGAAGTTTGTAAATTGGTATATCATGTACAGTACCGTTGTTAACTTGTAGTCCTCCTTTTAATTCACTCTGTTGGACACATGTCATGATTTGGTATTGACTATTGAGTTGAAGAAATTCATTTTTTGGGAAATAAATTTCTAAATCATTGTTGTTTAAATGAAGTTTCCTATTTTATCAGCTGGTTTTCTTCCCTTTAACTTTGTGCAGAATACACTTAATAGAAGAGAGGAACACGTCACTTCTACAAAATTCTTGCTCCAAAATAATAATAAATACTTCAGAAACACCAAAACATGTTTTCGGTGTGTGGAAGTTGATGTCAAGCCGTCTAAGCCTGTGCAGAATCACATATGCCAGCATGTACCATTAAGTCTGGTGAGTCGACAGACAGTATGGAAATATACCAACATATCCGTTAAAAAGAATCTAACTCCCTTTCCCTGCTCCATATGCACCCTCTCTCTCGCTCTTACCCCCACTCTCTCTTCCACTCCTATTCCATCCCTTTCTATCTCTCTTTCTCACACACACATATTAGTTTGTAGGTACTAACCATTGTAGTTGGGGTGGTTCTGGTATGGGTTGGATTCGTGGGAAAGGAGAAATATATGCAACATGTATTTGAATAAGTGACAAGAAAACATAAAGTTTAACTTTTTTCTCTGTAAATATTCCATGTTAACCATTATCTGTTTCTTCAGTCTTTAAAAATTAAGTACAAATTCTTAAAATTCTTAAGATAATGCTGCCTTTTTAATCTTATATAATTCCTATAAGAATAAACAGATGATGAGAAGGAAAAGAATAATGTCCAATGTACTAATTCTAACTTTTACCACCAAACATAGTGAAAGAATAAAGATTCATTAGTTTCATGTGTGTTTATTTATTGTTGATAAATAAGAACCAAAATAACATTGTTTTCTTCTATGATATAAAAATAAAACAAATTTAAAAATTTTACTTTTTAAAAAATAAAAAAAAATTCAAATTATTTTGAATGCTAAATATTTAATGACTAGGACTTTCTTAACTTTCATTAAAAAAAAATCTGACAATTATTCCTTTCTTATAAGATAGCTTTTTTTATGTATTTATTATTTTTACGAGTTAATTTTTGGTAAGTTTTTTTGCTGACTTCATTATAACATTTCAATTATACTGTCATATACAGCAAATTTTAAAATGCTGAAAACCAGTTTTTTTTTTCATTTATTGATTGTTAGTAATAAAACATCATGACTGATAAATTATTTATCCTTTTTCTATTATCAGAATTTCTGATAAAAGTTTTTTATGCCATCTATTTTTTAATGTTTATCTTCACCTTAATTGTTTTTAGCATAGCATTCTGGACTATATATATTCTTCAGCTTTCCTCAAATGTTATTTTTTGTAATCAAACTTTAAATACATTATACACAGTTGTTAAAATATTTTGTTAAAAGACAACATAGATGAAGTTAATAGTAAAGAAATATTTGAAATATGCCATTGGAAAGTTTTAAACAATAAAGGAAGACCAAAGAATGCATTAACCAAAAATTGTGTTAAAAGACAACATAGATGAAGATAACTGTTAAAAATATATTAAATTTCATATTTATCTAAACTTATTTATAAATGGAACTTTGTCTGAGTGTGTGTGTATCCGTTACCTATAGACTCCGAAACAGCTGAATTGATTTTCTTGAAAATTTACACAGTTGTACTATAAGCGTCTGTGAGTGTTCTTAGCTAGGTTTTGTGTTGAGGTACCCCTGATAAATATCGAACATCGATAATCGAAAAAAATCGGGTGATAGAAGGAGTGGTCCGATTTTAATCAAATTTGATACACTTATCGACAAAGATATAAGAAACAATATTCAGAATTTTCCAGGTTGCAGTTCTTACAATAGTGCAGAAAATTTGATATGGATACCAGGAAATCAAAATCTCATAGACAAAGACATAAGTAAAGTTATTCAGAAGTTTCAAGCTTGCAGTTCTTACAATAGTGCAGAAAATCGATAATATATATATATATATATATATATATATATATATATATATAAAAGGCAAGATGTTTGTGTGTGTGTGTCTGTTTATCTATCTGTATGTTCTTTATACAAATCCACAATTTTTATCCGATTCTCATCAAACTTCACACAAATATTCTTTAGGCTGAGTCTGAGCTGCAGGACTATGGATTTGTTTTAAAGCTTTCATTACACCCGAGCAACGCCGGGCTATATTACTTGTTTCTTTATAAGTGGTAATTAATAGATATTTCATTAATGTTGGTTCACATATTTTTACAATCTTGTAAAAATATGTGAACCCACATAAGAAGCTGTGAAAGTATTCTACAAATACTTTCATGGCTTCTGCTTTGATGAACATAGCTCACTGGTGCCCCCTATATGTGAATTTACTCAAGCCACAAGCTAAGCAACTAGGTCCCACCCTTTTACTGTAAAACCAATAAAATATAAACGCAAATTCTACTCCATCAGCTTTTTTTCTCGCACTTCCCTCATATGGACTTCCCTTCCGTTTACTTGCTTCCCCGACAGCTACAATCTCCAAGAATTTAAATGTAAAATCAATAGTCATCTCCTATCTCCCTAACCTGCATCCTCTCTCTCATGTTCCTTTCTCCGTCCACTCCACTCTCATCAGTATTCTCATCCTTCTCTTACCCACTTCCTGACACCCCCTATAAACTGTCACTCTTTCTCGTAACTTTCCTCTTATGTAACCCCCTGCAAAACAGTGGCAGTAAAATGCCTTGCTTGGGGCGATATGATTATAAAAAAAATATATAAAATTATTCTTGTTAGTAAGCGATCTAATAAATAAATAGTATTTAACATTTTCATTGTCAGTTCTCAAGAATAAAGAAAGGGTATATAAGTCCACTTTCAAATGTTTGGGTTTTATTAAAATTCAAGTCATTAAAACAATAAATATTGCTGAGGGAGTCAAAATTGCATACAGTAATAGTGGTGTCAAGGAAATAGCTATCTTTTTGATAGACCATTTTTTTTTCAGGAACAATGGTTTAACACTGGCATATTTTTACTTCAGATAGTTTATTTTGCAGTATTCACAACAAAACAATTATAAAAAACCCAGTAATTTATTCACTGCCCCAGTATTCATAAAATTTCAGTTTGCATTTATTTGTTATATTTGGACATGTCAAGGTTAATATAGAGGTAACAGCTTTTTCATGCTACTACTTAGAATGTAGTAGTAGTAGTAGAAGTAGTAGTAGTAACAAAAACAAAAACAGTAAGAAGAAGAAAGAAAATGAAGGAGGAAAAGAAGAAAATGAATAATAATAAGTATAAGAAGGTGGAGAAGAAGATGAAGGATAATAAAAAGAAAAAAAAAGGAAGAGAAAATGAATAATATTAATAATTTTATTTTTTTTTCAATTGCAGTAGATAGACTAACCTATTGCCTGGTTCACACTCTATCCACGTCTATTGAACAGGTGTAGAGGCTCATCCCTTGTTCCCTGTTTAGGATGTGGTTTCCGGCTTTCTCTTCTCCAATCTTTTCACTCTTTTCTTTCTTTTTTTCAATTGGAGTAGATAAACTAAACTATCGCTTGGTTCACACTCCACCCACGTCTATTTAACAGGTGAAGAAGCACATCCCTTGTTCTCTGTTTAGGATGTGGTTTCCGGTTTTCTCTTTTCCAATCTTTTCACTTTTTTCTTTCTTTTTATTTTTTTTCAATTGGAGTAGATAGACTAAACTATTGCCTGGTTTACACTCCACCCACGTCTATTGAACTGGTGAAGAGGCTCATCCCTTGTTTCCTGTTTAGGATGCGGTTTCCGGTTTTTCTCTTTTCCAGTCTTTTCACTCTTCTTTTTTCTTATCAATTGGAGTAGATAGAGTAAACTATCACCTGTTTCATACTCCACCCACGTCTATTGAACAGGCGAAGAAGCTCATCCCTTGTTCCCTGTTTAGGATGTGGTTTCTGGTTTTCTCTTCCAATCTTTTCACTTTTTTTTTTTTTTTCAATTGGAGTAGATAGACTAAACTATCGCCCGGTTCACACTCTACCCATGTCTATTGAACAGGTGAAGAGGCTCATCCCTTGTTCCCTGTTTAGGATGTGGTTTCCGGCTTTCTCTTTTCCAATCTTTTCACTCTTTTCTTTTTTCTTTTTGTTTTTTTTCAATTGGAGTAGATAGACTAAAATTATAGCCCAGGTCATACTCCACCCACCTCTATTGAACAGGTGAAGAAGTTCATCCCTTGTTCCCTGTTTAGGATGTGGTTTCCGGCTTTCTTTTTTTTCAATTGGAGTAGATAGACTAAACTATTACCCGGTTCACACTCCACCCACGTCTATTGAACAGGTGAAGAACCTCATCCCTTGTTCCCTGTTTAGGATGTGGTTTCCAGTTTTCTCTTTTCCAATCTTTTCACTTTTACCTGCCTGCACAACAGTGGCATTACTGCCTTGCTCGGGATGATATGATTAATAAAAAAAAAAAATTAAAATAATAATAATAAGAAGAAGAAGAAGAAGAAGAAGAAAAAGAAAAAAAAACCTATGAAGTAAAATAGGAGCTTGAAAAGAGTAAGGAATAAGTAGTAGAATGAGGGAAAATTGTTAAAAAGAAATGAATGTCTGGATGAAGAAAGCAGACTTGAAAAAAAAGAAGAGAATCTTGTACAAACCTTAAGAACCAACTATGTTCAATATCATATTGACAAAACAGAGCTTCTGCAGAATGTATGGGAAATTAGAAGAGACTGTAAGTTACATAACAAGTGAATATGATCAGTTGGTGCAACAAGTGAATATGATCAGTTGGTGCAACAAAGGTGCAAAGAAAGTCAGTCAGTTAAGTGCCATATGTGATACATGCTTGGGCAATCATATCTCGAAAAAGACATGACTGACTGGGCAGAAGATTATCCTACAGTAGGTTGCCATTACTTTCTGCGGTAGACTGGTTGCCAGCCAAGGCTGTAGAACCCAATCTGTCCTGTTATTTAACCCATAACTTTAGGGAAGAGATGAATTAATACCTTTCCCAAGGGTATTTGCGTGTAAGTGAATGCATGGAATTCAGCTGGAATTTGAACTCAGTTCTCTGATTTCTCATTCCGACCTGATATCCACTGTGCCACAATGCACATCCACATCCACATATTGTACACAGTATGCTGTATGGTAAATATGAAAAGGAGAAAGTATAAAAGTGGTATAAGCATAAGATGTCTGCAGTAGTAGGAAATGAGAGTATAAAGCTGCTCTGGAACTTTGCCATGCAATGTGATATGTAATTGAAGAAAGACTAAGAATCATTACTGTACATAAGAAAGATAAATAGTGTTGGATCATTAATATCTGTATACCAGTGTTTATAAGACAGTAATTGAGAAAGAAAATAGGAACAAAGGCATTAAGATTTGAAACATATACTTGTTGGGGTATAAGAAAGTAGAATTTTTCCCTGTTGGTGTGGGAACCGTTTGAATAATGAGGAAAAATTCAAATACGTTTTTGTAAAATTGGGACAATTATTTGAACTGAAATGTTTCAGAAAACTGCATTATTTGGGACAGCCAGAATTCTGGGAATGTTTTGCTGATGTAGAGAAGGAAAAAAAATGACAGAATCTATGAGGCTATAATCCACTTCTGATTGTTAAAATATGGTGTAAGACATTCTTGAGAAAATAATAATAATAATAATAATAATAATAATAACAACAACAACAACAATTATAATAACCATCTTGTATCAGGTTGCATGGTGTTAGCAATTCTTGAATATAAATCTTGACGTGATAGAGTGGGTCAATATCTGTACTGGAAAATATGCAACTTTTAAAGATAGGAAACTGCAAGAAACTGGTATAAACATAACCCAGATCTGGTTACAGAAATAGGACCTGTAATAATTTTATGGAACTTTACAATGCATGCAGGGAGAATAATCAACGCTAATCACCTAGACATTGTGATCAAAGACCACAAAAACATTTTTTATTGACATGGCAGTCCCTGGAAATTGTAATGTATCTTTAAAGATCTTTAAAGAACTATTAAAATACAAGGATTTTGCAAGAAACTGGTATAAACATCACCCAAAGCCATTAAGAGAGATAGGAATAACAATAGTCTTATCGACCAGACATTGTGATCAAAGACCACAAAAACACTTCTTATTGACATGGCAGTCCCTTCAGATTGTAATGTATCTTTAAAGATCTTCAAAGAACTATTAAAATCCAAGGATTTTGCAAGAAACTGGTATAAACATCACCCAAAGCCATTAAGAGAGATAGGAATTACAATAAAGTCTTATCGCCCAGACATTGTGATCAAAGACCACAAAAACACTTCTTATTGACATGGCAGTCCCTTCAGATTGTAATGTATCTTTAAAAATCTTCAAAGAACTATTAAAATCCAAGGATTTTGCAAGAAACTGGTATAAACATCACCCAAAGCCATTAAGAGAGATAGGAATTACAATAAAGTCTTATCGCCCAGACATTATGATCAAAGACCACAAAAACACTTCTTATTGACATGGCAGTCCCTTCAGCTTGCAATGTATCTTTAAAGATCTTCAAAGAACTATTAAATCCAAGGATTTTGCAAGAAACTGGTATAAACATCACCCAAAGCCGCTAAAGAAAAATCTAAAAAATGAGGCATGTAAGGGTATCAATAATTCCAGGTATAATTGGAGCCATCAGATTGATTAGAAAAAGTTCCAATAGACACATTGATGGGGTCCCTGTTAACCCAAGTCTTAAAGTAACCCCCAAAAATTGTACTTGCAAGTACAACTCACACCTTAAAAGGAGTTTAAGTAAAATGTGTGTGGTCATAGATTGAATTTGTTTTTCTTTTTCATGAAAATACACAGCTGAAAATGTCATGATGCTATTTCTGACCTTAGGTCTCTGGTTGAGACCGAGACAAAAATGAATATATACCCAGAATCAAAGGAAATATTAATAATAATAATATGAAAATGCTGGTTTATTGGAAAGACTTGCTGTCAGTTTATCCACAATGTAAGCCACCAGTTACTTCTAGTGAGAACATTCAATGCGTGATTAAGAACAATATTAATACATGAAAAAGATATGACTTCTTCTCAAGTTCAAGTTGAAAGCCCACAATAATAATGTATTGTATCTGTGGTAAGATATAGTGAAGAGTGATTGAATAGACAAGGGAGTTACAAATGCTGAACAGAAAGACCACTGCTTTTTGAGAATGCTCCTCTACATTAAAATGTGATAAAAAATAATACACCCTACTAAACACTTATCAATACTGAAGAGCGTGTAGTGTGTGTAAAGATAGGTGATTTGACTGGTACCTGGCAAGCAATAAAGAGACACTTCTAAAGGACATATCAAAATCAAAAACTTTGTAAAAAGAGCGTGTAGTGTGTAAAGATAGGTGATTTGACTGGTACCTGGCAAGCAATAAAGAGACACTTAAAGGACATATCAAAATCAAAAACTTTGTAAAAAGAGCGTGTAGTGTGTAAAGATAGGTGATTTGACTGGTACCTGGCAAGCAATAAACAGACACTTCTAAAGGACATATCAAAATCAAAAACTTTGTAAAAAGAGCGTGTAGTGTGTAAAGATAGGTGATTTGACTGGTACCTGGCAAGCAATAAAGAGACACTCCTAAAGGACATATCAAAATCAAAAACTTTGTAAAAAGAGCGTGTAGTGTGTAAAGATAGGTGATTTGACTGGTACCTGGCAAGCAATAAAGAGACACTTCTAAAGGACATATCAAAATCAAAAACTTTGTAAAAAAGACATGTAGTGTGTAAAGATAGGTGATTTGACTGGTACTGGCAAGCAATAAAGAGACACTTCTAAAGGACATATCAAAATCAAAACTTTGTAAAAAGAGCGTGTAGTGTGTAAAGATAGGTGATTTGACTGGTACCTGGCAAGCAATAAACAGACACTTCTAAAGGACATATCAAAATCAAAAACTTTGTAAAAAGAGCGTGTAGTGTGTAAAGATAGGTGATTTGACTGGTACCTGGCAAGCAATAAACAGACACTTCTAAAGGACATATCAAAATCAAAAACTTTGTAAAAAGAGCTTGTAGTGTGTAAAGATAGGTGATTTGACTGGTACCTGGCAAGCAATAAAGAGACACTTCTAAAGGACATATCAAAATCAAAAACTTTGTAAAAAGAGCATGTAGTGTGTAAAGATAGGTGATTTGACTGGTACCTGGCAAGCAATAAACAGACACTTCTAAAGGACATAACAAAATCAAAAACTTTGTAAAAAGAGCATGTAGTGTGTAAAGATAGGTGATTTGACTGGTACCTGGCAAGCAATAAAGAGACACTTCTAAAGGACATATCAAAATCAAAAACTTTGTAAAAGAGCGTGTAGTGTGTAAAGATAGGTGATTTGACTGGTACCTGGCAAGCAATAAAGAGACACTCCTAAAGGACATATCAAAATCAAAAACTTTGTAAAAAGAGCGTGTAGTGTGTAAAGATAGGTGATTTGACTGGTACCTGGCAAGCAATAAACAGACACTTCTAAAGGACATATCAAAATCAAAAACTTGTAAAAAGAGCTTGTAGTGTAAAGATAGGTGATTTGACTGGTACCTGGCAAGCAATAAAGAGACACTTCTAAAGGACATATCAAAATCAAAAACTTTGTAAAAAGAGCATGTGGTAGTGTGTAAAGATAGGTGATTTGACTGGTACCTGGCAAGCAATAAAGAGACACTTCTAAAGGACATATCAAAATCAAAAACTTTGTAAAAAGAGCATGTAGTGTAAAGATAGGTGATTTGACTGGTACCTGGCAAGCAATAAAGAGACTTCTAAAGGACATATCAAAATCAAAAACTATGTAAAAGAAATTGTCAATAAATAAGCATATATGAAGAGTGTAGTGAAAGAGAAATTAAAAGCAGAGAGATAATTACAGCTTCATGGACAATTTAACGAGGGTCACCAAAAGGCATTGAGATAAAAAAATCCCTGAAATTGATTGACGGAAGGTGAATTGAAAAACAAGACTGAAAACCTACTGGTAGTCATCCAATATCAAACCCTGAATAAAAATAATAAACCAACTTCACACATATCATCACTAGAGAGCATGTAGTGAGTGAACTTAGAACATTGGACTGGTACTTGGTAAACAGTGAAGAGACACTCCCACAGTTTGGTTTATAAGTAACAGAAATTCATACATTGATGTCCTTAAGGACACAAGGCACAGTG
The DNA here is from genome assembly GCA_037127315.1 of Ascarosepion bandense. NCBI lineage: Eukaryota > Metazoa > Mollusca > Cephalopoda > Sepiida > Sepiidae > Ascarosepion > Ascarosepion bandense. The sequence continues at coordinate 1,515,721 of JBBBDQ010001974.1, forward strand.
GATATAGCTGTTGGTTAGTTTCAGTAACTTGACCTAAAGAGTTGGGAGTTCAATACCTAATAATTTAAAGAGTTAAGTTAAAGGGAGATAACTACATGGCTACTGGAAGTGGCATCACACATGGAATGAGAATGATTTGCTCCAGTGATTGAATTCCTGGTACCTGAAGAAGGTTGGAGTGTACAATGGCCAAAATGTCATAAACATGGCAATAAAGATGAGATCAAAAGTCTTAAGAATGTAAATAACAAAAGGTAAACTGAAATGCATGACTGAAAACCTGCTCATAGTCGTTCAAGACGATGCCTTGAATAAAAATAATACACCCCACTCTACACATATCAGCACTAAAGAGCATGTAGTGTGTGAATATAGAACATTGAACTGGTACTTGGTTAACAGTGAAGCGACACTCTTAAAGTATGTAGTAAGTCAGGTAAGTGCCATACATGACACACACTTGAGTGATCATGAAAGAGACATGACTGACTGGGCAGTAGGTTGCCATTGCTTTCTGCAATAGACTGGTTGCCATCCAAGGCTATAGAACCCAATCTGTCCTGTTATTTGACTCATAGCTAGAGTGGGGAAGAGATGTATTATATTATTTACTAATTAGTGGGGGATCAGTTTATTACTTCATAACAATATAAAAATGATCCCCCACTTTATGCCCAGTAGAAGCCTTAATTATCATTCCAACTATTATATTCAGTCAGTTAAGTGCCATACGTGATACACGCTTGGGCGATCATGTCTCGAAAGAGATATGACTGACTGGGCAGAAGATTATCCTGCAGTAGGTTGCCATTACTTTCTGTGGTAGACTGGTTGCCAGCAATGCTATAGAACCCAATCTGTCCTGTTATTTAACCCATAACTGGAGAGAAAAGACAGATTAATACCTTTCCTAAAGGTATTTGCACGTAAGTGAATGCAAGGGATTCAAATGGGATTTGAACTCGGCTCCCTGATTTCTTGTCCCAAGCCAATATCCACTGCACCACAAAGCACACCCAATATATGGAACACTTCATGAATTTGCGAGTCATCCTCATGCAGGGGCCATGCTAATCTTCTCTGTATCGTTCCAATTTTTAGTATATGTACTGTGGATGTGCGTTGTGACGCAGTGGATATTGACTCGGAATGAGAAATCGGGAGCCGAGTTCGAATTCCAGTTGAATTCATTGCATTCACTTATGCACAAATACCCTTGGAAAAGGTATTATTCCATCTCTTCCCTCCAGTTATGGGTTAAATAATAAGACAGATTGGGTTCTATAGCCTTGGTCGGCAACCAGTCTACTGCAGAAAGCAATGGCAATCTACTGCGGGAAAATCTTCTGCCCAGTCAGTCATGACTCTTTCGAGACATGATTGCCCTAGCGTGAATCACGTATGGCACTTAACTGACTGACTGCTGAAAGTATGTAGTAAAATCCCAAAATCTTAATATCACATCATTTTGGAAATTTGTATTACTTGGTTCTGCAAATATTCTGTGAAAGGTGCTATCAGTTTGAGGTTGGATAACTTATGAAGAATATCTATAATGTAAGATCTACAGTTGAAAGCAAAAGTGGGTGGAAAAGGAGGAGATAATAATAATAATAATAATAATAATAATAATAATAATAATAATGTGGTCATTATCCAAGAATGATATATATATAAATATTATAAAGAATTCAGTAAAAAGATTAGAAGCAAAAATTTGAGGAATTGTTGGAACCATCCAGACAATGGCACTATTGAAAACAACTAGAATACTGAGAAGAGTGTTGGAATAAGGGGGAAACTTGCTGTCACTTAATCTTCAATGTAAACCACCATTACTTCTGCAAAGATTTTTTAATGAATAATAAAATTAATAATGCGATCATTGAGAGTGCGTGGAATGGTACTTGAAGATTCCTAGTAAAAAAGACTAGAAGAAATTAAAATTTGAGGAATTGTTGGCGTCATTCAGACAATGGCTTTATTGAAAACGACTAGAATGCTGAAAAGAGTGTTGGAATATTGAAGAGTCTGTCACTTTAAAAAATCATCAGTTACTACTGGTGTGAACATTAAAGGAATAAGTAATTGGGTAGTTTCCAATATGGAATATTCCGGACACTTCTTAAACTGGACAAGAGAGAAACTAAAAATAAATGCTGCTGCAAATGCAATGGATTGAAGGCAGAAATGATGACAAAAAAGCCTCTTCATGTTCAATAATACTCTGCCCATACCAAATAAGATTATCTAGACAAACTCCATACCCATCAGTGGTTACATAGTGAAGTGTTACAACTTGAAAGTGAAGATTTTATTGCTGTTGCACAGGACCAATGCTTGCTAACTAAAAATCTCTGAACACACCTAATGAAAAATTGTGTTAACCAAAAATGCAGATTCTCTGACAAATAATTCCTCTCTCACACACACACACACACACACACACACACACAAACACACACACACACACTCCAATTGGAGTGTATCTAGACTAAACTATCGCCCAGTTCACGCTCCACCCATGTCTATTGAACAGGTGAAGAAGCTCATCCCTTGTTCCCTGTTTAGGATGTGGTTTCCGGTTTTCTCTTTTCCAATCTTCTTACTCTTACGTAGCCCCCTGCGCATCAGTGGCATTACCGCCTTGCTTGGGGTGATATGATTAAAACACACACACACACACACACACACACACACACACACACACACACACACACACACAACTATGAGCATTTAATTTAAAAAATTTTTATTCTGGAAACAAAGAGAGTAAAATTCTGGAGAATTCAGGAATTCTTTAATTTTTTATACAATGTTCATGATGGCATGGTAAATTCAGTTTTGAAGGATTATTAATCCTTTTGTTAAATAATGGTTAAATTATTTCGTTAAGTGGGAGAATATTCCTATTTTAAAAATCTTTATTGACAGTTTGAAGAATTGTTGAACTTATTTAGAATAAAGCATTTAAAAAGAGTAATTTAAAGGAAATTCACACAAGCAACTATTCAAAGCAATTTTTTCCTCTTTCTCTATTTTTTCTTCTTCTTTCATTCTCTGATGATCTCCAGTTTTGGAAGCTTAAGGAAAATATTTATTGTTGAAATAAGGCAGATGTTGGGCATATTTTTTCTCCCCGAAATAAAGAAATTTTCATTTCTCTTGATGAAACTCTTCTGTTAAAAAGTCTGATATAATTATTACTCTGCATAACAAAATAAAGAAAACAATTTTTGAAAACTTTTTCGATGAGAGTAATTAATAAAATTGACTGCTTTTAGTCAGTTAACATTACAAAAAATTAACTCAAAAAAGCAATGTCATCACACAAAAAAAAAAAAAGCAAAAATTAGAGGAAAACTTAAGAAAACTGGAGGAAATCAGACATTTACTTGATTTTCATCTTTTATAGAAAAACTCGAAATTATGGAAAAGCAAGAATGAAAAAGCAACAGACAAAGGGAGAAAGTAAAGTAAAAGAAAATGAAAAAAAAGAAAGAAAAAATAAAAAATAAAATAGTGATAGAGAAAATAATAAAAGGGCAAAAAAAGAAAGAAAGAGTGAAAAAAAAACAGATTAAAATAAAAAATGAGAGAAAAAGAGGGTAAAAAACAAGATGAAACTAAAGAAATGATAGTAAGAATATGAAAAAGAAGATAATAGAAGAAGAAAATAAAAGGCAAAGAAAGAAAAAGAATGAAAATTAGAAAGACATAAAGAGAATGAAAAATACAGGGTAGAATAAGAAATATAGAATGACATTATGAAAACAAATTAGATTTGTAACAAATTGTTGCTTTAACTTTTTTCTAAATAGATTCTTTTTTAAAACACTATAGGTTATTAAACTCTTGAACAAATACATAAAAATATCTCCTGTCATTTGACTCATTTAAACATCTATCATTTTCATATTTTATCCTTTTATAAAAATAAAGTTAATGATGTCTTAGTTCATTACTTTGCATAATTTTTTTTCAAGTGGGTCTGAAAGATATGACTTAATCATCATCTAAGATTCGAAATTTATGTCTACTTCCATACCTTAAACTTTCACCACTTGTGATGAACAGATGTTCCCTTAGGGAGGCTCCATATCTTGACCACCTATTAGGACAACTCAAACATCAAATAGAACTCATACATATGATACTTTGTTAAAAATGCTGTAAAAATGGTTGTACTGTACTGTACTGCTCCTGCAAGTATCAGACTCCTCCTGATATCCTCTACAAGAACCATATTTGGCTGAAAATGAAGTCTTCTTCTATGTGCCATGTCTGTTAAAAACATAGGCAATCATGATCCTCCACATCCTTCTGTCCCTTGTAGCTTTAATATATTTTGTTTTTTATTTCTCCCAAACTCATTTTCTACCATTCATTTATGTATGTCACAGGCTGTTTTTCTAGACAATCTCCACAAAGATGGAGGAGAGACTCAAAGTAAAAGAAATGTAGATCTACAGAAGGATGCTGAGGATATCATGGACCAAATATGTAAGCAAAGATTTTGAAGAGAATAGAAACAAAGAAGAAACTTATACTTAACATCAGGAAGAAACAGCTGATATTTCTGGGACATACATTTGGTCCATGCAATCCTCAGCATCCTTCTGTAGATCCCCATTTTTTTTTTGCTTTGAGTCACTCCTTCATTTTTGCGGAGATTGTCTAGAATTCACTGCCATATAGGAGTACCTCTGCTATATAAAGGGAGGTGCTGTCTAGTCTCCTCTTTCCTATCTCAGTAAAGTTCAGAAGCCTCTCTGTCTTTGTGGGAGGCAAATTATTTTTTACCCTTCAACCCCTGTGTCACAGGTGAAAATGTTGCAAGCCTCTCACTACTTTATTGCTATTTCCATGGAAAGTACTCAGATGAACTACATTCTTCAGTTCAATCACTTCTAACCATTACATCTAAGACCCACCATGCTATACACATTGCAGTGAACCAGACTCATTCCCTTCATATTTTACCAGTGAGATATAATATATAACACTAGCAGTATAGCCCGGTGTTGCTCGGGTGTAATGAAAGCTTTAAAACTAATCCATGGTCCTGGAGCTCAGACTCTTTGGACGTTGGCACGAAAGACTAAAAAGTAATAGTTGTTTCCAGTTAAAGCAAAACCGTAGACTAAAAGAAAAATGAGTGGATGTAAGTCAAATTTTGATTTCCTGGTATCCATATCAAATTTTCTGCACTATTGTAAGAACTGCAACCTTGAAACTTTTAAATATCGTTTCTTATGCCTTTGTCTATGAGTGTATCAAATTTGATTAAAATCGGACCACTCCTTCTATAACTCGATTTTTTTGATTATCGATTTTCGATATTTATCGGAGGTACCTTGACACAAAACCTAGCTAAGAACACTTGCAGACACTTATAGTACAACTGTGTAAATTTTCAAGAAAATCAGTTTAGCCGTTTTGGAGTCTATAGGTAACGGATACACACACACACAAAGATAAAGTTCCATTTATAAATAAGTTTAGATAGATATATATATGTCGTTATTATTTACAAAATAACAACCAACATAATTAGGCTAAAGAGTTAATTCTGTTTTTGTAATTAAAAGCATAAAAAGCATTTATTTTTAATTACATTTTTTTGCATAAGAATCACTTGTTATTCTATTTTGAAATTTTTCCTTTCTAAAGAAATTATAAGATTTACAAGATATTTTTTTAAACATTTAAGACGCAAAAAAAAAAAAACAGCATATGCTGGAATATGAGTTTTATTTTAAGAATGTTAAAAATTCAACACTAACACAAAATTTTCAAACTAGAGAGTTTACACTGATACGTACTCCATGGTCAGGTTTGAAGCTGATAATGAGGAATCAAGATATTACTTGAGAATAAACCAAATGACATAATGCAGAACTCGCATCCATTCTCTCAAACATCCTTCCCATCTACCCAACCCCCATCCTCACTATCCTTACCCGTCTATCAGCCTCCTTCTGACATTTCCTATATCTAACCACTCTTTCCAATCACTTTCCCCTATGTAACCCCCTGCGCAATAATAGCAATGGTATGCCTTGCTTGGGGTGAAATGATTAAAAAAAAAAAAACTTAAAATATGCCAACTATATTTATCACCTATGTTGGACACAGACAAAAGTATTTGTCAGAGGTCAGTCATCTACATTAGACATTCAGAAAATGATTTGCATGACATTGGTCATCTATGTTAGACAAAACTGTTAGAGTAAACTGTGAATATGGTTATCTCTCTTTTTAAAGAACTCTCTTAAAAAACATAATTTTATACTTCCATTATTTTTCTACTATATAATCATTTGGTGAATAAACTTGGTACATTGTAAATTTCTCATTCCATATGTCCTTTCCTATATACTTCTCATTATAATATGTCCACTTACCATTGCTACCTAACAAGCTATGAGTGCAACCCAACAAAAGTGTTTTTTTAATAAATTATGATGTGCTGTAAATGAAAAATTAATTTTTCCAGCAATAGAAAATGAAGCTATCAGTAATGTCAAAAGTTGGTCTTCACTTTCAGAAAAAATAAAAGAAAACTTTGTGTATTTTCTGTATCTCATACACACAAATACATGCATGAACACATACAAACACACCCAAAAACACCTGGATGTATTTACATTTATTCAGTGTGTGATAACATGTAAATCATTTTGATATATTTACAGTATTTTTACTTTAATAATAATTTCAAATTTTAAAATTATAATGTTAATGTGTAGGAATTATTTTTAGGAATTTTCATAGATTAATAATAATGAGTAAGTCTATCTCAATTAAAAGATGTTCAACTAATTCTATCACTACACAATGATATAAATAAATTTTCAAAAAAAAAATTGTGGTAAGTCATTGTTATTATACTATAAATTATTCAAACAAATATCCTCAATTGTATTGTTTTTAATATTATGTTTTGGCTGGAGAATTCTTTGACCTCTCTCAAATTGTCTAAAATTCTGAGATGGATTAGTGTCATGACTCTACAAGTTATTCAGATTAATATCCTCATTCTTGTTCTTTTTATCACTATGTTTGAATAGGAATTGAATTCTTGTATTGAATTCTGGAATTTGAATTCTTTATCACTATGTTTGAATAGGAATTGAATTCTCTGAATTGAATTCTTTTATCACTATGTTTGAATAGGAATTGAATTCTGAATTGAATTCTTTTATCACTATGTTTGAATGGGAATTGAATTCTTGGAATTGAATTCTGGAATTGAATTCTTTTATCACTATGTTTGAATGGGAATTGAATTCTGAATTGAATTCTGCAATCGAATTCTTTATCACTATGTTTGAATAGGAATTGAATTCTTGAATTGAATTCTTTATCACTATGTTTGAATGGGAATTGAATTCTTGAATTGAATTCTGAATTGAATTCTTTATCACTATGTTTGAATGGGAATTGAATTCTTGAATTGAATTCTGGAATTGAATTCTTTTATCACTATGTTTGGAATGGAATTGAATTCTTTGAATTGAATTTGGAATTGAATTCTTTTATCACTAGTTTGAATGGGAATTGAATTCTGGAATTGAATTCTTTTATCACTATGTTTGAATGGGAATTGAATTCTTGAATTGATTTCTTTATCACTATGTTTGGAATAGGAATTGAATTCTTGAATTGAATTCTGGAATTGAATTCTTTTATCACTATAAGTTTGAATGGGAATTGAATTCTTGAATTGAATTCTGGAATTGAATTCTTTTATCACTATGTTTGAATAGGAATTGAATTTGAATCTCTGGAATTGAATCTTTTATCACTATGTTTGAATGGGAATTGAATTCTCCTGAATTGAATTCTGGAATTGAATTCCTTTATCACTATGTTTGAATAGGAATTGAATTCTGGATTTGAATTCTTTTATCACTATGTTTGAATGGGAATTGAATTCTTGAATTGAATTCTGGAATTGAATTCTTTTATCACTATGTTTGAATAGGAATTGAATTCTGGATTTGAATTCTTTTATCACTATGTTTGAATAGGAATTGAATTCTTGAATTGAATTCTGATTTGAATTCTTTATCACTATGTTTGAATAGGAATTGAATTCTGGAATTGAATTCTTTTATCACTATGTTTGATTGGGAATTGAATTCTTGAATTGATTTCTGGAATTGAATTCTTTATCACTATGTTTGAATGGGAATTGAATTCTGGAATTGAATTCTTTATCACTACTATGTTTGAATGGGAATTGAATTCTGAATTGAATTCTTTTATCACTATGTTTGAATGGGAATTGAATTCTTGGAATTGAATTCTTTTATCACTATGTTTGAATGGGAATTGAATTCTGAATTGAATTCTTTTATCACTATGTTTGAATGGGAATTGAATTCTTGAATTGGATTTCTTTTATCACTATGTTTGAATAGGAATTGAATTCCTTGAATTGAATTCTGGAATTGAATTCTTTTATCACTATGTTTGAATGGGAATTGAATTCTTGAATTGAATTCTGGAATTGAATTCTTTTATCACTATGTTTGAATAGGAATTGAATTCTTGAATTGAATTCTGGAATTGAATTCTTTTATCACTATGTTTTGAATAGAATTGAATTCTGGATTTGAATTCTTTTATCACTATGTTTGAATGGGAATTGAATCTTCGGGAATTGAATTCTTTATCACTATGTTTGAATAGGAATTGAATTCTCTTGAAATTGGACTTTTTATCACTATGTTTGAATGGGAATTGAATTCCGGAATTGAATTCTTTTATCACTATGTTTGAATAGGAATTGAATTCTTGAATTGAATTCTTTATCACTATGTTTGAATAGAATTGAATTCTGGATTTGAATTCTTTTATCACTATGTTTGAATGGGAATTGGAATTCGAATTGAATTCTTTTATCACTATGTTTGAATAGGAATTGAATTTTGAATTGAATTCTTTTATCACTATGTTTGAATGGGGAATTGAATTCGAATTGAATTCTTTTATCACTATGTTTGAATAGGAATTGAATTCCGGAATTGAATTTTATCACTATGTTTGAATAGGAATTGAATTCTGGATTTGAATTCTTTTATCACTATGTTTGAATGGGAATTGAATTCTGGAATTGAATTCTTTATCACTATGTTTGAATAGGAATTGAATCTCTTGAATTGAATTCTTTTATCACTATGTTTGAATGGGAATTGAATTCGAATTGAATTCTTTTATCACTATGTTTGAATAGGAATTGAAATTTTGAATTGAATTCCTTATCACTATGTTTGAATAGGAATTGAATTCCGGAATTGAATTCTTTTATCACTATGTTTGAATAGGAACTGAATTCTTGAATTGAATTCTTTTATCACTATGTTTGAATGGGAATTGAATTCTTGAATTGAATTCTTGAATTGAATTCTTTTATCACTATGTTTGAATGGGAATTGAATTCTTGAATTGAATTCTGGAATTGAATTCTTTTATCACTATGTTTGAATGGGAATTGAATTCTGGAATTGAATTCTTTTATCACTATGTTTGAATAGGAATTGAATTCTTGAATTGAATTCTGGAATTGAATTCTTTTATCACTAATTGAATTTGAATTGGGAATTGTTTTAATTCTTGAATTGAATTCGGAATTGAATTCTTTTATCACTATTTGTTTGGGAATAGGAATTGAATTCTTGGAATTGAATTCTTGGAATTGAATTCTTTTATCACTATGTTTGAATAGGAATTGAATTCTGGATTTGAATTCTTTTATCACTATGTTTGAATGGGAATTGAATTCCGGAATTGAATTCTTTTATCACTATGTTTGAATAGGAATTGAATTCTTGAATTGAATTCTTTTATCACTATGTTTGAATGGGAATTGAATTCGGAATTGAATTCTTTTATCACTATGTTTGAATAGGAATTGAATTCTTGAATTGAATTCTTTTATCACTATGTTTGAATAGGAATTGAATTCTGGATTTGAATTCTTTTATCACTATGTTTGAATGGGAATTGAATTCGAATTGAATTCTTTTATCACTATGTTTGAATAGGAATTGAATTCTTGAATTGAATTCTTTTATCACTATGTTTGAATGGGAATTGAATTCGGAATTGAATTCTTTTATCACTATGTTTGAATAGGAATTGAATTCGAATTGAATTCTTTTATCACTATGTTTGAATAGGAATTGAATTCTGGATTTGAATTCTTTTATCACTATGTTTGAATGGGAATTGAATTCGAATTGAATTCTTTTATCACTATGTTTGAATAGCAATTGAATTCTTGAATTGAATTCTTTTATCACTATGTTTGAATGGGAATTGAATTCGAATTGAATTCTTTTATCACTATGTTTGAATAGGAATTGAATTCTTGAATTGAATTCTTTTATCACTATGTTTGAATAGGAATTGAATTCGGAATTGAATTCTTTTATCACTATGTTTGAATAGGAATTGAATTCTTGAATTGAATTCTTTTATCACTATGTTTGAATGGGAATTGAATTCTTGAATTGAATTCTGGAATTGAATTCTTTTATCACTATGTTTGAATGGGAATTGAATTCTTGAATTGAATTCTGGAATTGAATTCTTTTATCACTATGTTTGAATGGGAATTGAATTCTGGAATTGAATTCTTTTATCACTATGTTTGAATAGGAATTGAATTCTTGAATTGAATTCTGGAATTGAATTCTTTTATCACTATGTTTGAATGGGAATTGAATTCTTGAATTGAATTCCGGAATTGAATTCTTTTATCACTATGTTTGAATAGGAATTGAATTCTTGAATTGAATTCTGGAATTGAATTCTTTTATCACTATGTTTGAATGGGAATTGAATTCGGAATTGAATTCTTTTATCACTATGTTTGAATAGGAATTGAATTCTTGAATTGAATTCTGGAATTGAATTCTTTTATCACTATGTTTGAATGGGAATTGAATTCTTGAATTGAATTCTGGAATTGAATTCTTTTATCACTATGTTTGAATGGGAATTGAATTCTTGAATTGAATTCTGGAATTGAATTCTTTTATCACTATGTTTGAATGGGAATTGAACTCTGGAATTGAATTCTTTTATCACTATGTTTGAATAGGAATTGAATTCTTGAATTGAATTCTGGAATTGAATTCGCTTTATCACTATGTTTGAATGGGAATTGAATTCTTGAATTGAATTCGAATTGAATTCTTTTATCACTATGTTTGAATAGGAATTGAATTCTTGAATTGAATTCTGGAATTGAATTCTTTTATCACTATGTTTGAATGGGAATTGAATTCTTGAATTGAAGTCTGGAATTGAATTCTTTTATCACTATGTTTGAATAGGAATTGAATTCGGAATTGAATTCTTTTATCACTATGTTTGAATAGGAATTGAATTCTGGATTTGAATTCTTTTATCACTATGTTTGAATAGGAATTGAATTCTTGAATTGAATTCTTTTATCACTATGTTTGAATGGGAATTGAATTCTTGAATTGAATTCTGGAATTGAATTCTTTTATCACTATGTTTGAATGGGAATTGAATTCTTGAATTGAATTCTGGAATTGAATTCTTTTATCACTATGTTTGAATGGGAATTGAATTCTTGAATTGAATTCTGGAATTGAATTCTTTTATCACTATGTTTGAATAGGAATTGAATTCTTGAATTGAATTCTGGAATTGAATTCTTTTATCACTATGTTTGAATAGGAATTGAATTCTTGAATTGAATTCTGGAATTGAATTCTTTTATCACTATGTTTGAATGGGAATTGAATTCTTGAATTGAATTCTTTTATCACTATGTTTGAATAGGAATTGAATTCTTGAATTGAATTCTGGAATTGAATTCTTTTATCACTATGTTTGAATAGGAATTGAATTCTTGAATTGAATTCTTTTATCACTATGTTTGAATGGGAATTGAATTCTTGAATTGAATTCTGGAATTGAATTCTTTTATCACTATGTTTGAATAGGAATTGAATTCTTGAATTGAATTCTGGAATTGAATTCTTTTATCACTATGTTTGAATAGGAATTGAATTCTTGAATTGAATTCTGGAATTGAATTCTTTTATCACTATGTTTGAATGGGAATTGAATTCTTGAATTGAATTCTTTTATCACTATGTTTGAATAGGAATTGAATTCTTGAATTGAATTCTGGAATTGAATTCTTTTATCACTATGTTTGAATAGGAATTGAATTCTTGAATTGAATTCTTTTATCACTATGTTTGTATAGGAATTGAATTCTTGAATTGAATTCTGGAATTGAATTCTTTTATCACTATGTTTGAATGGGAATTGAATTCTTGAATTGAATTCTGGAATTGAATTCTTTTATCACTATGTTTGAATGGGAATTGAATTCTGGAATTGAATTCTTTTATCACTATGTTTGAATAGGAAATGAATTCTTGTATTGAATTCTGGAATTGAATTCTTTTATCACTATGTTTGAATAGGAATTGAATTCTTGTATTGAATTCTGGAATTGAATTCTTTTATCACTATGTTTCAGATAGTTTAGCCTTTCTTAGACTTTGGTTTTTGTTTTAATTCTTGTAATAAGAATTATGTGTGTTCATGCATCTTTGGGCGTGTTTACATGTATATGTGTATCTGTGTGTGTGTGTGAGTGAGTGAGTGAGTGAGTGTATGTTTAGGTGGGTGTTTATGTGTGTGTATATGCATATTTGGGTGGATGTGCATATGCATGTGTATCCATGCATGTTTGGATGAGTGTACATAAGTGTGTACATGTGTATCTGTGCATGTTTGGGTGGGTGTATAGGAGTATGCCTGTGTACAAGTTGAGATGTGTGTGTGTGCATATCTCTACATGTTTTGGTGTGTACGCCTATGTGTGTGTGTGTGTGTGCGTGAAAATATCTTAAAATTATTAAATAATAGAAACAGTTTCTTGGCTCTTACAATAATATAATAATAATTGATCATTATTAGTATATAAAAATACACTGATGTGCCAAAAGTCATAGTCAAGCAGTATCTAAAAATAAGGGTAGGTGGCATTACCATACCTTGAGATCATGGGCTGAAAACAATTGTGCTCTGACACTTAGTGAGTTATTATGAGCACTAGATGTTCATAGCAAGAGGACATGAATTATCAGAGTTCAAATGGGGCATAATAGTGGTACCATAGACACATCAGATTACATTTATGAAATGGTGTTGTATATGAGTGCTGTCTGGAACAGCCTTAAAAGATGGTGGATTCCAGGAACCACTAACACACACACCATAAAAAAAGGTCAACAGGAAGAGAAACATCATGTGGTTTGACCCCCCCACCCCCACCCCACTGTACAACAAAAATGTAAAAACAAATGTAGGGAAAATATTTCTTAAACTCATACACAAACAATTCAAGCACTCTTCACAAGATATTCAACAAAAACAGTAAAAATCAGCTACAGCTGAACCAAGAACAAGACACAAATAGTAAAAAAAGTATAGCAGGAAAATAATCAACAAACCACCTGAACAAATTAGTAACCATAGAATAAAGAATAACCCTTAAACAGCAATGCTTTCAGAAAAATGTAATATTCAAGTTACTGCAAAATCAGCACATAAGAAAGAAAAAATATACATAAGAGTAACTGAAAGACCCTGGAAACAAAGTAATTATGCACACAAAATATCATTTACAAATAGTAAATACATGAACAGCACAATGCTTTCTAAACATATCTGGGAGATTAAAAGCAATAAAAACAACATGGAAAATAAAGAAAACAACATCAGTCTACATCAATCAATTAAAAAACTGTAAGCTCTACCTGAAAGAACAAAATATGGCCAGATGATTATGTTTAGTATAAAACAAACTGTTACCTCAGGGTATTGACTTCAGTGTCCACTTTTATATTTACATACACTCTATCCCTGGTATTCAGCACTTTAACCCATAAATATAGCTTGCCATAAAGCTATATATATATATATATATATGTGTATATATATACACACACACACACACTACCAGCCATAATTATTAGACCACCCCAGTTAAAAAAAAAAATTATGTATTTCATACTATTTTTTGTATATATTGCCAAGTGGATAATTCTAAATGAAAATAGTATATATATATATATATATATATTGTGTATTTGGGTAACAATCTCTTTTTTATACAGCTTTCATTAAAAATGACAACAAGGTATTATCATTAAGTTTTTTTTTATATAATTTTTTGTGTGTTTGTATAATTCTTTTTTTTTTTTTGGAACTCAAATTATATAAGAATTGTGCAAAGGTTTTGTACTTTCGAGCGCTTTCGGCTATACTTTTAGCCATTATCAAGAATTAATTTTGTTTTACTTGGGAATAAACACCTGGAAAGTTTATGCATATAGAGTCTTATGTATGCTAAGTTACAATTACGGTAAGCAAATTGTTACTGTGTTCATAATTGATGTTATTAAGTGTAGGATTTCTCTATTATGCCACTATTATTTTTAATTTTCTTCTGCATGTTTGATGCTATAATGGATGTATTATCAACAATTAATTCTTGATAACAGTTAAAAGTATAGGGGAAATTCAAAGGCAATAAAAAAAAGAAACACACACACACACACACACACACACACACACACACACACACACACACACACACACACACACACACACACACAAAATTCAAATAGAATTCCCAAAACAAAAAAAAAGGTCCAGATGACAGTAGAGTAAAATTGAATCAAAATCACTTAAAACAATTTTAAAGAATAAAGACAAAATCAAATTTCACAAGTCAGTGAAAAAATTTTTATGGTCAATGAAAGGTGACTGACTTCCAAAATGGAAGAGATTTAACATGTGAGTGTGAAAATTTTATAGAAGAGTGCTCAGTAATATATATATATATATATATATATATATATATATGGTACTTATTATGCTTTAATGCTTAATCTGAATGGCATCCAATCCAAGCGTAAGTCTAACACTGATCATGCTGTATTGATTCCTATGTACATGCTATCTATCTATCTATCTATCTATCTATCTATCTGTGTGTGTGTGTGCCTTTTGATATTGTCTTCGTTCTAGCCCTATTTATAATTTTGTCAACGAAACCCTAGAAAAGTGTTGGCCGAAAGGTTCCTCGGATTTGGGATAAGTATGACGTCTTTTCTTTTTAGAGCAATTTGTGGTTTCTGTGGGTACCGATCGTTATTCACATGTATATATATATATATATATATATATATATATATATATATATTAAAGAAAAGTGAAAGAACATATAGATTAAAAACCCACTGTTCAAGCATTTACTTTTATAAAGAGTGCTTGATACAGAGTAGAGCTTAATATTGTAATTTTGTTATTACAATGGTTTATAAAAGCATAATATCACTACTCAAAAATTTTCATGTTTCAGAACAAAACTGTTCCTCTTCAGGTGATATGTTAAAATAAATGGTGAAAACGATTTGTTTTTTAAAATATGAGATAAATTTCTGGTTATTTAAAAAATTAGGTGTGTTCAGACAGAGGAACAGTTTTGTTCTGAAAATTTTTGTGTAGTGATATTATCCTTTTATATACTATTGTAATAACAAAATTAAAATATATATATATATATATATATATATATATATATATATATATATATATATAGAACATCCACAGTAAATTTACATCCAGGTTTTTACATTTCAACCTTATTGACAAATCTTTTGTTGTCACAATGTGAGATATTTAATATCCAAAAAATGATAAAAACAACCTGAATGAAATCTGCTAAATCATTTAATTGAAAAAATATATTTAAAAAATTAAATTTAAATTATCAGCTTCCCTTCTCCTGTTTGCATGTGTAATCACATAATTCAAAACATCATTTCAGTCTGATGAAGCATATATATATATATATATATATATATATATATATATTGTAACTAAGTTGTTGAACTTGTAGGTTTATTAACCTTTTGTTCATGCATTTACTTTTATTAAGAGTGCTCGATACAAATGTAGTGCGTTATACTGTAATGGTTGTTACAATGTCTTTATAAATTCATAGTATCACTACACAAAGATTTTCATGTTTTGAAGCCAGCCCATTATATTGTTGGCTTCATCCTCAGGTGATTTTTTAGAAATAAGAATTATCTAGTTGAAAAGCCAGTTTATTTGTGTTGGATTTGTTTTTTTGGGTGTTAGGGTGCGTTGGTCTGTATTTTGAGTTTTGTTGACCTTTTTTAAGGTCTTAGGGTTAAGTGTTTGTTTGTGGCTGAGTTCAGGATAGGTTAATCTATTAATCTTGTGAGGGCTGAGGCTGCTGGCGCCTTGTGTGTTGTTATTTGGTTTAGGGGTTGGTAGGTGTTGTACCTAATGAGCATGTATTCACAGAACAGAAATTAGGAGAGATAGCAAAAAGATAAACATTACTAAGAGCTACAAAGGACAAGAAATTGTGGAGAGCCATAATTACCAATATCTTGAAGGAATATGGTGCATAGAAGTAGATTGTCTGCTTTGGTAGAAACATTAAAAAAAACAAAGAAACTGATAAATGTCACAGTTGAGAGGATTATAGTAATCTGCTTTTATGCCTTTTACTTTGTTGTTAAATATGTCATTGACCTTTGATGAGATTTAAATAAATAGAAATTTCATAATTGATTTTCAGAATCTTATTCTCTTAATTTATGAAAGAAATATTTTCAAAATAATTCTAATTTTTTACAAACCTGAATTGGTTGGTCATAATTTTGGAAATTTTATGATATTTCCTAGAACAGAGAAGATGAATGACAATACCAAAAGATCATATGGTGTGGGTGAAGAATGAGAGTGAGTTATAGAAATGATTGATCTAGTGGTGGATGTGTGTTGTGGTGCAGTGGATATCGGCTCAGAACAAGAAATCGGGGAGCTGAGTTTGAATTCCAGTTGAATTCATTGCATTCATTTATGTACAAAAGCTATTGGGAAAAGTATTAATCTGTCTCTTCCCTCCAGCTATGGGTCAAACAGCAAGACAGATTGGGTTCTATAGCCTTGGTTGGTAACCTTTCTACCTCAGAAAGTAATACTGACCTACTGTGTGAAAATGTTTTGTCCAATTAGTTATGCCTCTTTCAAGACATGATCACCCAAGTGTGTATCATGTATGGCACTTAACTGATTGACTGACTAGATTAGTGGCAAGGTCTTATCATTTTACAGTTGAAATGTCTACATATAACCATAAGTTTTATGCTAAAAGTTTCTTCAATCACACTTCTCGCTTGTGGAACACCATTCTATCTTTTTGCATTCCAGTCAAGTTTGATCTTTAAAAATTTAAATGCAATGTCAATCGTTATCTTCTGTCTTCTTAATTATTATTCCTTTATTATCCTCTCTTAATAGTATTTTTTCTCATATTCTCTAACACTCAGTAACCCCTTGTGTCCTAGTGATCTTGTTGCCTTGTATGGGGTGAAATGATTAAAATGTATAATAAAGTCCATGAAAGAATGCAACAATTGACATGTCTGATGCTAACCCCTAGGAGAGTGACACATTGTGTCTTCTCAATTTAACATTTTATGCTGACATGAACTGGAAAGATTTTATTGAATAAAAATGCTAGGTCTAATGCTAGGAAAGTTGGTTCACTGTGCTAGACAATTTTTCTTATCCAAATCATCTATTTATAAACCTAACAGTCATCCATCATTGAATATTGTTGCTACATCTTGTCTAGTGCTTTCACTATATATTTAGAGATCAAAGAAGAATCTGTAATGTCACTGGTCTTCACCTGGCACTTCAGTCATTTTCTTATCACTGTAAGGTAGCCTCCTTGAGCCTTTTCTATATAAGATTTTTATGGTAATTGTTCTGATGAGCTTTTCTCTATGGCACCTACACTACCAACCATAATTATTAGGCCATCCCAGGGTTTAAAAGAAATGATGTATTTCATACTATTTTTTAGTATTTATTGCTAAGTGAATAATTGTAAATGAAAATAGAATGGTTCTTTTGCTAATACTGCACAATACCATGTGCATCAAATGAATTTATAAATATTTAATAATTACCTATATTGCAGTTTCATCAATGAAAAAATGAAGAAAATTTAGTGTAATTCAGACGAGTTCATCTTTGCTTCCTTGCCTTGGAAAATTTTGTAAAGTAATAATAACAAAAGAACCATTTTATTTTTATTTAGAATTATCCACTTGGTAATAAATAGTAAAAATAGTATGAAATACATCATTATTTTTAAAACTGGGATAGCCTATTAATTATGGCCAGTAGTGTAGATTGGCAGCAAAGTCTCATTAATTCACAGTTGGAATGGCTAAGTTCTATGCTAACAGTTTCTTCCCTCACACCTCTCACTTTTGGAACTCTTTTCCAGATTCTTGCTTTTCAGCCAACTTTGATCTTCAAAAATTTAAATGCAATGTCAATCATTATCTTAGACTTTTCTTAATTTCTGTTTTATTCTTGTTCTCTCTCATTAATGTTTTTTATTCTTTTTCTCAAATTTTCTCACACTTGTAACCTTTGTGTTTTCATGGTTTTATTGCACTGCTTGGGGTGAAATGATTAAAAAAAAAAACAATTCAGAAGTATTAATCATTAGAATATATAGTTAAAAAATACATTCTTAAAAAACCCACTTAAAAATTAACAGAGGAAAAGTGAAGAGAGAAATGATTGATTAAATATAAAACCTATTATTTCATGTGTTTATTCAAAATGCATCTTTCTAAATTCAAATCAACATAAATTGCTCCACCAAAATGAAATGCCCCACCCAAATAAATTACTCCACACAATGGGACACAAAATTTAGTTCATAGATTCTTATTTAGTAATTTGAGTTTTAATATTGGAAATGAGTAGGGCACTAATGTAAAAGTAAACTTGTTACATTTTGATTGGTTTCCAAGAAAAACTTAGTTTGTAATGCAGAGTGTGAAACACCTAACTCAAAGACAAAGGAAAACAAACTTAAAAGCTAAAATTTGCTTTTAGTTTTTGAAATGATGATTTTTCATTGTTCGTTATTTTTAATTAAAAGATTTCTTCTTATTTCCGTAAATTATCATGTTAAAAATTTAAAATATATAATTTGATTATCTTAAAATTCAGTACAAAGCAGACAAAAAGGAAAAAAATAATTGAAAACAGAAATGCCTTTGGCTATACTTTTAGCCATTATCAAGGATGAATTTTACATTTATTTTAAAGTAAAAATAAATTTCATTCTTGATAATGGCTAAAAGTATAGCCAAAAAGGCTTGGAGAAATAAAACATTCAGAAAATTTTTATATAATTTATGTTCTGAAAAGAGAAAGGATTATAAATATATAAAATACTTTACAATAGCACCTTGACTTTCATTTTTAATGAAACTTGCACCTTCAGCAAAGAATTGAGTTCTTTCGGTGACTGGTGTGTGCATCAGTCAGTCAGTTAAGTGCCATACATAATACACACTTGGGCAATTGTGTCTTGAAAGGGACATGACTGACTGGGCAGAAGATTATCCTACAGTAGGTTGCCATTACTATATGCAGTAGACTGGTTGCCAGCCAAGGCTATAGAACCCACTCTGTCTTGTTATTTAACCCATAACTTGAGGGAAGAGATGGATTAATATCTTTCCCAAGGGTATTTGCACGTAAGTGAATGCAAGGAATTTAACTGGAATTTGAACTCGGCTCACCAATTTCTCGTTCCGAGTCGATATCCACTGAACCACAACACACATCATGCTTATATACAACATGATAAAATTTCCCTTCTCCGATTCCATATGCCTATTGCTTAGGGGTTAGCGATTCCAACTGACACTGAATTGGCTGAGTTTCTATCCCAGCCAGAAGCAAGTAGTAGTTCTTTTCATTATATATAATATATATATATATATATATATATATATATATATATATATATATGTCAGTAGTAGCTCTTTTCATTATATATATATATATATATATATATATATATATATATATATATGCATATATTTTCTAAACATGTACTGTTGAATATAAGAGACAATGAATGTCTATTATGTTTAATCATGAGCCGTTCTAAACATTGTATTTTGGCTTTAATTTCAGTTGAAAATAAAGACAAAAATTCTCCAACATTTGGATAATTTTTTATTAATTTGGTTCTAAGCTTTCGGCTCACATAAGCCATCTTCAGAGAGGTTATTAAGACGGTAATACAATAACATCCACCATCACTGACGATTTTATTTTGTGTTGACATAAAACTACTCTAGGCAACGGCAATAGTTACCAAAAATAACAAATGCAGTTCGCAAATTTGCAATGCAAAATTTAGAACGGCTCATGATTAAACATAATAGACATTCACTGTCTTACATTTAACAGTATATGTTTAGAAAAAAAAAATATATATATATATATATATATATATATATATTGTCATCCACAGACAGATCTATTTTGCTGTATCACAGCTCATCAGTATGGTTAGACTCCGATTGCTTCCTAACCCAGGCTTGAAACCTGACTGAATTGGCGTCAGTCGGCGACTCTACCCCTGGGCCATGGGGCATTTGGTGGAAGAAGGCAGTCTTTTTTAGCACATATCATATTACTCGCCCAGCAGCCAGAGTGTTCCAATTCATTTTTAATGAATGTGCGATGCGTTCACGCTAAAGTGGCTACTGTTTTTCAAAGTCTACCCCTCCTCCAGAGTGCTCAATCAGGGTGTGAGAGCGTAAATATATATATATATATATATATATATATATATATATATATATCGAATAAAGGAATAGGGTTGTTCCAACAAGAGTAATTAGTATAAAATAAAAAGTGTGAGAAGCCGTGAAGGTTTTCTTTAAAATATGTGTTAATTGTTTTGATATTTATACAGGTTATGAAGTATTAATTGTTCATGATTTGCGCTACACTTGTTTTGAGTCTAAAATTGACTCTCTTCAGGCGAACAAATTTGTTGTTTTATGTTTGGGTTACTCAGAGAATTCATATATTGTTAAATATAACAGAATGAATGTCTATTATGTTTAATCATGAGCTGTTCTAAACATCGTATTTTGGCTTTCATTTCAGGTATTTTCTGAAAGACAAAAATTCTCCAACATAAAAAAAAATATCCAAATGTTGGACAATTTTTGTTTTTATTTTCAATATATATATATTATATATATATATTGTCATCCACAGACAGTTCTGTTTCGCTGTATCACAGCTCATCAGTATGGTTAGACTCCAATTGATTTCCAACCCAGGATTGAAACCCGACCGAATTGGCATCAGTTGGTGATTCTACCTCTGGGCTATGCGCATTTGGTGGAAGAAGGCAGACTTTTTAGCGCATATATTATCATTATACACACCCAATAGCCAGAGTGCTCTAATTCATTTTACTGAATGAGCGATGCATACATGCCAGGGTAGCTACTGTTTTTCAAAGTTTATTATTTTTCCAGAGTGCTCAATCAGGGTGTGAGAGCATAAATATTTTATATATATATATATATATATATATATAAGAGAGAATGGCAACCCATGAATATGGAGAGTATAATAAAAAAATTGTATCTAATTAATATAAAATATCAATTAGATAAAAATAGAGAGTTCAATGGATATTATCTCTCTCTCTCTCTCTATATATATATATATATATATATATATATAAGACAATTTTAAAAACTCAAACAGTGTTAAGAGAAAAACAGATTTTATATCATCCAAATTTATATTAGTAAGACAAAATGTGATTCATATTTTAATTATGTAAACATTGTATTTTATTAAAAACTCTGCTTCATTTTAGAAATCAGATTTAAACAATTTCAATTCAATTTTATTTTGCATTCATTTTAAATTTTTTTTAATTGTTTCAGTACCTGTTTAGTAAAACAGGTATTTGGCTGAAGAAACCAGAGACACAGAAAATGAATATATAAGTAAAAACTGAACTGAAATTAGTAAAATCTAATTTTAAAATCAGTACAATATAAGTAAAATAGAAGGAATATTCTGCCAAATTTGTGTGTGTGCGTGTGTGTGTGTGTGTGTGTGGTGTGTGTGTGTGTGCGTGTGTGGTGCGTGTGTGTGTGTGTGTGCGCGTGTGTGTGTGTGGTGTGTGTGTGTGCGTGTGTGTGTGTGCGTGTGCGTGTGTGTGTGTGCGTGTGTGTGTGTGTGTGTGTGTGTGTGTGTGTGTGTGTGTGTGTGTGTGTGCGCGCACAGTCTGTTAAGTGCCATATATGATAATGTTTGGGCAATTGTATCTCTTTTTATCCATGACTGACTAGGCAGAAGATTTTCCCGCAGAAAGTTGCCATTTACTTCTGCAGTAGACTGAATGGCTAACCAAGGCTACAGAACCTAACCCATCCTGCTATTCAAGGAAGAAGAGATGGATTAAATACCTTTCCCAAGGATATTTGCATGTAAGTGAATGCAATGAATTCAAGTGGAATTTGAACATGGCTTTTCAAATTCACATTCTGTACCAATATCCATTGTACTACAATGCACATCCAAAAAAATGAATGACAAAATGTAAATTGTTTTCTTGTGATGGATTTCGTCCTTTAAGACTTCATCAGACTAAATTTGTTATTTTTAAATGACTGCACATGGGTAAAAATGAGGGATGCTGAGAATTAAGATTTTATTTATACATATAATATATATACAGTGGGTGGACAAAATAATGGGTCAACAAATAACACCTAGTACCATAATAGCATAATTTGGAAAATTTCATTAAACTGTAAAAAGCTTGTCTATTTTTATGTCTGTAAAAAAGAGAAAAAAAGTTTTAGTGAAAAATGAAATATTACTAGTACTTCATTATTTTGCTAAAATTCTTGTTTTTTTGCAGATATTATTTAAATAATTTCATTAAAATAAGATATTATATTAATAATATAATATTATTTAAAAAGTTTATTAAAATTAAAATCAACAGTCAGAGTTATTTAAGAATTTTAAGTGGTTAGTTTTATCCTATAGTTCAGGAACTGTTTCCAGAGGCAAATGCCATCTTTCAGGATGATAATACATCCAATTCTACTACTAAAGTTATGGATAAATGGCACGAGGAACATTCTAGTTATGTAGAACATCTTATCTGGTTACTACAGTCCCCAGATTTCAACCTGATTGAACATTTATAGTTCATTTTATAAAAACAGGTGAGGAGTTTGGTATCCTTCACCATCATCATTGAAAGAATTGGAAACTGTTTTAGTGAAAGAATGGATAAAAATTCCTCTGAAAACAATTCAAACTTTGTTCGAGTCGATCACACGCACAATTCAAGCTGTAATTACTGCCAAATGCTGTCCTACTGCATTTTAAAATAAATTTGGCAAACATTTCAAGGTATTTCCATTATTTTGTCCACCCGCTGTACACATACACACAAACACGTTTAAAAAGTGTACTTACTGTGCCACCACAGTCTGTTGATGTTGTTGTACCTTCTTTGGATGATCCTGTTTCCACCAAGAGTTTTTCAACCATACTTCGCACATTAACATCTTCAACGTCACTTTTTAAAGTGGCTGCATTGGCATCTTCTTCTTCTGGCATCATGGCACCTGCTTCTACCAAAAGCTTCAAAACTCTTTGATCTTTTGGTAGGCCAATGCTCAAACTATCTTCAATATTTGCACCGGACATAACCAGCCAGTGAATTAAGTGATTCTGTTGGATTGGATATTGAAAATTGGTTCTGACTAGATGCAAACATAAATCTTGAATTCCGCTAGGTGTAAGTTGTGATGCTTTTTGTGTTGCATTTAGTGCCAACATACCGTGTCCCTCCCCTGCATTGCACAAGTACTTCTGGGTGCAATGTTTTACATCAAGAAGCCATTCAGCAAAACTGTGATGGAAAAGAATTTTTGTGTTATTTTTACCATTATTCAAGATTTTGGAAAGGATTGCTATTCGACGGTCAAATTCTTCTTGTGTAAGGTTTGTATTGCGAATAAAAGCACATTGGTAGAGTTCGTCTTCAGTGAGCGGACTCCTAGCCGCTAAGATTACATTTAATATAGGCTGGATCTTAGCAAATTGCTTACGAACAAACAACCTTTGACAAAGCCAGAGGTAAAGGCCGTTTAAGGTACCAGGAATTTCCCTAATTTCTCGGAGCATGATGAAGTTTTCAGCAACTCCATCAAGAACTTTTTCTAAATAGAGGAAACATCCATTACTTTTTATATGGAGCTGATTCAACATTTCAGCAGTTTCCCTACTCAGGTGCTGTCTTAGTTCATCTTCTTCATCCAGACGGAACAGTATATATTGTTGTACATCTCGTACTACATGAGTCTTTCGAAGATCATCAAGGCTTATTTTTCTAAAGCCAGTAAACATACGGGTGACAGTTTTACTCTGTTTTCTTGATGAACACACCAACAAAAGCCATTTTGGAAACAGCTGATGGTTATTGGATAATAATTCTGCTATCGTTCGACTCCCTTGTGCTCGCTCACTAATAGATTGCAAATAAGACTCATCAATAGAGTCAACCAGAATAATAAGATTTTGAGACGGAGGACTGATTGTTGATAGCGGTGTCAGAACAGTCGTTTTAAACGCTTCATCTGGATTTCTTTCAATTTCATTTGGAATGAGATGAGACCTTATTTCTGGATCATTTATCAGTTCTATGTATCCTTCTAAAAGTTCTGATTTTTTCAGTTGATCAACAATATTAGTGATAAATGCTGAAATAGAAAGTGTCTCAATGTCATGAGCCTGGCAGAAATGATAGGCTAGAAGTTTCTTGTTCAGTGTCCTTTGTCTGCAAGGGCTTGCTACAGAGGGCCAGGTTAACTCGCAACAAAGTGCTGTTTTTCCACATCCTGGCCCTCCCATAATTAAAGCGCCACATGTTTTTGCACTTGCTCTGTTCTCTAAACAGTGGTTAATCTTGGAGAATGCCCATTCTCGGCAAAAGAAACGTTTACCCTGAAGCAGGCTTTGAGTCATGTTGTAATCGTAGGGAGGGTGTCACAATTTTAAGGCCACATCAGGATGAACCATACAAACCGGAATTAAATAACAAATGCCAAAAGACAGCAGAGCTCCAGATTCTGTAAATAAAAAAATAAAAAATAAAAAAGTAAATATGAGATGAATGCAAATTAAAGCTTTTACAAGTATGTATATAATTAAAACTTAATTTAAAGTGATTGAAAAATATGTTATCAGACCACTATGTAGTGTTTTATTCTTCCAAGGTACTCTTATATTGAGGCCATATGCCAGACTAAGATAAACTCAGTAAATATCAATTACTTCACTATCATCATTTATATACCATCTCCTTTCAGGATGTAGTTCTCTACAATCTTTCTATTTTTCATCGCTCTAAACAATATTTGTCTCTTCATTATACATCCCACTTTCTGATCTAATATCTATCTATACAAACTGATTATGTAGGTCACTCAATGTTTCTTCCAGCTATTTTTGCTTTCAATATACCTTGTAAGTGTCAAACTCTCCAAACCGTCTTTCCTCATTATATCTCTTGGAATGTAAATGATCACAGATCTCTCTAACTTCATATCCTTTAAATATCTTATCAAAGTTTGTCTTTTTACTGTCTTAACATTCCCTGTTGTGATTATACAAGCTTATTAGTTAGGTAACTTGTTATTACCCTCTGTCTCTTTCTTTCAATATGTCCTGTGAGTGTCAAATGTTTCAAGTCCTTTTTCCTCAGTATGTGTCCCTGGTTGTGGGCAATTATGCTCTTCACAACTTTTTATTTACATGTCTATTATAACTGTAATATTTGTCTTTTTACTGTTCCTTCTACTCCCTGAAATAAGGCACTTGATGTTTCCCTTTTGTACTCCAGCCTTGTGACTGTCAAATTCTCCAAGTCCTCTTTCTTTATTATGCCACTTTTGTGTTTCATTATAGACAATTCATAACAAGCTAGTCTATTATACAACAATTTCAGTAGTGAACTAGAATTATGTTTGGATGAGATTTATCATTTATAAATAAATAAAAAACAATTACAAAAAATATTTAATGAATTGTATGTCTGAAAATAACTACAAAATAGATTGACATGATACATGGGCTAAATGCCAATTGGTGTCAACAGCATTCTGGATAGTTGATACCATATGATTCTGAACAAAAAATCTGCGGTTTAATACAATTTAAATTTTATACTATTTCAGACTGTTTGAATTTAAATGACCCATAAGTGGCTAATAAGCCATAAAACAAAATAACCAAACAATAAGCATTCTGGATAATTGAGGGATTATCCATGGCTGGTAAAATCTACTAGATTTTTTTTACATACATAATATCTACACACCATATATAACAATATTTATAGGGGTTCAGGTAGTTGAGTTTTTGAGTTGTCCTTCTTGTAGATTGGTTACCAATAATGTGCAAGAGAGTTGGAATCCTAAACTTTCTCAATTATATTGGTGTGAAAGTGAATATAATGAATGATTAAAATTTAAACTTGGCCCACTGATTTCTTTTTCTAATTGATATTGACCACCCTACTTGCACTTACATAATTATTTACAAAATAAGTTATGCTAATTGTGGCGCAGTGGATATCAGCTCAGAACGAGAAATCGGGGAGCTGAGTTCGAATTCCAGCTGAATTCATTGCTTTCACTTACGTGCAAATACCCTTGGGAAAGGTATTAATCTGTCTCTTCCCACCAGTTATGGGTTAAATAACAGGACAGATTGGGTTCTATAGCCTTGGTCGGCAACCAGTCTACCACAGAAAGCAATGGCAACCTACTGCGGGATAATCTTCTGCCCAGTAAGTCATGTCTCTTTTGAGACATGATCGCCCAAGTGTGTATCACGTATGGCACTTAACTGACTGATCTATTTTATGTTTTTGTTAAAAACAAAGAAAAGAATGCTTAACTGCTATGTATAATTGATCCTCTTATATGGCAGTGAATGCTGGACTATCTCCTCCTCACAGATAAAGTGACTTAAGTCAAAAAACAAATGTCCACTATTTATATTGTTTGAACTATAGTCTTCATCTTTACAATGTTTCAGCCATTATACACTCCAGTCTTCTTCAGGTGCTAGGATTTTCAAACAAAAACTCTATTACGATCCCTGGGGAATATCATTCTTTATTACGATCACTGGGGAATATCATTGTCATTCCTTGTGAGATACCACTTCTGGTAGGCATGTAGTTATCTCCCTTTAACTTAACTCTCTAAGTTACTTGTTTACCACTGCTGTAGCCCAGTATTGAACTCACAATAACTCTTTTAGGCCAAGTCAGTGGAACTAACTGTCTATATCCAGTGGGCCATGTGTCCTTGAGGAAATGTCATAAATGTGGCAATAGAGATGAGGATAATTATCCAAACAATGTAAATAGTGTAAATACTACCTCATCTCAGAAGTATAGACAAACAAAAATGCAGTTTTATAGATGAATGCTGAGAATATCATTAATTGAACATGTGAGCAATGACAAGGTTTCAAAGAAAATGGAAACAAAACAATTATTTATGTTTAGAATCAGAAAAATAAATTTGAAATTTCAAGAGCACATAATGAGGAAAGAGGCTTGGAAAATCTTATACTCCCAGGATATATTAGAGGCAATCTTAACCCATTGAAGCTGACAGTTAATTATCATCTTACCCACATATCCATATGAACTACGCCTCTTATTCTGTAACACTCTACCACAAGTGGCTCCCAGGACATATACAAGGTGAATATCTTTGTAATGGAAAAAATGTTTATAAATAAATATCCACAGTTTAACATGACTAAGCAGAGAAATAAATAAATAAATTGTTTAATTACTTAGTTTTTGGTCATCATAAAATTAGACCATTAGACCAGTGCACATTTGTATTAAAAAGTATTCAATACAATTACATTGTAGAACTTTTGAGTATTTCCCATTTGTAAATGAGTTATGCATAATATTACACATAATAATTCATTCACAAATGGATAATATATATATATATATATATTGTTTAAGGTGATAATGTGATTGAGCAGAGAAAAATCACCTTCTTATATATATGTATACACACACAATTATATATATAAATAAATAAATATATATATATATATATATATATATATATATATATATATATATATTGTTCTAGAAAATGATGGTGTTACTTTGCTCTGGGTACTTCCCATATATACCAACCAATCAACGCAAGCTAAAAGAACAGATATTGTTATAAAAGAATTCAAAGAAAATAAATCCTATCTCATAGACATGATTATAATGCCTAGGCACATTTCAGCTAAAGAATTTGATAAACTCTCTAAATATAAGGATCTACAAATAGAAATGGTAAGAATGTGGTGTTTAAACTCAGTCATAAATATATGTATTCTAATATTATTAAGCAGAGAAAAGAACCTTCCTATTTTGGATATATATCTATATATTTATATCTATATCTATCTATCCATCCCTCTCTCTCTCTCTTTCTCTCTCTCTCTATATATATATATATAAACTAAAGAATAAAGTCTCTTTGATTTCATTGTTCAGAAAAATGTCATTGACTGCTATTGATTTCAAAGGCTTCTTTAACAAATGTATCATTAAAATCCTAACATAAATGATTTGAATTTAAATAATTTTAATCAGTTTAGAAGATTATATTTCATTTAAAAGACGAGCTTCACTTAATAAATTTTGATATCACATTTTTTAGTTTCCAATTTAATTTATATGCTTTCTAATAAACTTCAACTTTTAAGAAAAGATATTAACTATAAAACAAATAAGCAATATGTAATAATAATAATAAGAAGAAGAAGAAGAGGAAGGAGAAGAAGAAGGAGAAGTGGAGGAAGGAGAAAGCAACAACAAAAGACATTAAGAAAATTACAGAAAATTTATCATTATCTGAAATACAAAAAGCTCTGTTTATGAGTACTGCACAAATACTTAGAAAAAAAAAACTATCAAAATTTCCATTTACTTAAAGTCTCAGGTGAATTGATTTAAAATTTTCCTCCGTTCCCTTCATATTCCATTAGGAAAGAAGATGTACTCACATTACAAAGACCTTTGTCTGTGTAAAATGTCTGGGACCTTAGTTTGTTTTTTTTTTTTTTTAATGAAAATGATCAGCAGTAAATGCCTTGATGTAATTTCTGGCCTTAGGTCTCTGGTTGGGACCCAGAAGGAAATGCGCATATGACAGAAGTTAAAGGAGAAGATGATGATGACAACAACAACAATAATAATAATAATAATAATAATAATAATAATAATAATAATAAAATTGTACTATTATTGAGTATTATTAACAAGTTTTAAAAAAAAGGACTTGGTACTATAAGTGTACAAAGCTGGACATTAAGAAGAAAACTGTCTAAACTTATTTATAAATGGAACTTCGTCTCTGTGTGTCTGTGTCTGTGTATCCATTACCTATAGACTCCAAAACGGCTAAACTGATTTTCTTGAAAATTTACACAGTTGTACTATAAGTGTCTGCAAGTGTTCTTAGCTAGGTTTTGTGTCAAGGTACCTCCGATAAATATCGAAAATCGATAATCAAAAAAATTGGGTTATAGAAGGAGTGGTCCGATTTTAATAAAATTTGATACACTCATAGACAAAGACATAAGAAACAATATTCAGAATTTTCCAGGTTGCAGTTCTTACAATAGTGCAGAAAATTTTATATGGATACCAGGAAATCAAAATTTGACTTACATCCATTCATTTTTCTTTCAGTCTACTGTTTCGCTTTAACTGGAAACAACTATTGCTTTTTAGTCTTTCGTGCCAACGTCCAAAGAGTCTGAGCTCCAGAACCATGGATTAGTTTTAAAGCTTCCATTAATCCCGGGCTATACTGCTAGTTTATAATAATAATAATAATAATAATAATAATAATAATAATGTCTTTACCTTTTTCTTTTCCCTTTGTTAATAATAAAATAATAATCTTATTCTAGATTACAGATAATGACATAAGAAATAATACTAATGATAATTGTAAGCAGTGTAACTACAGTGCAAAAAACATAGGCATGGTAAATATCCTGTGGAAAAATACTTGCAATTTGAGGTAGTGATACTGATTCCAATATGGATGATTCTATTTGAAAATTTAGTTGACAGCTTTTGCTTGGCCCTTGTAACCTTCAGGTGCCAAACAATTGTTGGTTTCTATAAATCAAGAATTGACCTTTTTGGAAGAGAAGTCAGCATAAATTGGAATATTGCACTCTCATAAATCCAAACAAAGACAGTTCATGATTTTCTTATCAGCAGGTCAGCATTGTCAAAATCTGTGATGGATAAACAGTTCACTTTTCATTATATTAAACATTATGCCTAATAGAAGAAGCAAAATACTCATTTTGTTTTTAAAAAAAAAATCAGATTAATTTTAATGGATGAATTTAAAAAAATGATTATATATATATATATATATACATATGTTATAGAAAGTCCTAAAGATTGACAAAAGGGTTTTAATAACTCACATATTTATTTGTTTGAACATTATTTTTAATCAATACTCGTATTTGAGTAAATATTTTTTATTTTTTTTTAATCATTTCACCCCAAGCAAGGCGGAAATGCCACTGATGTGCAGGGGGCTACATAACTGTAAAAGGATTAATTAGAAAAGAGTGAGGAGTACAAACTAGTTAGAAAGGAGCAATAGAAAGCTGAGAAAGCAGGTGCAATGACAGATACATAGGTGGAGAGAAAGGGAAGGTTATACGGGGTGGGGGAGAGCTAGAGTCCAGTGGTTAGTAGATGAGTATTGACTTTGCATTTTAATTTCTGGAGGTTGTAGCCGTCAGGAAAGCAAGAATACGGGAGCGAGTTCCACAGGCGGGAAGTGCAAGAGAAGAAGCTGCAGGAGTAGAATTGTCGTCTGCATTTGGCTAACCTGAATTTTGATTTAAATTAAATAGTATATTTATATATTTATTTCTACTAGCCTGATTATTTTCGATAAATTTTGTTATGAAAATGTGTGTCATTCAGCAGGATTCAAACCTGCAACCCCTATCAACATAGGGGAAGCCACTAATTGATCTGATGCATCTTACTGCTCAACCACAAATTATTCCACAGTCTAATCGAAGTCAAATCAAACCTTATATAGCACAATTTTCGATTCTACATAAATAATCATCTCTGCTCTGAAATGTAATGTCAACAAATGTAAACATACAATCTTATGGAAAGTCCTGAAGATTAACAAAATGGTTTTAACAATTGACATATTTAATTTATTTGTGTGAATATTATTTTTCATCAATACTTGTAATTGAGTAGATATTCTGTTTTTAATCAAACATTATATTTATATATTCATGTCCATTGGCCTGATTATTAATGCTAAATTTTATGAAAATGTGAGCCATTTGGCAGGATTCAAACCTATGACCCCTAACAATATAGAGAAATCTACCAATTGATCGGGTGCATCTTAGAACGCTCAACAAAGAATAATTCCACAGTCTAATTGAAATCAAATCAAGCCTTATATAGCACAATTTACGATTCTACATAAATAACCATCTCTGCTCTGAAAGTGTATTGTAGTGTCAACAAATGTAAACATACAATGTTATGGAAAGTCCTAGATTAACAAAATGATTTTAACAACTGACATATTTAATGTTCAGACAAATAAATTAAATATGTCAGTTGTTAAAACCACTTTGTTAATCTTTGTTAATTTGTGAGTTCTACCCCCACTGAGAATTAAATGTAAATTACTAAAAAACCTACTTTTAACCTGTACCACCAAAGTCCCATTCTATGATCACAGAAATAATATATACGTGCAATGGGATGATGTTTCAATGGGCTCAGTTCTGGATCCAACCTTGAGCAACTTCTACATGGCCAACCTAGAAAATAATATATTTAGCACCACTAAAAACCCTCCATCTACATATGATATGTTGATGATATTCTTATATCAGTTAAAAACATAAAAGAAATAATAGAAGTCTAAAAAACCTTTAAAAAAAACTCTGTCCTTAAATTCATATACAAACTTAACAAAGATAACAACATCCTCTTCCTTGACATTTTAATAGACACAAACAATAACACATTTACTACCTCCCCATATACAAAAATCAACCAGCAAAATCTCTTGCACTCTCAACTATAAGAGTGAATATTCTACTACAAAATAGCACTTATACACAATTTAATTAACCGCGCACAAATCAACTCCTCCACAAAAAAGATATTTTACTCTAAAGTAAAGATTATTAAGCAGACTCTCATTAATAATGACTTTCCAAACCCCATTGTAGATGAAGAAATAAGACGATATTTTAAAAACCTCAACACACATCAAACAGAATATGGTACTTCCACAAAACATATCAAATTCTTTTATTGCA
Source organism: Ascarosepion bandense (assembly GCA_037127315.1). Classification (NCBI taxonomy): domain Eukaryota; kingdom Metazoa; phylum Mollusca; class Cephalopoda; order Sepiida; family Sepiidae; genus Ascarosepion; species Ascarosepion bandense. The sequence continues at coordinate 1,548,172 of JBBBDQ010001974.1, forward strand.
ACCAGATGCATGATAACAACAAACAGGATAAAAAAATTCATAAAAAACATAATTTGTACTACTATATCTCATGTTGATCCTAATAAAAATTAATAATATATTATAAAAAAATGAATTGCTACTAATTTAATTATCCATAATAACTTCCCCCACTAACTGATGTATTATATAAAACCGACATCATATATCAAGAGAATTATTAATTCAAATGAGAAAAGCAGAAATTGTAAATTTTTCAATATTTAATAATTTAATGATCAGTCAAATGAACTGATAAAAAAAATGGAGAAAGAGAAACAGGAAACATAGATAATGGTGAAATAAAAAGAAAAAGAAAAAAGAAAAGTAGAGGAATAGATGAAGAAAAGACAGATATGAAAAAGAAGGAGGATAAAGGAGAGGAAAGAGGAAAGGGAAGAGGGAGAAAAAGAAAAGGAAAGGGAAGGGAAGAGGGAGAAGGAGTGGCAAACTTTAAAGGAAAAGAGTGACAAAGAGACGTGGGAGAAAAAGAAAAAGAAAGAGAGAAGGAAGAAAAAGAAAATTTTACTGCTTCTTAATACTTTGCTTAGCTTTTGAAATGCATCTTTGTATATATCCCAATGAACCTCCAGATTTTGTTGTTGTATTTTCCATACTCTGTTAAAACACTTCCTAGATATTTAAATTTAAATAATAAGGGAAAGGGAGCAAAAAACTATTTGCATTGTTATGATATTCTATATGTAATTTAAAATATTTACTAATGCTCAGATTAGTAAAGTCAAAGTCAAAAAGAAGGAAAATTGTATGATACCAATTTCCAAAATCAGGTGATCTGTCTGATTTAAATTCAACTTCAAAATTTTTGTCTTTCAATACAAATCACTAAAGTGAAAGTACTTATTTGACATTTACTGCAAGGTAATTTTTATAGAAGTCCTACCCAGATTCATCATTGGTGGCCATAATCTTAACAACATCAGATATGCAGATGACCAAGTGTTGATAGCAGACACAAAACAGAAACTACAAGAACACCACCTGAAGGGACATGAGATATAAAAGAAAGAAATATAAAAAACAAAAAAAACAGAAAAGGATTTAAAATAATGATTTGTCTTCTCACCAGAATTCTTCAAACTATATGGTAAGGACTTTCTCCTTCAAAAGAATTAGAAGTCCTCTCGGATTCATTATTGTTGGCCACAATCTTAACAACATCAGATATTCAAATGACCAAGTGTTGATAGCAGACACAGAAGAAAAACTGCAACAATTACAGAAGGTAGTAAAGAAAATAAAGAAGAAAAAACCAAAATTATCTGTCTATATGGCATGGCAATTATATCTGAAAGAATTAGATGTCCTACGCGGATTCATTATTGGTGGCCACAATCTCAACAACGTAAGATATACAAATGACCAAGTGTCGATAACAGACACAGAACAGAAACTATAAGAACTCCCCAAAAGTAACACGGCACATAAAAAAAAAAGATAGAAATATACAAAAGAATGATTTGTCTCCTCACCAGAATTCTTCAATCTAAACTGTAAAGCGATTCTCCTTCAAGAGAATTGGGAGTCTTTGTGGTGCATTGGATATCAGCTCGGAATGAGAAATTGGGGAGCCGAGTTTGAATTCCAGCTTAATTCATTGCATTCACTTGCGCACAAATACCCTTGGGAAAGGTATTAATCCGTCTATTCCTTCCAGTTATGGGTTAAATAACAGGACAAATTGGGTTCTATAACCTTGGTTGGCGACCAGTCTACTGCAGAAAGCAATGGCAACCTACTGCGGGATAATCTTCTGCCCTGTCAGTCATGTCTCTTTCGAGACATGATCAGCCAAGCGTGTATCATGTATGGCACTTAACTAACTGACCAGGATTTATTATTGTGGCCACAATTTCAGTAACATAAGATATGCAGGTGACACAGTGTTGATAGCAAACAGAAAACGAAAACTGTAAGAACTACAAGACAATATCAGTCATTTAAGTACCATACGTGATACACACTTTGGGCAATCATGTCTCGAAAGAGACATGACTGACTGGGCAGAAGATATGCCTGAAGCAGGTTGCCATTACTTTCTGCAGTAGACTGGTTGCAAACCAATGATATAGAACATAATCTGTTTAACTGTTTAACCCATAGCTGGAAGGAGAAGAGATAGATTAATACCTTAATACCAAGTGTATTTGCATATAAGTGAATGCAGCAAATTCGACTTGAATTTGAACTTGGCTCTCTGATTTCTTGTTCTAAGCCAATATCCACTGCATCACAACGCACATCTAATGTAGAGTTACAAAAAATAACTAAACAAGATTTGTAAGATAGAATGCCTGTTTGTCAACAAGAACAGTCCAAAATGTGAGCTATAAGCTGAACATGTCAAAGTTTCACAAGTACAGAAATTTAAATATCTTTGATGTGTTTTAAAAGAAGATGGAAAAAGGGCATTGGAATAGCAAACAATGCCTTCCAAAAGCTAAACAAGTTATTAAGAAACAGGAAACTTTCATGAGGAACAAAGAAAAGTGTAATGAATTGTTATGTAACATCACTCATCCTCTATGGCATGAATGTTGATCAATCTTATCACGGACAACAGAAATGTGGTTCTACAGAATGATACTGAGAATTAGAGATGGACTGAATATGTGAGCAACAATGAAGTTTAAGCAAAACGGAAACAAAAAAGAACACTTCTACTTAGAATCAGAAAGAGAGAGTTAAAAATTCTAGAGTATATAATGAGGAAAGATGGCTTGGAGAATTTGACACTTGCAGGACATACTGAATGCAAGAGACAGTGGAAAGCAGTAAATAACCTACCTAACAAGGTTGTTGAAATGGATAGAAGAACAAAGATTAGGAAGGATAGCAGAAGGACAAATTTTGTTCAGAACTACCATAGACAGGAAGTTGTGGAGAGTCATGATCGCCCACGTCCTGAAGGGACATAGCTCACAGATGTAGTTTTAGCAAATGATGAAGGTGTAACACTAAAATCCATAGGTACATGAAATAGTAAAAATGCCTTTTAAAAACTAAATAATTGTTAAAAAATAGAAAATTTTCCTTAAAATCAAAGAAAATAGTGCTGAGTTACTATATAATATGAAGCCTCCTATACTGGAGTGAATACTGGACAATTTCTTCACAGATGAAGAGGAAACTTGAGATGTGGTTCCAGGGCCGTAGCTGATGCTAAAAAACACCGGGCACAGAGAAAATTGACCAGATTTATTAGTTGACAATATGATGACGCCATCAGTGTCATCCGTTTCCAGAAACTGGATTTTTGCGGATTTTTTCGGTTATTCCAATGGAAATTTTTATTGCATTCATTCGGATGTTTTCTTCGTTTTTCTTTCTTTCTTTGTGAATTGTTTAGTTTGATTTCTGACGAAGACATTTTTCCTTGCCCGGATTTTCACTATGATTGCACGGATCGGCCTGGACCCATGCCCAGTGTGCCTGGTAGTCAGATACGGCCATGCGTGGTTCTATAGAAGTATGCTGAGAGCATCATGGACAGTGAGTAAAAAAAAGAAGTCAAAAAGGAAAATGTAAACAAAAAGAACACATACTTAAAATCATGAAGTTGAAATTTCTGGGACATATAATAAGGAAAGAGGGCTTGGTGAATTTGACACTACCAGAACATATTAAAGGCATAATGAGTAGAGGGAAACAGTGAGTAATGAGCTTGTGTAAATGGTTGACAGAACAAGAACTGGAACAAATAAGAACAGGATAAACAGAACTACAAATGATAGGAGAGTAATGATCACCCTCATCCTCACATAAAAGATGAAGAAAATTATTCTGTGTAGTAGATATCAATAATATGTCAATATGTAAGGATAACAGTTTTAAAACATATTGAAATAATTACTTTCAGATTACAATAAGAATGGTAACAATAAAACAAGCAATAAGAATCTTTTTCTTTCCTTTGAATTCCAATTCTTGTTAATGAAAGATTGGATAAACATTTCATCTGTAATTCAACAGAAGCAAATAACAATTTATCATTGAAGATGAATCCATAAGTAAACATTTTTTCTCTACTGAGATTTCAAGAATATTTCCAAAATCTTTTGTTGTTGCTATAAACCTTTCCACATTCTGTCTTTAGAATCTCAATTGACGATAAACTGTTCAAGCTTGAGTAAACATTTTATGAACTTCCCAACTCTCAACAGTTGAATACATCTGCAATACCAGAAAAGTTTGTAGAAATACTATGTCCACTCCTAAAAGTAAAGTGTTCTTGGGGCAAAATGTTTTGTGCCATGGTTAAAAACAAATATCTTGATCAACTGCTTGCTTACTTGTACATAAATCGCCATTTTAGAACTTGTTTAACATAAAAAAGTCCAATCAATAATTGGTTTTAATGGTCCAATGAGAAACCGGTTTTAAATAAATAACCCAATCCAAGACCAGTTTTAAACAAAAAGTACAATCAATGACAAGTTTTAGATAAATGGTCCAATCTATAACCAGTTTTAAATAAAAAGTTAATTTAACAACCAGTTATAACCAAATGATTCAAGCAAGAAACACTTTTAAATAAAAAGTACAGTCAATCACTTATAAATAAATGTAAAAGCATACAACTACTCAAAAGCCAGTTTCAAGTAAATGTTTGAAGCAACAACCATTTTTAAATAAATGGCCCATCCACAACCAGTTTTAAATAAATAGCCTAATCCATAAACAGATTTTAAATAAATAGCCTAATCCATAAACAGATTTAAAAAAATAACACAACCCAGAAACAGATTTAATGAAATGGACAAATACAAAAACAGAATTAGATAGATGACACAGTCCAGGAACAGATTTTAAAAAGTTTCAATCCAGAAATTGATTTAAATAAATGGCCCAATACATAAACATAATTAAATAAATGGCCCAATCCAGAAATAGATTTAAATAAATGGGCCAACCCAGAAACAGATTTTAATAAATGACCTAAACCACAAGTAGTTTTACATAAAAGTCCAAGCTACAAACAAATGTATTTAGTATAGATGATATATAAGAAAAAATAATACATTATATAATAGACACAATATATAAAACAATAGTTTGTACAATAGGTACATTGTCAATCACAGTATTTTAAAAATAAGTCAATCAAGAATTTAAGTAAATTGTGTAAAGGAAATAGTGTAATTATTGGGGTTAGTTTTTTAATAATGGAACTGATTTTTTTCTTAAGGTGAATAAATAATAGCCTTTTACAAACAAAATAATCTTATTAATGTGTTCTGGTTAAGTAGTTTGGTTATTAGCTATTTTTAAAACAAACAATTGAGTCAAAGCTTTTTTAAACAAAACATTCCAATTAATGAATTTTTAAAGCAGTCAAATCAATAGCTAGTTTCAAAGAAGTCAAGTCAATAACTATTTTCAAAGCATTTAAATCAATAACTATTTTTAAAGCAAATAACAAAAGCAGATCAGCTTTTTTTTCAAAGGAAATAGTCTGTTCAATTATTTTTACAAAGAAATCAATTTAATCAATGAGTTTTGAAGTCTTTAAGTACTTTATGTTATGAATAAACAAGTCTTGTTTATAGTTGCCCCTTCATTTGTGGCTAAGTTATGCTTCACTTCACATTCATAAATATTAAATTGTATATAATAACATTTACTACTTATCAAGGCTGGAATTTTTAACAAGAATGATTGGATTGATTACAGATTTTCTGTGATCAATGCAATCATTAACATCAAAAGTCTTAATGAGTGATTGAAAAATTTCGAAATTCTGAAGTGACCTTCAAGAAGCATTGAACATTATTATATCCAACTTAATAACTAATAATAATTCTCATTGATATTGAGAACTTTATCAGTAGAAATTTGATATACATTAAATTATGTAATTTTACATGTATTAATAGCTATCATTATTATTTAATATTATATATATTTATATATATAAGATATAGTTTTTAGGTAATCAACCACCTGACCATGCATTGAATACTGTTGTGATATTTAGTTAGGCGCCCCTGCCATTCATCTCAGCGTTCTTGACAGGCTCCAAAAGAGAATCTGTAATGTGATCGGTTCCGGCCTGGCAGCTAAACTCCAGTCATTTTCACACTGACATGATATGGTTTCCCCCTGTCTCTCTTAAAAATATTTTCAAGGCTTCTGCTCTGATGAGCTTAGCTCACTGGTGTCTCCTCCACAAGAATTTACTTGAGCAACCAGACTGCTAACAAGGTCCCACCCTTTTACAGTTATAAAACGCTGTGTATCTTGTTCTTTTTTTTCTTCTCACTTTACCCTGAAAACTGTCTTCACACCGGTATTCCCATCTTTCTTATGCTCTTTCTCTGACACCCCCTGTAACTGGTTTGTCTTTCACTACACTCTCCTCCTACTTAAACTTTCACTTCTCTTATTTGGTCCCCTGTGCAGGGTGTCACATGAGAAGAACCTTTAACAGCAGAAAAGGAAACATTTTTTACATTGTATCATGACTAGCACTGAAAAGTAGATACACTACGATAACCTTAAGTGAAGAAGATCATGGATTAAGCCTGACCATGCATCAACATCAGTAGCAAAGTCGAATCTTCATGGTTCTGCACTGCATTTGGTAGGATCAGCTGGGTGTAGTTTATTATGAGCTGCTTCAACTGACCGAGACCATCATGAGAGATTACTATCAACTACAATTGATGCATCTGAGCTGAACATTGAAGAAAAAACACCAACTGTACAAGCAGAGACATAACAAAGTGATTTTGCAACAGGACAACGCTAGGCCACATGTTGCAAAAAAAGTGAAAACCTACCTGAAAACACTTAAATTGGAAGTCCTACATCACCTGCCATATTCACCAGACATTGGCTCATCTGATTATCACTTGTTTGATTGATGGCACATTGCCTAACTGAGCAGCACTTTCATTCTTATGAAGATGCCAAAAAATGGGTTGACTCATGGTTAGCCTCATAAGACATTTCATTTTTCCAATGTGGAATTTAAATATAGCCAGAAATAAGGAAAAAAAGTAGTGGCTAGTGATGGAAAATAGTTTCAGTGACATGTTTCTTACTAGTTTTTGTAAATAAAACATTACTTTTCATGGAAAACTAACAAAAACTTATTGAAGGTTTTATAATATATATATATATATATATATATATATATATATATATATTTATCCAAGTATAGGGTAAGTATGGATGGAATAATATTTCGTATCCAAAGAAACACTATTCTTAATAAAGTGCTCAATACAAAGTAGAGCTAATAATATTTATTCAGAAATTATAACATGAATAAACCTCATCACTTGATAAGACACAAGAAGTGTTGAAACAAAACAGATACTTTTTAGTGATATTATAACATATTCATGTTATAATTTCTGAATATATATATAAAATGCAATTTTATATAATTATTCTAACCAAGATAACCTTTATATTATATGATTATATAAATAAAAAGGTTTTATCTATAGTTAACACTTGGTGTTTAGACAAGATAAAAAAATGTTTAATTTCAAAAACTAGTTAATAAAAACATTTGAAATTTCTAAAAATAAATATTCATGGTAATTACTTTGTCATCAGTATAGAAAGATTATTTTTACTGTAATTTATTCACTTGATCTTAAATCCAATATTCTTTTATTAGTTGCTCTTTGGTTATGATCTATGATTTGAATGGCTTGTAGGACTCATAAATATATCTAAACAGTAAATGATAAAAATAAAACACAAAAAATTAGGTTTGCCAAAAAGTTAATTCTGACTTAGTTGTTGCTAGGTACCATTCAGAGTTTTTAGTTTTAACCCTATTCAAAAAGATTGCTTTTCATTACATTATGACAGATTTCATATCTGTGCAGTTTTTATAAAGTTATTAACAATTTATTAATTATTCTTTACATTGATAGGAGAAAATGAGCAGTATTTCCATGTTTTATAGTTTTTATTTTATTTTTATAAAGGTAAAGATGAAAACATTTCTGAAAAACACAATTTAAGAAATTAACATTTTAAGAAATAGTTGAGGGATAAGATTTTTATCAACAAATTGTATGGAATATGATTGCAAGATAAATGACCATATTAGGATAACAATAAATAAATAAACAAATAAGTAAATAAATAAATAAAGAAAGAAGACACTAAACAAGAAAGAGGACAATAAAGAAAGAAGACACTAAAAAATAATGCAGACAGTAAAAAAATAGTAAAGGAGAGAGTAAAGGAAGAAAGAAAGAAAGAAAGAAAGAAAGAAGAGAATAAAGAAAGAAAGGAGATAGTAAAGAAAGAAAGGATAAAAGAAGAGAGCCAAGAAATAAATGAGAAAGAAGAGAGTAAAGAAAGAAGAAAGACGTGTAAAAAGAAAGAAAAGAAAGAAGAGAATAAGAAAGAAAAGAGTAAATGAAAAACAAAGAAAGAAAGAAAGAAAGAAAGAAAGAAAGAAAAACCTACTATGATTAAATAGAAGTATTTTTTTTAATCTCAAAAGTGTTCTGATAGGCCATGTAGAAATTCTTCTGGTCATTGCTAAAATTTCCATTCAAAGTATTGGTCACTCTGGAGTCAAAATCCTTGTAATAAACAGAGTATGACAATGCAGAAGTTATTTAAGGTACTTTTTACATTATCACACTTCAGACTGAGGAAGTGTGATCTTCACTAGAGGAGGTACTAAAAATAAAAGCCTCTGAACCACTTAAGTGGGGCTGCCTATGAATACTAAAGTGACCTATAAAAATAAAGTATAGCTTTTTAAAGAACTGCAATCCAATTTTGAAAGAAAAATCTACTGTCCAGACAATTTAAAAAGCCTTTTTGAAGCAAATGCTATCAAGACATAAGTTAGAAATTAAACTAGGTTTATAATGTTTTCTGTATATGTTGATTTCTGTTATATGAAAGCAATACTAAGTTTGATTATAATTAATTGTACTGATTTGAAAATATATCAAGGTTTCATTTAACTTTATTCAAAAATATATCTGAATCAACTTTATTCAACAACATATCTAAAATTTGACTTTGTTCAAAAACATATCTTATATGCGATGTTATTCAAATTATATCTAAGTCTGATTTGAACACCTTGTAAAAGATTAACAAGCTACCATTACCAATACTATTGTAATACATTCAAGTCCTACTGAGAGTGCCATACTAATAGCCTTATGCATGACAAAAATAAACTTATAACTATTTTCTGAATAACAGCTTGGAGTAATTTATTGAAAAGGTATTTTTGAAGATTACTACTGCTGAAATGAATCATGCTCTTAAAGCTTCTTACTTGTGAGCTTGTGCCAGACTAACAAAAGCTTAGTAAATACTTATATACAAGTCTGATTTACTAAGTATGAATTTGGTTTACAGTATGGTATTATCTTTTGGGCTTTATCCAATAGTATATTGCACTTTTATTTCATACATTCTTAAAAATAGCCAAGAATTGATAAGAACTTCAAAGCAGAAATAAATTCATGTTTAAACATAATCACGGCAATGAATAAAGTTATCATGTGTATGCACACACACACACACACACATATAGAGAGAGAGTTTTGCTATGTTTATGTGGGTAGAGTATCCAATATCAAGGTTAGAGCATCTGTAGAGACAGTATGAACTTATAAATTAATATTTCATGGTAACTGACAATTTCATGTGATAAGAAATCACTAGACCATATTTATCTGTCTATTAATATTATATATATATATATATATATATATATATATATATATATATATATACACAAGGGAATAAAGAATGAAGAAAAAAATTTTTTTACAATGTTCAAAACATTAATTTAAAACAGTGCTTGATATATAATATAATATATAGAGCTGTGAATATTTATTATAAATTATATTTTAGAACATGTACAAATTTTTTTATATATATCCACTACAAATCGTACATTTGTTTCAATATTGAAACTACAATGTCTCTTCAGGTGGTGTGGCCATTGTAGTTTCAATGTCGAAACAAATGTACGATTTGTAGTGGATATATATAACAATTTTGTACATGTTCTAAAATATAATTTATAATATATAGACTAATTTTTCTCCAGTTTCTGAAAGGTTTTTTTCTGTTGCTGAGGTGATGTGTCGCTCCCCGTGGGGATCGTCATATCGAAATGGCCATTCAACATCTTTGAATTAATCCTTTTTTAATATATATATATATATATATATATATATATATATATATATATATATATATATATATAGTGAAAGAGAGAGAGAGAGAAATGTAGTTTAAAATTTAATATATTTATGGAAGAAGAGTTTGCAGTATCAGGGATAGAACATTTGTATATATAAACAGTATGGGTATAGAAATCAATATTTTATGGTGACTGTTAGTTTCATGCCTTAAGTGATCATCAAACAATGTAGTGTTCATTTCTAGAGTCATAATGTTTATCTATCTATTTATTTCAGTCTGTTCATATCTAATCTGGCGAGGCAAGAAATCTGGCGAAGCAAGAAATCTGGCAAGGTGGCCAAACATAACCTTGCTGCTGATCTCGAGAAGGACCTCCACTCTGTGGTAGACTGGGGTAAGAAATGGCTTGTAAATTTTAATGCTTCTAAAATGGAATTGCTATCTTTTAACCACCACAGGCAGTCCCTCCTACCCACCATCAGCATGGACCAAGCAAGTCTCCCTGAAAGCAATACACTGCAACTCATCGGTTTCCCCCTCTCTTCTGACTTCCAATGGAACCATTACATTCAATCTTTAGCTAAATTGACTGCTAGGAAGGTTGGGTCACTGGATCTGGCCAGGAAGCTTTTCTTGCCTGTCTATCTTGCACATATACAAATCAACCATCCGACCATGCATTGAATACTGTTGTCATATTTGATTGGGTGCCCCTGCCATCCATCTTAGGGTTCTCAACAGGCTCCAAAGAAAAATCTTTAATGTAATCGGTCCTGACATGGTAGCTTGACTCCCGCCACTTTTTAACCAGTGGTATGTGGCTACCCTCTGTCTATTCTACAAATATTTTCATGGCTTCTGCTCTGATGAGCTTAACTTACTGATGCTCCCTCCACAAGAATTTACTCGAGCAACCAGACTGGCAACAAGGCCCCACCCTTTTGCAGTTAAATCAAATAAATGCAGCTGCTAATTCTACTCCAGCAGCTTCCTTTCTTGCACTTCCTACCTGTGGAACTCCCTTCTATATACTTACTTCCCTGATGGCTACAATCTCCAAGAATTTAAATGCAATGTCAATTCCTATCTCTTGTCCCCCTGACTCCAGTCCTTTCCCCATCACCTCATGTATCTTGTTCTTTTCCTTTCTCACTTTACCCTCACATCTGTCTTCATACATGTATTCCCATCCTTCTCTTGCCCTTTCTCCGACACCCCTCTTTCTCTTTACTCTCCTCCTTCTTAAACTTTTACTCTTCTCTTATGCAACCCCCTGTGCACTAGTGGTAGTACTGCCTTGCTAGAGGTGAAATGATTAAAAAGTAAATAAATATTAATAGATATTAAAAGATATTAATGATCTCCCTGATTCCATAAGAACCCAAATAGGTTTGTACGCCGATGACACCACAGTTTACTCTCGCCTCCAACAAAAATCTGGTGTAGGCGTCAAAGCTAAACTTGCAGCCGAGATTGAAAAAGACCTCCAATCCATATTGGACTGGGGTAAGAAATGGCTAGTAAATTTTAATGCTTCTAAAACGAAGCTACTGTCAATTAACCATCATCGACAATCTCACCTACCTCCCATTAGCATGGACCAGGCTTGCCTCCCAGAGAGTAAAACACTACGCCTCCTTGGTCTCACACTTTCAGCGGACCTCAAATGGAATGACTATATCGAATCCATTGCTAAATCCGCTGCTATGAAAGTCGGTTCTCTGTGTAGGGCCCGGAAGTTTTTTCCGTCTAAATCTATCCTGCACATTTACAAATCTACCATCCGCCCGTGCATTGAATACTGCTGCCATATCTGGTCGGGTGCCCCTGCTGTTCTCCTCGGGCTTCTCGATAAGGTTCAGAGGAGGGTCTGTAATGTGATAGATACCGACTTGGCAGACCGCCTGCAGTCTCTCTCCCACCGGCGAGACGTGGCTTCGCTGTGTCTCTTCTATAAATACTTTCACGGCTTCTGCTCCGATGAACTTAGATCACTGGTGCCCCCTAAATACGAATTTGCACGAGATACTAGATTAGCAACTAGATCCCACCCTTTTACAGTGAAATCGATAAAATGCAGCCGTAACTTCTACTCCAACAGTTTCTTTCCTCGCACTTCCCGACTGTGGAATTCTCTTCCAAACGATTGCTTCCCCGACGGCTACAATCTCCAGGAGTTTAAATGTAAGGTCAATAAACACCTCCTAACACACTAACCTGCTCCCATTCTATCAAACACTCTTCCCATCTGCCCGACACTCATCCTCGCTATCCTTACTCATCTATCACCTTTCTCCTGACATTCCCTATGTCTATCCACTCCTTCTCTTTACCTTCCCCTATGTAGCCCCATGCGCAATAGTGGCAGTGGAATGCCTTGCTTGGGGTGAGATGATTAAAAAAAAATAAAATAAAATAAAAAATAAAAAAAATAAAAAGTCTATCTATCTATTTTTTTATCTATCTCAGTCTGTTCATATTTATCTATTTATCCATCACAGTCTGTTCATATCTATCTATCTATCAATATATATATATATATATATATATACTATAGTCATCCATAGACAGATCTGTTTTGCTGTATTACAGCTTATCAGTACGGCTTAGACTCCGTTCACTTCCTAACCCAGGACTGATGTTCATATCTATCTCGCTCACTCTGTTTCTATCTATCTATCTATCTATCTATCTATCTATCTATCTATCTATCTATCTATCTATCTCCCACATATATGCATATATATAACAATAACAAAGATTGTATCTTGCAAAAATAAAAAAAATCAGATGACTTGTGTACTTCTGGTTGAAAGTGCTTTTAAAGCAAGTAGTACTAGTACTTTGTACTTAGTACTGAATAGATAGAGCATAAATAATTTTTAATTGCTTACTTTCTTAATTTTTGGTACAATGATTTATTATTTATACTATTTACATGTAAACTATTCTCCTCATCTTGGATATATCTAAAATATATATCTGTAAAAAGAGCAATATATATATAAAAAAACAGACACTTTACTTGACTAATGAGTTGTGTACTCTGATAGACTTTATTAAGGAAAATGAATGTAAGAATTTTATTTTGCAAAATGTATTGGTAGATAAAAGTAAAATGTAATTTTTTAAAAAAATCTAACATTTAAGAGATACTTATAAATATTCATCACTAACTAAAAAATCTAATTAAATTATGGAGGATTCTAATGGACATAATTTAATGCCCAATGTTTGCTCACTTTAATTTATTAGACATTAAATTATCCATGGAACTGTTTGGAAGTCACCATTGATGGTTGTGTCAGCATGAAGTCATTAGTCATTATGACTGAGCATTGCCTTGTTAAAAGATTTTATCATGACATATTATGCACTAGAAGCTGTAACTATAAGTCAACTCATTTTAGTTTCTGTAAAAACCACAGGTTGACTCTGTGGATTGAGCTGATGTCTGTAATTGGTTAGCCAGCCTGGTAGATGGGTATGCTGAGAAATGAGTAGTAGCCTGCCAAAAATTTATTTAAGCATTAACTATATCTAGAACAACTATATTTTCTTATTTCATTCATTGTAATAATTATTTCTTGATTTAAAAATATCTATAGAGAAAAGTAGTTCTTTAATCAATCAGTCATAAATAGATATAATAGATTATCTTGTAACAGCATCTGAGTAGAGTGCGATGGATAAATTGTCATCTAAATTACACAAAAATGAAAATAACACTGACATTTCATTTTAACAGATATATTTACCAAAATTACACAAAAATATCTTGAAATACTAAGGAGTATTCAGTAAAATCACCATTGGCTTAAACCATGCAGCACTGATTCCTGAGGGTGCGATGGATAAATTGTCATCTAATTATGCAAATATGAAAATAAATTGACAACAAATATATTTACCAAAATTACACAAAAGTATCTTGAAATACTAAAGAGTAAATTTATTTAATAAAATCACCATAAGCCCCCAGATGATTTTGGAATCTCCTACAACTCTTCTGAACAGTCTCCTTGTTTAAGCTAGTGAATGCTGCCATAATCCTTGTCTTCAGTTCATCTTGTTTTGTTGCTCTCTCACTCAACTTAGCCCCACACATAATAATCAAAGGGGTTACAATCTGGAGAGTTACGTAGCCAGATGTAAGGAGTGATGTGGTCACAGAAATTGTCTGACAGCTATGACTGAACTCTCCTATTTGGGTGGCATGGTGCATAGTCATGTGGCCAGAGATAGGGTCTTCTAGAAGTCATACTTTTGAAGGCCGCCCTGATGATATATGGACCACAGATCTTTTGAACTTTTTCCAATAATCCCTTCACACAGGGTAGGCAAACAAAGGCAGTTGCATGTTTCTACTATAGTTTGTCAGAGCTGTTGTCATGTACACTGTTATGTCGCCAAGTATAAATGAATAACTCAACAACAGAATCAGAATATAAGTTGTATTCCGCGGAAAGATGGTTAGTATGTACAGAAGTGATTAGTAATAGTTACAATAGAAAGATACAAGAGTCCAATCCATCGTAAGACGTGTGTATACGTGATTACTTCCGGTACGCCACTGGAAGTGTGACTAACTCTTCACTGACTCGCACTGACTCTTCAGTAACTCATTAGAGACTCTCAAGTGACTCTCTACGACCCTCCTGTAGAGAATCCACCACTGCTATATATAGCAATGGGAACAGTCCATTTGTAGTCAAATAGGAGCGGCGCCCTAACATACACATGGTAGGGCACTGCTTACACGAACCTTTTCTTGTTCATATGTTTCTGCGTTGCCACTTATGACTTTTGCTTGATGTTATAAGCAGTGGACAATCCCTGTCTTTATACTGTATGGGTGGTTGGAGTTGAAAATGAGGTAGATGAGCTAAGTGTGAAAGTGAGACAGATGCTGGAGAAATCCAAGCCTCCCAAATTAAACTGGAGAGGCTAGCAATCAAAAACTCTACAGAGGAATGACATCATCATACTACCAGCTGACAAAGGCAATGTTACTCTATTCACAAACAAAATGGAATATGCAGAAAAACTGGAAGACTTCATTTAGAAATGGTAGGTATAGTGAAATAAAGATCCAACAATGAAAACTGTTGCAGATCCTAATCAAGAACAAGGACTACTTCCCACATAAGACATACCGGCAGTTGTCACGATGTTATAACAAGCTATCTCACATATACAGTCTCCCCAAAATTCACAGATCAATTGTTAACTGCCAAAGCTCTGTGTGCCACTTTCTGAATCACTTTTTTGTGGATATAATTGGCCCATTAATATATATATTGTGATTATTAAACTTATTGATCAGAGTCAAATTGGACTAGTATACAGTTGTATTAAAAAATGCTCAATACACATGAAAAACATAAAACTGTTATTGATCAGAGTCAAATTGGACTAGTATACAGTTGTATTAAAAAGTTCTTAAGACACATTATAAAAAATAAAAGATAAAAATTTAATATGCAGAATTTGTTATTAAAATTAGGAAGATCAGCTGATTAAGTTAACATGGTTTCAAACTTTCAATATTGTCAGGCATTATAGATTAACTGATTTTCTTCATGGATATAAATATATATTAAAATTACGCATCTAATAAATGAAAAGAAATGACATCCCAGATTTATAATTTATAACAACCTAAAACAACGCTAGTACCAAAAAACAAAATTCAAATCTCTAAATGGTCAGTTAATAATATGCACCTGATGATTGTGTAGTGCATAAAAGTCAGAGTCATACATATATATATATATATATTTTTATATATATATGTATATTATATTTTTTTTCTTTCATCTGGTTTTCTTACTTGTTACATTTCTTCTTTCACACATAAAAACAGAAAAATAACATAAATTTTTAAAAATTAAAATACTCTCAGATGCTTTCAGTTGAACTAAGAATAAAGTATTAGAAAGGTAGCTCAAAATAGAACATCTAAAACGAAACCCTGAAAAATTGCCTCATTCTTACAAAGTGTTTAAGGGTTTACTGTGTATTGATAGAAGATTTATTGAAAAATCACTTGCCTTCATTTAATAAATTTAACAATGTCTATAGAAGTCAATTAAGTGATATTGGTTGATAAGGTCAGATAATTATGGGAAATAGGTTCATTTATAAGTCAATAAAGATATCATAGTCAAAGTAAATTGCAAAGAAATCAATCCAGGAAGAATTGGGTTCATGCTTTTCTCTGGTGTATGAGTATGAAGACGGTATAAACAGTTTCCATCAAGAAACTCATTTACCAATTAATTTTGTATGCAGGAAAAATTAAAGTAAACGTATCGGATAACTCTAATGAATTATTTAGTTATTCAAGGGACCTAACTCTTGTTGAATTATTTAAATAATCTAGTCATAAGATGAAAATAGAACCACTTATTAAGTATGAGAGGTAAAAAAATTACATCTTTTATTCAATTAAAATGATTACAACGAAAATTAATGGGAAAGTTATTGCATTAAATTTTTTTTTATTAAATTTTGGAATTCATATTTATTTCAAATTATGAGAATAAACTAAAATTTCTTAATTTGGATCAATGTTTTTTACTTAACATTATTTTTACTGGATGCCAATATTTTACTTGATTCTCAGTTTATTTATTAAGCAGTTTATTTCTTTTCATCTACTGACCTGAATATTCAAGATAAATTATTAAAGAAAAATATACACTCTCTTGAATCCACCTGGGCAAGAAGAACCATCTTTAGATCAATCAGTCAGTTAAGTGCCATACGTAATACATTTTTTTTTTTTTTTTTTAATCATATCACCCCAAGCAAGGCGGTAACGCCACTGATGTGCAGGGGGCTACATAAGAGTGAGAAGATTAGAAAAGAGAAAAACAGGAAACCGCATCCTAAACAGGAAACAAGGGATGAGCCTCTTCACCTGTTCAATAGACGTGGGTGGAGTGTGAACCGGGCGATAGTTTAGTCTATCTACTCCAATTGAAAAAACAGTGAGAAGATTAGAAAAGAAAAACCGGAAACCGCATCCTAAACAGGAAACAAGGGATAAGCCTCTTCACCTGTTCAATAGACGTGGGTGGAGTGTGAACCGGGCGATAGTTTAGTCTATCTACTCCAATTGAAAAAACAGTGAGAAGATTAGAAAAGAAAAACCGGAAACCGCATCCTAAACAGGAAACAAGGGATAAGCCTCTTCACCTGTTCAATAGACGTGGGTGGAGTGCTTGGGTGATCATATCTCAAAAGAGACATGACTGACTGGGCAGAAGATTATTTCGCAGTAGATTGTCATTGCTTTCTGTGGTAGACTGGTTGCCAGCCAAGGCAATCTGTCCTATTATTTAACCCATAACTGGAGGGAACAAACATAATAATATTTTTTCCAAGGTATTTGTGCATAAGTGAATGCAAAGAATTTAACTGGAATTCAAATTCAGCTTTCCGACTTGTCATTCCGAGCCAATATCCACTGCACCACAATGCACATCCTCGAGATGGTAACTTGATAAAAACATAGAGTTTCCAGTCTCTTAAACTGGTTGGTGTTAGCTGTAAAACTTGTTCCAATATTTCATGATGGTTCAATTACGTATGATACGAAGATCATGTAAACATGGATCCAGCTTATCAAAGATGATTTAAGGAAGTTGAGATTATAGCCAGGCCTTACGCAAAATTGGATGGCCTAGAAAAAGAGCCATCAAGAAAACCCCATCCAACCCAAGCTTGCCTGGAAAGGGACATTAAATGATGAGACCCTCCCTGGCTGAAAAGATTTTAAAACTCTTCAGTTCAATTGGAGTAGATAGATCTATCTATCGCCCTGTTCACACTCCACCCACGTCTACTGAACAGGTTAAGAGGCTCATCCCATGTTCCCTGTTTAGGATGTGGTTACTGGCTTTCTCTTTTCCAATCTTTTCACTCTTTTTTTTTTCTCAATCTTTTCACTCCTTTTCCTTTTTTTTTTTTTCAATTGGAGTAGATAGACTAAACTATCGCCCAGTTCACACTCCACCCACGTCTATTGAACAGGTGAAGAGGTTCATCCCTTGTTTCCTGCTTAGGATGTGGTTTCCGGCTTTCTGTTTTCCAATCTTGTCACTCTTACGTAGCCCCCTGCACATCAGTGGCGTTACTGCCTTGCTCGGGGTGATATGATTAAAAAAAAAAAAGAAGAAGTGGGATGCAGATTCAAATCCTGCCAGAGAGTACATAGTTTTCTTTGGTAAGATTTTTCGAACATTCAGGCTGATAGATAAAAATAAAAAAATATCCCATTTAATAAAGAAATAGAGTGTCTACTCAAATATGAGTAGATACTAAAAAATTAATAGTTTGTTGGATTAATAAATGTGTTATGTCGTGAGTAAGAATAAATAACTCAACAACAGGAATAGGTTAATTGTTGTATTCCGTGAAAATAGTATTTACAAAGGTTATTAGTATCCAATACAAGAATAAAGGTTAATCGTCTCAACCGTCGTAAGACGTAGTATGAGCAATGGGTACTTCCGGGTCGTCACCGGAAGTCTACGACTGACTTGTCAATCGGCTGCTCGGCACACTCCCTATGTAGATGCCACCATTACTTTACCTAGTAATGGAATAGTCCATTATAGCCGAATAGGCGTGGGCATCCCAACAAAATGGAAATGAATTAAAAAACCATGACTTCTTTAGAAATTGCTTATGTCAATTTATGATAATTATAGAGGTCATGCCTCGCTTGGGGTGAAGTAAATAAAAAAAAATAATACAGTCAAACTATTTCAATTTTCCCTTCTTGATGTTGACCTTGAGATCTTCCAATGCAAGCAAAGAAAGCTAAAAACATAGCATGACATGTTTTGATATGTTACAAAACAATAAATTCTACTCCATCAGCTTCTTTTCTCACACTTCCCGCCTGTGGAATTCCCTTCACTTTACTTGCTTTCCCAGACAGCTACAATCTCCAAGAATTTAAATAAAAAGACAATATTCATCTATCTCACTAACCTGCATCCTCTCTTTCATGCTCCTTTCTTCATCCACTCCACTCTCATCAGTATTCTCATCCTTCTCTTACCCACTTCCTGACATTCCCTGTAACCTGTCACTCTTTCTCATAACTTTCCTCCTATGTAACTTTTATATGACATGGTATTCAAAAGTCTTTTAAGATTTTAATACCGATATTGAAATGACAAGTTTGTATTCTTGACAAAATTATAAACAAAAAATAATATTTCTATTT
This sequence comes from Ascarosepion bandense, assembly GCA_037127315.1. NCBI lineage: Eukaryota > Metazoa > Mollusca > Cephalopoda > Sepiida > Sepiidae > Ascarosepion > Ascarosepion bandense. The sequence goes on from JBBBDQ010001974.1 coordinate 1,567,613, forward strand.
TCCCTTCTTGATGTTGACCTTGAGATCTTCCAATGTAAATAGTCAGTCAGTTAAGTGCCAGACGTGATACATGCTTGGGCAATCATGTCTCAAAAGAGACATGATTGACTGGGAAGAACATTATCCCACAGAAGGTTGCCATTACTTACTGCACTAGACTGGTTGCCAGCCTAGGCTATAGAATCTAATCTGTTCTGTTATCTAACCCATAAGCCACAAACATAGCATGACATTTTTTGATATGCTACAAAACAATAAATACTGGCTTTTATATGAGACATGGTATTCAAAAATCTTTTAAGAACAAAGATTTTGATAGCAATATTGAAATGACAAGTTTGTAATCTTGAAAAAATTATAAGAGGTCTCTTGAGATCTTTGTGGTTATTACAGACATTAGTGTTTGAAGTGATACTTTCTTGTGAAAACATTTTGATTTGATTTCTCTTACATTTAACCAACATATACAGGACAAGACCAGCAGACTGGAAACCTTTGGGCAGCGGATAGGGTTGCAGATTAGCACCAAGAAGACTGAAATGATGTCATTGAACATGAACTGGTCTGCTCCAGTCAAAGTGAATGGAGAAGGTCTACATCGTACAGACAAGTTCACTTACCTGGGCAGTATCATCAGACCCAAGGGTGGCACGAAAGAGGATATTCAAAGCAGACTGGGCCAGGCCAGGAGTGTGTTTAAGGAAATGAACAACACAGTACTGCACAAACACCAAGCTCAAGCGATACCAGAGCTGTGTTGTATCTACTCTCCTCTACAGATCTGAGTGCTGGAGAATGACTAAGGCAGATTTCACCAAACTTTGATTCTTTCATACCATATGCCTCCAACAAATACTGAGAATATTTTGGCCAGATAAGATCTCCAATGAAGACCTGTTGAAGAAATGCAAGCAAGAGAACATGGACACCATCATTACAAGAAGGCGGTGGAGATGGATTGGGCGTGAAAGATCCACAGTCAATCACAAGAACAGCACTGCACTGGACCCCAGATGGCAAAAGAAAGAGGGGAAGACCAAGAACGACATGGAGAAGTATGGTGGAGAATGAGATGAAAGCCATGCAGTACTCTTAGGGTTCATTGACTAGTTTGGCTCAAAATAGGCAGAGGTGGAGAAGCTTTGTTGCTGCCCTACACACCAGTGGGTGTAATGGATGATGATGATGACATTTAACCTTGTGCTACCAAAAGAGATACAGCTGTGAATAATGGTATAAACATATCAATCCAACTTTAAATTGTTGAAAAAAATAAAACAAACCAAGACTTTGATTTAGGTGTGTTGTCATGGAATAACTGTCTCCCCCTAGCAATAGACTGTCACCCATTATAAATACACATAAATTATAAATACACCACGTAGTAGATTACGAGTGAACTGATGACCAAAAGATGACCAGGAACAGACGGAAGTACTCTACACTCCATTTTGGTACATAGTGACTATTGTGTGGACTCTTAATATTTGTACCTTTAGTACAATAAACTTTATTGTTGATTTAATTGTGCGTTCTTTAGTCTTTACCACTCGGACTAACCACTCATTTGTTTGCATCGTATTTCATGACACAACAAGGGGAAATAGAAAACATTAATTTGTAAGTCTGATTAATAAGAAATTGACAGAAGCAAAAAATTAAATTTTATGTTGACAATAATTCTGAGCAGAAATTGCAAATTAGAAAAATATTGGGTTTTCCAGAAAATTCATGTTGATTTTTAGTTGTTCTACACTTTAAAAAATGTCAAATTTATCAGCAAATATAATATCCTTCAGTCACTTAATTACCATATGTGATACATGCTTGAGCAATCATGTCTTTTTTGACACATGACCGATTCGGAAGAAGATTTTCCTGCAGCAAGTTACCATTTTTTCTGCAATAAACTGGTTGTCAACTAAGGCTATAAAACTCTGTCTGTCTTGTTTTTTAAGTCAGTCAGTTAAGTGCCATACATGATACACATTTTGGCAATCATGTTTCTTTTGAGACATGACTGACTAAGCAGAAGATTTTCCTGCAGTTGGTTGCTATTTATTTTTGTGGTAGACCAGTTGCCAACCAAGGTTATAGAACCCAATCAATCCTGTTATTCAACCCATAGCTGAAGGAAGAATAGATAGATTAATACCATTCCCAAGGGTATTTGTGCGTAAATGAATGAAACAAATTTGACTGGAATTTGAACTCGGCTCTCTGATTTCTCATTCTGAGTCAATATCCATTGTAACACACTGCATACCCAGAATGCACATCCATAGTATGCTTATATCTTCAGTTAGAGCACACTTCAAACTATCTTTGGAAAAAGAAAGTTTAAAATTACTTATTTTGTATCAATTTTGCATCTTTATGAAAATGAACAATTAAAAGATACATTTTAGACACTTGATGATTTTTTTTATTATCGTAAGGGCAAAAACACCTAGCAAACAACAAAAAAGATATGTGTTGTGTACAGTGAAAGTGCTGTAACTGACAGAACTGTATGGAAGTGGTTTGTTAAGTTTACAATTGGTGATTGTAGCCTTATTGATGAAGAATGCTTAGGCAGACCCTCAACTACAGATGACAACCAAATCAAGAGATTGATTAAGAATAACCTGCATTACACAACATGGAAATTGGCAGAAACACTAAATTTATCAAAATTTGTTATTCATGAACACTTAGTGAAAATTGGATACTCAAATTGCAATGATGTTTGGGTGCCACATGATCTTGTAGTGAATAGGAAATTAAGAATTAAAACCAACTTTTTTTTACAAAAATCCACAATGACATGTGAAATCCTGGTTTTGCAGCATAGAAAAAGGATTGATCTCGTGCTTACAGAAAAAGTCGAAACCAGATTTCGTGAGTAGATGTTAAATTGGTTTTCAGACCAATGAGAGTGATTTGCATGACTAAAAAAGACTTTGCGATCGAGTGTGAAAAATTTAAATGACTATAAATAACAGAGTTAGTCAGATGAAAGCAGGAGAGATGACAAGCTAAAATGTAACAAAGCAGAAATTTCAAGTTGACCGAACATAAGAAAAATGCTGGCTTTTTCTCCTTCTTTCTTGTGTGCTGATTCCTTTCACTTTTCCATTCAAAGACATTTCTACCAAACAAACGCTCATACATACTTACACACATATGCATGAACTCTTTTTAACAAATTACTACTAAGAACATTTCTTCAACTCTTGATATCCTTAACTTTCTCATCGAACCTTTAACTACTACCTAGTCTTGTTATTCTATTCTTTTAAGAAATTTCTATTTTAACATGAAAAATGTATATTTTATTCTTCCACTATTCCACACAATTCTACACATTCCAACCTGCCGACAACCAACCTTCTGATGAAAACTTTTTGATGATAATAACTCTGAATAAAACTTATAAGCTGTAGGGAGTTTGGTTATGTATGATACAAGGCCAAATTAATAAACATTAACCCTCTCCTGAAAGCAACACTAGTGACCCCTGACGTCCAAGGAACATGCACTCTGCTTCTACAATCTAAGGGAAAAGTATCTTTTGAATTGCATTTCTGTTTGTGATTTGCTGTATTAATTCAACAGTACAGCAACTTTTCAAAGCAAATTGTGATGAGTGATGAGGAAGGGATCATTTACAACAATGTTCAGCAAAAAAAAAAGATTCTAGGTTAAGTGACATGAGCCAACTTTAGTCACCCCAAAAGCAGGTCTTCATTCTAACAAAATTCATGCTGGTAGGATTGGAAAGGAATCCTGTACTATGAACTTTTGCCAAATAAGCAGTCACATGATTCTGAAGAGTACTGCTCACAACTGGATAAATTAAAGGCAGTGATTCAAGAAAACCACCAAGAATTAGTGAACAGGAAAGGTGTTGTGTTCCACCAGGAAATGTTTCTTTGGCGACGTGGCAAAAATTGTTACAGCTTGGCTGGAATGTGTTACCCCACCCACTATATTCACCAGACATTACTTGTTGGGTTTTCATTTATTCAGGTCCTTGCAAAATAATCTCAATGATAAAAATTTAAATTCTTTGAATGACATAAAAAACAACTTAATGAGTTCTTTGCTGAGAAACCATTAAAATTCTGGGAAGATGGAATCTTTAAAGTGAAGGAAAAATGGAGAAAGGTTGTGCAACAAAATGGTTCATATTTAGTTGAATAAATATTTATATGACATAATTTTCTTTTGTGCTTTAATTTCCCCTAAAAATTAGCATGAATTTTCCAGACAACATAATAAATTCAAAAGAGGAAAAAAATCTGTGAATAATTGAGAGATGAAAATAAAAAATATAATAGATCAGAGGTAAGTAATCTATCTAAATCTATTTTATGTCTAATTCTATTTATACCTGCCTATCTAATTCTATTTTGTGTGTGTCTGTCTATCTAATTCTATTCATATCTATCTATCTATCTATCCAGCTATGACTATTCACGCCTGTCTATCTAATTCTATTCATATCCATCTATCTATCTTTATATCTATCCAGCTATCTCCATTCATGCCTGTCTACCTAATTCTATTCATTCCTGGTTATCTAATGCTATTCATATCTATCTAATTCTGTTTGTTTCTATCTTTTTCTTGTTTTCCTGTCCCTCTTGCCAAAAATCTGTCCTGTAAGTATCAGATTTTTCAAGTCTTCTTTCCTCATTATGTGCCCTAAAAACTTCAACTATCTCTTTCTGATTCTAAGTATAAGTTTCCTTTTGGATTTTCTCTTGAACTTTGTCATTGCTTACATATTCAGCCTATCCTTCTGCAGAACTACATTTCTGTTGCCTCTAGTCTCTTCTTTATTTTGAAATGTTCTTTGAAGAGCCCAACGTTCACTGCCATATAGGAGGACAGATATCACACAAAATTCAGTACTTTTTCTTTGTTTCTAAATAAGTTTCATAATACTTTGCTGAACTTTTCAAATGAATCTTTGGCTATTCTATTACCCCTCCAGAGGTGAGTGTCTCACTTCCCATATATTTAAACTTTTTTTTTTACTTGTCTGATTTTGGTATCTTTGTCTTTTGGGCTCCACAAATTGGCGCTGAGTTGAATTAGAAATTTAATACTTTGGGTTCATTACTTACTTCACCTTATATCACAAGCTTCTTCTTTACGCTCCATGTCCCCTTAGGACATAAGTGATCATGGCTCTCAAGAATTTTCAGCCCTTTGTAGCTCTTAATAAATTTTGTCTTTTTGTTATTTCTTCAAAATTCTGTTCTTTCATCCATTTATGCAAGCCCTCTTTAAAGTTAAAAAATCCCAAAGTGTATCTTTTTAACTCACATCTAGTTGAAAACTTTATTTAGGTGAGTTTTGACCATCAGACTTGGGCCTCACTTTTTACCAGTTTTTAAAAACAAATTTTTATAAATATCAGTCAGTTAAGTGCTATACATTATACACACTTTGGGCAATCATGTCTCGAAAGAGACATGACTGACTGGGCCAAAGATTTTCCTGTAGTAGGTTGCCATTGCTTTTTGCAGTAGACTAGTTGACAGCCAAGGCTATAGAACCCAATCTGTCCTATTATTTAGCCCATAACTGAAGGGAAAAGATGGATTAATACCTTTCCCAAGAGTATTAGTGCATAAGTAAACGCAACAAATTCAACTGGAATTCAAATGAAAGGGTAGGAGATAGAAGGAATGAAAGGGTCAGTCTGTCAGTTAAGTGCCATATGTGATACACACTTGGGTGATCATGTCTTGAAAGAGACATGAGTGACTGGGCAGAAGATTATCCCACAGTACGTTGCCACTGCTTTCTGCAGTAGACTGTTTGCCAGCCAAGGCTACAGAACCTAATCTGTCCTGCTATTTAACCCATAACTGGAGGGAAGCGACAGATTAATACCATTCCCAAGGGTATTTGTGCGTAAGTGAATGCAAGGAATTCAACTGGAGTTTGAACTTGGCTTACCAATTTCTCGTTTTGAGTCGATATCCACTGCACAATGACATGAAGAGACATGACTGACTGGGCCAAAGATTTTCCTGTAGTAGGTTGCCATTGCTTTTTGCAGTAGACTAGTTGACAGCCAAGGCTATAGAACCCAATCTGTCCTATTATTTAGCCCATAACTGAAGGGAAAAGATGGATTAATACCTTTCCCAAGAGTATTAGTGCATAAGTAAACGCAACAAATTCAACTGGAATTCAAATGAAAGGGTAGGAGATAGAAGGAATGAAAGGGTCAGTCTGTCAGTTAAGTGCCATATGTGATACACACTTGGGTGATCATGTCTTGAAAGAGACATGAGTGACTGGGCAGAAGATTATCCCACAGTACGTTGCCACTGCTTTCTGCAGTAGACTGTTTGCCAGCCAAGGCTACAGAACCTAATCTGTCCTGCTATTTAACCCATAACTGGAGGGAAGCGACAGATTAATACCATTCCCAAGGGTATTTGTGCGTAAGTGAATGCAAGGAATTCAACTGGAGTTTGAACTTGGCTTACCAATTTCTCGTTTTGAGTCGATATCCACTGCACAATGACATGAAGAGACATGACTGACTGGGCCAAAGATTATCCTGCAGTAGGTTGCCATTGCTTTTTGCAGTAGACTAGTTGCCAGCCAAGGCTATAGAACCCAATCTGTGCTATTATTTAACCCAGTTCATTGGGCCCTCAGCATCCTTCTGTATAACCACATTTCTGCTGCTTCAAGTCTATTTTTTGTATATGCTTGATTTTAGCATTTCTAATTTGTAATCTATATTTTGGGTTCTTCTTTTTGGTAACAAAACCATGCATTCTGTCTTCTTCCACTTGATGTTTAATCCTATCTTCTCGCTTTCATTCACTATCTTCTGTAGGATTTTTTGATATTTCATTTAAACCGTGAATATATATTAAAAATATACTAATTTTGAAATTCTTTACAGTCAATTTACATTCATAGCCATAAATATATCACCTTTTTTAACAAAGTTATTACTATTATTAAGGATGTGTGTTGTGGTGCATTGGATATCGGCTTGGAACGAGAAATCAGAGAGTTGAGTTCAAATTCCAGCTGAATTCAGTGCATTCACTTATGCGCAAATACTCTTGGGAAAGGTATTAATCTGTCTATTCCTTCCAGTTATGGATTAAATAACAGGACTGATTGGGTTCTATAGCCTTGGTTGGCAACCAGTCTACCACAGAAAGCAGTGGCAACGTACTGTGGGATAATCTTCTGCCCAGTCAGTTATGTCTCTTTCAAGACATGATCGCCTAAGCGTGTATCACATATGGCACATAACTGACTGATTACTATTATTATGTGGGAAAAATAAAAACAATGACAATAAAAGCAAAAATAAAGTTGCAAGCAAAAATCATTAACATTTATATACGTTCAATTTCAAAATATCAGTTTTAACTTTAAACATCTCTTTATCTTAAATCAGTCTCTCTCTCTCTCTCTCTCTCTCTCTCTCTATATATATATATATATATATATATATGCAATCATTGAGTGCATATTACAAAGTTTTTAATATGGACTTAATAAACGAAAATGGCTAAAAGTATAACTGAAAGAGCTTGGATAGAAAAAACAATTGGGCAATTTTTATATAATTTATGTCCTCAAAAGAAAGAGATCAGCTCACATGAAAAATTAAATAAAAAACTTAACCATCACACCTTGTCTGTCATCTTTAATGAAACCTGCATGAAAGAGAGACTGCTGTCAAAATATACAATATATATCTCCTTATTTAAATCCCATACCAATATCACCTTTCTTTTTTCTACCCTTACTTTTTATTCCTGTGATAGATTTTAATGTAATTAATTCACTCTAAACAATATAGTCAGACCCTATTGTATTTTAAAATGGTAAATCTTTTAAAAACTTTTGGCAAAGCCGAGTAATATATCATGCTTTCTATTTCTCTTTTTTCCTTTTCTCTTGTTTATTTTTAATTGTTCCTTTTTATATATCTAACCCTTTCTCCCCACTCTCTCTCTCTCTCAACTAACTGTTGTCACATCTTTTTCTTTTTCCCCACTATCTCTTCTATAACTTTTCCCCTATCTCCCCTTTTTCTTTTTTCTATCTCATTGTTACACCAATTTCCTTCCACTCGCTCCTGTTCCTATGACACACTAATTTCTGAAATCTTTAAATCACTGGTGCCCCTAGACGTGAATTTGCACGAGATACTAGATTGGCAACTAGGTCCCACCCTTTTTACAGTGAAACCGATGAAATGCAACCGCAATTTCTACTCCAACAACTTCTTTCCTCGCACTTCCCACCTGTGGAATTCCCTACCGCATGCTTGCTTCCCCGACGGCTACAACCTCCCGTGTCATCCCAAGCAAGGCATTTCACTGCCACTCAAAAAAAAAAAAAACATTTTAATTTTTCTAGCATAAATGATCACTGATGAAGCAAATTTATTTCACAGAAATGATGATTTGACAAATTTCATTTTAACACACACAATATCAACAGAGAATGAAGGCAAAAATTAACTGCTCCTAAAGTATGAAGAACAAAAGAGTGCTCAATACATAAGTCAAAATTGAATATGTAGAACAATGATATTTAACAAAAGGCTAAAAAAGCCAACCAAACACACTACCCGGGTTTCAACCATGTCTCCTCAGGCAAGTGGAAAATTTGCCTGAGGAGATCTCATGGTTGAAACTAGGGTAGCATGCTTGGTTAGATTTTTGTTTTTTTATATATATATATATATATATATATATATATATATAAGAGAGAGACAGAGACAGAGAGAAAAGGACAGACAAAGAGAGAAAGAGAGAAAGAAAGTTTATCTATTAATTTCATTATTGTTATTAATACTGTTTTATGCATTAATACTATTAATGCTCAATTGATATTGATTATTGATCTTATGTTATTGATCAGCTTAATTACAAAAATTGTTTGCTTTAAAATGTTATCTTTTAGAAATACCTGGGTCAATCAATTTTTGACAAAATGTTATACATACACATTCGAGAAATTTTAGTAAACCAAATGTATACCCCAGTAGGGATTGAACCTGCTTTTGTAGTAGAAACTAACATTTGTTCCAATGCACTTTTCCTCCTTGGTTGCAAAGACCACCACATTTTCCCTTTTTAACAAAAGAACATCGTCTCTATTATTGTCTATTTCAAACACTGAGTGCTGACTATAATAACATTTGAAGTAATATATATATATATATATATATATATATATATATTATTTGTCTATATTTTTGAGATAGGATAGTATTCACAGTATTTACATTATTCAGATTATTGTCCTCATCTCTGTTGCCATTTGTATGAGAATTTGATCATTGTACACACTGGCCTTCTTCAGATGCTAGGATGATATGCCCCAGTGATTGTAATAAAGTGTTCTGTTTGAAATTGCAGAATTTAAGAGTTTGTCTTTTCTGCGATTTCATAGATGCTGAGCAGCTTCTTCATCTGTCCCAAAGATTTCTTTCTCTCGGAATGCATAGATGTCAGCCATGTCTGGGGAAAAGTGGAAAAGTAAAAGGACAAGGGTGCTTGTGTAATTAGGTATTCTTCTTCTATGTGCCTTGTCCTTTCAGGACATAGGCAATCCTTCCACGTTTCTCTATTCCTGGTGGCTCTTAGACTCTTTCTCCTGTAACGTTTCGTGAACCCTGTTCTGTCATTCACCTGATCAAGCCCTTCAAATATGTTATCCGCTGCTTTCCTCTGTCTCTTTTCCCCTCTATCTGGCCTGTTAGTATCAGATTCTCCAAGCCCTCCTTCCTTCCTCATTGCATGTCCCATGCTCAATATTAATTTTCTTTTTGTTTCCATTCTTTCTAACACCTAGTCATTGCTCACAGGCTCGGTCTACGATATCCGCAGCATCCTTCTGTAGGACCACATTTCAGCTGCTTCAAGTTTTCCCTTCATTTTTGTTGATATTGTCCAACATTCACTGCCATATTGAAGAACTGACATCACATAGCAATCCAGTACTCTCTTCTTTGTTTCTAGTGAAAGTTTCCTGTGTCTTAATATTTTACTCAGCTTCTGGAACACGTCCTTCACCATGCCAATTCACCTTTGGATCTCTGTGTCGAACTTTCTGTCTTCAGTACTTGGAACAATAAAAATTATGGACAAATTTCATATTTTTTAACTTCTACAAAACAGAAAATGTTAGAAAGCTGGAAAAAGTTAAAAATTTATTAAATCTTCATTGTTAGACATATTTAATGAAAGGCTGCTACTTAAGTATATATATATATATATATATAGGAAAAACTACTAAAAAAGTTGTAAGTTAAAAATGTATTTTTTTTTACAGTATTTATTTATTTCTATTATTATATATATATATATATATATTCGATATTTCAGACCGGCTTCAGAAACAAATGATTTTAAAATTTAAACTAGAAGCGTTCATCGCAAGAAGCATCTGTCACGTGATGCAGAAAGCAACAGAGTCTGAATATCTTTAAACGTAAATCCAACTGTAATAATACTTTTAATTTAAATGTTGTTTTAAAGAAAAATTTTAAAATTAAATACATATAGGCTAGGCTAGGATTAAATAGGGACTTAGGTATTTTGAATCTTTATAAATATTTCAATAATTAAACATTTTTTAGATACACTTAAAATTTTTTTCTTTAAAACAACATTTAAAAGTTTTATTACAGTTAGATTTATGCTTAAAAATATTCAGACTCTGTTGCTTTCTACATCACATGACGGACACTTCTCGCGACGGACGCTTCTAGTTTAAATTTTAAAATCATTTGTTTCTGATGAAAGGCCGAGGTCGGTCTGAAATATCAACTATATATATATAATAATAGAAATAATAAATACTGTCAAAAAAATACATTTTTAACTTACAACTTTTTAGTAGCTTTTCTTATACATATTAAGACAGTATACATGGATTATCATTATGCTATATATATATATATATATATATATATATATATATATAATGCTCTCCCTAGTGATTGAGCATTTAAGAGAGAGGAAAATTTCATAAACAGCAGTTATTTATGGCTTTATGTGATGTCCTTTTTCGAGATTGAGCACTTTCAACTGCTGGCACATTTACATTGGTGTAAATATATTACATGCTTTGAAATATTCCTTTCTCGAATGACCAGCTTTGACAAGCAATGACCAGCTAAGACCAAATTTATACCCAGTTACTGCATAAGCAGGGGATGGGTAATCTTTGACCAGTGGCCTGAGCATACATGCTCAGGTTCCCCATGTTAAAAACTGACCTTGTGATACAACTCTCTCCAGTGAGTAGGGTAAATCCTGGAACAAAGTGTAGTATTTGTTCTCAAATACTCAATTCCTGCTCACCGGCCACCTGCAGCACTCCTCACTTAATGGCAGGTGGGTAGGTTTGGAGGCAATGATGAGCTAAGACTAGCTTTGTACCCAATTACCATGTAGGCAAGGACTGGTTAATCTTTGACTAGCTACCAAAGTATTCATGCTCAGAGTCCTCACTTTAAAAAAAAAACTTTGTGTCACATCTCACCTCAGTGGGGGAGGATGGGTAAATAAACCTCCTTGTTCTAGAGAGTAGCAGCATAGTATCATATCTGTTGTCAGATGCTCACTGTCCACTTTCTGGCCACCTCCAGGTAGGCATTTACTTTGTGATCTTGCAATTCATGGTTGATTCCTGTTGCACATTATGTTTTCGTTAGCAGCCCATTCTACTTTAGGTTTGTCTCTGCTTCAGAGGTGGAGTGGTCTAGTCAGCTTGAGATCCTGTTACCCACGGTCAATACTGCAAAGGAGACGACAACTGTTCAAATTCAATTCCTGTGTCTTTTGCACATGCTAGCTCACAGCAATCCTATTTAACCGCAGTCAAATCCTGCAAAGGAAGCAGCACATGAGCTAGCTCATGGCCACAGTGCACACGTGCTAGTTTTTGCACTTGCCTGGTATGTACAAATGCTAAGACGTTCATGCCATATTGATGACATTCATGCCAACTGATGACGATGTTCCAGCCTGTGTCAATCCTGCAAGATGTTGATGACTTTCCAGCCTGTGTCTTTCTTGCCATGTGTTAACGATATCCTTGATGACATTCCAGCCTAAACCATTCATGCCAGACACTGACAACATTCCTCCCAACTGATAACGATGTTCCAGCCTGTGAGGATCCTGCCAGATGATGATGACATTCCTGCTGACAACATTCCAGCCTGAGCTGATCCTGCCAACCGCTGCCGACGTCCCAGCCTTTTCTGATTTCCTACTGTTTGCTTATCGATTTCCCACAATAACATTGACTTTGAAACAATCTTCACCTCTGTCTCATTGTCTTTGCTGTTTTCACACATAGAAAAGTTTGCGGGGTTGAGATCCATTCTTGTACTTGGCTCTGCAACATCTATATCAAGTTTGAATTCCATTGAACATTAATAACAAATCTCAATGTCATTAAACACTGATATTAAGTCAATGTCATTAAACACTAACACCAAATCTGAAAGCCATAAAGCATTTATATCAAGTCTGAATCCCATTAAACATTAATAGCCAGTCTCAATGTCATTAAGCACCAATATTGTATCAATGCCATTAAACACTAACATCAAGTTTGAATACCATTAAAATTTAGATTGTCAGAATTCCATTAAACACTAATAGCAAGTCACAATGCCATTAAACACTAGCATCAAGTTTCAAAGCCATTAAGTATATCTGAATGCCATTAAATGTTACATCACCATGAAACACCAATTCATTTAGAAAAAAATGAAAATTCATATTTTTTTTTTTTACTTACATGGAAGACATTGGTTTGTTAGAAGTTTATAAAATGAAAACAAAAAATAATTAGAAAAAAATGGATAAAAAATACCGAGCCTGATAAAATGCTGGTGAAAGGAGTAATTAAAGATATTTTGTCAAATTAGAATTTACTCAGTTTTTTAAAAGATTCAACATAATCAATTTTTAAAAAAACTTTCAAGCTGCTTGTTTTAAGAAATTAATTTTTGAATATATTTTGAAAACCAATGCCTCTTGTGTTGAGATTTTTTTAAAAAGAAGAAAAAGATTGAAAAAAAATTGAATTTGTTCAAATTTCTTAATTGAAACATTTTCAATATTATTAGTTTAAGTTAAAAACTAATACTAATAAAAATGCTTTACAACTTAAGAAAACAACTCAAAATTACTACTACTACTACTACTACTATAACTACTAGATATATATAACTATGTTTTAATTTCACCTGCTGTTATATTTCTGTGACCAAATCAGTAAGGCATCATCCATGTCAAAGAGGTTTCCAAGGATTCAGGGATGCAAGTTCAGATCTTGAAGAATGCGTCTTTATTTCCAATCCATCATATAAAACAACCTGAGTGTTACAATAAAGAGCAACAAAAAATAAGATGAAAAGATAAACTAGTTAAAAATTAATAATGTAAAAAGCTTTAAAAAATTTGATTAATTTAAAACAGTTATTACCACCACCATCACCACTTCAAGAAAACTGAATGCATGGTCATCAGCAAAAAGAGGTCCCCAAAATGCCAACTACAAGTCAAGGACACTAAGATCAAACAGGTACAGAAATTTAAATACCTGGGAAGCATTCTGACAGGATGAATAGTGTAACACTGAATGAATGATATAAAAGTGCACTAGAATGACTAAAAATGCATTTCAAAGACTAAACAGCGTATTAAGAGACAGGAAGATTTTGTTGGAGACAAAGAAAAGAGCACTGGACTGTTATGGGTTCTCTCTCTTCCTATACAGCAGAAGGAGGCTGAAGATACCATGGACTGCAAATGTGAGCAACAAAGTTTTGGAGAGAATGTAAATGAAAAGTAAACTTATGCTTGGCGCCAGGAAGAGACAGCTGATGTTTTTGGGACAAAAATTTAAATACCTGGGAAGTGTTCTAACAGGAGATGAAAAATGTGACACAGATCTGAAAGTGAATTGGCAAGGCAAAGAAAGCATTCCAGAAGTTTAGTAAAGTTTAGAAACAAGACAGTTTTGCTAGAAACAAAGAAGAGAGTACTGGATTGCTATGTGATGTCAAATCTTCAATATGGTAGTGAATGCTGGACAATATCATTGAAGATGAAGAAAAAACTTGAAGCAACTGAAATGTGGTTCTACAAAAGGATGCTGCGGATATCATGGATTGAGCATGTGAGCAATGATGAGGTTTTTGGAAAGGATGGAAATGAAAAGGAAATTAATACTGGGCATCTGGAAGAGACAGCTGAAGTTTCTGGGACATGCAATGAGGAAGGAGGGCTTAGAGAATCTGATACTATCAGGCCAGATAGCGGGAAAAGGAAAAAGGGGAAAGCAGCGGATAACATATTTGAAGGACCTGAGCAGGTAGATGACGGAGAGAGCCACCAGGGATAAAGAGACGTGGAAGGCCATGATCACCTATATACTGAAAAGACAACACACATAGAAGAAGAAGAATATATATGCAAACTGTTTATAAGAAATTATGTGGGTATAAAATGGGTGATGAATTCTATACTATAATCAATATATAAACTGATCCCTCATTTTGTGATCATGCTAGTTTCTATATATTTATATTCTAGATTTATGGGCTTGAGCTAGTGGATGGCAGAATGGGGTTTGGGTGGAGTAACAGAAGAAAGCAGGGTAAGAGCCACCAGAGATAGGGAGATGTGGAAAGCCATGATTGCCTATGTCCTGAAAGGACAGGGCACATAGAAGAAGTAGAATACTCACAGGATGGATAGAGGGAAGAGAGACAAGAGAAAGCAGTGTAAGACATACTTGATGAGCTTGAACAGATGGATGGCAGAATGAAGTTTGGGAGAGATACAAAGAGGAAAAATATTAAGAGCGACAAGGGATAGGGGCAAGTAGAAATTCATGACCGCCTACATCCTGAAAGGACAAAGCACAAAAAGAAGATGTTCATATCAGATAAACTTATAAGGATGGATAATGCAAATTTCAAATTTGTCTTTACTTCTCATTCATGCTACTTACTTAATGTTCATATAAAGTAAAAATGGCCTGAAGATTGTTGGTTGGTTGTGCAGGGGTTATGCTAATCTTCCTTGTATCATTCCAATTTTAGTATATGTACTCAGAATTCAACAAAGCCTCTCCAAATATGATATGTAGCCTCCCACTCTACTACATCTTAATTTTCATTAGTTAGCATTAATATCTAAAATACAAATTTTATTATAACCTAATCAAGTACAATAATGAATCATATGTCATATAGGTGAACAATTTAACTAGAAAAATTGAAAATAAATACAATGTATCTAGATACAAATTCGAGACATGTCATAATAGATCATTCCAGCCTATGTACAATAATGGATCATATGCAATATTGGTGAACAATTCAACTAGAGAAATTGAAAATAAATACAATGCATCTAGATTAGAGATATATGATAATAGATCATTTCACCTTGAACATTATCGACAATGTTTTTCTGCAATTTTTTAGCATCAAATTGAAATTTTTTTTTTAAAAGGTCAAATTATTGTAACACATTCAACATTATAGATAAAAATAGTCAATTTTATATTGTTTTTATTTTAGGACTCAGCATGAGCAAAATGAAATCATGGATTTGAATGAAAAAATTGACCCCAGAATAATGTAAAAAGTTACAAATTTTTTTAATTCATTAATAGTTAGTTGTGCTGGATTTAATTTCTATTGTACATAAATGTTGGTAGAAAAAGCAAATGTCGATAAGATTGTGAGGGTTATATCACTGGCTGACTTAGCCCATCCACAGGTTAGAAGTTCAGGTGTAGTAACCTGTACATGGCAGCCATGTATGTACTGCTGAAGTGAGTATGCTGAAGATTGTGATAAGAATAAATGATGATAAGATGCAAGATAAACTAGTGTAAATATATATATATATATATATATATATATATATATATATATATATATTACAGAAATTAACGAATTTTAACGAAACTTGGTTATAAGCAACCGACAATTTAAATATGAGTATCGGTAAAAATAATGTTCAAAATAATATATATATATATATATATATGTCCAAATGAATAAAGAATGAAGAAAGTATTAACAACATTCAAAAAATTAATTTAAAATAGTGCTCAATATAGAAATAGAGCAATGAATATTTATTACAAGTTATAGTTTAGAACATTTACAAATTATAATTTATAACAAAAGTGTACATTTTGTTTTGACATTGAAAAAACAATGTCTCATCAGGTAGTTATTATGATGGTACTAAACATTATTTTTGAAAAATAATGTTTAGTACCATCATAAGATAAGACATTGTTTTTTCGATGTCAAAACAAAATGTACACTTTTGTAGTAAATTATAATTTGTACATGTTCTAAACTATAATTTATAATATATATACGTGTGTGTGTGTGTGTGTGTATTGTGGTGCAGTGAATATCGGCTTGTAATGAGAAATCGGGGAGCCGAGTTCAAATTCTAGTTGAATTCCTTGCATTCACTTACACACAAATACCCTTGGGAAAGGTATTAATCCGTCGCTTTCTTCCAGTTATGGGTTAAATAATAAGACAGATTGGGTTCTATAGCATTGGCTGGCAACCAGTCTACTGCAGAAAGCAATGGCAACCTACTGCGAGATAATCTTCTGCCCAGTCAGTCATGTCTCTTTCGAGGCATGATCGCCCAAGCGTGTTTCACGTATGACACTTAATTGACTGACTGATATATATATATATAAATATTGTAGTTTTCATGTTTCAGAACAAAACTGTCCCTCTTCAGGTGACAGTTTTGTTGTGAAACATGAAAGTTTTTGTGTAGTGATATTATGCTTTTATAAACCATATATATATATATATATATATATATATATATATATATGTATTTTGATGTTAAATGATACTTAACAAGTACAGTGTTTAAATTTTCTTTTTATAGATAATTGTCTATTAAGTAGATGAGCGATTATTGAAATATAATTAGATAATTTTCAAAATGCCATCAGTCTCTATTTTTATCATTATATATTTATTACATGAAAAACTAAATCAGATGTAATGACTATTGGGGTGCAAGAAAGATTTAAAACTTAATGAGTCAATGTTAAATAAAAAAAAATGAATAAAATAATCAATAATCAGTTGTTAATAAAGCAGCTGTTATTGGTAGTTAAAATGAAGAATGGAAAAATCAGTGACTATTAGTACTGTTATGGGAGCATAGCTAGGAAAAGGCTAGAGAATTGAACAGAAAGAATTGCCTGCACATAATCTCCAATGAAACCATTAACTAGTCCTGATGTGGAAACATTGTGAAGAAAATATTGAGGGTTTGTGTTGTCACAGGATTTTTAAATCAAAGCCAACAGATACTATCACAGATTGAGAGGGGAGAGAAAGACAAGGAGGGAAAGGGAGAGAGAGAGAGAGAGAGAGAAATTGTGATAGTAACAATAAGTTAGACTGTATTTGTTAAATCAGAAAGTCGATTGAGATATTGACTTGAATTCAACTCAGGACTTAACGTAGGAGGAGGGAAATGAGTTGAATGAATAATAAATTTTAAAAAAATGTTTTCTGTAAGTACCAGTCATATACAGCTGTTCTGTCTGAATAATCAACAAAAAATATCTTAAAAGAAAAAACAAAAATATAATAATAAAAATATAATAATGAAAATGATGTTTTAACATCACAATAGCACAATAACTACCGACAACTGCAGGATAAACAAATAATTTAAAAAAAATATGTTATGATCAGAAAAAGAAAAAAATAACTGAATTCTTTCTTCATCTTTTATATTCCATCTTCTTCTCCTATATGCCCTGTTCTTTCAGGATGTAGGCGATCATTGCTTTCCACATCTCTATCCCTGGTGGCTCTTAGCATGCTTTCTCCTGTTACTCCATGCAACCTTCGTTCCGTCATCCACCTGATCAGGTCCTTCAAATATGTTATCCACTACTTTCCCCTGTCTCTTTTTTCCTCTATCTGGCCTGTTAGCATCAGGTTCTCCAAGATTCTCCTTCCTCATTGCATGTCCCAGGAACTTCACTGTCTCTTCCTGATGCTCAGTATTAATTTCCTTTTCTTTTCTATCCTTTTCAAAACCTCATCATTGCTCACATGCTCGATCCATGATATCCACAGCTTCCTTCTGTAGAACCATATTTCAGTTGCTTCAAGTTTTTTCTTCATCTTCAATGATATTGTCCAGCTTTAACTGCCATATTGAAGAACTGGCATCACATAGCAATCCACTACTCTCTTCTTTGTTTTTAGCGAAACTGTCCTGTTTCTTAATACTTTACTCAACTTCTCGAATGCGTCCTTTGCCATACCAATTTGTTTTCGGATCTCTGTGTTGCACTTTCTGTCTTCTGTTAGAACACTTCCCAGGTATTTAAATTTTTGTACCTGCTTGATTTTAGTATCCCCCACCTGTATTTGGCATTTTGGGCTGCCTTTTTTTACTGATGACAATGCATTCGGTTTTCTTGCAGTTTCTTTGTAGTCCTTTTTTGTCACTCTCTTCAGCTACCTTCTGTAGGAGGTCTTGTAGTTTCCTTTCTGTGTCTGCTATCAGCACTGTAAAATGGTTGATTATAGCTCTCTCCAAATTTCTCTCTTTTGTAGTTTTAAGCAAGGTTTGCCTTTTCATTATTTCTCCCAATCATTGCAAGCCTCTCTATACTTTATCATTATTTCCATGGAACACACTCCCGCCAGGATGCTTTCCCAATCACTACAATCTTCATCTCTTCAAGTCTTGCATTAACCATTATCTTTTTTACATAATCCTCATGAAATGCACTTCTTGACCTTTCTTAAGCTCATGCAACACCACACAGTAACCTACATTGAGTGGTTCTTGAGTCTTATATTAGATGAAAATTAGTATAAAAAATACCTGTTCTGCCATCCATTTATTCAAGCTTGTCAAATAGCTACTAACTGTTTTCTTATGTCCCTCTTGTCTTCAGTATATCCTGCAAGTGTCCTCTGTCTCTCTTGCATTCAATTTGTCCTGTGAGTATCAGATTCTTCAGACCCTCTTTCTTCATTATGCACCCTCAAAATACCGTTTCTTTTTTATTCTCAGTTCATGTGTCCTTTTGTTTTAATTTTTATGAAAAATTCCTAATTGATCATATAATAAAAGTTATATAATAATGCCAGAATAAACAATCAATATATCCTGTGAGTGTCAGATTCTCCAAGTCCTCTTTCCTCATTATGTGCCCCAGAAATTTTAACTGTTTCCTTTTGATTCTAAGTATATGTGTCCTTTTTATTTTAATTTCTATTAAAACGTCCTCGTTGCTTATATAATAAAAGTTACATAATAATGTTAGAATAAAGAACAAATTTATTAGAGATTTATGATATTTTTAAAACTAAATATCCCTGTGCCTAAAATAATCTTATTGACAGAATGATTAGTGGTCAAGTCTTAATATAAATCATCTTAGATACCAATTTTCAAGAAAAAACAGTCCATGCTCACTCTCCCTTATTTTCCTAACCAAGAGTAAGAGCCTCAAAGACAATAATGAAAAAGAGATTTGGTTCTGAATGGCTTTATTGCAACATATACAGCATAAGAAAGTCTCTTATCAAGCTCACTCATATTTCCAATAATTCTTTTTTATGCACTACTGATGACAATTCCAGTTTCTGCTGCCAAATCCATGAGGTGTGAGAGTCATAAGTATACAAAATGATATGACCATTATCATCTGAGGGAAACATCTAAGAGTCAGAAAGAATCTCTATAATAATAATAATAATAATAATAATAATATAAAAAGATAACAATACGATATGACCCTTATCATCTGAGGGAAACATCTAAAAGTCAGAAAGGATCTCTAAAATGAAAATAATATTTATATAAAAAGATAACAATATGATATGACCCCTATCATCTAGTGGAAACATCTAAGAGTCAGAAAGTATTTCCATAATGATAATAATAATATTTATATAAAAAGATAACAATATGATATGGCCCTTCTCATCTAGTGGAAACATCTAAAAGTCAGAAAGGATCTCTATAATGTTAATAATAATAATATTTATATAAAAAGATAACAATATAATATGACCCTTATCATCTAGTGGTAACATCTAAAAGTCAGGAAGGATCTCCATAATGATAATAATAATATAACAATATAAAAAAATAACAATATGATATGACACTGGCACGACGTGGCTTCCCTGAGTCTCTTCTACAAATACTTTCATGGCTTCTGCTCCGATGAACTTAGATCACTGGTGCCCCCTAAATACGAATTTGAACAAGATACTAGATTAGCAACTAGATCCCACCCTTTTACAGTGAAACCTATAAAATGCAACCGTAACTTCTACTCTAACAGTTTTTTCCTTGCACTTCACGACTGTGGAATTCCCTTTCACATGATTGCTTCCCCGATGGCTACAATCTCCAGGAGTTTAAATGTAAGGTTAATAGACACCTCCTAACATACTAACCTGCTCCCATTCTATCAAACACTCTTCCCATCTGCCCAACTCTCATCCTCGCTATCCTTACTCATCTGTCACCTTCCTCCTGACATTCCCTATGTCTAACCACTCCTTCTCTTTACTTTCCCCTATGTAGCCCCATGCGCAATAGTGGCAGTGGAATGCCTTGCTTGGGGTGAGATGATTAAAAAAAAAAAAAAAAATTACACTTATCATCTGATAGAAACATCTAAGAGTCAGAATGGATCTCCATAATGATGATAATAATAATATTTATATAAAAAAAACAATATGATATAACCCCTATAATCTGATAGAAAAGTCTAAGAGTCACAAAGGACTGATAATAATATTTATCCAAAAAAAAAAAAAAAAAAAAATAACCATTAGCAATAAAAATGATAGCAAAAGATCAGAATGACTATAAAGGTTTTTCAGTGTAATATGTGCATTGTGGTACAGTGGATATCAGCTCGGAACAAGAAATCAAGGAGCTGAGTTCGAATTCCAGTTGAATTCATTGCATTCACTTACGCGCAAATACCCTTAGGAAAAGTATTAATCAGTCTTTTCCTTTCAGTTATGGGTTAAATAACAGGATAGATTGGGTTCTATAGCCTTGGCTGGCAACCAGTCTACCGCAGAAAGCAATGGCAACTTACTGCGGGATAATCTTCTGCCCAGTCAGTCATGTCTCGAAAGAGACATGATCATCCAAACGTGTATCACGTACGGCACTTAACTAACTGACTGATTTTCAGAGCCTCTTTACAACTTGATCTATTTATGGAAATTGTTCCTTACTCATTTTATGCCTGATTAATTTAAACTAAATAAATTATCACTAATTTAAAAGCAATTAAGAAAGTGAAAACTAAATAAATCTACCAATTAAAAGCATTTAGCAGTAATTAATCAACTAATGTAATTGATGAAATACTTTTGTATTGTTAACTCAAGTGAATGTTTTCATATTTAGTAACAGAAAATAAAAAAAATAATAGAAAATAGATTAGTCATAAACAAATAATTATTAAAAATTTAGTAATTATTAATAAACCTGAGATTTGGAAACGTAATTATTATCATTATTGCTAAAACTAATAATAGAATTATTAAAAGATTATTATTTCATCACTAAAAGGATTATTGTTAATTAAGTGAATAATATCAATTAGTTTTTAGTAACTGAACTCATTAGTTAAATGGAAGAATCACACTATGAGAAATCACATTCTCAAAATAAATTCTTAGAATAAATAGTCCTGAAAGTTTATTTATCTTCTTCTATGTGCCCTGTCCTTTCAGGACGTAGGCGATCATGGTTTTCTATGTCTTCCTTTCCCTGGTGGCTCTTAGCATGCCTTCTCCTGTTGCACCATACAACCCTCATTCCCTCACCCACCTGATTAGGTCCTTCAAATATGTTATCCGCTACTTTCCCCTGTCTCTTTTTCCCTCTATCTGGCTTGTTAGTATCAGGTTCTCCAAGCTCTCCTCCCTCATTGCATGTCCCAGGAATTTCAGCTGTCTCTTCCTGATGCTCACTATTAATTTCCTTTTTGAATAAAAAATTATTTTTATATTTATTTCTTTATAAATTAGTAAATTATGAATATTGCATTGCAATAGTTCTAATTGTATTAATTTTTAGAATGCATACATAAAATTATTCTTCTAAATAAACTTCTTCTTCTTCTACGTGCATTGTCCTTTCAGGACGTAGGCAATCATAGCCCTCCATGTCTCCCTATCCCTGGTGGCTCTTAGCATGTAACACCACACAACCCTTGTTCTGTCATCCATCAGATCAGGCCCTTCAAATATGTTATCCGCTGCTTTCCTCTGTTTCTTTTTCCCTCTATCTAACCTGTTAGTATCAGGTTCTCCAAAACCTCTTTCCTCATTGCATGTCCCAGGAACTTCAATTGTCTCTTCCTGATGCTCAGTATTAATTTCCTTTTCGTTTCCGTTTTTTCCAACACCTCGTCATTGTACACATGCTTGGTCCACGATATCCACAGCATCCTTCTGTAGGACCACATTTCAGTTGCTTCAAGTTTTTCCTTCATCTTTGCTGATATTGTCCAGCATTCACTGCCATATTGAAGAACTGACATCACATAGTAATCCAGTACACTCTTCTTTGTTTCTAGTGAAAGTTTCCTGTCTTTTAATACTTTACTCAGCTTCTGGAATGCATCCTTCACCATGCTAAGTCACCTTTGAAGCTCTGTGTTGCACTTTCCGTCTTCTGTTATAACACTTTCCCAGGTATTTAAATTTTGGTACCTGCTTGATTTTAGTATCCCCCATCTATATTTGGCATTTTGGGCTGCCCTTATTTGCTGATGACAATGCATTCGGTTTTCTTGCAGTTTCTTTGTAGTCCTTTTTTGTCACTCTCTTCAGCTACCTTCTGTAGGAGGTCTTGTAGTTTCTTTTCCATGTCTGCAACCAGCACTGTGTCAGTCAGTTAAGTACCATATGTGATACACGCTTAGGCGATCAGGTCTCAAAAGAGACATGACTGACTGGGCAGAAGATTATATCGCAGTAGGTTGCCATTGCTTTCTTCAGTAGACTGGTTGCCAGCCAAGACTATAGAACCCAATCTGTCCTGTTATTTAACCCATAACTGAAGGGGAGAGATAGATTAATACATTTCCCAAAGGTATTTGTGCGTAAGTGAATGCAAGGAATTCAACTGGAATTTGAACTCGGCTTCTCGATTTGTCATTCCAAGTTGATATCCACTGCACCACAATGCACATTCTGACATCATCTGCGTACCTTAAATAAAATAAACTTATCTAAATAGTCAGATAATTAAACAGTTGTTTTTTGTTTTCATTTCTCAAGAACAAGATGTATAAATTCACTTTCAGCATGTGTTTAGGTTTTATTCCAATTGTAAGCATCATTTTTAAAATAAACATTGCCAAGGAGAAAAGGTAGTTAAAGAAGCAGTGTTATAGAGGAAAGTTTGTCTTTTTGTTACTGCATCTTATTGTGGGCATGTTTATCTATGTGAAAATTTCAACTATCACTTTCTGATTCTAAGTATAAGCAACCTTTTTGTTTATATTTTCCTTATAACTTCCACATTATTTGAATGCTCTGTCCATGCTATTTTCAGGATTTTTCTGTAAAATCATGCCTGCTGCTTCATGTCTCTGTTTTATCTAGTAGAAAATTGTTCAGCATTCATTGCATTATGGGATAATTGATATTACATAGGATTTTGGTGCACTTTCTTTTTTTTACCTCTAATGAAATGTAGTTTCTTAATACTTTGCTTATCTTTTAGAAGATATCTTTTTCTTTTTTAATGCATATTCAGTGACTAAGATATGATAATCAATAAATAACTTAAGTTTGTAATCTTTTGAAAAATGGTGAAAAATATACTAAGATTTTTTTACATATCTCTAGGTAAAAGGAGAAGGAATATTTGTAAAATATATGAAATTACGTATTCAAATTTGAAAATAAACTTTTTTTATTGCCATCTGGAATAATTTATAAAGATATGAAATGTTCTGTAATACATAAGAAAGGCTCAGTAACTGATAAATAAACAGACTGAATAATTTATTCATTTTTCCTTAAAATTTTGTGTAGTGTTTTAGCCATAGGGAGAATGGCTAATATTTATTAATTGGGCCTTGTATCATACATAACCGAACTCCCTACAGCTTACAAGTTTTATTCAGAATTATTATCAGAAGGTTGGTTGTCAGCATGTTGGAATGAGTCGATTAGTGTGGAAGAATAAGGTATACATTTTTCATGTTAAAATAAAAATTTATTAAAAGAAATGAATAACAAGAATTAGTAAAAACTAATGTTCAATTAGAAAGTTAAGGGTATCAAGAATTGTAGAAAATGTTCGTAGTAGTAATTTGTTGGAAAGAGTTTATGCTTGAGTACATATTTTACATTTTAGCTTGTCATCTCTGCTGCTTCCAGCCCTGACTGCCTGGTGCTGATCTGATCAAAGTCTTTATAGTCATTCAGATTTTCATACTGGATCACTAAGTTCCTTTAGTCTTGCAAATGGCTTCCATTGGTCAGAAAATCAATTTAACATCTACTTGTGAAATCTGGTTTAGACTTTTTCTTTAAGCGCATGGTCAATTCTTTTTCTATTTGGGAAAAACCAGGATTTCACATGTCATTTTGAATTTTTGTAAAAGTGAAAAAGAAAGTTTATTTTAATTTCAAATTTCCTATCCACCACAGTATGTTAAAAGTCTAATACATCTGAATAAAAATAGTCACCAGTAAAAAGAATTCATTTGAAACTTTTAAATGAATTCAAACAGTTTTAATAAGAACCATTTTGGTATCCATTAAAATAATATCAATTTAAATTTTAAGATTTACTTGCCATTTACAAATGAAAATAATTTTTATACCTACTTTCCTTATCATTTGTAATTTTTTTTAATCAATTATTTATATGACAGTCCTCACACTTTAAAAAAAAAATGACAATTTTTGAACTGGTATAATCTTTAACCTTTCCCCAATTAAATGCAGAAAAAGTTGAATATACTTCTGTTGTTTTTTATATCAATTCTGTAATAACTTTTGCTGGTCTTCTGGAGGGATTTTTTGAAAATATGATTTTTCAATTGTTTCTTGTTTGAAGATGTTATAGATATTAATCAAACTTTTTTAAATTTATTTACAAAAAGTACACCATTTTGCATAAATAATAGGTGGATGTGCATTGTGGTGCAGTGGATATCGGCTTGAATGAGAAATCGGGGAGCCAAGTTCAAATTCTAGTTGAATTCCTTGCATTCACTTACACACAAATACCCTTGGGAAAGGTATTAATCCGTCGCTTTCTTCCAGTTATGGGTTAAATAATAAGACAGATTGGGTTCTATAGCCTTGGCTGGCAACCAGTCTACTGCAGAAAGCAATGGCAACCTACTGTGGGATAATCTTCTGCCCAGTCAGTCATGTCTCTTTCGAGACATGATTGCCCAAGCGTGTTTCACGTATGGCACTTAACAGACTGATAAAAAATCTATGATATTTACCAGGGCTTGATGGGGAAATATGTGACTGCCTCAACCACAAAGTACATGTCTTCATTTTCTACCTATTGATTTCAATTTAGATATTTGCTAAGCTTAGTTTAGTTTGATACCAAGTAGGGATGAATGAGGGACAAGATTATATGTATCATTCATTCAAGTGGAGGGTGTAGGTATGCCTTGGAAATCAGTATTGGGAAACCTGGCATTTTACCTGGGCTTGAAACAACATTTAGCCCTGGGGAAATTATTTACCAGCCTTAACCACAATGTAGATCTCTTTATTCTTTACCTAATTATTTCAATTTTGATAGTTACTAAGTGTAGTTCAGCCTGTTACCAAACAAATGAGGGATGAAAAGATTGAATGCATCCTTCACTTAAGTGGAGGGTGTAGGTCTGCCTTGGAAATCAGTATTGGAAATCATGGCCTTTTATTTGGCTTTAAAACATCAATTTCTAGCCCTGATGGGGAAATTATGTGCCAGCCTCAACCACAATTTTTTTTTTTTTTTTTAATCATCTCACCCCAAGCAAGGCATTCCACTGCCACTATTGCGCATGGGGCTACATAGGGGAAGGTAAAGAGAAGGAGTGGATAGACATAGGGAATGTCAGGAGAAAGGTGACAGATGAGAAAGGATAGCAAGGATGAGTGGTCGGGCAGATGGGAAGAGTGTTTGATAGAATGGGAGCAGGTTAGTGTGTTAGGAGGTGTGTATTGACCTTACATTTAAACTCCTGGAGATTGTAGCCGTCGGGGAAGCAATCGTTTGGAAGAGAATTCCACAGTCGGGAAGTGCGAGGAAAGAAACTGTTGGAGTAGAAGTTACGGCTGCATTTTATAGGTTTCACTGTAAAAGGGTGGGATCTAGTTGCTAATCTAGTATCTCGTGCAAATTCGTATTTAGGGGGCACCAGTGATCTAAGTTCATCGGAGCAGAAGCCGTGAAAGTATTTATAGAAGATCTATAATGTAGATCTCTTCATTTTCTATCTAATTATTTCAATTTTACTAAGCTCCATTTTGTCTAGTACCAAGTAAAGGTGAATGAGGGATAGGAAGATTGTATGCATCATTCATTCCAGTAGATAGGGTGAGTATACCTTGGAAATTCTGACCTTTTACCTGGGCTTGAAACATCAACATCTTGCCCTGAGGAGAGAGTATGTACCAGCCTCAACCACAAGGCAGATCTCTTCATTCTCTACCTAATGATTTCAATTTGGATCGTTACTAAGTTTAGTTTAATCTGAACCAAGTAGGGGTAAATGAGGGATAGGAAGCCTGTATGCATCATTTATTCAAGTGGAGGGTGTGAATCTGCCTAGGAAATCAGTACCATAGATTACTTCCAAATAATTTAATCTAATTTCAATCATAAGGCTTGGGACAAACTGAGGTATGATTTTTAGACACTACCCAATAGTGCTATTTTCTGGAATTGTATTCATAGGCTGGTATTATCAAGAAACCACCTACCTGACAAATCTCCAATGGTGAAAATTGAAGCTGTATCTCTTGGGCAGAATATTAACAATAGTCAATTTCTGATTCACTCATATTACTTTTTAAATATATTTTTTTAAAATATTCACAGTCACACATCACAGATGCTCATCATATTGCAGATTAACTGTTATAAATATACATCTCTACCATAAGTTAATTCGAAAAAATTTTTTGGTTTCAATCAGGGGAATGATTTTTAGACAAATCTTATCGATGCATGCTCAGATTTTTTCCTAAGCTATAAAAAAGGAACCAATTTTTGGTCTTGGATATCAGTTTGGAATGAGAAATCGGGGAGCCGAGTTCAAATTCTAGTTGAATTCCTTGCATTCACTTACACACAAATACCCTTGGGAAAGGTATTAATCCGTCGCTTTCTTCCAGTTATGGGTTAAATAATAAGACAGATTGGGTTCTATAGCCTTGGCTGGCAACCAGTCTACTGCAGAAAGCAATGGCAACCTACTGTGGGATAATCTTCTGCCCAGTCAGTCATGTCTCTTTCGAGACATGATTGCCCAAGCGTGTTTCACGTATGGCACTTAACAGACTGATAAAAAATCTATGATATTTACCAGGGCTTGATGTACATCCACCTATTATTTATGCAAAATGGTGTACTTTTTGTAAATAAATTTAAAAAAGTTTGATTAATATCTATAACATCTTCAAACAAGAAACAATTGAAAAATCATATTTTCAAAAAATCCCTCCAGAAGACCAGCAAAAGTTATTACAGAATTGATATAAAAAACAACAGAAGTATATCTTGCCTGCCATATTTTTGTTTTTACTTGCCTTGAAGTCAAAATGCTATAGTCACTTGACTGTATCCCTTTTGCATATCAACACAATTCTTATATTGTAATTTTTTACCTTAGTGCTGTTGCTTTGTCTACTTTTGACTTCCATATATATTGTTTGCTTAATATTATTTTGCCCTGTTCTTTTCTTTTTTTTTTCTTATTGTCTATTGAGAAATTTGTTAATTTTGTTTGTTGAGAAGTTTGATATTTAACCATAGCCAATTATACCACAGATTTTTTTTTTGTTGCATAAAGTTTTGCATATTTTTTATTATTTGTTTAAATACCAATAACTCAGTGTTTTTATTTGTTTTTTTAGTTCAATTTGTAAACATGTTTCTATAAGGAAAAAATAACTATGACACACAAATGTGTCACATGCAACACAGGAAAAAAAAAAGTAGTTCCAGGCACTCACATTAGCAGCATTCTTAACAGCCTAATAAATTTCTAATTTCTACAATAAAAACATAGGCGATAATATATATTTTTCAAATATCTAGAAAAGCAGAAAGTATGTTAGTAAATTTTATTTTATTTAATACAATATAGTATAATTATTTTTATATAGGAATTTCTAATGGCAATTTTGTCAGAAACAAGGGAAAGTGCATTGAACTACTGTATAATATCAGTCCTCTTCTATGGTTGAGAATGCTGAGTAATCTTATAACAACAAAGGATTGTCATGAAGCAACAGAAATGTGATCTACAGAAGAATGCTGAGAATACTATAGAACAAACATGGGAGCAACAATGAAATTTTAAATAAAAAGTAAACAAAAAAGGACACATACTTAATATCAGAAAAGACAGTTAAAATTTATTGAGCACATAATGAGGAAAGAGTATTTACATTATTCGGACTATTGTCCTAATCTTTGTTGTCATTTGTATGACGTTTCAACCGTTGTACACTCCAGCCTTCTTCAGGTGCTAGGAATTTCGAATCAAACCCTTTATTACAATCACTGGGGTATATCATCCTCATTCCTTGCGTAAAGCCTGGGTTGAAAGTCATGTCGTGAGTTAACTCCCTCTAAATCTACAAGATACTTGTTCACCACTGCTGTAGCCTGGTATTAAACTCACAACTCTAAGAGTCAAGTCAGAAACTAACCAATGTCTATATCCACTGGGCCATGTGTCCTTAAGGACACATGACCCAGTAGATATAGAAGTTGCAGGGTTAGAGGGTGATAACTCATGACATGACTTCCAATTGAGGCTTTACACAAGGAATAAGGATGATATACCCCAGTAATTATAATATCTATCCAAACTAAATGGAACTGTGTGTGTGTGTGTGTGTGTGTGTGTGTGTGTGTGTGTGTGTGTCCGTTACCTATATACTCTGAAACAGCTGAACCAATTTTCTTGAAAATTTACACAGTTGTACTATAAGCGTCTGCGAGTGTTCTTAGCTAGGTTTTGTGTCAAGGTACCCCTGATAAATATCGAAAATCGATAATTGAAAATTGATAATCGAAAAAATCAGGTTATAGAAGGAATGGTCCGATTTTAATCAAATTTGATACACACGTAGACAAAGACATAAAAAACGATATTCAGAAGTTTCAAGGTTGCAGTTCTTACAATAGCGCAAAAAATCGATAATATATTTATATATCTAAAAGGCAAGATGTTTGTGCGTATGTCTGTTTATCTGCCTGTATGTCTTTAGTTTTTCAGCCCTTTTATTTTAGTTTTTGCTTCGGGTTTGGCTCTATGTAGGTATAATTGTAGTTCTTAGTCTCAGCCATGATACCATTTACTCAGAGGACTTATTTAACCTTCAAAATTCAGTTTACGATGAAAAAAACTTATTTGATATCGATACCAAGAAATCAAAATTTGACTTACATCCATTCATTTTTCTTTCAGTCTACGGTTACGCTTTAACTGGAAACAACTATTGCTTTTTTGTTTTTTGTGCCAACATCCAAAGAGTCTGAGCTCCAGGACCATGGATTAGTTTTAAAGCTTTCATTACACCTGAGCAACGCTGGGCTATACTGCTAGTAGACAAATAAATGATGAAAGAAGTTTTTAAAAAATTATGACAAAAGAGATATATAAAAAGAATGAAAAACCTACCTAGTGAGTTTTAGTAAATGAATGGCAGAACGAGGTTTAGAAGAAATAATAAAAACACATAATTTATTAAGAGTTACAAAGGAAAGGAAATTGTGGAGAGCCATGATTGCCAACATCCTGAAGGGACATAGTACCTTGAATAAGAGAGTAGCTTGTTATAAATATAATCTATTCATTAAATTGGGATCAAATATGGATCAGAATCCGACAGAGTGATAGGATAAAGAATAAATACGAAACATTTATGAATTAAAATGTTTAGTTTTTATTATTATTTCACTGATCAAGTCTTAATAAAAGTGAAACATTTTAGATTTATAAACATATCCTATTTGTTCCTTATGATAACAATCTATTTATTGTTAAATTTTCTGAATAAAAGATGATTGCATTTAAATAGCTATATATCATAGCCCTGTTCTGTCAGTATATCTTGCTTTAATTACTAACTACTGAAAAAATTATTTTATTCGCACAAGATTTCATCCTTTTTAGATATAGATAATATGAGGATGATGGCAATAAACATGGAAATATTAACAAAATCAAGGAGACTTGATTGTTAATCAAATATTGATTAGCTACAAGGATGTTTTTCACAGTTGCTTTCATTCTTTCTAGATGTAGATAATGTTATGAGGATGATGGCAAACATGGAAATATTAACAAAATCAAGGAGACTTGATTGTTAATCAAATATTGATTAGCTACAAGGATGTTTTTAACAGTTGCTTTCATCCTTTCTAGATGTAGATAATGTTATGAGGATGATGGCAATAAACATGGAAATATTAACAAAATCAAGGAGACTTGATTGTTAATCAAATACTGATTAGTTACAAGGATGTTTTTCACAGTTGCTTTCATCCTTTCTAGATGTAGATAATGTTATGAGGATGATGGCAATAAACATGGAAATATTAACAAAATCAAGGAGACTTGATTGTTAATCAAATATTGATTAGCTACAAAGATGTTTTTAACAGTTGCTTTCATCCTTTCTAGATGTAGATAATGTTATGAGGATGATGGCAATAAACATGGAAATATTAACAAAATCAAGGAGACTTGATTGTTAATCAAATATTGATTAGCTACAAAGATGTTTTTCACTGTTGCATTCATCCTTTCTAGATGTAGATAATGTTATGAGGATGATGGCAATAAACATGGAAATATTAACAAAATCAAGGAGACTTGATTGTTAATCAAATATTGATTAGTTACAAGGATGTTTTTCACAGTTGCTTTCATTTTTTCTAGGTGTAGATAATGTTATGAGGATGATGGCAATAAACATGGAAATATGTTAAAACAGTTAAACATTGATTACCAGTAAAAATATTCTTCTAATTTGTCTTTGCCTTTTAGATGTTAATGTTTATGATAGCATATGTACATATATATACCCTATTAATATATGTCCTGTGTTTTAATATTATGTTCTTGGTTCAGTAGAAATTTTATCAAAGATTAAAATAAAGCATAATGTGCTCATCTCCAGAGTCATGACCTCAAGGAATTCCTTTCTCATAGGAGAATTCTTGTATTAATCCCTTGTGTTCAAGGTTTTCTCAAATGGTAAATGTCAAGGAGGCTTGAGCTATTTTTGTCTGAATTCCCATGTACTCATAGGACTACCATTATAAAGTTAGACTTTCACCATATTGTTTGAGTGGGTGTATTATTAAATCCTATGTTTTATCACCTAACAAATATAGATATTTCCTATATATCCAATCTTTTGTTAAATGTATATACAAAATTTTTGTTTAAATTTTTAAGTGTATATATGATATCGCTTATAGGTTGTATATTTGAAATTTTATATATGAGCGCATTATTATTTTGTCTTTCAGCATATTTCATTTCTACTCATAGCCCAGAACTTATACTTGCAAAAACTACTTGCATACAGTTAGGGGGTGTAATACAAGAATGTGTATTTTCATGAGTTTTATTCAATCTATAGAATGATGTAATTCTGAAAGAATTAGAAGTCCTAACAGGAGTTGTTATTGGTGGCCACAATTTTAACAACATAAGATATGCTAATGACACAGTGTTGATAATAGACACAAAAAGGAAACTATGAGAACTCCTACCAAAGGTAGTGAAGGAGAGCAAGAAGAAAGGACTAAACCTCAATTACAAGAAGATATAATGCATAGTTGTAAGAAAAAGGAACAGCTCAATATGCAAATTACAAAATTACAAATTAGGGATACCAAAATCAAACAAGTACAACAATTTAAATATCTGGGAAGTGTTTTAACATCAGACAAGATATATGTCATTGATATCCAAAAGCGCATTGGAATAGCAAATAGGACAAAAATCATCTTTTATTAAAATAAACAACATAATATTTATGCCTATAATGATATCAGAAAGAGCAATACTATGTGGAAGAATGTCTTTCTATGTTTTATATATTATGCCAAAACATTTGATAAGTTTTGATATAAAGATCTATTTAACTAGTAAGAAAACCTAATTTATTTATCAAGTATATTGAAATAATCCTGAGCTTATACTAGGAGCAAACAATCTGCCTACAAATAGAAAATAAATTTAGTAAATACACGAAAATAGAAAGGGGCATAAGACAAGGGTGTGTCTTTTCACCAGACTTATTCAACCTATTCAGTGGCAATTCTGAAAGAATAAAAAGTCCTATCAGGATTAATTGTTGGTGAACACAATTTCAACAATATAAGATATGCAGATGACATGGAGTTGATAGCAAACACAGAAAGGAAACTACAGGAACTCTTACAGAAGGTAGTGAAGAAGAGCAATAAGAAAGGACCAAACCTCAATTACAAGAAGATAGAGTGCGTAGTTGTTAGCAAAAGGTACAGCCCAACATGCAAACTGCAAATTGAAGATACAAAAATCAGACAATTACAATTTAAATATCAGTTGTTTTGACAGAGGATATAAAGTGTAGATGGAAGGACTACAGCTCTATACACTTGAAGCTTGCTGCCAGACTATCTCTCTCAGTTTGCCATATGCTGCGTTGACTTTTGCTATCCTGTGGGTGACCTCATCATCAATGTTTGTGCAGCATGATCGTGAGCTGCCAAGATATACAAACTTGTGTGTGGCTGTCAACCTCTGTCCATTTACAAAGATATTGGGTTCAATATAAAGGACTGTCGGTGCTGGTTGGTGCAGGACCTCAGTTTTCCTAGTGGAGATGGTGAGGCCAAAATCCTTGCAAGCTGTGGCAAAGAGATCCATGTTTTTTTGCATGAATCCCTGCTCTATGCTTACAAAACATGGATAGTCTATAGCAGGCATGTGAAACAACTGAATACCTTCCATATGAGGTGTCTGCATACCCTTCTCAATATCAAATGGCACCATAAAATTTCAGACTCAGAAGTGCTGGAATGTGCCAAGTGTGAGAGCATTTACGCCATGCTTCTAGACTCTCAACTTTGGTGGGCTGGTCATACACACCACATGGAGGACAGCCGACTACCGAAGAAGCTCTTCACAGGGAAATGTTCGCTTGGCAAGCCAAAGTTGAGGTACAAAGATGGCTTAAAGGAGGCCCTCAAGTGCTGTGACATACCATATTTCTCCTGGGAACCCATTGCTAAAGATAGAGCTGCCTGGAGATCCAAAGTGAAACCTGGAGTTGCAAAATTTGAAGAGTGACATTGAAATGTGAAGGCACATTGGGATAACTAAACCTGCCTTCCAAAAGCTAAGCAAAGTATTAAATAATAATAAAAATTCATTAGATACAAAATTGTGCTGAACTGTTATGAAACATCAGTCCTCTTATATGGCAGTGAATGCTGGATAATCTCCTCACATATGAAGAACAGACTTGAAGCAACAAAAATGTGATTCTACAGAAATATGCTGAGAATACCATGGACTGAAGATGTGAGGAACAACAAAGTTTTAGAGAAACTGGAAACAAAAATGAAACTTATACTTAATATCAGGAAGAGACAATTGAAATTTCTCAGGCATATATTGAAAAATGTGATACTTACAGGACAGATGGAAGGTAAGAAAGATAGTGGAATACAATGTATAACCTAATTAGAGAGCTTGAGTGAATGGATGGTAAAACAAGGTATAGGAAGGTGAATGTTAGGTTAAAGTTAATTAGTAGGTTTGGTGAGGAACTAAGAGGTCTCCTTGAAAGGGAAGAGCCGCATTGTTGCCATTACATATTTGAATAAAAAAGAGGAGGAAAGTGTTCATAGGATTTATTTTGGGCCATGTGGATATAGACATTAGTTATTTCTAGTGACTTGACTCAAAAAGTTGTGAGTTCAATACCAGTAGTGGTAACTTAGAGAGTTAGGTTAAAGGGAAATAACTACATGGCTACTGGAAGTGGTATCACACATAAAATGAGAATGATTATATCCAACTGATTATAATAAAGGGTTCAGTTTGAAATTCCTAGGCCATAGCACACAACAGCCAAAACATTGTAAAAATGGCAATAAAGTTTGGACAAAAATCCAAACAATGTAAATAGTGTAAATACTATCTCATCTCAGAAATACAGACAAATACTGAAGTTTTAGAATAGATAACAAAAATAAAAGATTTAGTAAGAGCTACAAAGGACAGGAAATTGTAGAAAGCCATGATTGCCTATGTCCTGATGGGTAAAGGGCATGAAGTAACATGTCTTAATTAAACATTTAGTTCATGCATAAAAAGCACTGATTTCAATTAGTGAATAGCTATCTAATAAGGCAAAACATAATTATATGTTAGTCTTTCCATTGACAAAATCATTGCATTTACAAGAATGGAACATTCTGATTTTATTGTATGACTAACACCAAAAGAATGATATTCATTGGTGGATAAATTTGATTGGCTGTGAACGGAATGATGTCATTCATTTGATATATATTGATATTTTCGAACAAGTATTTTGATGATTTTCATATTTAAAATATGTGCAATCTGAGTTAATGAATTTCTAATATTTATGATTAAAAGAAAGATGAAGGTTTTAAAATTCCTGTTGAATTATTATTCATTTCCTGTAGAATTAACATTATTGTTGGAATTTATTAAAATTAGGGTACTGGACAGTATTGTTATGTCAAAAGTTAGTCACTGGTTTTCAACAGTACAACATAATAAATTACAATTATGATATTTTCTTTGCCTTGTTTCATTATCTTTTCTTTACTGCTAAATATTTCTGGAGATTGCCCCACCTTTTCTCCCAAGATACCTGTTAGTTATTGTTTTAGTCAGGATTATAAAATGAATCATATGAACCCTTTCCTTCTCTTTTTATTCCAATATGTAGTGGCAACAATGGGGACTCTTCCTCTTCAAGGAGACTTCTTAATTCCACAGGAAGCCTACTAATTAATTTCAACCCGACACACACACACATGCACACACACACACACACATTGCAACTAAGTACATTAATGTTTTGCTTCCTTTGAAATTGAGATATGTATAAAAATCTTTCACATTAAAATCTCTTTCTTTTGAGAATGTTGAATTTGTTTTCTTTGAACAAACAATAAACACAAAGTTTCAACGAAACAATAAAGAAACTGTAAAAAATGAAAATACATTTTGGTCTAGATTAATAGAATATCAACCTATATACTTACACTATATGGCTTACCCAAGATACATAAACCTGGCATACCCATCAGATCCATTGTATCGGAAATTAATAGTGTATCAGACAAGTTAGCTAGAGCTATCCTTAAAATCCTACCTCCATTCCTAGGCACCCTCACTTGGGTGACTTACTCCAAAGAATAAGAAACAATAATATGGCTAACATGTCTCTGGTGAGCTTAGGCATCAAATCACTATGCACCAATATACCCATCACAAAATGCCTTAATATACTAAGAAATTACTTCAAGAAAATCAAGGAAACCTTTCTTTACCTGTTCACAAAATTACAAAAATAAGCAAATGAATTACTAACCACTGTTTCTTCACTTTCAATAACACTTTCTGCAAACAAAAATTCAGATTAACTATAGGTTCACCTATCATTCATGTTCTCACCTGTCTCTTTTTGGAATTCTTAGAATCCAGCTCATTTAGACATGTCATACCTAACATTGAACAGGTTAAGAGGCTCATCCCTTGTTCCCTGTTTAAGATGTGGTTTCCAGCTTTCTCTTTTCCAATCTTTTCACTCTTTTCTTTTTTTCTTTTCTTTTTTTCAATTGGAGTAGATAGACTAAACTATCACTCGGTTCACACTCCACCCACGTCTATTGAACAGGTTAAGAGGCTCATCCCTTGTTCCCTGTTTAGGATGTGGTTTCCAGCTTTCTCTTTTCCAATCTTTTCACTCTTTTTTTTCTTTCTTTTTCAATTGGAGTAGATAGACTAAACTATCACCCGGTTCACACTCCACCCACGTCTATTGAACAGGTTAAGAGGCTCATCCCTTGTTCCCTGTTTAGGATGTGGTTTCCAGCTTTCTCTTTTCCAATCTTTTCACTCTTTTCTTTTTTTCTTTTCTTTTTTTCAATTGGAGTAGATAGACTAAACTATCACTCGGTTCACACTCCACCCACGTCTATTGAACAGGTTAAGAGGCTCATCCCTTGTTCCTCGTTTAGGATGTGGTTTCCAGCTTTCTTTTTTCCAATCTTTTCACTCTTTTTTTTCTTTCTTTTTCAATTGGAGTAGATAGACTAAACTATCACCCGGTTCACACTCCACCCACGTCTATTGAACAGGTGAAGAGGCTCATCCCTTGTTTCCTGTTTAGGATGTGGTTTCCGGCTTTCTTTTTTCCAATCTTTTCACTCTTTTTTTTCTTTCTTTTTCAATTGGAGTAGATAGACTAAACTATCACTCGGTTCACACTCCACCCATGTCTATTGAATAGGTGAAGAGGCTCATCCCTTGTTTCCTGTTTAGGATGTGGTTTCTGGCTTTCTCTTTTCCAATCTTTTCACTCTTACGTAGCTCCCTGCACATCAGTGGCGTTACCGCCTTGCTCGGGGTGATATGATTAAAAAAAAACCAAAAAACAACAGCTCTACTTCCCAAATATACATAGATTATGTCCTCTTATTTTATTCCCATAATACTAACCTATTAAACATGATGAGACTCAATAAGGTTGAACCCACCATCAGTTGGATAGACAACCAAATACCCTCAAAAACAAAAAACAGAATAAAAACATAAACTTTGGATAATTTATTGAAAATTTAGATCTAGGTGTATAATAATTTATTAAAAATTTAGAAAAATAGAACAAAAATTTAAACATGCTAATTTTGATGGTTGAGTTAATAAAACACATACAACAATGGTTACAGGTTTTGGTAATATTTTTGTGTTTATGAACTTATAAAGAAATCTTTCAGCTCATTTTTGTGAGAATATAAATGAAAACACAAATTTATAGAAAAATTGTAGTGAATATTTATTAGTAATTTGTAATTACTGAAATGTTCTCATGAAATCTGCGAGGCCAAAATTGTATGACGCCCAATCAAGGCGATACATTTTTGGATTTACATTGGGCCCAACCCATTTCTCACAATCAATATCTCAAGACCAAATATCATTTCTCGCAATCAATACCTCAAGACCAATACACACACACACACACACACACACACACACACATTATCCTATATCTATGGCATGACTCAGAGTTTCATGTGTTATGCAATCATCAGATGCATATTTCAAACTGAAGTTTAATAGATTTGAACTCTGTAAACTAGAAAAATAACACTGTTATCTGCATCTACATGGGGGTATATGATTTTGCAGAGGACTGCAACTTGGTAGGGCTCTTTTTACTCTGGAATCTTAGGCACATCTTTGATTTATGTAATACTGGACTTTACTGAAATGATGGTTTGATAATCCTCTGCAAAACTAATTCACAAAAAACCAAAAAAAAAAAACCGGATAAACTCAGAGAAGATCTAATAACCTTTTTCAAAAGCCACGATCTGAACATTACCACCATAACTAATGCTAAAGTTGTAAATTTCTTAGATGTTACCTTTGACCTGAGCAATGGCCTGGATAAACCGTACACTAAGGACTCATATAACCATACATACAACAACAGGGAATCAAATCACCCCCAAAGAATCACCAACAACCTACACAAATCTATCCAGTTTCATTTAAGTACCAACTCTAGCAATAAGGAAATTTTTAACAATTCTAAAATTAAATACATTAATGCTATAGAAAAAAGTAAACTCAACACTAGCTTAAATACTCCATTAAAAACAAGGTAAGCAGAAATCCCATAAATGTAACACATCACTCAATAAACCCCAAGCCTAACTAATAAAACAACTACTTTTAGACAAAATTCGACTTTATTCATCAAAGTCTCCTTCTCCTTCTCCTTCACTGATTCTAATGCTTCTCTAACAATTCGATGCCGTTTTTATAGAACGATTTGTCTTTGGCCTCAAAATACACTTCAGTTTCCAATATCACTTCTTCATTGTAGCCAAATCTCTTTACCTAGAGCATTCTTCTGAGGTTTGCAAATCGCCAGTAGTTGCTGGGAGCAAGATTTGGAGAACAGAGTGGATGTGGAAGCAATTTGAAGTGAAATTCATATAGTTTTGTCATTGTTGCAATCAACTTATGACATGATGCGTTGACTCCAGAATGAAGTGGTAGATTCATGTTTCATCCACTGTCACATATTTAAGCAAAAACTCCTTGTTGCAGTGAAACAATTGCAAATAACGCTCTGAATTGTCAAGGCATTGTTGTTTTTGATCGACTGTGAGCAAACTCACTAAGAACACAGCTTTCTCATTGACAAATGTTCATGTAAAATGGTGAATACACTGTTTTATGATTGGCCAAAATGAGTTTGTCGATTTTGGGGGTTTTTTTGGGGGGTTTTTTCCCGGACAACTGCTAATTTTGAGCAGCTTGAGTGTTCAGCATCATTTGTGTTTGTACAACTGTGTTTAAAGTCAGCATACCACCTGTTAACTGTTGTTTCTGATGGAGCAAAGTCTGAATAACACTTATCAAGCCATTGCTTTGCTTAAACAGTATTTTTTTCCATCAGAAAGCAATTCTTTATTAACACACAAAAGTCAGATTTTTTTAGTGTTTTGAAAATTTGCAACAGTAGCTTCACTTAAATAACTGTAATTTGTAAACTAATAATCTGATTGGGCCCAAATTTTGTCACATGCCATTTGAAGGTTAGTAAT
This sequence comes from Ascarosepion bandense, assembly GCA_037127315.1. Taxonomy (NCBI): domain Eukaryota; kingdom Metazoa; phylum Mollusca; class Cephalopoda; order Sepiida; family Sepiidae; genus Ascarosepion; species Ascarosepion bandense. Next base: position 1,606,816 of record JBBBDQ010001974.1, read on the forward strand.
TCAAAAAGGGATTTTTTAGTAGTGGCGTCATCTATGTCAGGCCTGGGACTTATTGATTGTTGTGTTAACATTATTTGGTTTAACCCACCACTAACATTGGTAAACAAATCCTTAACTTAATTCACAAACATTTCTACCATTCACCCACACTAAAAAAAAATCTTCAACAAAAATAATGTTAAAATCAGTTATAGTTGTATTAAAAATATAGATAAATATATTTCACAACATAATGCAATGATATCAAATAAATATATTTGGCCCCTATAAACAACATCCGTCACCCAGCTAATAGCAAAAATGACCCTCGTAAAAATAATTGCAACTGCCGTAAAAATAAAACCTGCCCATTGAATGGTCAGTGTATGTCCGAAAGTATTGTTTATAAAGAGCTTGAATTCATTTGGATGATAATGATAAAGTTTGCCCCTTTCATTCTTTCTTTTTTTCTTTCTTTTCTTTCTTCCCCCACCACTGCAACATTACCTTTAACAATTATGAATTAAACTACTTTTTTTATTTTAAGTCCCTACATTTTTAATTTTTAATTTTAATTTCTATTCTTAGTTTTCATTTTCTTTTATTTAAAATTTTAATTTCTTTAGATGTTATCTTAGACCTGGGCGATGGTCTGCACAAACCATACACTATGGATGCAAATAACCACATTTTATTTAATTTTGCCATACATGCATCAACACTACAAGGAATCAAATACCCCCCCAAGAATCACTAACAACCTACACAAAATCCAATTTCATTTAAGCACTAATTCTGGCAATAAGGAAATTTTGACAATTCTGAAATACATTAATGCTTTAGAAAAATGTAAACTCAGCAGACAGTAATACACTGTTAAAAAAAACGGTAGGCAGAAAAAGTCACATAAACATAATATTATAGCCCACATTGTCACCCAGCTAATAGCAAAAATAACCCTTGTAAAAATAATTGCAACTGCCGTAAAAATAAAACCTGCCCATTGAATGGCCAATGTATGTCTGAAAGTATTGTTTATAAAGAGCTTGAATTCATTTGGATAATGTTGCTAAGTTTTACTTTGGAAGCCCTTTTAACAGGTGGAAGATAAGATTTGGCTCTCTGTGCAGGGCCCGAAAATTTTTCCCACCTGAAACTATTCTGCACATATACAAATCTACCATCCGCCCGTGTATTGAATATTGCTGCCATATCTGGTCGTGTGCCCCTGCTGCTCTCCTTGGGCTTCTTGACAAAATACAAAGGAGGATCTGTAACGTGGTTGATACTAACTTGGCAGACCGGCTGCAGCCGCTCTCACACCGGCGTGATGTAGCTTCCCTGTGCCTCTTCTACAAGTACTTTCATGGCTTCTGCTCCGATGAGCTTAGATCACTGGTGCCGCCCAAGCACGAATTTACACGAGATACTAGATTAGCAACTAGGTCCCACCCTTTTACAGTTAAACAAATAAGATGTAACCGTAAATTCTACTCCAACAGCTTCTTTTCTCGCGCTTCCCGCCTGTGGAACTCCCTTCCACAAGTCTGCTTTCCCGACAGTTACAATCTCCAGGTGTTTAAATGTAGGGTCAATAGACACCTCCTATCACACTAACTCCCAACTATTCTCACAACACTCTCATCTACCCAACCCTCATTCTCGGTATCCTCACCCGCCTATCACCCACCCTCTGTTATGTCCTATATTTAACCAGCCTTTCTCCTCTCTACGTAGCCCCCTGCACAGTAGTGGCAGTGACATGCCTTGCTCGGGGTGAAACGCTTATAAAAAAAAAAAAAAAAAAATGTTGTCTTTAAATAAGAGTAATTACAGCAAAAGTACTGCTTTATCCATTCATTATTGGAAATTAAAAGACAACAACCCAATTATTACCTGGAATATCATAGCTAAATCCAAACATTACAATGGAAAAAGAGATAAATGTAATCTTTGCCTTTTAGAAAAACTTTTCATCTTAAATCATATCAATAATCCTAATTTGCTTAATAAAAAAAGTGATTTAATGACTACATGTTGTCATAGAAAACAATACTTACTTAAATTCTTAAAACCAGATTGATAAAGATTCCTCTATACATTTGCCCCTTTCTTTCTTCCTTTCTTTCTTTCTTTCTTTCTTTCTTCCTTCCTTCCACAATATTACTTTTAACAATTATGAATTAAACCTCTTTTATTGTCTACATTGTCTAATTTTTATTTTTTATTCTAAATTTTACTTTTTAATTCTTAATTTTTATTTTCATTTTTATTTTATTTTATCTAAAATTTTAAAATTTTAATTTTTTCTCTACATGTAATATTTGGATATTTAAATTTTTACATTTCATGATTTATGCCCCTTGGATTTCTTTTCTTTGCATTTTATTATTTTTAATATTTTTTATTTTAAATTTAAAATTTAAATTTTTGTCTACATGTAAAAGAATATTTAAATTTGTAATGAATTATCATCTAAATGATGCTAACATGAAAATAACACTGAGATATCATTTTAACTAATATACAGGGTGTGATGAATAAATTACCTATCACACCTTGTACTTTTATATGTAAGTTAGATATTTACAAAATGTAATCAGTATGATGTGAACTTTGCTGAATAACCATCATAACCATCATCACTATCATCACTATCTGTCCTATTATCAGGGGTGGTGTGAGTTATTGCACAGCTGAACACATTATTTGTTCTCTCCATATGTCTCAGTAGGTATTTATTCATTAGTCCTAGTAGTATCCATATTATTTTAAGTTGATAGAGGTCGCAGGTTCAAATCCTGCCAAAGTTAAATGTAACTTTGGCAGGATTTGAACCTGTGACCTCTATCAACACAGGGGAAGCCACCAACTGATCTTAGACCACTCAACCATGAATGATGCCATAGTCTAATGACACACATTTTTGTAACAAAATTTATCGTAAATAATCAGGCTGGTAGAAATAAATATACTGTTTGATTAAAAACAGAATATCTACTTAAATACAATTATTGATTAAAAATAATGTTCAAACAAATACTTTCAAATTTTAATGTACATCACCTGAAGAAGGCTAGCCAAAACATCATGAATATGACAATAAAGATGAGGATAATAGTCCAAACAATGTAAATAATATGAGCAGGCTATTTAATTTTATATGTTTTCTATAAAATTAGGCAGTTTAAGAATAGAACCCAAACATAAACACAATATTCCTTTACATTTCCTAACACAGCTTATATATATGCCTTGAAGGTAGTTTTATATTAATAACATATAGCCTAAAAGTAGTTTTTATATAACATTTTATAAATTTTGTGTACATGCAGATACAGGTAATGACACTAGTCATGTAATGCTTACATGGATTTTTAAGTGGAGGAAATCAAGATTTCACATAAAAATAATGTTTTGTCTACTTTCTGAAGGTGGACAAAAAACATGATCACATCTTCTTCATGTCCCATGTCCCTTCAGGTCATAGGTGATCATTGGACTTCCATTTGGCTCTGTCTCTTGTTGCTCTCAATAATTTTTCTCTAGGTATCTCTCCCAAGCTTTGCTCCGACCTAACAAGTACGTCTCGCACTGCTTTCCCCTGTCTCTTCTTCCATTTATCTGACCTGTGAGTATCAAGTTCTTCAGGCCTCCCTTCCTCATTATGTGTCCTAGAAACTTCATTTGTCTTTTCCTGATATTTATTATCAGTTTTCTTCTTGTTTACTTACAAAAAATATATAAATACAGGATTTTTTCACATTCTGAATATCTTACTGAGCATGAAACAACTGGTAAGTAATCTATAAACAAAAGTGTTGCTATGACAAGCACTAACAAAAAAATGGTGCCAACATTGGCTAAATAGCTGGGCTTGGGCCCTCCACCCTGGGTAAATAAGGTCACTTACAAAAGCTGTACATTACCTAAGAATCTTCTCATGTTTTTCTGAAATGTTCCATTTGTAGCAAGTCATGTGAAAAAACTTTTGAAAGTTTTTAGATTTTTAAATTTCAGGTAAAGGATACTTAACCTGTAATAACAAAAAACAATCTAATTAATCAATTTATCTCTGTTCAGCTCAATCACATCTTTTATATTCTTTTGTTTCATTTGTGCATTAGATTTTGACACAAGACTAAGTAGAAAGTATCTTGTGAATACACAAAGAAGTGTTGGCACAATCTGAAATCCCAGATCAGTTGTGTGGTAATTAAGCAGTCACTATTTCTATTGAAATATGATTCATGTAATTAATTCAAAAACACAATTATACAGTGTTGCAAAACATTATAATATTGTGTCTCAATTTACATCTTCGTGTGTTTCTTCTTTTCTTTTCTATCAATTCATTTTTTAATTGTTTTGCCAAAGAGGAAGTGAAAGAGATCTAAAAGAAAAGGGAATTTCCAATAATCAAGTACAAACTTGCAAGAGTGAATAACTGCTTGATTTCATGAAGAGAAAATGATTTCCTGGCAATTGGTAAAAAGTAAAAAATGCATTTATTTCTTGTTTAGAAATAAATGAGTCAGTTTACTTTTTGCAGCAATTATATAAAAAAAATTTTCAAGTAAAAAATAGATGAATAAATATAAACTATTGCTGATAATCTATTGCAACTATTCAAACTATTAATAAGTTTTTATCTTTTGCCTGTAGCAAAAGGTCCTGTAGCATAATGAGGAGAGCAGCTGATACAGTTAATCAGGCATCCCAAGGAAAAATAATGTCTTAAAAGAAATATGTTCTTTATTTGCAATTTGCACAGTTTATACTGATAATTGTTGACTGATAATATTACTACTGATGGTCACAGACTGTTGTTTGAAGAAAAAAATAACACAGAAATAAATTACTATGTAGTAAGTTAAAATATGAGGAAAATTAACAGCACCAGAGAAAAAACACCTTTGAAAATGGCTATAGAAGTAGCCAAAAGTGCATGGGACAATAAGAATTATAGACAACTTTTATTTTTCTTGACTCCTACAAAATGGAAAAATGTTAGGATGCTAAAAAAACTTATTAAAAAATTGATTTAATTTTCCTTGTTGGCTATATTTAATAAAAAATGTGTAAAAGGAAGGTTGATATCAAAATATGCCTGAAAGAATTATATATATATATATATATATATATATATATATATATATATATATATATATATATATATATATATATATATATATATATGATGTGTGTATATATATATATATATATATTTTTTTTTTTTCCATGTGTGGATGTTTGTAGGTTTATTTATGTGTATGTTCTTTCTCTTCTTTGTTTAATATATGAATAACTTTCTAAATCTAATAAATTGTTTAATTGGTCCACATTATACATACAAAAACGCCTCCCTGATTAAAGGGGTTTTGCTTGTTTTTAACCTTTTAAAACCATTCAATTTGAAATATATCACATCACTTGACAAGACACAAGAAGTGTCAAAACAAAAGACCTACTTTTGTAGTGATATTATAAAATATCCATGTTATAATTTCTGAATATATATATATATATATATATATATATATATATACTTGTAAAGAGTTATTAGATTATCTGATGGTTACTGTCAGTTTCAATGCAGTGTTGATTTCTATAGCCACATTGTTTTGATTTACTAATTTTTATCTAGGTAGCAATAATTCATCTAAACAAGTATTCAATCAATAGGGTCTGACTGATTAATCAATTCCAATTTTTAAATAAGGTATAGTACAGATGTTGATAGTATGGTCCACAAGATTTTGCTGGCTATATCCTGATATTTTGAGGAGAGCATTGATGCTTCAAATTAATCTAAAGTAATATCATGTGTAAAATGGGTATATGAAACTGGATGTCACTTGGAAATTTAATTATATGGTTTAAAATTCTATATATCTATTTATCTGTGTGTGTGTGTGTGTGTGTGTGTGTGAGAGAGAGAGAGAGTGTGTGTGTGTGTGTATGTGCATGCGTGGATATACTATGAGTGTATGTGTGATTGTGTGTTATATTTTCCTAATTCAAAACCAATAATTAAGAAATTTTAGTCATTTACTGAGGTTTTAGTAGAACTATTGAGGATGTGCGTTGTGGTGCAGTGGATATCAATGTGGAATGACAAATCAGGGAGCTGAGTTCAAATTCCAGTTGTATTCCTTGCATTCACTTGTGCAAAAATACCCATGGGAAAGGTATTAATCCATCTCTTCCCTCCAGTTATGGGTTAAATAATAAGACAGATTGGGTTCTATAGCCTTGGCTGGTAACCAATCTACCACAGAAAGCAATGGCAATCTACTTTGGGATAATCTTCTGCCTGGTCAGTCATGTCTCGAAAGAGACATCATCGCCAAAAGCATGTATCACATACACTTAACTGACTGACTGAGAATTGAACTCAGTTTCCTCACAAATTGATCCATTAAAAAAGTTTGTTAAACACTGAGCTATGATAGATGCAAAGATTCAAGCAGTTTTGTTATGAAAGTCCTAGGATTGTGTACAAACTTGCTGAAGTGTTCTAATTTAAACAACGTCTAATAGAATATATGAGGGAAAAATGAATGATAGTTAAAAAAAAGACTTTTTTTTCTATCAGCCAAAATATCTATTTTTGAAAACTGATTAAAATCTTCTTTCATGATTCAGTAAATAAATGGAAGTAAGTTTTTTTGCTTTTTTTTTTTAATATAAAAAAGCTGGTATTGTCAACATCTTAGACATTTTATTTTCTAAAGAAATTTTTCAATTTCAAGGAGAAGAGATAATAAAGTGCCTATCATGATAATGCTTTTCAGGATTTGGAAAGAGATGGAAGAAAATAAGGAGTACAGTAGTAGCAAAAGGAGACAGAAAAAATAGATAACAATAAGATAAGAGGAGAAGGAAGAGAAGAAAGAAAACATTAAAAAACACGAAAAAAATAATAGAAAAAAAAAAGAGACATTACCTTCTGCAGTAGACTGGTTACAAACAATGTCGAGTAATGATACTGTATGAGTACAAAATGGGAAAAAGAGCCATTTTTGCATTGAATCATTACATGCAATGAGAAATGGATACACTTTGACAACAGTAAGTAGTTAGATGCATGTAAATCACTAAAGCAAATACCCCAAACCTCCACTGAACACCAAAAAGTTAATGGTTACTATATGGTGGTCTTACTAAGGGGTTATTCATTATTCTTTCTTGTCTCAAGGAAAAACAATAACAGCAATATTGTATTGCGAAGAAATTGGGTGTATGCATGAATAATTGAAAAATAAACATCCTAGACTTGTGAATAGGGATCACCCAATTTTGATGCATGACAACACACTGTCCAAAAAGCTGCATACCCTGAATTATGAAATTTGGCCTCATCCTCCATATTCACCTCTCCTTTTGGGCACTTTGAGGAGGTGTAATGGTTAGCAAGCTTGTCTCGCTAAAACCATTGAAACTGAGTAGTGAGTTCAATCATTACTGAGTGCCCCGTACTTTTGGCCTTGTGCCACATCTAAACTGCACTTAAAAAATCCCCATATTCACCTATAGGATGTGCATTGTGGTGGAGTGGATATCGACTCGTTACGACAAATCGGAGAGCCGAGTTCAAATTCCAGTTGAATTCTTTGCATTCACTTGTGCACAAATACCCTTGGGATAGGTATTAATCCATCCCTTCCCTCCAGTTATGGGTTAAATAACAGGACGGATTGGGTTCTATAGCCTTGGTCGGTAACCAGTCTACCACAGAAAGCAATGGCAATCTAGTGCAGGATAATCTTCTGCCCAGTCAGTCATGTCTCTTTCAAGACATGATCGCCCAAAGCGTGTATCATGTATGACACTTAACTGATTGATTATCACTTATTTTAGCATTTTGAGCTTTTTATATACAATAAAACATTCTTCAATAAGGAAGAAGCAATCAAAGCATTTTAACTGTTTATTACATCAAAGGATTAGAATTCTTTTTCAAAAGGTGATCAAGAATTTAGAATTACATTGGAGAACAGTCATCAATATGGTGTTTATTTCAACTAAATAAATTAGTTATTTAATATTTCTGAGGCATTTTATTAATTTCCTATAAAGTGTGTCATTTCGTGAGTGATGGCATGCTAAATATATGCAAGTATATATCTACCTCCGATATATGTACTACTACCAAACTGCTTGACCAGCGCGGTCCCAGCCCTTATTGGTGCCTACGGAATGTGTTTTATGACACTCACTATCTTATTAAAATTTGCTTTTAACTATATACATTTATATACATTACAAAAACTAAGTGCAACTTATTAGTAAAGATGAAAAATATTTGCAAATTTTGACATCTTTCCAGAGTTTTTTTTGTCAAACTTCATGACTGTTTTGCTTATGCTAAATCCTGAAGAAAAAACTTTACTATTTTTACTTTACAATGTTAAATATTTTAAAATTATTCAAACTTCAACAAGAAAAACCCCAAGTTGATGTTAAAAATTGTTGATGATGTTTAAGATGGAATGATGTGTTATAACATGTCTCTAATTTATATTTAGATACATTGTATTCATTTTCAATTTTTCTAGTTGACCCTATTTACCTTGCTTGGACTGTTGCCCTCATCTTTATTGCCATGTTTATGTCGATTCAGTTGTTGTAGACTCCAGCCTAGTTGAATTGTTCACCTATTTTGTATATGATCCATTATTGTATATAATTAGGTTACAATAAATTTTGTATTTTATATGAATACTACCTTATGAAAATTGAGATGTAGTAGTGTGGGTGCTACTGTATCATAGACTCGAGGTGGGGGGCACAAAACCCATGTACTGGCCCTATATATATATATATATATATATATATATATCCTAATGAATAAATAATTGCAACTTTCAAAACATTAATTTAAAACAGTGCTCAATACAAAAATAGAGCAATGAATATTTATTAATTATTACTTTATTATTAATTATTACTTAGTTTGTATGATCTAAAGTAATAATTAATAATAAATACACACACACACACATAGTGAGAGAGAGAGAGAGAGAGAGAGAGTGTGCGATGGATAAATTGTCATCTAAATTACAAAAAAAAAAGAAGAAAATTTTGCTGATATCTGATTTTAACAGATATATCTACCAAAATTGCACAAAGGTATCTTGAAATACTAAAGAGTAAGTTAATTCAATAAAAATCACCATTGGCTTCAATCATAGCCTTCAGACAACTTCAGAACCTCCTGTAAACTCTACTGGATGGTTTCCTTGTTTAAGTTGGTGAATGCTGCTATAATCCTTGCCTTCAGTTCATCTTTAGTGTTACAAGGAGTTTTGTTGGTATCTCACTGTGCCCTATACATAATAATCAGGGGGGGGGTCACAGTCTGGGGAGTTAGTTGGTCAGATTAATATTCATTAAGATTAATATCCATACATATACATTTTATAGGTAATGCTAGTTTCAAGTTTGAGAGAACTTTTTTTTAACATCTATCAGCATTGATGATGCTAATCTCAAGGAATGTGACTCGTTGTATCTTCTTGGGCTAACATTTTCTGTTCACATGAAGTAGGAAGATCAATTGCTATGTCTGCTGCTAGAAAGTAGTGATTTTTTTTCTTAGCAGAGTCTGCCTTATACATTTATAAGTTTACTATGTTGAGAATATTATAGTCACATCTGGTCTGGTGATTCTGCTATGTATTTAGACATTTTTGATAGAATATAAAGAAAAATAAATCTGCAATGTTATTAGTCTTGATCTAGCATCTCAGGTTAAGTCACTTTCCCACTGCTGTAACATAGCTTCTCTATGCCTTTCTTATAAATATGGTTATGGTAATTGAGCTTTTCTTTTTGTTACCGAAAATTTATGACAGTTATGTGCGTTGTGATGCAGTGGATATCGACTCAGAACGACAAATCGGAGGGGAGCCAAGTTTGAATTCCAGTTGAATTTCTTGCATTCACTTATGTACAAATACCCTTGGGAAAGATATTAATCTGTTTCTTCCTTCTAATTATGGATTAAATAGCAGGATAGATTGGGTTCTATAGCCTTGGCTGGCAACCAGTCTACTGCAGAAAGTAAACTTACTGTGGGATAATCTTCTGCCCAGTCAGTCATGTCTCTTTTGAGACATGATCGCCCAAGCATGTATCATGTATGGCATTTGACTGACTGCTGCAAGGAAACCTGTCCTTGATGAAAGTATTAAACCCGTAACCATAGCAATTTAGGTGATTGTATTTTGTATAATGGTATGAGAGTAACCCAAGATAGAGCCAAGAGAGTAGCCCAAGAGCTACTGAAATAGGATTAAAACATTGATACCTATTTCAGACAGGACTCTCGCCATAATAATATTCTTTTCTTTTATACTCTAGCACTCATTAACCCCTTGTGTCTTGATGGCTTTATTGCCTTTCTTGAGGTGAAATGATTTTAAAAAAATATAATAACAAATAAAAGCAGATAAGAAAATAAAACATGATAACCAATGGCAGTTATTTTATGGAGACACAAGACGGATTACATAAAATCAGAATTCTGGCAGAACAATCAAACTAAAGTTAAGATTACCCACGTCTTGAAGGGTCATAGAACATTTTAAAAAATTTTTTTTATAATGATATCACCCCAAACAAGGCATTTTACTGATACTGTTGTGAAGGAGGTTACACAAAAAGAAAGTTACGAATGTTTGAGTTTTGTTAAGCAGCATATCAACCTCTGTGGGTTATTTAATGCCAAAAAGGTAGTGTTTTAAGGTATTTTTTTAATGTTCAGTTATCGTAAGAAGGTTGATTTCGTCAAATTTTGATGAAATGTTTTTTATTTTAGAAACTGAAAATGTCTTCTAATTTTGTATTCAAAAATGTATTGTTGGTAATATTTTTCATTAAAAATGTATATTTTTCTATAAAAGTATATTTTTATACTTTCATAGTGTTTTGACCCCAGTTTGGGGGTTAACTATTTGCCCATAGCTGGGACCCTATCCGGTGCTACCACTCTGGGTCAGGGTGGACCTGGGAACAACAGAGAAAGTTATGAGAAAGACTGACAGAATATAGGGGGTATCAGGAAGTGGGTCAGAGAAGGATGAGAATACTGAGAAGAGTGAAGTGGATGGAGAAAGAACCATAAGAGAGAGGATGCAGGTTAGTGAGATAGGAGATGACTATTGACTTTACATTTAAATTCTTGGAGATTGTAGCTGTCGGGCTATCTATCTATCTGTCTTTTTTTATAATCATATCGTCCCAAGCAAGACATTTTACTGCCACTGTTTTGCAGGGGGTTCTATAGGAGGAAAGTTATGAGAAAGAGTGACAGGTTATAGGAGGCGTCAGGAAGTTAGTAAGAGAAGAATGAGAAAACTGAGTGAAGTGGACAGAGAAAGGAGCATGAGAGAGAGGATGCAGGTTAGTGAGACAGGATGATTATTTGAGACCTAGAGTAAAGAATGATAGAAGTTAGAATTATTATTATTATTATTTCTGTTTAGTACAATCCCTTAACATATCATTATATGAGACCTACAGTGAAGAATGATATTAGTCATTATTATTATTATTTTTATAATTATTATTATTATTATTACTTCTGTTTAGTACAATCCCTTAAGAGATCATTATATGAGACCTAGAGTGAAGAATGATATTAGTCATTATTATTATTATTATTACTTCTGTTTAGTACAATCCCTTAAGAGATCATTATATGAGACCTAGAGTGAAGAATGATATTAGTCATTATTATTATTATTATTATTATTACTTCTGTTTAGTACAATCCCTTAAGAGATCATTATATGAGACCTACAGTGAAGAATGATATTAGCCATTATTATTATTATTATTATTATTATTACTTCTGTTTAGTACAATCCCTTAAGAGATCATTATATGAGACCTAGAGTGAAGAATGATATTAGCCATTATTATTATTATTATTACTTCTGTTTAGTACAATCCCTTAAGAGATCATTATATGAGACCTAGAGTGAAGAATGATATTAGTCATTATTATTATTATTATTATTATTATTACTTCTGTTTAGTACAATCCCTTAAGAGATCATTATATGAGACCTACAGTGAAGAATGATATTAGCCATTATTATTATTATTATTACTTCTGTTTAGTACAATCCCTTAAGAGATCATTATATGAGACCTAGAGTGAAGAATGATATTAGTCATTATTATTATTATTATTATTATTACTTCTGTTTAGTACAATCCCTTAAGAGATCATTATATGAGACCTACAGTGAAGAATGATATTAGCCATTATTATTATTATTACTTCTGTTTAGTACAATCCCTTAAGAGATCATTATATGAGACCTAGAGTGAAGAATATTAGTCATTATTATTATTATCATCTTTTCTTCATCTGCATGAACATACCAGTTTCCTTGATTCTCCAGCACATTTCAACATTCTTACAAACCTGAGTATCGTCAAAGTCTTCCTCAAATATCAAATCCATTGAATCAGTTTTTGTTGTTGTTATTAAGCTTGCCCACATCTGTTCATTTTCTTTGTTCTTTTCAATAAGGAAATATGCTTTCTTTTCACCCACAGCGACAACATATTGGATTTTTCATCACCTTTCTTTATTCCTATATTCCTTTATTCCTGTATTCCTTTATTTCTATATTCCTCCCCATCATTTCTTCAATCCTCTGTTTTTCTACATCTCTTTATGTTCATTCTCTGTGAATATTTTTGCATATGTGCATCTCAACTTAGATATCATGCTGAGTAGTAGCAGTAGTACTACTACATATATATTTGACTTAGAATAGACTGTTAGCAAAAGCAGATCTGTAAATATAAATACATTTGTCTCTTACAAAGAGCAGCCCAAATGCCAAATACAGGTGGGGGATACTAAAATCAAGCAGGTACAAAAATTTGAATACCTGGGAAGTCTTCTAACAGAAGACAGAAAGTGTGACACACAGATTGGAAAGCAAATTGGCATGTTTAAGGAAACATTCCAGAAGTTGAATAAAGTATTAAGAAACAGGACAATTTCACTAGAAACAAAGAAGAGAGTACTGGATTGCTATGTGATGTCAATTTTTCAATATGGTAGTGAATGCTGGACAATATCATCAAAGATGAAGGAAAAACTTGAAGCAACTGAAATGTGGTTCTACAGAAGGATGCTGTGGATATCATGGATCAAGCATGTGAGTAATGATAAAATTTTGGAAAGGATGGAAACGAAAAGGAAATTAATACTGAGCATCAGGAAGAGACAGCTGAAGTTCCTGGGACATGCAATGAGGAAAGAGGGCTTGGAAAACAGGCTAGATAGAGGGAAAAAGAGATAGGGGAAAGCAGTGTGTAACATATTTGAAGGATCAGGTAGATGACAGAACAAGAGTTGCCTGGTGTAACAGAAGAATGTGTGCTAAGAGCCACCAGGAATAGGGAGACGTGGAAAGCCATGACTGCCTACATCCTGAAAGGACAGGGCACATAGAAGAAGAAGTGATTGACAATCAAGCATAAGAGCCTATATCTACAATGGTGAGTTTGATACACACTAGGTGTCACCCAGTTTTGCCTTTGTGTCATGGAAAACTAAACTTAGGAAATAATAAATTGAAATACAATGGTTGTATAAAGTCATTGCATGGATCCTTAAACAATCCTGTTTTTAATGAAGCACTTTGGTTAAAACTTAATAAAGATCTTGTTTAAGGTATATCTATTGTGACATGATGGCCACATGTGGTTTTGAATTCAGAAGTATCCTTCTCCAAGAGTGATTGCCAACCAGGGATAGAGTACTCAGTATCTCCCATTATTTAACTTGTAGCTAGAAGAAAAATACATGGATTCATGTCTTTCCACGAGGTATTTGCGAGTCAGTGTATGTTATGAACTTTACTGGAATTCAAACTCAGCTCTTTGATTTTTTATTCAGAGCTGCAATCCATTCCTCATTCAAAATTGGTATCAATTTCTCATTCTAAGCTGATATTCAATTCTCATTCTCATTCAATATAAAGTTTCTCATTCTGAGCTAATATCAATTTCTCATTCTAAGCTGATATCCAGTTCTCATTCCCAGTCAATATCAATTTCTCATTCCTAGCTGATATCAATTTCTCATTCCTAGCTGATATCAATTTCTCATTCCCAGCTGATATCCAATTCTCATTCCTAGCCAATTTCTCATTCCCAGCTGATATCAATTTCTCATTCTAAGCTGATATCAATTTCTCATTCCCAGCTGATATAATTTCTTATTCCTAGCCAATATCAATTTCTTATTCCCAGCTGATATCAATTTCTCATTCCCAGTTGATATCAGTTTCTCATTCCCAGTTGATATCAGTTTCTCATTCCCAGCCAATATCAATTTCTCATTTGAGCTGCTATCCAGTTCTCATTCTGAATTGGAATATATTTCTCATCCCTAGTCATTCTCTATTTTCTTATTCCAAGCCAATATTCATTTCTTATTCTGAGCTGCAATCCATTTCTCATTCACATTGATATCCATTTTTCATTCTGAACTGATATTCATTTCTTATTCTGAGTAGCCATCAATTTATCATTCTGAGCTGCAATCCATTTCTCATTCCCAGCTGATATCCATTTTTCATTCTGAACTGATATTCATTTCTTATTCTAAGTCCATATCCATTCCTCATTCTGATCTGATATCAATTTCTCACTCTAAGCCATATCAATTTCTCATTCTGAGCCACTATCCATTTCTCATCCCAAGTTGATATCCATTTCTCATTCACAGTCAACATCCATTACACCACTGACACATCCATAACTTATTAAATATCAATATTGGAATAATAATTAGCAAACTTGTCTTGTAAACTATTTCTAATGCTGTTGTTTGATCCATACAGTGCATCTCTCTTTTGTGACCTAGTGCCATACTAAGCTGAGCTTGGTAAAATATCAATATTGGGTGTCTTACCATTGAACATTGATAAGCAAACTCATCTTACAGATAATTACAAACATTATTAAGGAGGCATTTATTGTAAATATTAAAGCTGGTTGAAAAGATTTAGAGAAATTCATGGTTATTACCTAATAAATTATTTATTTATCTATCTATTTGTCTATCTATCTATTTATTGATAATGTTTACATATATAGACATTGTGAACATAGAAATCAACTCTGTAATATAACTGTCAGTTTCATATCTGAGTAAGATCTTCTGACCAAGTGGTATTAAACCGACAGTGACCATGTTAAGTTGATTCTTGTCTACAGTTTCTATATCTATCTATATATATTTATACTATAGTCATCCGCAGACATTTGTTTTGCTGTATCACAGCTCATCAGTATGGCTTAGACTATGGTCACTTCCTAACCCAGGATTGAAACCTGACCGAATTGGCGTCAGTCAGTGATTCTACCACTAGGCCATGAGCGTCTGGTAGAAGGTAGGCTTTTTTTTAGCATGTATAAACATGCCCAATAGCTAGAGTGCTCCAATTCATTATCTATATTTATATAAACATTGTGTTTGCTTATTTTTAATAAAATCCGTTCATACTTGTGGATAATCTTTTGCGTATTATAACTGAAAGATGTCAGAAATGAGCGGAAACATTGACAGATGTTATTATCATTCATTTCTCAAGGTACCCAAGTACTTTCAATCTCTTTCCAAGATCATCTTCAGGGGTTTGAGTTATGGTAACAAAAAAATAACCACAAAACTGTGTTGCTAAAACTTACTGTAAATTGTTTTCTACTTCAGAAATATAGCGGTTGACAAATTGCTAGCAATTGTGTGTAAGTGAATACAAGGAATTCAACTGAAATTCAAACTCGGCTCACTGATTTGTCATTCCTAGCCGATATCCATTGCACCACAATCAAATATTGTGTTTGCTTATTTTTTTAATAAAATCCGTTCATACTCACAGATGATCATTGGCGCATTATAATTAAAAGATGTAAGAAATGAGCTGTAACTTTGGCAGATGATTTTGTTATTCCTTTCTCGATATTCCCAAGTACTTTTAATTTCCTTCCGTCTTCAAGGGTGTGAGCTGAGATAACAAAAAATAACCAAATTTACAACTCATTTCTTACACTTTCTTATCTTTGAGTATGAATAGATTTTATTAAGAATAAGCAGACACAATGTTTGCAATTTATTTAACCTGACATGTCTGCAAGAAAATTTGCTGCTTAAATACACAAACATATATATATATATATATATATATATATATATATATATATATATATATATAATTAAATGGTTATAAACCCAGAATTTATTTCAGCAATGTAAAGGAAAATCCTACCAGTTTACTTGTTCAGGCTCAATATATATATGATATATATGAATCAATATATATATATATATATATATATATACAAATATTCATACATTAAATTAGAAACTGATCACAAAAATCACCTACAATCTATTGTTAACTGGAGCAAGGAATGGCTTTTTAATTTTAACATTTCTCAATGAAACTTCTCTCTTTTAATCATTTTAGATACTTCTTGCTTGTAGAACTTTCTTTTGGCTTCCTGCTTTTCAAGAAAATTTAATCTTCAAAAAATTAAATGCAATAACAATCATCATCTTCTCTGTCTTGGAATCCTGTTTTTTTAATGACGTACCTCCTTAATAATAAGTTTACTCACATTCTTTCATTCAGTAAACCCTTGTGTCATAGTGGTTTTATTGCCTTGCTTGAGTTGAAATAATATATATATAAGTAGCTAACCTAGAGCCAATGGATCATCAGTGCCGACTTGCCCTGATGATCCATTAGGTGAAACCTAGGTAGGTCCATTGGCTCTAGGTTAGCTACTTACTTATTTATTTGCTCTGCTATTGAGCACTTTACATGTTAGGTTTGTTGTTTCGGGGTTTTTTTCTTTCGACTAGTACTTTGACTAATGTTCAAGTGCTTAGTTTGTTTCTTTTTTGTTTTACATTTTTTTCCCCTCCGCGTTTATACTCAGTAGGTGTTTCGAGATGTGTTTAAAGATAAATTTACAGTTTATATATATATAAACAAACAAGGCTATTTCCTCTCATCCATTCACTAATATATTTCAGTTCAGTGACTTCATTGTCCTCCATGACAAGTAGCTAAAGAAATCTGTCATTGATCTTGCTGGCATCTATGCCCTGAACTTCTCAATCACTTAGTCTCTCACACAAGTGGTGAATTTCCCCAAACATTCCCCAGGTATCCCTGAAGGACATGCTCCCCTTTTAGATCTAGATCTCTGCTTCATTTCTATTCCTACCTCTTACCATGTTTTGCATGTTCTCTTGAAAACTCTTATCATGTTGCAGTTTCCAATAATATCTGATTCCACCACCCACTTCTCCAAGGAACCTCCTACCAGTAGAATATTTTACTGATATCAAAGAGCAGACTGAGGGTTGTTCCATGATATCCTTTGTGATGTCTCTTAATGCAAAGTATTCCTGTTGAAGACTGTGCCTTTGAGGTTTTCTCCTGGGTGAAAGCTGGCATTAATGCTTTCATCCTAGCCAAGAAGTTCAGACTTAAAACTCATTTATCTTCTTAGTTTACTCCTGATTGCTCAACTGCCATTGCCCATAGGAACCATTTCTTCTGATTTTATCAGAGTGGCACATCTGATTACAATGGGCACCTTTTCATCTCTGCTTATAATAAATGCAAGCAGATCCTAAATGATGCTAAGCTTTTGTTTGCTGATAGAATGAAGTGGCCTACAGCATCCAGCAAGTTTGGCTCCAATCTGTCGTAAGACGTGTGTATATGTGATTACTTCCGGTACACCACCGGAAGTGTGACTAACTCTTCACTGACTCGCACTGACTCTTCAGTAACTCATTAGAGACTCTCAAGTGACTCGCTATGACTCTCTTGTAGAGAATCCACCATTGCTATATATAGCAATGGGAACAGTCCATTTGTAGTCAAATAGGAGCGGCGCCCTAACAATATAGCCACATTATATAATTATATTATATTACATATAGCCATATTATATAATTATATTATAATATATAGCCACATATTATAATAGTGACAAGTATAGACACAACATTATGCCCATGGTTAAATATAGCATTATAATTTACTAACTTTATATAATTAATTAAAAACAAAATAAGATAACCATTGAATAATCATAAACAGAGATGATTATTTAAATGATAAAATCTTTTATTCTTTACCATATTAGAAGAAGAATAGGAAATTGTAAATACTGAATGATTTTAAACAATTAGATTTATAAACCAACCAGTTGACTTAATAGATCTTGCTTAACACCTATTCTTTTTCATTATCTGTGGATTGCCATTATTCTTTGGGAAAGATAGTGAAGTAGTTTCCCATTGCTTTCTCCATGGTTTTGAATCCAAAGTTATCTATTCTTCTTCTTGATTGTTTATCACTTAAGACTAAAAGAGTCCAGTCTACCTACTAAACTATTCTTAAATTAATATATACTCATTTTAGCCATTGCATTTATTTGACCAATGGAGATGCTATAAAATATTCTGTTTTGAAGTGTCCCAATTAGGTCTTGTGTTAGAGAAATAATAGAGATGGGCTCCACCAGGTTAAAACATCCAAGACATGCCACATAATGAGCATGCCAAGAAACCATTTGCAGAGACCCAGGCACTGGCACAAAACTGTGACAGATGAAGAAAAACAGCTCCTCCTTTACCTCCAGAAGGAGGGGAGGAAGAAGATGAGGAGGAGAGGTTTCAATGATTTGTCAATTGAAGATTATTCTTCTTTTGCCAATTTCATGTCTGGAATGAATTTCTAGTTGGGATAGAGATGACATAACTAGAATTGACAAGATGCTTAAACTGACACAACAAAATTAAATTAGCCAGCAGTAAAAGTACCTAAACAATACAGCATAGTCCACAGATTGGTGAATTATCAGAAAGAAAGAAACCAATAATAGTCTCTAGAGTTAATAAATTTAATTTAAGAACCAATCAAAAGTGTTGCAAAAAAAAAGAAAAAAAAGAACAAATAATAAAGAAAGATTAAGAAATGTAACAAAAATCATCAACATCATCAGCATCCTAATTATTATCATTAACAACAATTTTTTCTTCCTTCCAACTAATACCTACTACTTACATTATAACTCAACCTTGTAATTTTTCAGTTTTATACTGACTCCCCGAATTGTTTCAAATAATGAAACTTATACAGGTGATAAATTTTATAAAATTATCTCAACAATTTATAACATTAACTATTGCCCAGTTCACACTCTACCCACATATATTTGAACAGGTGAAGAGGCTCATCCCTTGTTTCCTGTTTAGGATGCAGTTTCCGGTTTTCTCTTTTCCAATCTTTTCACTCTTTTCTTTTTTTCTTTTTTTTCAATTGGAGTAGATAGACTAAACTATCGCCCGGTTCACACTCCACCCATGTCTATTGAACAGATGAAGAGGCTCATCCCTTGTTTCCTGTTTAGGATGTGGTTTCCGGCCTTCTCTTTTCCATTCTTTTTACCCTTACGTAGCCCCCTGTGCATCAGTGGCGTTATCGCCTTGCTTGGGGTGATATGATTAAAAAAAAACAAACTAAAAAAGCAATTTTCAGAAGGCATCAGCTAACTTTTATAAAGTGTAAATTATTTACTCATATTTCTATGCCACAAATATTTAAGATGTACAAAGATACCTTCAATTACTTTTTAATTAGCAGCAAGAAAAGTTGATTCACTGTGTCATGCTAGATTACTTTTTTTCACCAAAATCTATCTTACATATTTAAGTCCATCATTCATCCATGCTTTAAATATTTGTGCCACATCTAGTCTGGTTTACCTGCTATATCTTTAGAGATTCATGATAAAATCCAGAGAATCTGCAATGTTATTGGTCCTGACCTGGTATCTCAGCTTCAGTAACTTTTCCATCACCATAGCATCCCTGTACCATTTCCATAAATACTTTCATGGTAATTGTTCGGATGAACTTTCCTCTATAATATGTATACTTTATGAATTTAAGTGTAGTACTATATTTGGCTGTTAGGTCTCATCATTTTACAGTTGAAATGGCTAGATGTAACCTTCCCTAAGAATACTTTTATGATAATTGTTCTGATGAACTTTCCTCTATGGTACCTAGATTTTATGAATTTAAGTTCAGTACTAGATTGGCAGCTAGGTCTGATCATTTTACAGTTGAAATGGCTAAATGTAACTTTCCCTAAGAATACTTTTATGATAATTGTTCTGATGAACTTTCCTCTATGGTACCTAGATTTTATGAATTTAAGTTCAGTACTAGATTGGCAGCTAGGTCTCATCATTTTACAGTTGAAATGGCTAAATGTAACTTTCCCTAAGAATACTTTTATGATAATTGTTCTGATGAACTTTCCTCTATGGTACCTAGATTTTATGAATTTAAGTTCAGTACTAGATTGGCAGCTAGGTCTCATCATTTTACAGTTGAAATGGCTAGATATACCTGTAAGTTCTAATCTAACAGTTTGTTCTAATGCACTTCTCACTTGTGAAACTCACTTCTAGCTTCTTGCTTTCCAGTCAACTTTGATCTTCAAAATTTTAAATGCAATGTCAAGTGTTGTCTTTTGTTTTCTTAATTCATGTTATTTTATTGCTCCATCTTCTTAATAATTTGTTTCTTATATTCTTTAACATTCAATAACCTATTGTGTTTTAGTGGCTTTATTGACTTTCTTAGGGGGAAATGATTAAAAAAAATGCTCACTTCCACCTGCATATCAGAGGTTAAAATTCTTTTTATGAATTGACTTGTGACCTTTTTCTGACCTAATGTTTTTTTTAACCTTTTCAATATGTCTGCATATACAGTGCATAAAGCTAAATATATCCTTGGTCATTTATATTCAGATGCATTACAGACTTTTATATCTTTATACAAAAATACCTTTTGTGACCATTCATTGTTAGTTGCATGGCAACTTTTATGCTATATATAAACAAAATATTGAGGGACTTATTTATTGTATGTAGAAGCATCTCTTTTCATATTGTTGTATGCTGGTTTTGATATATATTCGCTTTATCACTTGATAAATTACTGAAATAATACTTTGAATATTGCTACAAATTGGCCATGTTTTCCTTCTTACAGAAATGTCATCAGTAACTATGCATACCAATTTATTACCGATTTAGTCATTGGTAATAAATGAGTCACTACTTTGTAATTTCTGACTCTCTTCTAAAGTTATTTTCATCACTTCTGACAACATGTAATATTGATTGTAGGTTTATTTGCCAGGACGCTGTATGTGAATTGCAATATGTAAAATGTTTGAATTACATTACCCATGCTTGTAAAAAAAGTTTTGTTGTTTGGCTGTTATTAAAATATTCTTTATTTTATCTTTAAAATATTAAAATGTTTTTATCTTAGTTTAAAAATATTTTTAACTACATATTTGTAATTATTTATTTTTCACTTCATTTTAAAAAAAAGGTAAGAATAGCTATTCACCCCAAATAAGGCAATAATGCCACTAAGATACAAAAAGTTACTGGGAGTGAAAGAGAATGAGAAAACTTTAGTGAGAAGTGAGGAAAAGGACAAACTATAAAAGAACAGGATCCAGGAAAATAGAAGATTATGATTAACGCATTTAAATTTGTTAAGCTCATATGTGGCAAGGAAGCGAGAATTGGAATAAATGTGTGAAAATAAATGTGTGAAAAGAAACTAATTGTTACTTTTTTATTACATGGTCCTGGGTATGACAGTAAACTGCATCCGGCAGCAAGGCCTTTGATTTTGGAGGTTGTGAGGAGCATGAAACCACCTCTTAATTGCTGTTGTTCCCAGGTCCACCCTGACCTTGAGTGGTAGCACCTGTTAGGGTTCCAGCAATGGGCAAATAGTTAACCCCCAAACTGGGGTCAAAACATTATGAAAGTATAAAAATACACTTTTATAGAAATATATATGTATCGTCTATTCAAATATGAGTATCCACTAAAATAACGTTAAAGGGATAAAAGAATATATTTGATTGGCAAATAAAATCCATTACATATATATACACAAACATACTCATACACACACATACACACACACGAGCACGGATCTTGGCTATGACGGTAAACAAGACTTCTGATTGGGAGGTTGTGAGGAGCATGGAACCACCTCTTGTCATTATTCCCAGGTCCACCCTAACCCGGAGTTGTAGCACCTGTTAGGGTCCCAGCTATGGGCAAATAGTTAAGCTCCAAACTGGGGTCAAAACACTATGAAAGTATGAAAATAGACTTTTATAGCAAGATATGCATTTTTGAAGGAAAAATATTACCAACAATACACTTTTGAGGAAAAAAATAATAATACATTTTGAAGAAAAAAAATATTCTCAGCAAAACATTTTTGAATACAAAACTACAAGACATTTCTGGTTTTCTAAAATAAAAAAAAAATTAAAAATTTCATTAAGATCTGACTAAATCAACCTTCTCACTAGATCCTTAACAGGTGTTTACTTGTGCAACCAGACTGGCAACTGGGTCCCACCCATTCACAGTCAGGTTAGCCAAATGCAGACGACAATTCTACTCCTGCAGCTTCCTCTCTCGCACTTCCCACCTGTGGAACTCGCTCCCGTATTCTTGCTTTCCTGACGGCTACAACCTCCAGAAATTTAAATGCAAAGTCAATACTCATCTACTAACCACTGGACTCTAGCTCTCTCAACCTCCCCTGTATAACCTTCCCTTTCTCTCCACCTATGTATCTGTCATCGCACCTGCTTTCTCAGCTTTCTATTGTTCCTTTCTAACTAGTTTGTACTCCTCACTCTTTTCTAATTAATCTTTTTGCATTTATGTAACCCCCTGCACATCAGTGGTGTTCCCGCCTTGCTTGGAGTGAAATGATTAAAAAAAAGAAAAAGAAAAAAAGAACATTAAAAAATACCTTAAGACCCCACCTTTTTGGCATTAAATAACCCACAGACGTTGATATGCTGTTAAACAAAACTCAAACTCAAATTCTTTATTGCAAATATAAGTGTCTTTTTAGTACCCGCTTTCTTTATAAATTCCTTGTTTCCATATTCCATTTTTGATATTCTCAGAATCTTTTTGCAGAATTAAATCTTTATAGTCCCATCTCTTCTTTATCTCTGAAGAGATTATCCAGTATTCACGACTATATATGACAATAGATATTATATAACAGCTTAGCACTTTATTGTTTGCTTCTAACAAAGATTTTCTATTTCTTGGTGCTTTGTTTAACCTCTGGAAAGCATCCTTCACTATTTCAATGAACCTTAACATTTATCTGACTCATTCTCTGTCATCTGTTAATACACTACTCAGTTAAATTTCTGCCTCTGATTGATTCTAATGTCTCCAGCTTAAAGCTTACACCTTGGGGTGTTTTTTTTTTTTTTTTTTTTGTTTACCTTATCTTTTCTTATACTTAATAGGTAATCATTTCACCTTGTTTTCTTACTACTTTATCTGAATTTCTTGAAGTTTTCCTTCTGAGAACAATAGTAAATAATTTTGAGATAGATACATTGATAGGGTATTATTAAAATTATCTTCACTTTTTCCTCTCTTTGGTGTTCAAAAATAAAATAGATTGCCTAAATGTTATTCTAATTTTCTCTTGCTTTTTTTCATTTTCTGGAGACAATACACAATAAACAATCTTAAAATCTCAATAAACTTTTTTTCTGGTGCCCTGACCACATGAATTTAAGTGTGTTACTAGGTTGGCATATAGGTTCCACCCTTTAACCTTTAAAATAGTTAAATGTAATCATCTCTTCTCCAACAGTTTCTTTTCTCGCACTTTCCACCTATAAAACTTCTTTCCATTTACCTACTTTCCGAATAGCTACACTCTCCAAAAATTCAAATTGCCATCTTGTTTTCTTGAATCCCATTCAACTTTTATTCTTTCCTCAATAAATCCCGTACCCAGTCTTTTCTTTCATTGTAACCCCCTGTATACTAGTGGCAGTCCCACCTTGCTTGGGATGAATGATTAAAAAAAGAAGTTGTTAAAATTCATTAAGGAATGACAGTTACGTAATTAACTGTCCCTTCCTGAATACATGCATCTGAATTGTTTGTGCTCTTAATTTAAATCTAGACTTTTAATGACCCTGCCTAGATCCCAAAATTTCATTTGCTGTATTTTTGTAATTTTGTTTATTATATTTTTTTATTCAATTTTTTTTTTTTTTTAAATAGGAGTAGATACATTTGCCTGTCATCTGTTTCACATTCTTTCCCAGTTTTTTGAAGTGCAGTGGAGGTTTATCCTTTGTTTTCTGTTTAGGATTAGGCTTCTAGTTCATTCTCCTAAAGTTTTCTCATTCACTTTCACTCCCAGTAAACCCCTTACATCTTAGTGCCATCTTCTGTCTTCTTGAAACCTTCTTTTATAGTCCTTTCTCCTCACTAAAGTCTTCTCATCCACTTTCACTCCCAGTAATCCCTCACACCTTAGTGACATTATCACACTGATTAGGATGAAATTATTTTTTTTTAAAATCTAACACAGAAATTGCATAATTTTTAAAGTGTTCGAAATTGATTTCAACTTTAATAAGACAACACAAATTGAATAATTTGCACAGATCATTTTTTATGAAAACATGTGTTCAAATATTCATCTGAAAGCAGGAAAGATATATTTTTTTTATATTTTCTTTCGAATATCTTCTTTCTTTTTGCTTTTAAGACAAAATTTTAAAAATAAAATATATAATGCATGTGTAGATTTTCAGACTAAAATTCACCACCCAAAAAAGAAAATCTAGCAACTAAAAACATTCCACCTGCTTCTATCTATAACAAGGTCTATGCAACATTACAGACCACTTGAAAAAATCTTTGTCTATGACATAATGAACTCAATATTACTAACACAATATTGATATTATTAACACAATGTTAAATATTACTAACACTATATTAATATCACTAATACAAAACTGCTTCTTTTGACGTTTTTAGATTGTGATGATCTAATTTAAAAAATAGTAAAATATACAGAACATTTTCTGATATAAGATGAGGAATATGTCCACCAAAACATTGTGTAAAAATACCAATATATAATCTGAAAAATATACAGAATAATAAAAATACCCAGAACTTCAATCAACTGTCTGAAGAATATATTTACTGAAATGCTAAAAATAATAATAACAATGGTTAGGATTGCATATAGCCAGTAAGACATGGCTGTTATAAGATGCAAACAAATTTGATAGATATTGAGTGTAAAAATGCAGTGAACGCTTATTTTTATCATTAAATATTATTACATAATAATTAGATATCATTATTTTTATTTTAGATATTATTGAACATAAAAATACTCTTGCAAAATTATGACAATTATATGCTGTCCACCCCTATCTATTTTTTTCTTATTGTAAAATCTTTGAATTACAGAATCATCTTTACTTTTCAAGATTTTTTAATTATCCAATTAAAAAATTAAAATCAAGTATAAATCTTTGGCTGTTGAAGGGAATAGAAATATAAAATCATGTAATAAATTCAATAAAAAATAATTCGATATTTGTTTTTGGCAGTTGGCTTTAGAAGATGACATTTATTGATAATCCAAAGAAAAATAAAGTTCATTTGTCATATCTTGTACTTTGACTTTTGTTTTAATGAAAAGGTTTTGTGCTCAAGATAATATTTTTGCAGATTTACAAGAGAAAACTTCATTTATAATAAAATATATTAATAATTAATAATGAAATTAAATAGTCACATACAATAGTAAAAATGTGAAATAAATACAAATTCTAATTAATATATATAAATTTATGATAGTTGCCTATAAAGGTATCAACTGACATTTGTATGAAAAAATACTAAATATTTAAGAAGTAAATAGATAAAAAAGACCTTTGTAAGAATTTAAAGTTTAATAATTATGTTGGAATTTTAGATGTGCAATTATCATAATGAGCTATTTTGAATGGCTGCATTTCTAGAAAATTGTGCATAATGCAGGTGTCCCTCAACTGATATAACAGTAATTGTCACATTGCTCAATTAGTCAAAGAGTTGGGCACTACAAGGGATGAAACTCACAACAGACAGAATCATATTACTTAATCAATGAAAGTCTTAGGAAACTTAGAAAACAAGACAGGAAACTTAAAAAACAAGAGGGGAAACATAAAAAAACAAGACAGGAAACTTAAAAAACAAGAGAGGAAACTTAGGAAACAAGAAGAGGAAACTTAGGAAACAAGAAGAGGAAACTTAGGAAACAAGAAGAGGAAACTTAGAAAACAAGAGAGGAAACTTAGAAAACAAGAGAGGAAACTTAGGAAACAAGAGAGGAAACTTAGGAAACAAGAGAGGAAACTTAGGAAACAAGAGAGGAAACTTAGGAAACAAGAGAGGAAACTTAGAAAACAAGAGAGGAAACTTAGGAAACAAGAAGAGGAAACTTAGGAAACAAGATGAGGAAACTTAGGAAACAAGAAGAGGAAACTTAGAAAACAAGAAGAGGAAACTTAGGAAACAAGAAGAGGAAACTTAGGAAACAAGATGAGGAAACTTAGGAAACAAGAAGAGGAAACTTAGAAAACAAGAAGAGGAAACTTAGAAAACAAGAAGAGGAAACTTAGAAAACAGAGAAACAGAAAACAAGAGAGGAAACTTAGAAAACAAGAGAGGAAACTTAGGAAACAAGATGAGGAAACTTAGGAAACAAGATGAGGAAACTTAGGAAACAAGATGAGGAAACTTAGGAAACAAGAAGAGGAAACTTAGAAAACAAGAAGAGGAAACTTAGAAAACAAGAAGAGGAAACTTAGGAAAACAAGAGAGGAAACTTAGGAAACAAGAGAGGAAACTTAGGAAACAAGAGAGGAAACTTAGGAAACAAGAGAGGAAACTTAGAAAACAAGAGAGGAATCTTAGAAGACAAGAGAGGAATCTTAGAAGACAAGAGAGGAATCTTAGAAGACAAGAGAGGAAACTTAGAAGACAAGAGAGGAAACTTAGAAGACAAGAGAGGAAACTTAGAAAACAAGAGAGGAAACTTAGAAAACAAGAGAGGAATCTTAGGAAACAAGAAGAGGAAACTTAGAAAACAAGAGAGGAAACTTAAAAAACAAGAGAGGAAACTTAGAAAACAAGAGAGGAAACTTAGAAAACAAGAGAGGAATCTTAGAAGACAAGAGAGGAAACTTAGAAAACAAGAGAGGAAACTTAGAAAACAAGAGAGGAAACTTAGAAGACAAGAGAGGAAACTTAAAAAACAAGAGAGGAAACTTAGAAAACAAGAGAGGAATCTTAGGAATAAGAAGAGGAAACTTAGAAAACAAGAGAGGAAACTTAGAAAACAAGAGAGGAAACTTAGAAAACAAGAGAGGAAACTTAGAAAACAAGAGAGGAAACTTAGAAGACAAGAGAGGAAACTTAGAAAACAAGAGAGGAAACTTAGAAAACAAGAGAGGAAACTTAGAAAACAAGAGAGGAAACTTAGAAAACAAGAGAGAAACTTAAGAAAAGAGGAAGCAGAAGACAAGAGAGAAAACAGAAAACAGAAACTTAGAAAACAAGAGAGGAAACTTAGAAAACAAGAGAGGAAACTTAAAAAACAAGAGAAACTTAAAAAACAAGAGAGGAAACTTAAAAAACAAGAGGAAACTTAGGAAACAAGAGAGGAAACTTAGGAAACAAGAGAGGAAACTTAAAAAACAAGAGAGGAAACTTAGAAAACAAGAGAGGAATCTTAGGAAACAAGAAGAGGAAACTTAGAAAACAAGAGAGAAACTTAGAAAACAAGAGAGGAATCTTAGGAAACAAGAAGAGGAAACTTAGAAAACAAGAGAGGAAACTTAGGAAACAAGAGAGGAAACTTAGAAAACAAGAGAGGAAACTTAAAAAACAAGAGAGGAAACTTAGAAAACAAGAGAGGAAACTTAGGAAACAAGAGAGGAAACTTAGGAAACAAGAGAGGAAACTTAGAAGACAAGAGGAAACTTAAAAAACAAGAGGAAACTTAGGAAACAAGAGAAACTTAAAAAACAAGAGAGGAAACTTAGGAAATAAGAGAGGAAACTTACAACAGACAGAACCACATTACTTCATCAATGAAAGTTTTAAACAATACAAGGGATAAAACTCACAACTGCCAGAAATTCATTACTCAATCAATGTAAGTTTTAGGCACCAGAAGGGATGTAACTCATAACAGACAGAATCACAGTACTCAATCTATGAAATTATTTATTATTAAAGAACAGTAATTAAGAGTGAAGATGATGATTGACATTGCTTGTAAGTTGTTGAAAATCAAAGTTGACTGGAAGAAGCCAGGAGAAAATTCCACCATCAAGAAGTTTGAAGGAAGAGACTGTTACCGTAGAACATACTAGCCATTTCAATTGTAAAATGATGAGACTTTGTCACCGATCTAGAAATTCACAAAGTAATGCTGTATTGCCAATTTACAAGTTGATCCTTCACCCAATTCTGTGTTAATATTTGCAGTATTTTAGTAGCATTATAACCCAGCTTTGAATTCATTTAAAAAAAAAAGTAAATGAATCTCATCTTTTTTTCATGCATAAGATGAGGGGGAATATAATGTTTTTGAGGTAAATTCTGAGAGTGACTGATACAAAATTAACATAGAGGATGTTTTAATCATTAAGAATAAGAAATACTTTTTGTGCAGCTATGATAATAATATGTTAGAATATAACTAAAAGTTTCATTCTAAGATCAGACATTATTTTCAGAACAACTAATATCTCTTGTACGTTGTTGGGGTGTAATGGATATTGGCTCAGAATGAGAAATCAGAGAGCCAAGTTCAAATTCTTCTTGAATTTGTTGCATTTACTTACAACCAAATACCCTTCAGAAAGGTATGAATCCCTCTCTTCTTCCTCCAGCTATGGGTTAAATAGCAGAACAGATTGGATTCTTGGTTGGCAACCATTCTACTGCAGAAATTAATAGCAATCTACTGCTGGAGAATTTTCTACCCAGTCAGCCATGTCTTGAAAGAGACATGATTGCCCAAGTGTGTATCATGTATGGCACTTAACTGACTGAATATCTCCTGAGACTGATTTGGGATATTGTATAACATTTGCAGAAACCCTCTTAAATCATTGTTCACAATATGAAGCTGTGATGCTAAATTCCATCAAATACAATATGATCTATAAAATGCCAATCAGAGTAAAACAGAATTTCTTGTTTATTTTCATTTTGAAAAGAAATTAACCGATTTTTTTCTTTCTGTCAGTTAATAATATCAATTTTATATGCATGCAAAATGACAGGGCACACTTTAAAAATGTAGAAAATTAAATAGTTTTGTCTTATTAATTGTCAATAGTCGATTAATGTATATGCACTGAGAAAGATGGTCTTAAATTAATTTCATCTCTAAAGGCAATATACTTTTTTAAAAATTATAATCAACTCTTAATCATTAACAAAGAAGGAGAGAAATTCATTTAAGAATAATCAAACATGGCTGATAATCTAAAAGCAACACTAATTATGTGCAAAGAAGGTTTATATGAGAAAATTAATTGAAAACAACGAAAAAGGCTTTTCTTTTTGTTTACATTTGAATCATTGATATTTGTTAAACTTAGCTTAGTATGGCACAAGGCTAAAAGAGAATATTGTGGTCTACCAATACTGTAAGGTGTATACCTTAAAAACCAGCACTTTCTTTCCTGAACTTATAACATTAACTTGTAACACTAGTAGAAAATATCTACAATTATCCAAACCATTTTAAAGTTGTTATAATAAAGATTTTTCTAAAAGTCACTAGCATATTTTGAGAAATACATGTTTGAACTTTGGTATCTTATGGTTGGGTAACTTTTACTGATTGGCCATTAATACTGAGTAGAGAGTTTGATCTTCCCATACATGTGGTCTTGTGTCAAACTGATCTGAATTTAGAAATTAAGGGTGTAGGAATCATGATTACCATTACTAGTGAGTTTCATTCGCTCTGAGTGCTCAATATTTAAAGACATTAGGTAAGTTCTTTGTTTCATAAAAGTAACAAGATGGTAATCAGCTGCTGATACTTTCAGATATTTAACACAAAGTTTAAGTGAAATTTAACTCAACAGGCAGTTTAATGGAAATTTAATTTAACATGCAGTTTAATGGAAACATAAAAACAGAATTTTAATAGTTATAGTCTCGTGACAAGCTACACTAAATTTTATAATTACAGCTACAAGAGTATGGGGTAAGGGTTTCCAATCTACTCTGGTTGATCATGAGCAGTCAATTTTATCCTAAGAGTGCTCAATATTCACAGTCTTGTGCTAAATTTGGTAAGCATCTAATTTCTGTGTCTCAAAAAGTGATTTTACATTTTTGTTTATGAAAATATTTCAACTCAAAATTGATTTGTAATCACAGGTTGATCCAAGCTTTGTGGGTAAAATAAAGTAGACTGAATTCTTTGAAAGTGCTAATGGTTGTATTAGGACAAGGTCACAAGACATCATGGTTGAGAGTCTGGTTTAAACTTGATCATGGCAAATTATGCACCCTTTTCTAGATTTACTCAGCATAGTTATTGTATGCCATAGGTTGGCTCTGAGAATATAGGAGAAACATAAATGTACCTGAGCAGGCTTCTGCAACAGGGATTAGTTAACCACTATAGCAGACAGGTATATTTGAATACAAGCAGTCAGTTATACAGACATATAAACAAATAGATAGATAGTGAAACCGACATTGGACCAACACTGCATGGTTACGATAAACTTGATACCTCAATGCAATTTTCAGATCAAGCCAATTTTAAACAAAATATTTCTTTATATAAATGGGAGTGCTGAAACACTAGATAGATGGAAATGTATCGGTTATTTACATATCAAATTTGTCAAATTTACCCACTTACACATCTGTGCCATGTGCAAATATGATTCATATTTATTTGCTGAATTGCATGTTTTTTTGGCTTGTTCAGTTGATCACCAACTGAATATATCATGCTCTCCGCCATAAACAAAATATAAGCATAGGATGCACATTTAATTACTTTTTCTGCTGTGCACTTTCCTCTGTTTATAATTACTGTAATTATTAACAACAACAATAACAATGATGATCACATTTAGAATAATGATGATGATGATTACTATGACGGTTATTATTATTATAAGAATGATAATGATGATGATGATAATTATAATATTAAGAAGATAATAATAATAATTATTATTATTATTATTATTATTATTATTATAGGAATAATGATAATGGTTATAATAATAATTATTATTGTGGTAATTATAGCAATAATGATGATTATAATGATCATTATAATCATTTTATTATAACGATAATGGTTATAATAAAATGATAACAATAGCAATGATAATGATCATTATTATTATTATTATTATTATTATTACTGTGGTGGTGCTGTTGGTGCTGATGATGATAAATTTTATTATTGTGCAATTATATCAGTTAATTTCTGATTTTTCCTTCTCTGAAATTTGTGGCTGCAGGCTTTGCATACATATAATTACACATGTGTTTATAGATGGGAATAGAATATAGTATAATATAGTATGCAATAATTACATATGTGTATATGCGCATGTAGATAGGAATAGATTACTTAGATATATTTGTAAAGGTGTTCATTCTGGTGTTTATATATCTTCACAGGAATAGTATACTTGTATTTATTATTTATGTGAACATAAACAGTTAATCAATCAGTAATATATATATATATATATATTACTGATTATATATATTACTGATTGATTAACTGTGTATGTTCACATAAATAATAAATACAAGTATACTATATATATATATATATATAACGTGAGAGAGAGAAGTAAGAGTTTGAAATGCCATAAATTATACTAATGTTGCTTAACAAGTCAAATGCATTTGAAACATAATTAACCAATGATAAACAATGCAAAAGTAAAAATACTAGAGTTTCTTTCTTTTTTTGTTCATATTTCATTCTCTGATGAAGCTTTTATAAAAGTAAAGCATGTTAGATTGATAAATGTTTCCTATTTGATTTCTATCCTAAAATATATATACATATATTTTAGGATAAACAGAATATATATATATATATATATATATATATATATATATATATATATATATATATGAGTGAGTACAGAATGAAGAAAGAATTTTTTTCACCGTCCAAAACATTAATTTAAAACAGTGCGTGGTAATTTATAATAGAATCCTTAATTTATAATAGAATCCTTAATGAAAGCGGGTATAAATCATCAAAAATCAGCTTTGTGGATAAATTCAAAAGTCCAAAAAGCAAAAATAGAAACAGGAAAATAATATGGTATAACCCTCTCTTCAATCAACAGTTAACTTCAAGCTAGGGCATAAATTTCTTAAATTAGTAGAGAAGCACTTTCCCCAAAACAACCCTCTGAGCAAAATCTTTAATAAAAATACCATAAAATTAAGCTATAGCTGTTCCAATAATCTAGAAAAAATAATAAAAATGCATAACACCAAAATATTAAAACTACACAGCAAAAATAACTCCAACACTAATACAAGTCCATCCCGTGATAACAACCTCTGTAACTGTAGAAACCCCAACCAATGCCCCATGACCAATAAATGTCTGACGAAATCTCTGATATATATGTGTTCGATTTCATCCATAGAAAATCCTAAAGATGAAAAAATATATATTGGGAATACCATGAACGTATTTAAAAAGCGCTTTTACAATCACCTCTCATCCTTCAATAACAAAGAAAAACAAAACATGACGTCTCTCTCCAAATACTTTTGGAAATTAAAAGATGAAAATAAAACGGCTAAGGTTAAATGGAAAATCCTCAAACAAGAACAGCAAAATCTATAAAAGAACCATGTTTTCTTTGCCTTCAAGAAAAAATAGAGATCCTTAAATATATAAATAGTAACAAGCTTTTAAATCAGAGGCACGAAACCACAGTAAACTGTAAGCACATTAGGGACCTACCCCTACAATCATGCTAGGAAATACTAGGAGTTTGATTAGATATTCTTATTATAAAAGATTAAGAATGCTATAGAAAAAATCGATCTAATAAATCCTTAAAGTAAGGTCTAATACCCACAAAAATATCTAAATAAATAAAATGTAAAATTAAAAGAAATAAACAGGCTCCCAAACTATAATCTATAAAAAATTAAAATTAAAGGAAAACAAATCAATCCCCTAAATTCAAAATTAAGATTAAAATATACAAATTGAGATAAATTATAAAAAAACAGATAAAATACAAATTTACATTTACCCTCTAAAAAATACAAATCTAGATTTTTTATAAATAACCTCGCCTAAATACAAAACACTCCACACTTAAACAGATCAAATTACTAAAGTCTACAGCAAAGTTTAATATTCCCAATAGATTAGAAATCTACCCGTAATAACCTTACTTAAATACAAAAATATTCTGTACTGGAAAAATAGAAATTAAACGAAAAAAATGGCTCCCAAACTCGAAAAAGAATCAATTTCCTATATTCAAAATTAAGATTAAATATGCTATTTCAGAATAATTATATCATACACAAAAATAAACTGTAAGCACATTAAAGATCTAACCCTACAATCATGCTATTATAAAAGATAAAAAATGCTATAGAAAAAATCGATCTAATAAATCCTTAAAGTAAGGTCTAATACCCATAAAAATATCTAAATAAATAAAATGAAAAATCAAAAGAAATAAACAGGATTCCAAACTATAAACTATGAAAATTAAAAATTAAAAGAAAAAAACCGATCCTTGAAATTCAAAATTAAGATTAAATATACAAATTTAGATAAATTATAAAAAACCGATAAAATACAAATTTGCATTTACTTCCTAAAAAATACAACTTTAGATTTTTTGGAAATAACTTCACCTAAATACAATAATACTCCACACTTGAATAAAAAACCTCTATCCCACTAAAACAAAAATATAAAAAACAAAAATAAAATACAAAAATATTCTATACTGAAAAAAATCAAAATTAAAAAGAAAAAACACCACACCCATCTATCTAAGGAACCCCCAGGAAGAAAGCCTGGCCACCAGATGAAAGAGAATACACAAAATCTGTCTGGTAACAACAGACACTAATTAATCAAACACTAGCTAACCAAGATGCTGTCCTAAAAATTCTTAAGGTCAACAAACAAGATGAGTTCCCCAATCACAAAAAAACCCCCATACAAACACACAAAACTGACCAAGTAATCAAACCCCTCCACACACCACTTTCTTTGAAATTCTAACCAAAAGATATACCCGACTGACCGATAAAAACGTACATTCCAACAGATAATGCCATTAATCAACAATTTAGCACTTACACACCAAGTTCTTCAAAAGTCTAATGGTCAACACAGAAGACACATTCCCTTTATTATCAATAACCCCAACCAACTCCACAACAACAATGAACCAAATATAAACAGCGGATGATTCCAGTTCTTGCTTATTCCTCCTGATGATACATTGGACACCCAACGTTGAAACAAACATATGATTGTAAAGGACATATATAGAAAAAATTATGTACATTTTCTAAAACACAATTTATAATATATATATATATATATATATAGAGAGAGAGAGAGAGAGAGATCAAATATATATATATATATAGAGAGAGAGAGAGAGAGAAAGTGAGATAGAGATTGACAATAATGCTTCAATTAGTTTGTCAACAGATACATACCAATTTGGATTTTCACTGTATAATGTCAGCTCTATGTTATGATCATTCAGTCCTAAATTAAGTGTACTATCAAAGAAGGATATCATGTTGAAAAATATACACTTGTGTAAAATAGCCAAATTTTCATCATTTGGCTAGAAACTTATTCATGCATCAATATGTGTGTGTGTGTGTGTGCGTGTGCGTGCGTGTGTGTGCATAGTATTCATAGATAAAGCTGATTCTGAAAATAATTTTTACAACCAATATTAGATTAATAATAAATTTTTAAGAATTAATTTAATTTCTAATGTTAAACTATTTGATAGGTCATTTTATATGCATGTGTTTATTTTCAATATAAATATGTTGTATATATTTCTAAAAGATCTTACTAATTTTTAATCATTTCACCAAGATTAAGGCAATAAAGCCACTGAGACACAAGAGAATATTATGTGTTGGAGAAGATGAGGAAAAAGAAAAAACATTATTAAAGAGAGAGAACAATAAATGAACAGGAATTAAGAAGACAGCAGATGATAATTGACAGTGATTTTCAAAAATTCACATGCAAAGTTGACTGGGAATAAGAAAGAGAAGCAAGTGAGAAGTACCAAAAAAGAAATTGTTAGCAAAAACCTTACAGTTATATCTTACTTAAGGTTATTTTGTTAAGAAGACAATTCTGAATACAAATCCAGAATTGGTACACTTAGCACAGGATCATTCATTTCATTCAGTCAAGTGCCATACGTGATAGACACTTTGTGTGATCATGTCTCGAAAGAGACATGACTGACTGGGTAGAAGATTATCCTGCAGTAGTTTGCCATTGCTTTCTGCAGTAGACTGGTTGCCAGCCAAGGCTATAGAACCCAATCTGTCCTATTATTTAACCCATAACTAAAAGGAAGAGACGGATTAATATCTTTCCCAAGGATATTTGTGCATCAGTGAATTCGAACTTGGCACCCTGATTTGTCGTTCCAAGTTGGTATCCACTGCACCACAACGCACATCCATTCATTTCATTACCAGGAATAAAAAAAGTGTAATTAATACTAGTCAGATCATTAATCAATTTAGATATTTTGTTAATACTAAATAATCACTTTTACAGTTTATTCTCGTATAACA
Organism: Ascarosepion bandense; assembly: GCA_037127315.1. Taxonomy (NCBI): domain Eukaryota; kingdom Metazoa; phylum Mollusca; class Cephalopoda; order Sepiida; family Sepiidae; genus Ascarosepion; species Ascarosepion bandense. The sequence continues at coordinate 1,642,687 of JBBBDQ010001974.1, forward strand.
AAGTAAATGGCACAGTGCACTATTTTAATTCCATGATCTAGAAATGCTGAGGATTTCATTGCATTGTTAGAACAATGAAATTTAGTGAGCAATCTCCAGGTGTAGTAACGTTACATGGTATCAAAAAGAAGAAAGAATCTATAAAAGGACTACTCCAGGAGTAGTTGGTTTACATGGTATCAGAAAGAAAAAATTCCTTAAATTGACTACTCCAGGATTAGTAGGCTTACATGGCACCAGAAAGAAAAAAAAACCTTAAACTGACTACTCCAGGAGTAGTAGGCTTACATGGTATCAAAAAGAAAAAAACCCCCTTAAACTGACTACTCTAGGAGTAGTAGGTATTACATTTTTTTTTTTTAAAATCGTATCACCCCGAGCAAGGCGGTAACGCCACTGATGTGCAGCGGGCTACATAATAGTGAAAAGATTGGAAAAGAGAAAGCCGGAAACCACGTCCTAAACAGGGAACAAGGGATGAGCCTCTTCACCTGCTCAATAGAGGTGGGTGGAGTGTGAACCGGGTGATAGTTTAGTCTATCTACTCCAATTGAAAAAAAAAAGAAAGAAAAGAATGAAATGATTGGGAAAGAGAAAGCCGGAAACCACATCCTAAACAGGGAACAAGGGATGAGCCTCTTCACCTGTTCAATAGACGTGGGTGGAGTGTGAACCGAACATGGTACCAAAAAGAAAAAAAATCCTTAACCTGAGTACTCTATGAGTACTCAGGTTAAGGCTTACATGGTACATATAAGGCTTACATGGTACCAGAAAGAATTCTTAAACTGACTTTAATGCTTTTTGTATTGATTAAAAATTAATTTTACTTTCATTATTATTTCCTATCATTCTAGAAGTAATTTACAGTTTGGTTATCAAAATGATAGACATTATTTATTCCAAGATCTGACTTTGAATTCTTTGAAAATGTAGACATGGCAATTCTGCTTGTAAAAAGATTAATTTCCTTTTTAGAAATCATTCACATCAACAACAATGGATATCTATTTTTCCTTATATTTTAAAATCTTTTATAGAATTCTCCTTGCATTGAACTGTATTCTTTCTATTGATTTGCTTATTGTATTACAAAATCCATTGGACAATATTTTTTCACAATTGCCATCAGTTGCATCAATCTTGTAAACAGACGGCAATACCAAAAGATTGTCTGAAGGCCAAATGTATTGACAAAGTTTCTCTTCCTTAAAAGCTATATTTGATATCAAAATAGATTCTTACCAATATGAATATGATCAAGTTTTTCAATATTTTGATATCTATGTGGGTTTTATCAACATAAGTTTTTATACTGATAAATTATTATAGAGTGGCTCAAAAGTCACCAACAGATTTTTATAATTTAATAACTCCTTTATTTTTTTAACTTTTAATTCACAGTATTCTAAGTATGTACGTATGTGCATTGTGGTGCAGTGGATATCAACTTGGAACGTGACACCAGGGTGCCGAGTTCAAATTCCTTGCATTCATTTACGTGCAAATACCCTTGGGAAAGGTATCAATCTGTCTCTTCCCTCCAGTTATGGATTAAATAACAGGACATATTGGGTTCTATAGGCTTGGTTGACAACCAGTCTACCACAGAAAGCAATGGCAACTTACTGTGGGATAATCTTCTGCCCAGTCAGTCATGTCTCTTTTGAGACATGATCACCCAAGCGTGTATCACATATGGCACTTAACTGACATCCTAAGTATGACAATAAAGTACATCTGTCAACAAGGCCTATGATCGGGAGGTTTAAAGGAACATGTAGCCACTTTTTAATTCTTGTTGTTCCCAGGTCCACTCTGACCTGGAGTGGTAGCACCTGTTAGGGTCACAACTCTGAGCAAACAATTAACACCTAAACTGGGGTCATTTAAGGGAAAAAGAAAAAGTTATGCTGGGTAAGAGTCTTTAGCTTTGGATGGCAACTTGTCTAAGAGAAGGAAATCTCTGATATAAAAACCTCTACACCTACTCTGAGTAGAATAGTCTGAACTCTTTAACCTAGATTGGTAATCTTCCTAAAGATTGCACCTCAATAAAAACACTGTTTCCAGTCTCTAAAATTGGTTGGTGTTAGCAATGACATACAGCTATAAAACTCACTCCAATATTTTATGATAATTCAGTTATGAAGTCATCAAGACATACCCATTCCAACCCATGCTAGCATGGAAATGGATGTTAAACAATGATGATGATGATAGTATCATATAGAGTCAGTCAGTTAAGTGTCATACATGATACATGCTTGGGTGATCATGTCCCGAAAAAGACATAACTGTCTGGGCAGAAGATTATCCAGCAGTAGGTTGCCGTTATTTTTTGTGGTAGACTGGTTGCCAGACAAGGCTATAGAACTGAATCTGTTCTGTTATTCAACCCATACCTGGAGGAAAGAAGCAGATTAATACCTTTCTTAAGGGTATTTGCACGCAAGTGAATGCAAGGAATTCATGTGGAATTTGAAATTAGCTCTCTGATTTCTCGTCCTAAACTGATACAGATTAGATATGTAAAATAAATCTAAAACAGTGAAAAAGATTATGCCCTTTTATGTGGCAATTATTTTCAGCTTCACATTTCTGAGGCCCTTTCTAAGGCATTTTTTTATCACAACTCTTTTCAAGCCCTTGTAATTTTAGATGTTCTGTTTGAACATTGTCCTTCAGCTGTTGCCATAACCATTTTCTTTTAGTCTTATAAAAGAAAATCAGGGCTTGTTAGATCTGGGGAACATGGTGACCAATTTATGCAGGAACTGCAAAAAATTATTCTTTTCCCATAAATTTGCTTGCAAAGCTGTATTGTGACTCTTGGTATTTCAGCTATCACTTTTTTATGGAAACAGATTGTTGCTTTTAAGAATTTGTTGGAGTGATGTCTGAAAGATCTAAACTTAATGAAAAAGCCTTCAAGGTGATTTGCTTGAATCTTCTTCAATATGCTTCCTTACTTGATCAACTACTCCTTTTTCTTAAGTGAATATGGTCTACTACTAGATAAAATCACTTCTTCTACTTTTATGTGCCCTGTCCTTTCAAAACGTAGGCGATCATTGCTCTCCACATCTCCCTATCCATGGTGGCTCGTAGCAAGCTTTCACCTGTCACAGCACGCAATCCTTGTTTCATCATCCACCTTATCAGGTCTTTCATAGATGTTATCCTCTGCTTTTCCCTGTCTCTTTTTCCCTCTAGCTGGCCTGTTAGTATCAGGTTCTCCAAGCCGTCCTTCCCCATTGCATGTCCCAGGAACTTCAGCTGTCTCTTCCTGATACTCACTATTAATTTCCTTTTCATTTCCATCCTTTCCAAAACCTCCTCATTGCTCACATGCTCGGTCCATGATAATTGCATCATCTTTCTGAAGAACCACATTTCAGCTGCTTCAAGTTTTTCCTTCATCTTTGATGATATTGTCCAATATTCACTGCCATATTGAAGAACCAACATCACATAGCAATCCAGTACTCTCTTTTTACTGAACCTTTACTCTTAAAACTTGGAGAATCTATCACACCATAATGCTGATTATATGCTCATTGAGTTAAAATTATTGTTCCTTAGTTTAGTAAAAAAAGTTTTCACTATCAATTTCTAATGCCTCCTTTATAAAACATGAAAGAAAAATTTTAAAAATTAATAAACTATTAAACTTTCAGTTCCTTTAGTTACTTTGGGGTCATCCTGCATAATGACATTTGGTAAATTGTATTGAAAAAATGCTCTAATGAGAGAAGATCATAAAAAGTATAAGATCCTAAAATGAAGAAGCTGACAAGGAAAGTCTTTCATAATCAATGCACCAAAATCTAAAAACAGATTGGAATATGAAAAGTTGGTCTCCAAAAGCTAAGCAAAGTATTAAGAAATGGGAAAAATTTCATTAGAAACAAACAAAAGAGTACTAAACTGTTACATGCTGTCAGTCATCTTTCATGGCATTGAATATTTGACAGTCAGTATCTTTACAGATGAAGAGATTTGTGACAATGAAAATATGGTTCTACAGAAAAACCTTAATAATATCATGAACAGAACATGTGAGCAATGAGAAAATGTTAAAAATTCTTGGAAGCTTATAAAATTTGATACTTACAGAAACATATTCAAGGAAAGAGAGGCAGAGAGAAATTAAGTAACCTATTGATTAAGCTTATGTTAAGAGGAGGGAGAACAGTAAAGAAAGAATAGGTAACTAACCGAATTGAGGAGAGACAGGCGGAGACATATGTATTGGTGGTCAGTAGATTCGAGTGAAGTCACCCTAGCTATGGGGAGGTGTTCGCTGACATAGACACCCAGCCCATGCATGTGGACAGTGGAATCCTTCCTTAAAAGGGGAAGATAACCAAATATGAAGAGGTCAGAGGAGGGAATAGCTGAGTTGAGGTTAGTTTCGCAGAGCGCAAGGATGTCAGGGGACTTTTCATGCAGGAACGCTTCTACAGTAGGAAAGTTAGTACGAATGCCCCAGATATTAGTGAAGGAAAGGTTAATGGGTTTAGGTGGTTTGGATTTAACTGATTTAGGGTCATTTCTGATTTGTTTAGTCATGATTCTGTTTGTAGAAAGGGACTTAGGGTAGAGGATACAGGCGGTCATTATCCACGATCTGTGCTGGGAGGGAAACTGGCTAGGGCTGCAACAAGGTGTGACCTTGGGGTTGCCCACCGAAAGCGCTTGCAGGGACACCTATCCATGCGTGACATGGCACTACAAGAACCCCGATATTATACAACTGTTGATCAGAGCAGCTGCTCTTGACACTACGCAAGAGTTAGGGCTCCTAACTACCAGTCGGAAGCAGCAACCAGGAAACTGCCAACCCGGTACCCTCACAGTGATGAGCTGCTGCCACCAACTGGCCAGATCGCAGGAAACTCACGGAAGAACCAATACCAAGGTCTGAAGAGAGAGAAGAGAAAGCCGGAAACCACATCCTAAACAGGAAACAAGGGGTAAGCCTCTACTCCAGTTCAATAGACGTGGAAGGAGTATGGACCAGGCGATAGTGTGACCTATCTACTCCTATTAGTGTGACCTATCTACTCCTATTATATGCAGAAAAATATTGTTTTTGTGTCTAATTGGTGTTGTATATGCAGAAAAATATTGTTTTTGTATCTAATTGTCGTTTTATATGCAGAAAAATATTGTTTTTGTATCTAATTGTCGTTTTATATGCAGAAAAATAGTTTTTGTATCTAATTGTCATTTTATATGCAGAAAAATAGTTTTTGTGTTTAATTGGTGTTTTATATGCAGAAAAATAATTTTTGCGTTAATTAGTGTTTAATATGCAGAAAAATATTGTTTTTTATGTCTTCAGAATGTAGGTGATCATGTCTCTCCACATCTTCCTGTCCCTTGTAGTTCTTAATATATTTTATCTTGTTATATCTCCCAAACCCTGCTCTGCCATCAATTTGCTTAAGCCCATCAAGTATACCACATGCTGTTTTTCCTCTCTCTCTTTCTCTGCCCTGTAAGTAACAGATTCTCCAAGTCCGCCTTTCTCCTTATGTGTTTCAGAAGCCTTAGCTGTCTCTTTTGTTAAGTATAAGTTTCCTTTCCATCTACAATCTTCAAAAATTTAAATGCAATATAAATCACCAATTTCTGTCTTCCTGGAACCTGTTCTTTGACTTTCCTTTCTCCTAATGTTTTCTCATTCTCTTCCACTCCCAATAATATCTTGCATCTTAGTGGCATTATCATCTTGCATGATGTGAAATGATTAAAAAAAAAATCAAATTCTGGACTAGTTTTTTATATTCCCTTTCACATTAATACCTTTGGGAAAGGCATACATCTTTTACTTTCTATCCTAGCTATGAATTAAATACAGGGTGTCCATAAATTAACTACTCTGTCAGATTTTAATTCAACTTTATTCATAAATATATATAAGTATGTGTGTGTGATAGCATGCGCAATCATGTGTGTAGGTTGTCTTTCTCATATTGAAATATTTTAACACTCATCATTGGCCGTTATGTTGATGTTATGGGGATGTAACCAGCAAGTGAAATTCTTTATTTGTAAAATAATTTAAAATTCTCTTCCAACATCAAGTAAGCTTTTGTTTATTTTGTACATTTCTTTTTCTTTTCTTTTTTTTAAATTTTAACTTTAGGTCTTTTTGGATTTGAAGTCTTTTTTGACAATTAATATGGCATAGGATGTGCGTTGTGGGGCAGTGGATATCAGCTCGGAATGAGAAATCAAGGAGTTGAGATCGAATTCCAGTTGAATTCCTTGTATCCACTTGCGCGCAAATACTTGTGGGAAAGGTAATCTGTCTCTTCCCTCCAGTTATGGGGTAAATAACAGAAAACATTGGGTTCTATAGTCTTGGCTGGCAACCAGTCTACCGTAGAAAGCAATGGCAAACTACAGTGGGATAATATTCTGCCCAGTTAGTCATGTCTCTTTCGAGTTCTTTTGCAGTTCACGGAAAACATTTGCCAACTGATTTACAGTAATGCCTAAAATCACATCAGTTATTTTAGCTTTCAAATTTTCTAATGAACTACTTTTGGTTACATACACACTTGATTTCACATGTCCCCTTAAAAAAAAATCTACTGGAGTCAAATCTGGCAAACATGGAGGTCAATAAAATGGTCCATCCCTTCTAATCCATCTGCTAGGAAATTCCTGATTTAGAAACTGTCTAACATGCAGAACAAAGTGACAAGGAGCTCTATCTTGTTGATTTATAACATTTTTTTACAGATTATTTCTATCACAAATACAAATAAAGTTATAAATTTTTAAAGTGCACACAAACTTTATGGACACCCTGTATAAAGACTATATTACTGTAAATCAGTTGCAAATGTTTTCCATGAACTGCAAAATTGTATTACCCTTTGTATTGCTAATGATGGAGAACATGTGGAAACTTAAATAAAATTTCAATAAAATCTTAAAAAATATAGATTTACTTCTTTCTAATCCTTTTTACAAATTATTTCTATCGCAAATACAAATAAAGTTATAAATTTTTTAAAGTGCACACAAACATTATGGACACCCTGTATAATTATTGACTGCGCCCTTGAGCTTTTGGTTTCAGCCAGTCTAAAAGAAAGACTAATCTGAATTCAAAATCATAGGAAATGCAACAGAAGATCAATTGACTACCTTTCCCAAGAATTCATAATCTTTGGATATACATGATTACATAAGACACGCATTATTACAACACTATCTGATAAGTATAGATCAGATACATGCATTAAAACCAAATTTGTATGATATGATGACAGGTTTTGATATGTGCGTTGTGGTACAGTGGATATTGGCTCGGAACGAGAAACCGGGGAGCCGAGTTCGAATTCCAGTTGAATCCGTTGTATTCACTTACGGAAAGGTATTAATCTGTCTCTTCCTTCCAGTTATGGATTGAATAGCAGGACAGATTGGGTTCTATAGCCTTGGTCGGCAACCAGTCTACTGCAGAAAGCAATGGCAACCTACTGCGGGATAATCTTCTGCCCAGTCAGTTATGTCTCTTTTGAGACATGATCACCCAAGCGTGTATCACGTATGGCACTTAACTGACTGAATGTATAACATTGTAGAGGGAGCCTATTTAGAAATACCTTCAGGTGGATTAAATGAATTTGCTTAAATGGTATCTAATCATGATGCTCTACCACAATTTTCTCTCATGAACAGATAAGCACAGGATATCAAACTGCATAGAATATTATTTACAATGTTCAGACTGTTGTCTTCATTTTTATTGTCATATTCACATTTTTGGTTGTTATATGCTCTGACCTTCTTCAGGTGACTAGAATTTTGAACTGAACTCTTTGTTTTGATCACTGTGATAGATTGTTCTCATTTCCTAAGTGAAATAAAGTGTTTAGTTCAAAATTCCAGTCACCAGAAGAGGGTCAGAGCGTACAATGGCTTGAATGTTATGAATATAAAAATAAAGATGAGGATAACAGCCTGAACAATGAAATACCTCATCACAGAAATATAGACAAATATTGTATAAAAAATGCACAGTGCATCAACCTTATGGAATATGCACAGCTAAATAAATTCAGGCAACTGACAACCAAATGTGTGCTACTAAATAAGATATTTACTGTAGCTGCATTGTGGTGCAATGGATATCGACTCAGAATGACAAATTGGGGAGCCGAGTTCAAATTCCAGTTGAATTCTTTGCATTCACCTATGCACAAATACCCTTGGGAAAGGTATTAATCCATCAGTTCCCTCCAGTTATGGGTTAAATAATAGGACAGAGTGGGTTCTATAGCCTTGGCTGGCAACCAGTCTACCGCAGAAAGCAATGGCAACTTACTGCCGGATAATCTTCTGTTCAGTCAGTTATATCTCGAAAGAGACATGATTGCCCAAAATGTGTATCATGTATGGCATATAACTGACTGACTGAATACAATAGTTGAAAACATGATTAAGGCTTCTATTAGGCTTAAAGTTGGGGATCATTTTTATATTGTTATAAAGTAATAAACTGATCCCCCATTAATTACTACTTAATAATATAATACATCTCTTTTCCCTCTAGCTATGAGTCAAATAACAGGACAGATTGGGTTCTATAGCCTTGGCTGGCAACCAGTCTACTGCAGAAAGCAATGACAACCTACTGTGGGATAATCTTCTACCCAGTCAGTCATGTCTCTTTTGAGACATGATCACTCAAAGCGTGTATCATGTATGGCACTCAACTGACTGACTGACTGTAGCTGATCTTAATCCCCCAAAGCAGGTATATAAGAGTCATGCCTGATGTAGCATCAGGACCTTTATTATTGTTATTATTAACAATAATAATAATAATAATAATAATCGGCAAGATCTTTTTAAATATGCTATATGGTAATATAAAGATTCTGGCAATTTGAAAGTTTATTTTAGATCAATGTTCTTCACAGTTGTTGAATCTGCTGGCAGAATTCAGAAAATGGAAGTGAATAAATCAATGTCTGGCTATATTGTCCAAAATTAGTTGAACCATTTATGAAAGGTAATTTTTTTCTTAAAATAAGACTCAAAAGAAAACAACCACTAGCTGTTGATTTAGTCAGTTAAGTGCTATAAGTGACACATACTTGGGCAATCATGTCTCTTTCAATCCATGACAAACTAGGCAGAAGATTTTCCTACAGTAGACTGGTTGCCAACTGGTTATAGAAACAAATCTCTCCTGCTATTCAACCCAGTTAAATTCTATATGTGATACATGTTTGGTTGATCATGTCTTGAAAGAGACATGACTGAGCAGAAAATTTTAACACAGTAGGTTGCCATTTATTTGTGTGGTAAACTTGTTGCCAACCAAAGAACCCAATCTATCCTGCTATTCAAGTCAGTCAGTTAAGTACCATGTGTGATATATGCTTAGAAGATCATGTTGTTTTTTTTACCTATGACTGACTAGGCAGAAGATTTTCCCAAAGTAGGTTACCATTTCTTTCTGTAGTAGATTGGTTGCCAACCAAGATTATAGAACCCAATCTGTCCTGCTTTTTAACCTATAGCTTGAGGGAGAAGCAATGGATTAGTAACTTTCCTAAGGGTATTTGTGTGTAAGTGGATGCAATGAATTCAACTGAAATTTGAACTCAGTTCTTGATTATAATGCATTAAGATCAAGTTAGAAGAAAACATTGTTTTTATAAAATGTAAACAATTCAGAAGAACTATGTTCATTAAAATGTGTTACATATAAAGCTTAAAAAAAAAGCATAAATAAAATTTGAAAATTGAAAATACTTTTGAAACACCATCACTATTTTGATATATAGCTCACTTGCATTATTAATATATAGTTTTATTTTTGCTTCATCTTTATGACGTTGGTAAGTACAAATTTAGATGTAAGTCAATAAAAAAGTCAATAAGGGAAACAGATATTCAGGACTGGCATCATAGCTTACCTAAAGCTACATGAATATGTTTAATTGCAAATACATGGTTACTGTTTCTTTTCAAATCGTTAAATTATTTTATTTTTGTTTGTTTATGTTTTTAATTCCTACTGTTTTGCATTAACTGCTTTATTTTCTTTTTAACTTTTTCACTATTAAAAGATTAAACTGTAATAAGTATCATTTACAACATTATTTAGCAATTAGTAAAATGCATAAGAGAAATTTTCTATTAGTCCAAAGGTAGCAAACCCACAGTACATGGTGCATTATGTAATTTGATAATGTATATTATACCATTTAATTTTTTTTAATATTTGTATGCTTCACTTATCTTTTGAATATTTTCAGTTTTGTACTTGGTCATAAAATTTCCTTTAATAAAATTATCTAAATCTAAACTTATTTATAAATGGAACTTTGTGTGTGTGTGTGTGTGTGTGTGTGTGTGTGTGTGTGTGTGTGTGTCCCCGTTACCTATAGACTCCGAAAAGGTTGAACCAATTTTCTTGAAAATTTACACAGTTGTACTATAAGCATCTGTGAGTGCTCTTAGCTAGGTTTTGTGTCATGGTACCCCCGATGAAAATCGATAATAGAAAAAATCAGGTTATAGAAGGAGTGGTCCAATTTTAATCAAATTTGATACACTCATAGACAAACACATAGGAAACAATATTCAGAAGTTTCAAGGTTGCAGTTCTTACAATAGTACAGAAAATTTGATATCGATACCAGGAAATCAAAATTTGACTTACATCCATTCATTTTTCTTTCAGTCTACAGTTTCGCTTTAACTGGAAACAACTATTGTTTTTTAGTCTTTTGTGCCAACGTCCAAAGAGTCTGAGCTCCAGGACCATGAATTAGTTTTAAAGCTTTCCTTACACCTGAGCAACACCGGGTTATACTGCTAGTTCAAAATATAATAGAAAATAAGCACAAGAAATTTTTTAAAAAATTTATGTAAACATGAGTTTAATAGACAATTTTGATTTTTTAAAATATAATTTTCTTTCAACACTTTTAGATGCATAACGATCACTATAAGTGTGTTGTGTAGTGGTTAACAATCAAAAGCCAGATACTTTTAACACAAAGTTTAAAATCTGACTTACAATTGTAAAAGAAATAGTCACATCTACAAAAAACACTGCTGGTGGCATCAAGGGTGTCAATGCCACCATAACCACTAAAACTGTGTTAACACCCTTAAATCACACATGCTTTCACATGTATGCAATTAAAAAAATGCCTGAGTAATAATTTTATTGTAGAAGTGCAATGAAAATCAAGAAGAAAGGGATTGTAACTGGTTAGGAAGTAACACGATATGTATGACATAATGTAAATGTATTACTAATTGTTTTACTAGAGGAATGTATTAAAAATGAAGAAGAAAAGGATTGTCTCTGATCATGAATGAATGCAAGTATTACTAATGGAAGAGAACTACTATATGCATAATGTAAATGCTTTATTAATTATTTTGCTATAGAAATATATACTGAAAACAAGAAAGAAAGGGATTGTCAGTGATTAGGAATTTATTAGCATTATTGCTATTTTGTTGTTGAGTGTGACCAGCACAAAACTATAAGACTCCTGGTCTAAACAAATATCACACTATAAACCAAACTTTTAAAACCACTGACATAAAGTTAGCAGACATGCATTTTATCATTAGGCATATTTTTATGAATGTTAGCATGTCTTTTCAAGCCAATGGCGGATTTTCATACTTTTCCATAAATCAAATGGAAAACAAATTATTTAATGAAATTTTTTGCAATCTCATTTCTCAATGTAGTATTTCTTATTTCATTGTGAACATGTAACAGGTCCTTTCTCAGCTTTCAGTGCATACTGATTGAATGAGAATGGAGCACAATATTGGGGAATTATCAGTCAGTTGATGAAAAACTGGATGGTGTTACATTGTATGTTTACACTACCATTGATATTATAAAAGCACAAGTGAATTTACTGGATAACAAATTCTCTTAGATAATTTCAATCAGTCAAAATACAGAACAATTGGAATAATGATAATAATAACAACAACAACATAACATCACCCAACACCGGTTACAGAAATAGAGGAGGATGTCACCATTCTAAGGGATTACACCATTTTTTACAAACAGCAAAATTGAAGCAAATAGGCCAGACATTATTGTTAAAAACCAGATAGAGAAGATTTGTCTACTAATTGATATGGCTTGTCCAGCAGATTGTAACAGAAACCAAGGAATTTGAAAAACTGTCAAAATATAAAGACTTGGAAATTGAAATAGAAAAAAATGTAGATATTGAAAACAAGAGTTGTACCAGTGATAGTAGGTGCACTTGGAATGATAAAAAATGAAACAAAAAACATACTGAAAGAATCCCTGGAAACTCCAGCTTAAGAGATATACAAAAAATTGTTTTGTTAAGTACAGCCCACACAGTAAGGAGAACTTTGTCTATGTAACATTAGGGATGTTAAGGAGATATGAAAAAACATGAAATGGAGCCATAACAACACACCACGACCTGCCTTAGGTCTTCTTGCAGATTTGGTAGGTAGTGCAAACATAGCAGAAACGAATTTATAATGAAAATTGACATAATAGTAATTCTTCAAAGAAGCCTAGAAACTACAGAAAACTGGATGATGTGTTAAAGAACATAAAAGCAGAAAATAGAGCTTCAAGAGGCTAAAGAAATGAAAGTAAAACATAATACACCTACTGCAGCCGCAAAGACCTTAAAAAAAGGAAGCAAGTGGAATCGGCCAGGTACAGAAAGAAGTACAAAATTGTATGCCCTAATAAAAGAAGCCAAAAAATTTCAAATGAAGCTTCAAGTGGATGAAGAAATGCAAGTAAAACATAATATACCTACTGCAGCCGCAAAAACACTAAAAAGGAAAACATAGGCAAATGCAATCGGTCAGATACAGAAAAAACTTTATTCTGTATTAAAGGAACCCTACAAATTCAAAATGGAGAATTCAAGTTGTTGGAAAAATAGAAATAAAATATAATACACCTCCTTCAGCTGAATAACACTAAAAAAGAAAACATGGGTGAATGAAACCAGCCAGATACAGAAAAAAGTAAGAAACTTTATTAAGTAATAAAGGAATCCAACAAATTCAAAATGGAGAATTCAAGTGGATGAAGAAATGCATATAAAACATAAATACACCTACTGGAGCTGCAAAAACCTTAAAAAAGTTAAGCAAAAGCAAATGCAATGAACAAGATACTCAAATGATGACAAGATACCTAACAAGCTGATTTAGAAAAAAACCCTTTCCTATCTGTGGTTACGTTGTGTAAGGTTAAAAGCTGAAACTGAAGGTTTTATTCTTGGTGCAAAGAACCAATACTTGCTAGCTAGAAATTACCAAACACAAATACTGAAAAATTGTATTGGTCCAAAATGCAGATTATGTGATAAATATTCATAAATAATTGATTAACTTGAGTCAGGTTGAACTGTATTAGCACCCATTGAATATAAAGCTTGGCAAGATGGAATTGGGCCTATATCTGCATTGGAAAATCTGCAACTTTTTCAGAAAGGAAACTGCAAGAAACTGGTATGAACATCACCAGACCCAGGATCTGTAACAATTTTATGGGATGTTAACAATATACACAGACAGAACAATCAAAGCTAATCCCTTAGATATTTTGACCAAAGACTGCAAAAACAAAATGTACCCTTTTATTGACATGACAATTCCTGCAGACTGTAATGTATCTTTGAAGATCTTCAAAAAAACTATCAAAATACAAGGATCTTGAAATAGAAATCTCAAAAATGTGGCGCATGAAGACATTCACAATTTCAGTTATAGTTAGAGCCCTCAGATTAATTGGGAAAGATCTCAATAGATTCATTGAAGGGATTCCTGAGAGTACATGCCTTAAAGAAATAAAAAAAGAATTGTACTCACAAGTACAGTTCACATATTACGAAGTGCTTTATCTATATGAAATATGTATGATCATATTTATTTATTTAAGTCAATAATTCCAGTTGTAGTTGGAGCCCTGTGATTGATTGGAAAAGGTTCCGATAGACTCATTGAAGGGATTCCTGAAAGCCCATGCCTTAAAGAAATACAAAAAAGAATCGTACTCACAAGTTCAACTCACACATTACGAAAAGCTTTATCTATGTAAAATGTGTGTGATCTTAGGTTTATGATCAGTGGAAAATGTCATAAAGCTATTTATGACTTTAAGTCTTTGGTTAGGACCTGGAAAGAAATGTTTATTCAGCAGAAATCTAAAGAAATAATAATAATAATAATAATGAATGTCTATACTGTGGAATTTCTTAATCCTCAAATGCAGGAAAATTGATGCAAATAGTCCAGACATAGTTGTAAAAGATTTCAAAAAAGAAACCTGACAAGAAATTCATATGACATAACCACAGGATTCAAATGTTTCTGAAAAAGAATTTCAAAAACTCTCAAATTATAAAGATTTTCAAATCAAAATGACTGTCAAATTATAATTTGACCACAAGATTTTAACATTTCTAAAAAAAATTTTAAAAACTATCAAATAAAGACTTACAAATCAAAGTGACGCTCAGATTATATGATCACAGGATTCCAATGTTTCTAAACAATTCCAAAAACTGTCAAATTATAAAGACTTACAAATCAAAGTGACGCTCAGATTATATGATCACAGGATTCCAATGTTTCTAAACAATTCCAAAAACTGTCAAATTATAAAGACTTACAAATCAAAGTGACGCTCAGATTATATGATCACAGGATTCCAATGTTTCTAAACAATTCCAAAAACTGTCAAATTATAAAGACTTACAAATCAAAGTGACGCTCAGATTATATGATCACAGGATTCCAATGTTTCTAAACAATTCCAAAAACTGTCAAATTATAAAGACTTACAAATCAAAGTGACGCTCAGATTATATGATCACAGGATTCCAATGTTTCTAAACAATTCCAAAAACTGTCAAATTATAAAGACTTACAAATCAAAGTGACGCTCAGATTATATGATCACAGGATTCCAATGTTTCTAAACAATTCCAAAAACTGTCAAATTACAAAGACTTACAAATCAAAGTGACGCTTATGATTATATGATCACAGGATTCCAATGTTTCTAAACAATTCCAAAAACTATCAAATTATAAAGACTTACAAATCAAAGTGACAAAAATGTAAAAATGTAAAGCTATGATTATCCCTGTTGTGATAGATACATTAGGTGTGATAATGGAGGATATTGAAAATCATGTAAGTAAAATTTTTGGACACATCAGCATCTCAGAGCTGCAAAATGTTACTTTTTGTGAAACTGTACATATCTAAACTTATTTATAAATGGAATTTTGTCTGTGTGTGTGTGTGTTGCCCCGTTACCTATAGACTCTGAAAAGGTTGAACCGATTTTCTTGAAAATTTACACAGTTATACTATAAGCGTCTGCAAGTGTTCTTAGCTAGGTTTTGTGTCAAGGTACCCCCGATAAATATTGAAAATCGATAATTGAAAAAATCAGGTTATAGAAGGAGTGGTCCGATTTTAATCAAATTTGATACACTCATAGACAAAGACATAAGAAACGATATTCAGAAGTTTAAAGGTTGCAGTTCTTACAATAGTGCAGAAAATCGATAAAATATATATATATATATATATATACATATATATATAAGGCAAGATGTTCGTGTGTGTGTCTGTTTGTCTGTCTGTATGTCCTTTATACAAATCCATAATTTTTATCCTATTCTCACCAAATTTCACACAAATATTCTTTGGGCTGAGTCTGAGCTCCAGGACCATGGATTAGTTTTAATACTTTCATTACACCCAAGCAATGCCAGGCTATACTGCTAGTCATTCATAAAACCATCTCAGTCCAAATGAAACATCCCAAATGTGCATAGATAACTCTCCTACAGTGCCAATTTTACTTTAAGACCCTGGATGGGATTTGGAAATTAAGTTTTTAAAATTGCTCTCTAGCAAGATGATACCATACACAATAATGATAATAACAATAATAATAATAATACAAATCAACAACACCTCTCAAAAAACGTAAGAATTACAAAAATTGAATATATTTCCAGTTCACACTCCACCCATGTCTATTGAACAGGTTAAGAGGCTCATCCCTTGTTTCCTCTTTAGGATGCGGTTTTGGGTTTTCTCTTTTCCAATCTTCTCACTTTTTTTTTCAATTGCAGTAGATAGACTAAACTATCGCCCGGTTCACACTCCACCCACGTCTATTGAACAGGTTAAGAGGCTCATCCATTGTATCCTGTTTAGGATGCGGTTTCCGGTTTTCTCTTTTCCAATCTTACTTTTTTTTTTTCAATTGGTGTAGATAGACTAAACTACCGCCCAGTTCACACTCCCCCCTCATCTATTGAACAGGTTAAGAGGCTCATCCCTTGTTTCCTGTTTAGGATGCGGTTTCCGGTTTTCTCTTTTCCAGTCTTTTCACTCCTATGTAGCCCCCTGCACATCAGTGGCATTACCGCCTTGTTCGGGGTGATATGATTAAAAAAAAAAAAATTTCAAGGTCAGCACAATTTTTGTCAAGAAAGTCTATTGAATAGGTGAAGAGGCTCATCCCTTTTTCCCTGTTTAGGATGTGGTTTCCAGCTTTCTCTTTTCCAATCTTTTACTCTTTTCCAATCTTTTACTCTTATTTATTTATTTTTTTTTTTTCAATTGAAGTAGATAGATTAAACTATTGCCCGGTTCACACTCCACCCACATCTATTGAACAGGTAAAGAGGCTCATCACTTGTTTCCTGTTTAGGATGTGGTTTCCGGCTTTCTCTTTTCCAATCTTTTCTTTATTTTTTTTTTCAATTGGTGTAGATAGACTAAACTATCGCCCGGTTCATACTCCACCCACGTCTATTGAACAGGTGTAGAGGCTCATCCCTTGTTTCCTCTTTAGGATGTGGTGTCCGGCTTTCTTTCTCTTTTCCAATCTTTTCACTCTTACGTAGCCCCCTGCACATCAGTGGCGTTACCGCCTTGCTCGGGGTGATATGATTAAAAAAAACAAAAAGTGCTTAATAAGGAAGTAGAGCAAGTATCAGTCATTTAAATACCATAAGAGAATACATGATTTGATATCTCAAAAGAGCTATGAATGACTGGGCAGTAGATTCTCATTGCTTTCTGTGGTAGATTAGTTGCCATATAAGGCGAAAGAACTCAATCTGTCTTGATATTTAACCTTTAGCTTGAATGAGAAGAAACAGATTAATAACTTCTCGAAGGATATTTGTGTGTAAGTGAATACAACAAATCCAACTGGAATTTGAGCTCAGCTCTCTGTTCTTCTCATTCCAAGCCAATATCCACAATACACAGTAAGAATAGTCAATAAAGTTCATTTGACTTCAAAGTTTTAAGGACACACCACTCATTAAGTTAAGATAAATCTATTGATTTATTACCAGATAATCTTATTTTTTATATTTTACATAAGAAATGTTAAATGTAGACTTTAAACAAATTTCAAATGTGAAATATCTCAGTCAGTTAAGTGCCATATGTAATATATATTTGGGCGATCATGTTTCGAATGATACATGACTGACTGGGCAGAAGATTATCCTGCAGTAGGTTGCCATTGCTTTCTGCGGTAGATTGGTTGCCCACCAAGGGTATAGAACCTAGCCTGTACTGTTATTTGACTCATAGCTAGAAGGGGAAGAGATATATTATATTATTAAGTAGTAATTAGTGACTGATCATTATATTACTTCATACCAATAGAAAACCGATCTCCTACTTTATGCCCAGTAGAAGCCTTAATCATTATTCCAACTATTCAGTCAGTCAGTTAAGCACCATACAAGATGCACACTTTAGGTGATCATGTCTCTTTCGAGACATGACTGACTGGGTAGAAGATTATCCTGCAGTAGGCTGCCATTGCTTTCTACTGTAGACTGGTTACCAGCCATGGCTATAGAACCCAATCTGTCCTGTTATTTAACCCATAACTGGAGGGAAGAGACAGATTAATACCTTTTCAAAGGATATTTGAGCGTAAGTGAATGTAAGGAATTCAACTGGAATTCGAACTCAGCTCTCTGATTTGTCGTTTGAAGTCGATATCCACTGCACCACAATGTACATCCAAAGTGAAATATGTACTATGCCAAAGTCCAAGATAGTATGAAAAATAACAGGAAACACAAAAAAGGGATTTCAGTTGACAAAATGTGTAATATGGTTTGTTAACCCTCTAGGACCATTCGTATCATATTTGATACAGTATGAAAACAAGCCTTGAAAGAAATATTTTCCTGAAAAATTTTTTAAGAGAAATATTTTATAAATTTCAAATGAAAGCAGTACTGACTGCTCAGTCAATGAATACCAAATGTTTCCTTATAGGAAAATACCAAATGTTTCCTTATAGGGAAATACTGTATCAAATATGATACGAATGACCCTAGAGGGTTAATCGGGCAAATTCTTTTTAATGATTCTGATAAATAGGATGAAGTAAAATAGCAAGTTTAGAGAAAGTGAAGAGAAATATGAGACTATTACTGTATGTATCTGTGCATAAGTCTACTTCATGCATAGTGAGACACCAGAAATCTGATATTTTTTTCATATAGTATAATGCGACCCTAGCTTCTGACCAATACTAGTAGGCTTACTATAGTCAAACATTGTAGTACTTGGCATCTTTCTGGATATATTTTATAATAAATAAATAGTCTTCATTCTTTTTTGTACAAATAGTATTAGTAAATGTAAAGAATAAATATAAATAAACAGTGGAAGATAGAATAAGAAACACAACCAAAACATATATGGTATCGATATGCATCAGACGAAAAGGGTACTGTTGGAAAAGCAATAGCAGAGTGATGTAAATGCATGCAAAGAAAGGTGAACACAGTTTGGAGAAGGAAAAAAAAATTGTTAATTCTTAATTTATATAAAGTATTTGTAAGTTTTAAGTGGCACACATAGTGAATGACATTCTGCTGTTCATATAACAACAGAAAGAAAGAATTTGGGCTATGAGAGGCAGGGTAAAGGAGCCTACTTGTACCATTATGGTTAGCTAAAGGTACTGTGAGAATGTACACCTACCCAGGTAGCTTATGATTACCGAAAGTGTATGATTTTTAACATCTCCAGAAAAAATTTACCTGTGTATAATGTGACCCTCTATTTTTTGCATAAAAGCTGATAGTCAAAACTTGAGTATATATAGTAAATGAATGTAGCAAGTTGATTCAAAAAGTGCATAAAAGTAAGCTTGGTTGGGTAGGAATAATGGTTTGTTGGAAACTGTGAAAATGACTGAGTTGACTATTCAGTTTAAAGGTATAAGCACAAATCAAAACCTGTTATGGAGAATGAAAGATAAAATTCAATGAGAGTTTAAGTTTAACAAATCATCTAATCCAATCTAGAAGACCATATCTGAGCATGAACAAGAAAAAATATGTCACTGCTCTAACAGATCACAGCATAAAAATGAAAAAAAAAGAAAAAGGATAAAAGCTGAAAAAATATCTTAACTTTACCAGAGTACTGAAAAAATTGTGATACATGAATGTGATAGTTCTACTCATCATTTTTGGCATGCTTGGAATAGTCTCAAAGATTCTTGCAAAAAGAATGAAAGATTGAACATTCAAGAAATAAAATCATCCACATGTCAGCATTATTAAAATCAACTAGAATATCAAGAAGAATGTTTGAGTAAGATCATATACATAGGTATGCATTTATATAAATTTGTTTGTATTTCAATTTAATTTAAATATCTGTATATCATTAACTGACATCATTTGCAAAATAGTTACATAGAGCAAGATCACATCAAAAAAGAATGTCTCAAATATCTTACACATATTATTACTTTATATGCATATTAAATAGTTTATACATACTGCAAATTAAATCTGAATTCTAGCATTCCAAAAAACATGCCAAAATGTAATCAACAAAATATTGTCTACTGTACTGACAATATCCAGTTTTTGATAATAATTAAAATGGTCAGAATATCTTGAACAAAAAACTGAACAAAAAATTTTGGATGGTTTATCTACATTTTTATTTTTAATGTATATTGTACACTATTTGAAAATTAGTAAAATGCATTAAACTCTGTTTCTGGCATCACATGAGCCAATGCTATTCGTCACATGATATGTGTATAGCAAATAAACACTACGAAATTATTCCTCATGTTTTCACAAAAGTATGGAGACAAACATGAAGTATGGTACAGAACAAACCCCCTGGCTAGGGGAATTGACTATCCAAATAACTAACCAATGATGTAATCTATTATTATAACAGATAATAATTAAGAGATGAGAACTATTGTCTGAGTTCTAGAACCAACCAACCAACAAAAGATCACATGATACTTGGTAAAAAGATGAATACTAACAAGCAGTTCCTCTTCTCTTCTGAAATACACTGGATAGTACCCAACTTGGGGTGATGAAATTGACCAACTAACTTCTCGGTTGTGGAACTCTTTTTTGACTTTTTGATTACCTGTCAATTTTGATTTTCAAAAATTGAAATGCAATGTCAATCATTGTCTTCTGTCTTATTAATTCTTATTTTCTATCCTTTCTCCTTAACATTTAGTACTCTGCATTATTTATAAATATTACTCTTCCTTTTATTGTATATGGAATCCCCTCAAAATATAGTGTTTTATATATTAATTTTATATATTTGAAATTGCAGTAGCTGGGATCTCAATTACAGTCATGATTGTTCTAGATGTTATCATAGAAGGATATGGCTACACAACCAAGAAATTCAAATTAAACTTGCATTGGCAGGACTAACATTTTGCTTGGCAAAAATTGTCACCTACAGAGTGCTAAAGGTTTAATAGTATATTTTTCTCATATCTCATATTCACTAATGCTCAGCAACCCCTTGAATCTTAGTGGCTTTATTGCCTTGCTTGAGATGAAATAAAGAAAAGAAAATCTAGTAATAAGATGAAAAATAGTTTTGTATTCAGGGTAAATTTTAATATTTATGTCCACAAAAAAAAATTGTTTGAAACATTTTGTTTTTACTTTTGACACTCCTATTACTGTACACTGCATCATCTATTTTTGATTAAAAAAAAACCAAAAAAACTGTTTTTTAAATGAAACTTAAACTTATAAAACTGAGTTTTACACATTTTTTATTTCTTTCTCGAAAATTGATAACAAAAGTATTAAACACTATTCTTGTAAATGAGCAGACTAATAAATAAATCATGTTTAACATTATTGCTGTCATTTAAAAAAAAAAAGAAATGAAGAGACCCAGATGCTTGTAAACTATTTCATTGAATTTATGTCATGAGTATAAATGAAAGAAATGCCCAGTGAAAACATTTTTTTAAATTATAATTACAGTTGCTCATAATTATATTTTTCTTGTTCTTTTGTTCAGACATTTTTATAAATTTACAAATAAAACGTTTTTCATAGTTATTTTTTTATAATATTGAAAACAATAAATAATGCATTGTAGTTGGTTCACATAATTTTATAAACCTGTAAATACAAAATTATTCTTGCAACTAAACAATTTAATAAATAAAAAAAAATCTGTTTAAATCTTATGTTATCAATTATCAAGAAAAAAGATAAGGCTTAAAAATCCAGTTTCATATACTTGGGTTTTTGTAAAAATTCTAAAACTAGTATTTTAAAATAATAAAAAATGCTGAGGTTTCAAGAGAAAACCTGTCCTTCTGACAAGCCATTTTTTTTGCAGGTATGAATATTAAACTTTGCCCAGATTAATCTATGATCTTCCTGATCAGAATGTAATTTTTGTTTCTCAAATCACTATCGGTTCCATTCTTTGACAGAAAAAGTAGCTGCTTCTTTCATTGCTGTATTTTGTTGGTTCTTCAGTTATCAAGTCATTTTCCCAGGTTATTCTTCTTGATTTCCTTCACCTGGACAAAAACATTTTTGATTTATGTTTAATATACAATAAACTCCATTGACAAAATTTAAAGCGAGACCCTTGGGAAAGGTATCAATCCATCTCTTCCCTCTAGTTATGGGTTAAATAACAGGACAGATTGGTTTCTATAGCCTTGGTCAGCAACCAGTCTACCGCAGAAAGTAATGGCAAACTACTGCGGGATAATCTTCTGGCCAGTCAGTCATGCCTCTTTCGAGACATGATAGCCCAAGTGTGCATCATGTATGGCACTTAACTGACTAATATAGTATATTTTGATAAATTTTGAGTATTTTAAGAAAGATTAAAATAAATATGTATACATAGATGGATACAAATAATAAAGGTTACTAATTTGCCAGATGCTATCTGAGATCAAATATAAATTTAATATTGTAATATAAAAGAATAAAATTATTTATTACATTTCTATCCTTCTAAAGATATTATTTAGGTAATATTTATACATTGAATGTGATTTCATTATTTATGATAAAACATTCAAAGTAATGCATTTATAAAGAACTTAAAATAAATCAGAATTTTCTTTTAATAAGATTTGTAAGATGTATTTCAAGGGATATTATAATATTTAAACAATAATTTTCAGTGATAAATATTACATAAAAGAAAATAGAACATAGTGTAGTTTTACCTTTTTTGCTCAGTTTAACAAACATTCACACTAACCTTTGGATCCATTCTATTATGATAATCAACAGTTTTTTTTTAAGTACTGTGGTATAAAATTGAGACTTTAAATTTTAGATATAGTTTTAAAAAATAAATTTAAAAAAAATAAAGATTAAATTACTTGGAGCTCAAGCATAAAAATGTATATTTCTAAATTATTTAAATTTGTAACAGAAAGTAATACCTCAAGAGAAATTTTATAAATATCTTCAATTGTAATTTGTCCAGTTTCAGCAAATACAGTGTAAATAAATAAAAATAAAAATAAATTATTTTTTTAAATTACTATTTTAATTTATTTCAGATGAGTTTTCAAAGTAGGATTATATTGATTTCTTTTTTTAACTCTTTTCCAGATAGAAAAATAGATGCTTATTTTTTGTTTTAGAAAGATAATATTTTTTTTGTTTTTGTTTAATTTAAATTAATTTTATTTCCAATCTCTTTGAAAATGTGAAGAAACAAGGCTTTTGGTGTATTCTTATTAAAAAAAGTTCTTAAAGGAAAGAGAAGAATAATCTATATATGCAGTAGCAACAGTCCCAATGGTCAGGCTGCCAATAATGAGGCAGTGGCAGCAGCAGTGGCAAAGATGCTGGGCAGTAGGCAGAGGCTTTGCAGTTCATCACTTGACTCATCTGCCTACAAAGTTGCTACAGCTATTACTATTACTACTACTACTTTTGCCTATAATGCTAACAATGGAGGTTAGTCCTATCAATATTGTTTCCAAAGCAATATCCAAGCTCATTATAAGAAACCTTCAGCCAGAAAGGAATTAAACTTGACAAATATTTCTGTATTATTTACTGTTGCTATATAAACTTAATTAAAATAGAGATCCCATAATCATTCCTACTACCACCACCATGAACACAGCTAGTCACTACTACTACTACTA
Organism: Ascarosepion bandense; assembly: GCA_037127315.1. NCBI lineage: Eukaryota > Metazoa > Mollusca > Cephalopoda > Sepiida > Sepiidae > Ascarosepion > Ascarosepion bandense. The sequence continues at coordinate 1,666,226 of JBBBDQ010001974.1, forward strand.
CTACTACTACTACTTACTTCTACTGTTGATGGTGGTAATGATTTTTAGACCCCTGTGATTTCACTAAAGTAAGATTCTTTTAGGGAAAGATGGCTGACTGCATAATTATCACAGACAGAAATTTCTTTTATACCACACATGTGGTTTTATTCCATTTTTTGAAACAAACAAAAATAAATCTCTAGGCTTGAAATAAAAAGAGAAAAACTGTCATTGTCTTATTGATTACTTATTATTCATAGTGAAATAAATTTTAATAAAAATTTTCTTCTTAAATTATAAAAAGAAATAGGAGCAGCATTTTGGAAATTACATTTTTGCTTAAAAAAAAAGTTGATGAGTAATCCTGAAGAATGTGTTTGTTAGTGAACTACAAAAACTAAAAGGACATAAAAAAAGTTAGAAAAAATTTCTAGATCTTATGACAGAAATGGAAAACAAATATGTTGGTGATACTCATTAACAACAGAACACTAGGAACAGTCTTAAAGAAACTAACAAAGCAGCTAAGCAAACTGGAAATGCAAAGAGAGTGGTTTTCCAAACACAACTTAGATGTCAAAAGTATGGGTCATGGGTCATCCAGTAAAACTTGAATTCACTCATTATTGTGCAGAGAACGAGAAATCAGAGACCAGAATTCGAATTTCAGTCAAATATGTTGCATTCACTTACGCAAAAAAAACCTTCGGAAAGATATGAATCTGCCACTTCTCCCTACAGCTATGGGTTAAATAGCAGGACAGATTGGGTTTGTAGGGGGCTTTGTAATGCATGGTTAATTGGCCTTGTGCCAAACATGTCCGAAGTCCTAACAATTTAAATTTCAGAAGGTTGAAGGATGAATGTTGAAATGTGAAAGGATAAAATATGTCGTGTGTACATTAAAGCAAAGATTTATTTACAGAATGAAAAAGTGTAAGAAGAAAAATAAAAGTGAAATTCGTTAACTGAACACGAAAAATATATTCACGAAAAGATAAATGTTCATTGAGAAAATGCATTCAGTTTTGTAGTAAAAATTGTTCGTAGAGAAGCATAGGTATTAATAATGTCCGCAGAAATTTAGAGGTCATGGTTGTGTAGCAGCGGATGTAAAGGCTTTGTTCCTTCCTCTTTTTAGTAGGTCACGACAGGTTGAGAGAAAGAGAAGGCAAAAAAAGGCTAAACAAATCAAAGAGTGGTACCTAACACATGTCCATTTTGTTGTTGAGTTGTTCTCTTTAGCTGTGTGGTGTGAAAAAGAAGAAAAGAAAATTGGAAGTGTGGTCAGATGAAACTGTGACATGCCCTGCGCCCATCAGCTTCTTGAATTTTCTTTGTTACATTGGCACTAACCGCTCACATGTCAACTGCCTTTTGATGAGGAGTGACTTGGTTTAAATAGTGAAACTTCTCATGATGCTGGCTCCATTGGCCTTTTCACATCTAGGCATGAAAATATGTCATATAAATCTGCTGATTTTGATTCAATCAGCATTCAGAATTAGCTTTTCACAGTGACTTGTGAATTTTTCTAAGTTGTGTTTTTCCAAAGTCATTTGAATCTTGTATCCTATAGGTTCTATAGCCCTGGATGGCAGCCAGTCTACTGTAGAAAGTAATGGCAACCTGCTGTAGGAAAATCTTCTGTCCAGTCAATCATGTTTATTTTAAGACATGATCGCCTAAGCATGTATCTTGTATGACACTTAACTGACTGACTCAATTTTAATGATCCTATTAAGACCAGCTTGCTAACCATTGCACCAATCAAGGTGGTGCCCTAGAAAATGCAAGGACAAATAAAGAAAACATTGACATTATTACTAAAATCAACAAAAAAAGGCTTGTTGTCACTTGATCTTAGTTAATTATTATCAGATGTAACTGTAATGAGAATTTGTTGTGTAAAAATGTTTGGGAGAAATACAAATCTATTGAAAAATTAAACTAATCAGATAACAACATTACTAAAATCAGCAAAAATAATGGATTGAAACCAGAAAATGAAGAGTTTCTCCAAACAGTTCAAGATCAAAACCTGCACACAAAATATTACCAAGCACAGATTTTAAAGAATTAAGTAAGTCCAAAGTGTTAGTTACTTGGTATATTCCCAAAGATACTTGCAAAAAGAATAAAAGATTAAAAATGCTAAGGAGACTAGTGGTAATTTAATATTTGCTTTTTCTAACTTAGCACAAAATAAATCTATTTCGAAATAGGCCTTTATTGAAAAATATGCCCATATCGTCAGTCAGTGAAGTGTCATACGTGAAACACGCTTGGGCGATCATGTCTCAAAAGAGACATGACTGACTGAGCAGAAGCTTATCCCGCAGTAGGTTGCCATTGCTTTCTGCGGTAGACTGGTTGCCGACCAAGGCTATAGAACCTAATCTGTCCTGTTATTTAACCCATAACTGGAAGGAAGAGATGGATTAATACCTTTCCCAAGGGTATTTGCACATAAGTGAATGCAAGGAATTCAACTGGAATTCAAACTCGGCTCCCCAATTTCTCGTTCCGAGCTGATATCCTTCTGCACCACAACGCACATCCCCATATTGCACTCTGTAAAGAAAAATGGTACGAATAAAAACCATCACTTTTTAGAAATGGCATTACTTTACTCTAAGACGTTCCCATAAAAAGCAACCAAACAATGCAAGCTAAAAAAAATATAGCTATCAAATCACTTCAAAGAATATGAATGCTACCTTATAGACATGATTATAATGCCTAAACCCATTTCAACCAAATATATAAATATTGATAAACTCCGCAAATACAAGGCTCTCCAAATAGAAATGGTAAGAATATGGTCTTTAAACTCAGCCATCAATATATATATTCTAATATGATTGACTAGAGAAAATCACCTTCCTATTTCTCAATATATATGTATAGTTCTCGAAGATGATGGCTGTAATTTGGTCTAGAACTTTCTTATACACTCAACCAAACAATGCAAACTAAAGTACATAAATGCTACCTTTCTAAACATATACTGTTAAATATAAGAGACAATGAATGTCTATTATTTTTAATCATGAGCCGTTCTAAACATTGTGTTTTGGCTTTAATTTCAGATGAAAATAAAGACAAAAATTCTTCATTTGGATAATTTTTTATTCAGCTGGTTCTAAACTTTCGGCTCACATGACCCATATTCAGAGAGGTTAGAAGGATATTAACATAAAAACATTCACCATCAAAGACGATTTTATCTTGTGTTGACATAAAACTTTACTAAGCAATGATAACAGTTACCAAATAGCAGACGCAGTTCGTAAATTTGTAATGCGGTTCTGTGATGTCACACAGCGTGAGAGCTCAAAATGTTAACAGAAACATATATTTTGTTATCTTGTTACTGTGTGTATAAGTGAGAATTATTGCATTGTTGACTAAAATCTATCTGATATTACCTACATGGCTATGTTTTTCTAAGAAGTGTTGTTTAATTGTACTCTGATCAGAAAGGTGACAGGTAAGTCTAAGGGAGAGTGTGGTTGTAGTAAAACCAATATATGTAGTGGGTTTATTATTAGTACCAGAGATACAGTCTCTGAATGGGCATGTAAATTGATACACTACAATGCTACCTTATAGACATGATTATAATGCCTAAACCCATTTCAACCAAAGAATTTGATAAAATCCTCAAATATAAGAAATGGTGAAAATGTGGTATTTAAACTCAGTCATAAATATATATATTCTAATATAATTAAGCAGAGAAAACAACTTTCCTATTTCATATATATGTGTTTGTGTGTTTAATGTTTAGCGCCAATGTTGTTATTTTCCAGTGGTTTTACTGATAAAATATATTTTGCCAAGAACATTTTTTATTGTAAATATCTCAACATTGTGATGTAGATAGAGCGTTGATAGTTACAAAGAAATTGTCTCTTTAACAGAACAGATTCAGGCATGAATCTGCTGTTAAATAGATGAACTAAAAAAAATCTCTTTGATTACATTGTACAGAAAAATATCATTAACTGCTATTGATTTCAAAGACTTCTTTAACAAATGTATCATTAAAATTCTAACATAAATGATTTGAATTCATATCAAAGCTGAATGAATCAGTTTTAGAAGATTAGATTTCATTCAAAAGATGAGCTTCACTTAATAAATTTTGAAGTCACATTTTAGTTTTCATTTTAATTGATATGCTTCCTAATAAACTTTGAAAAGAAAAGAAATTAACTAAAATAAATGAGCTATAACCAGTAAGAAGAATAAAAACAACAACCATGACAAAACATATGAAAAGCCCAGAAAATGTAACTGCAATCATAATAACAAAATTACCAACAAACTGCATATTTATTCACTGCATACAACAACTCAAATCAATTTAGATAAAATAATGTATCATTTTTTTAAACTAATGGCATTATCTTTAAAGAGCAAAAAAAATGTAAGAAATGGCTTTTACAGTGATAAGGATGAGTTGAAGTTTCAAAACATTTGCTATAAATATATGATTATAATAAGATTTCAAGAGGGTGCCACATGATCTAAACTTATTTATAAATGGAACTTTGTCTGTGTGTGTGTGTGTGTGTGTGTGTGTGTGTGTGTGTGTGTGTGTGTCCATTACCTATAGACTCCGAAACGGCTGAACCAAGTTTCTTGAAAACTTACACAGTTGTACTATAAGCATCTGCAAGTGTTCTTAGCTAGGTTTTGTGTCGAGGTACCTCTGATAAATATCGAAGATCGATAATCAAAAAAAATCGGGTTATAGAAGGAGTGTTCTGATTTTAATCAAATTTGATACATTCATAGACAAAGATATAAGAAACGATATTCAAAAGTTTCAAGGTTGCAGTTCTTACAATACTGCAGAAAATCAATAATATATATCTATATAAAAGGCAAGATGTTTGTGTGTGTGTTTGTTTATCTACCTGTATGTCTGTATTTTTTCAGCCCTTTTATTTTAGTTTTTGCTTCGGGTTTGGCTCTAAGTCGGTATAATTGTAGTTCTTAGTCTCAGCCATGATACCATTTACTCAGAAGACTTATTTAGCCTTCAAAATTCAGTTTACAACAAAAAAAAATTATTTGATATCGATACCAGGAAACCAAAATTTGACTTACATCCATTCATTTTTCTTTCAGTCTACAGTTTCGCTTTAACTGTTTAACTCTTGCTTTTTAGTCTTTCATGCCAACATCCAAAGTGTCTGAGCTCCAGGACCATGGATTAGTTTTAAAGCTTTTATTACACCCGAGCAATGCCGGGCTATACTACTCACTGGATAATAAAGTCATTCATGTAACTAACTCATGGTAAAATGTTTTACTGTTTGTACACAGACAATTTTGAATTCCAGTTGAATTCCTTGCATTCACTTACACACAAATACCCTTGGGAAAGGTATTAATCCATTTCTTCCCTCCAGTTATGGGTTATAAATAATAGATTGGGTTCTATAGCCTATCACAGAAAGCAATGGCAACTTACTGCGGGATAATCTTCTGCCCAGTCAGTCATGTCTCTTTCAAGACATGATTGCCCAAAGCATGTATCATGTATGGCATTTAACTGACTGATTAGCAGATCTATTTTCTAATGTTATTTATAACACAGAGAAAAGCACAGAAAAGCTAACCTAAAAGCATTAATTATTTAACCCCCAAACTGATGATGTTTCTATGCTTGTAATTTATGTTTATTGATAACAAACAAAAGACTCAAATCAATTTAAATGAAAGAATGCATCAATTATTGAAACTAATGGCATTATCATTGAAGAATAAAAAGGGAGCAAAGAATGTTTTTATAGTAATAAGTATCAGTTAGAAAACTGAAGCTCAACCAATAAATACCTAAGCTATAAATATATAACATTATAAATCAACTTTTGAGAGTGTTCCACATGAAAAAGTCACTAGCATTAAGAAACATTTCTTGCAATCTTTATTAATTTTCTAAGGTCATTATAAAAGGATCAGCTAGAATATTGATGTCATGTCCAACAAAAGCCTAAGAAACAGCAGAAGTAGATTATAACAAGCTTTTGATTGTGTTCCACATGATTGGCTAATAAAGTCAGAAGGATTGAACAACATTTAACTTTATTAATTTTCAAGGTCATTATAAAAAGGATCAGTTAGAATATTGATGTTCTCAACCAATAAAGCCTAAGAAATTATATGAGATTATAAATAAGCTTTGATTGTGTTCCACATGATTAGTTAATAAAGTCAGAAGGATTGAACAACATTTTTGGCAATTTTATTAATTTTTCTAAGGTCATTATAAAAAGGATCAGTTAGAATATTGATGCTCAACCAATAAAAAAGCCTAAGAAATTATGAGATTATAAATAAGCTTTTGATTGTGTTCCACATGATTGGCTAATAAAGTCAGAAGGATTGAACAACATTGGCACTCTTATTAATTTTCTAAGGTCATTATAAAAAGGATCAGTTAGAATATTGATGCTCAACCAATAAAAGCCTAAGAAATTATATGAGATTATAAATAAGCTTTTGATTGTGTTCCACATGATTGGCTAATAAAGTCAGGTTGATTGGAAATAACATTTTTGGCACTTTATTAATTTTCTAAGGTCATTAGTAAAAAGGATCAGTTAGAATATTGATGCTCAACCAATAAAAGCCTAAGAAATTATATGAGATTATAAATAAGCTTTTGATTGTGTTCCACATGATTGGCTAATAAAAGTCAGAAGGATTGAACAACATTTTTTGGCACTCTTATTAATTTTCTAAGGTCATTATAAAAAGGATCAGTTAGAATATTGATGCTCAAATTCAATAAAAGCCTAAGAAATTATATGAGATTATAAATAAGCTTTTGATTGTGTTCCATATGATTAAGCAATAAAGTCAGAAGGATTGAAACAACATTTTTGGCACTCTTATTAATTTTCTAAGGTCATTATAAAAAGGATCAGTTAGAATATTGATGCTCAACCAATAAAAGCCTAAGAAATTATATGAGATTATAAATAAGCTTTTGATTGTGTTCCACATGATTGGCTAATAAAGTCAGAAGGATTGAACAACATTTTTGGCACTCTTATTAATTTTCTAAGGTCATTATAAAAAAGGACTTAAGTTAGAATATTGATGCTTCAACCAATAAAAGCCTAAGAAATTATATGAGATTATAAATGCTTTTGATTGTGTTCCACATGATTGGCTAATAAAGTCAGAAGGATTGAACAACATTTTTGGTACTCATTAATTTTCTAAGGTCATTATAAAAAGGATCAGTTAGAATATTGGATGCTCAACCAATAAAAGCCTAAGAAATTATATGAGATTATAATGTTTTTGATTGTGTTCCACATGATTACTGGCTAATAAAGTCAGAAGGATTGAACAACATTTTTGGCACTCTTATTAATTTTCTAAGGTCATTATAAAAAGGATCAGTTAGAATATTGATGCTCAACCAATAAAAGCCTAAGAAATTATATGAGATTATAAATAAGCTTTGATTGTGTTCCACATGATTGGCTAATAAAGTCAGAAGGATTGAACAACATTTTTGCACTCTTATTAATTTTCTAAGGTCATTATAAAAAGGATCAGTTAGAATATTGATGCTCAACCACTAAAGCCTAAGAAATTATATGAGATTATAAATAAGCTTTTGATTGTGTTCCACATGATTGGCTAATAAAGCTCAGCGATTGAACAACATTTGGCACTCTTATTAATTTTTCTAAGGTCATTATAAAAAGGATCAGTTAGAATATTGATGTCTTTCAACCAATAAAAGCCTAAGAAATTATATGAGATTATAAATGTTTTTGATTGTGTTCCATGGATTAATAATAAAGTCAGAAGGATTGAACAACATTTTTGGCACTCTTATTAATTTTCTAAGGTCATTATAAAAAGGATCAGTTAGAATATTGATGCTCAACCAATAAAAGCCTAAGAAATTATATGAGATTATAAATAAGCTTTGATTGTGTTCCACATGATTGGCTAATAAAGTCAGAAGGATTAAACAACATTTTAAGTAATTTTATTAATTTTTCTACAGTCATTACAAAGCACCACAGGAATATTGATGCTCAACCAATAAAGCTTCAAGAAATACATGATTATAAATAAGCTTTTGATTGTGTTCCACATGATTTCACACAAAGTCAGAAGGATTGAACAACATTTTTGGCACCTTTATTAATTTTCTAAGGTCATTATAAAAAGGATCAGTTAGAATATTGATGCTCAAATCAATAAAGCCTAAGAAATTATATGAGATTATAAATAAGCTTTTGATTGTGTTCCACATGATTGGCTAATAAAGTCAGAAGGATTGAACAACATTTTTGGCACTCTTATTAATTTTCTAAGGTCATTATAAAAAGGATCAAGAATATTGATATGTCACAAACTTAATAAAAGCCTAAGAAATTATATGAGATTATAAATAAGCTTTTGATTGTGTTCCACATGATTGGCTAATAAAGTCAGAAGGATTGAACAACATTTTGCACTCTTATTAATTTTCTAAAGGTCATTATAAAAAGAATCATTTAGAAAATTAATGTTTAACCAATAAAACCCAAGTTATTAATATATGAAATTATAAATCAGCTTTTGATACTGTTCCAATATGATTGACTAAAAAGTCACTAGAATTAAGAAACATTTCCTTAGAATTTTATTAATTTTCTAAAGGCTAATATAAAAAGAATCATTTAGAAAATTAATGTTTAACCAATAAAAACCCAAGTTATTAATATGAAATTAGTAAATCAGCTTTTGATACTGTTCCACATGATTGACTAAAAAGTCACTAGAATTCATAAACATTTCTTGCACTCTTATTAATTTTCTAGCAGTCATTATAAAAGAATCATTTAGAAAAATTAATGTTTAACCAATAAAAACCCAAGTTAAATTAATATATGAAATTATAAATCAGCTTTTGATACTGTTCCACATGATTGACTAAAAAGTCACTAGAATTAAGAAACATTTCTTGCACCTATTAATTTTCTAAAGGTCATTATAAAAAGAATCATTTAGAAAATTAATGTTTAACCAATAAAAACCCAAGTTATTAATATATGAAATTATAAATCAGCTTTGATACTGTTCCACATGATTGACAAAAGTCACTAGAATTAAGAAACATTTCTTAAATTTCATTAATTTTTCAGTGTCATTATAAAAAAGAATCATTTAGAAAAATTAGTTTAACCAATAAAAACCCAAGTTATTAATATATGAAATTATAAATCAGCTTTGATACTGTTCCACATGATTGACTAAAAAGTCACTAGAATTAAGAAACATTTTCTAGACTCTTATTAATTTTCTAAAGGTCATTATAAAAGAATCATTTAGAAAATTAATGTTTAACCAATAAAAAACCCAAGTTATTAATATATGAAATTATAAACCGCTTGATACTGTTCCAACGATTGACTAAAAGTCAATTAGAATTAAGAAACATTTCTTGCACTTTATTAATTTTCTAAAGGTCATTATAAAAAGAATCATTTAGAAATTAATGGTTTAAACCAATAAAAACCCAAGTTATTAATATATGAAATTATAAATCAGCTTTTGATACTGTTCCAATATGATTGACTAAAAAAGTCACTAGAATTAAGAAACATTTCAGAATTTTATTAATTTTCTAAAGGTCATTATAAAAAGAATCATTTAGAAAATTAATGTTTAACCAATAAAAACCCAAGTTATTAATATATGAAATTATAAATCATTGACACTGTTCCACATGATTGACTAAAAAGTCACTAGAATTAAACATTTCTTGTACTCTTATTAATTTTCTAAAGGTCATTATAAAAAGAATCATTTAGAAAATTAATGTTTAACCAATAAAAACTCAAGTTATTAATATATGAAATTATAAATCAGCTTTTGATACTGTTCCACATGATTGACTAAAAAGTCACTAGAATTAAGAAACATTTCTTTTAGACTCTTGTTAATTTTCTAAAGGTCATTATAAAAGAATCATTTAGAAATTAATGTTTAACCAATAAAAACCCAAGTTATTAATATATGAAATTATAAATCAGCTTTTGATACTGTTCCACATGATTGACTAAAAAAGTCACTAGAATTAAGAACATTTACACCTATTATTAATTTTCTAAAGGTCAGTTATAAAAAGAATCATTTAGAAAATTAATGTTTAACCAATAAAAAACCCAAGTTATTAATATATGAAATTATAAATCAGCTTTTGATACTGTTCCACATGAGATTGACTTTTCAAAAAAAGTCACTAGAATTAAGAACATTTTTGCACTCTTATTAATTTTCTAAAGGTCATTATAAAAAGAATCATTTAGAAAATTAATGTTTAACCAATAAAAACCCAAGTTAGTTAATATTATATGAAATTATAACCGCGCTTTTGATACTGTTCCACATGATTGACTAAAAAAGTCACTAGAATTAAGAAACATTTCTTAGAATTTTATTAATTTTCTAAAGGTCATTATAAAAAGAATCATTTAGAAAATTAATGTTTAACCAATAAAAACCCAAGTTATTAATATATGAAATTATAAATCAGCTTTTGATACTGTTCTGCCATGATTGACTAAAAAAGTCACTAGAATTAAGAAATATTTCTTACACTCTTATTAATTTTCTAAAGGTCATTATAAAAAGAATCATTTAGAAAATTAATGTTTAACCAATAAAACCCAAGTTATTAATATATGAAATTATAAATCAGCTTTTGATACTGTTCCACATGATTGACTAAAAAAGTCACTAGAATTAAGAAATATTTCTTAACTTTATTAATTTTCTAAAGGTCATTATAAAAAGAATCATTTAGAAATTAATGTTTAACCAATAAAAACCCAAGCATAATATACAGAAATTATAAATCAGCTTTTGATACTGTTCCACATGATTGACTAAAAAAGTCACTAGAATTAAGAAACATTTCTCATAATCCTTATTAATTTTCTAAAGGTCATTATAAAAAGAATCATTTAGAAAATTAATGTTTCTCTAACCTCAATAAAAACCAAGTTATTAATATATGAAATTATAAATCAGCTTTTGATACTGTTCCACATGATTGACTAAAAAAGTCACTAGAATTAAGAAACATTTTGCACTCTTATTAATTTTCTAAAGGTCATTATAAAAAGAATCATTTAGAAAATTAATGTTTAACCAATAAAACCCAAGTTATTAATATATGAAATTATAAATCAGCTTTTGATACTGTTCCACATGATTGACTAAAAAAGTCACTAGAATTAAGAAACATTTCTTGCAGACTCCCTATTAATTTTCTAAAGGTCATTATAAAAAGAATCATTTAGAAAATTAATGTTTAACCAATAAAAAACCCAAGTTATTAATATATGAAATTATAAACTGCTTTGATACTGTTCCACATGATTGACTAAAAAAGTCACTAGAATTAAGAAACATTTCTTGCACTCTATTAATTTTCTAAAGGTCATTATAAAAAGAATCATTTAGAAAATTAATGTTTAACCAATAAAAACCCAAGTTATTAATATATGAAATTATAAATCAGCTTTTGATACTGTTCCACATGATTGACTCCAAAAAAGTCACTAGAATTAAGAAATATTTTCTTAATTTTATTAATTTTCTAAAGGTCATTTATAAAAAGAATCATTTAGAAAATTAATGTTTAACCAATAAAAACCCAAGTTATTAATATATGAAATTATAAATCAGCTTTTGATACTGTTCCACATGATTGACTAAAAAAGTCACTAGAATTAAGAACATTTTCAGAATTTTATTAATTTTCTAAAGGTCATTATAAAAAGAATCATTTAGAAAATTAATGTTTAACCAATAAAAACCCAAGTTATTAATATATGAAATTATAAATCAGCTTTTGATACTGTTCCACATGATTGACTAAAAAAGTCACTAGAATTAAGAAACATTTTCAGTAATTCTATTAATTTTCTAAAGGTCATTATAAAAAGAATCATTTAAAATTAATATTTAACCAATAAAACCCAAGTTATTAATATATGAAATTATAAATCAGCTTTGATACTGTTCCACAGATTGACTAAAAAAGTCACTAGAATTAAGAAACATTTTCTATAATTTTATTAATTTTCTAAAGGTCATTATAAAAAGAATCATTTAGAAAATTAATGTTTTAACCAATAAAAACCCAAGTTATTAATATATGAAATTATAAATCAGCTTTTGATACTGTTCCACATGATTACCTAAAAAAGTCACTAGAATTAAGAAACATTTTCTTGACTCTTATTACCTTTCTAAAGGGTCATTATAAAAAGAATCATTTTTAGAAAATTACTGCTTAACCAATAAAAACCCAAGTTATTAATATATGAAATTATAAATCAGCTTTTGATACTGTTCCACATGATTGACTAAAAAGTCACCAGAATTAAGAAACATTTCTTGCACTCTTATTAATTTTCTAAAAGGTCATTATAAAGAATCATTTAGAAAAATTAATGTTTAACCAATAAAAAACCCGTTATTAATATATGAAATTATAAATCAGCTTTTGATACTGTTCCACATGATTGACAAAAAAGTCACTAGAATTAAGAAACATTTCTTGCACTCTTATTAATTTTCTAAAGGTCATTATAAAAAGGAATCATTTAGAAAATTAATGTTTAAATCAATAAAAACCCAAGCATATAATATATGAAATTATAAATCAGCTTTTGATACTGTTCCACATGATTGACTAAAAAGTCACTAGAATTAAGAAACATTTCAGAATTTTATTAATTTTCTAAAGCATTATTATAAAAAGAATCATTTAGAAAATTAATGTTTAACCAATAAAACCCAAGTTATTAATATATGAAATTATAAATCAGCTTTTGATACTGTTCCACATGATTGACTAAAAAAGTCACTAGAATTAAGAAACATTTCTTGCACTCTTATTAATTTTCTAAAGGTCATTATAAAAGAATCATTTAGAAAATTAATGTTTAACCAATAAAAACCCAAGTTATTAATATATGAAATTATAAATCAGCTTTTGATACTGTTCCACATGATTGACTAAAAAAGTCACTAGAATTAAGAAACATTTTCTTAGAATCTCCTTATTAATTTTCTAAAGGTCATTATAAAAAGAATCATTTAGAAAATTGTTTAACCAAAAACCCAAGTTATTAATATATGAAATTATAAATCAGCTTTGATACTGTTCCACATGATTGACTAAAAAAGTCACTAGAATTAAGAAACATTTCTTAGAATTTCATTAATTTTCTAAAGGTCATTATAAAAGAATCATTTAGAAAATTAATGTTTAACCAATAAAAACCCAAGTTATTAATATATAAATTATAATCAGCTTTTGATACTGTTCCACATGATTGACCAAAAAGTCACTAGAATTAAGAAACATTTCTTATCTCCTTATTAATTTTCTAAAGGTCATTATAAAAAGAATCATTTAGAAATTAATGTTTAACCAATAAAAACCTAAGTTATTAATATATGAAATTATAAATCAGCTTTTGATACTGTTCCACATGATTGACTAAAAAAGTCACTAGAATTAAGAAACATTTCTTACACTCTTATTAATTTTCTAAAGGTCATTATAAAAGAATCATTTAGAAAATTAATGTTTAACCAATAAAAACCCAAGTTATTAATATATGAAATTATAAATCAGCTTTTGATACTGTTCCACATGATTGACTAAAAAAGTCACTAGAATTAAGAAACATTTTCAGAATTTCATTAATTTTCTAAAGGTCATTATAAAGAGAATCATTTAGAAAATTAATGTTTAACCAATAAAAACCCAAGTTATTAATAGAAATTATAAATCAGCTTTTGATACTGTTCCACATGATTGACTAAAAAAGTCACTAGAATTAAGAAACATTTCTTTGAATTTTATTAATTTTCTAAAGGTCATTATAAAAAGAATCATTTAGAAAATTAACAAGCTTAACTCAATAAAACCTAGTTATTAATATATGAAATTATAAATCAGCTTTTGATACTGTTCCACATGATTGACTAAAAAGTCACTAGAATTAAGAAACATTTCTTAGAATTTCATTAATTTTCTAAAGGTCATTATAAAAAGAATCATTTAGAAAATTAATGTTTAACCAATAAACCCAAGTTATTAATATATGAAATTATAAACTAGCTTTGATAATGTTCCACATGATTGACTAAAAAAGTCACTAGAATTAAGAAACATTTCAGACTTTATTAATTTTCTAAAGGTCATTATAAAAAGAATCATTTAGAAAATTAATGTTTAACCAATAAAAACCCAAGTTATTAATATATGAAAATTATAAATCAGCTTTTGATACTCTCGTTCCACATGATTGACTAAAAAGTCACTTCAGAATTAAGAACATTTTCAGAATTTTATTAATTTTCTAAAGGTCATTATAAAAAGAATCATTTAGAAAATTAATGTTTAACCAATAAAAACCCAAGTTATTAATATATGAAATTATAAATCAGCTTTTGATGATTGTTCCACATGATTGACTAAAAAGTCACTAGAATTAAGAAACATTTCTTACCTTTTTATTGACTTTCTAAAGGTCATTATAAAAGAATCATTTAGAAAATTAATGTTTAACCAATAAAAACCCAAGTTATTAATATATGAAATTATAAATCAGCTTTTGATACTGTTCCACATGATTGACTAAAAAGTCACTAGAATTAAGAAACATTTCTTGTACTCTTATTAATTTTCTAAAAGGTCATTATAAAAAGAATCATTTAGAAAATTAATGTTTAACCAATAAAAACCCAAGTTATTAATATATGAAATTATAAATCAGCTTTGATACTGTTCCACATGATTGACTAAAAAGTCACTAGAATAAGAAACATTTCTTGAATTTTATTAATTTTCTAAAGGTCATTATAAAAAGAATCATTTAGAAAATTAAATGTTTAACCAATAAAAACCCAAGTTATTAATATATGAAATTATAAATCAGCTTTTTGATACTGTTCCACATGATTGACTAAAAAAGTCACTAGAATTAAGAAACATTTTCAGAATTTTATTAATTTTCTAAAGGTCATTATAAAAAGAATCATTTAGAAAATTAATGTTTAACCAATAAAAACCCAAGTTATTAATATATGAAATTATAAATCAGCTTTTGATACTGTTCCACATGATTGACTAAAAAAGTCACTAGAATTAAGAAACATTTCTTTGCACTCTTATTAATTTTCTAAAGGTCATTATAAAAAGAATCATTTAGAAAATTAATGTTTCTTAACCAATAAAAACCCAAGTTATTAATATATGAAATTATAAATCAGCTTTGATACTGTTCCACATGATTGACTAAAAAAGTCACTAGAATTAAGAAACATTTCTTAGACTTCTTATTAATTTTCTAAAGGTCATTATAAAGAATCATTTAGAAAATTAATGTTTAACCAATAAACCCAAGTTATTAATATATGAAATTATAAATCAGCTTTTGATACTGTTCCACATGATTGACTAAAAAAGTCACTAGAATTAAGAAACATTTCTTGCACTCTTATTAATTTTCTAAAGGTCATTATAAAAAGAATCATTTAGAAAATTAATGTTTAACCAATAAAAACCCAAGTTATTAATATATGAAATTATAATCAGCTTTTGATACTGTCTCACATGATTGACTAAAAAAGTCAGCTAGGAATTACAGAAACATTTTCAATTTATTAATTTTCTAAAGGTCATTATAAAAGAATCATTTAGAAAATTAATGTTTAACCAATAAAAACCCAAGTTATTAATATATGAAATTATAAATCAGCTTTTGATACTGTTCCACATGATTGACTAAAAATACTAGAATTAAGAAACATTTCTTAATTTTATTAATTTTCTAAAGGTCATTATAAAAAGAATCATTTAGAAAATTAATGTTTAACCAATAAAAAACCCAAGTTATTAATATATATGAAATTATAAATCAGCTTTTGATACTGTTCCACATGATTTGACTAAAAAAGTCACTAGAATTAAGAAACATTTCTTACACCTATTAATTTTCTAAAGGTCATTATAAAAAGAATTACTAGAAAATTAATGTTTAACCAATAAAAACCCAAGTTATTAATATATGAAATTATAAATCAGCTTTTGATACTGTTCCACATGATTGACTAAAAAAGTCACTAGAATTAAGAAACATTTTCTGGTGACTCATTAATTTTCTAAAGGTCATTATAAAAAGAATCATTTAGAAAATTACTTGTTTAACCAATAAAAACCCAAGTTATTAATATATGAAATTATAAATCAGCTTTGATACTGTTCCACATGATTGACTAAAAAAGTCACTAGAATTAAGAAACATTTCTTAATTTTATTAATTTTCTAAAGGTCATTATAAAGAATCATTTAGAAAATTAATGTTTAACCAATAAAAACCCAAGTTATTAATATATGAAATTATAAATCAGCTTTTGATACTGTTCCACATGATGGACTAAAAAGTCACTAGAATTAAGAAACATTTTCAATTTCATTAATTTTCTAAAGGTCATTATGGAAAGAATCATTTAGAAAATTAATGTTTAACCAATAAAAACCCAAGTTATTAATATATGAAATTATAAATCAGCTTTGATACTGTTCCACATGATTGACTAAAAAGCTCACTTAGAATTAAGAAACATTTCTGTGAATTTTATTAATTTTTCTAAAGGTCATTATAAAGAATCATTTAGAAAATTAATGTTTAACCAATAAAACCCAAGTTATTAATATATGAAATTATAAATCAGCTTTTGATACTGTTCCACATGATTGACTAAAAAAGCTCTAGAATTAAGAAACATTTCTTGCACTCTTATTAATTTTCTAAAGGTCATTATAAAAAGAATCATTTAGAAAATTAATGTTTAACCAATAAAAACCCAAGTTATTAATATATGAAATTATAAATCAGCTTTTGATACTGTTCCACATGATTGACTAAAAAAGTCAATGAATTAAGAAACATTTCTGCACTCTTATTAATTTTCTAAAGGTCATTATAAAAAAGAATCATTTAGAAAATTAATGTTTAACCAATAAAACCCAAGTTATTAATATATGAAATTATAAATCAGCTTTTGATACTGTTCCACATGATTGACTAAAAAAGTCACTAGAATTAAGAAACATTTCTGCACTCTTATTAATTTTCTAAAGGTCATTATAAAAAGAATCATTTAGAAAATTAATGTTTAACCAATAAAAAACCCAAGTTATTAATATATGAAATTATAAATCAGCTTTTGATACTGTTCCACATGATTGACTAAAAAAGTCACTAGAATTAAGAACATTTCTGCACTCTTATTAATTTTCTAAAGGTCATTATAAAAGAATCATTTAGAAAATTAATGTTTAACCAATAAAAACCCAAGTTATTAATATATGAAATTATAAATCAGCTTTTTGATACTGTTCCACATGATTGACTAAAAAAGTCACCAGAATTAAGAAACATTTCTTGCACTCTTATTAATTTTCTAAAGGTCATTATAAAAAGAATCATTTAGAAAATTAATGTTTAACCAATAAAAAACCCAAGTTATTAATATATGAAATTATAAATCAGCTTTGATACTGTTCCACATGATTGACTAAAAAGTCACTAGAATTAAGAAACATTTTCAGAATCTCCTTATTAATTTTCTAAAGGTCATTATAAAAAGAATAAATCATTTAGAACACGTTTAACCAATAAAAACCCAAGTTATTAATATATGAAATTATAAATCAGCTTTTGATACTGTTCCACATGATTACCTAAAAAAGTCACTAGAATTAAGAAACATTTCTTGCACTCTTATTAATTTTCTAAAGGTCATTATAAAAAGAATCAGAAAATTAATGTTTAACCAATAAAAACCCAAGTTATTAATATGAAATTATAAATCAGCTTTTGACAATGTTCCACATGATTGACTAAAAAAGTCACTAGAATTAAAATACTTTGCACTCTTATTAATTTTCAAAGGTCATTATAAAGAATCATTTAGAAAATTAATGTTTAACCAATAAAAACCCAAGTTATTAATATATGAAATTATAAATCAGCTTTTGATACTGTTCCACATGATTGACTAAAAAAGTCACTACCACAGAAACATTTCTTTGCATTCTTATTAATTTCTTTTCTTCAAAGGTCATTATAAAAAGAATCATTTAGAAAATTAATATTAAATCAATAAAACCCAAGTTATTAATATATGAAATTATAAATCAGCTTTGATACTGTTCCACATGATTGACTAAAAAGTCACTAGAATTAAGAAACATTTCTGCACTCTTATTAATTTTCTAAAGGTCATTATAAAAAGAATCATTTAGAAAATTAATGTTTAACCACAAAAACCCAAGTTATTAATATATGAAATTATAAATCAGTTTTTGATACTGTTCCATGCGATTGACTAAAAAAGTCACTAGAATTAAGAAACATTTCTTACACCTTTATTAATTTTCTAAAGGTCATTATAAAAAGAATCATTTAGAAAATTAATGTTTAACCAATAAAAACCCAAGTTATTAATATATGAAATTATAAATCAGCTTTTGATACTGTTCCACATGATTGACTAAAAAGCTACTAGAATTAAGAAAACATTTCTTATACTCTTATTAATTTTCTAAAGGTCATTATAAAAAAGAATCATTTAGAAAATTAATGTTTAACCAATAAAAACCCAAGTTATTAGAAGGTATGAAATTATAAATCAGCTTTGATACTGTTCCACATGATTGACTAAAAAGTCACTAGAATTAAGAAACATTTGAATTTCCTTATTAATTTTCTAAAGGTCATTATAAAAAGAATCATTTAGAAAATTTAATGTTTAACCAATAAAAACCCAAGTTATTAATATATGAAATTATAAATCAGCTTTTGATACTGTTCCACATGATTGACTAAAAAAGTCACTAGAATTAAGAAACATTTTCAATTTTATTAATTTTCTAAAGGTCATTATAAAAGAATCATTTAGAAAATTAATGTTTAAATCAATAAAAACCTAAGTTATTAATATATGAAATTATAAATCAGCTTTTGATACTGTTCCACATGATTGATTCTCAAAAAAGTCACTAGAATTAAGAAACATTTCTTGCACTCTTATTAATTTTCTAAAGGTTTATTATAAAAAGAATCATTTAGAAAATTAATGGGTTATAACCAATAAAAACCCAAGTTATTAATATATGAAATTATAAATCAGCTTTGATACTGTTCCACATGATTGACTAAAAAAGTCACTAGAATTAAGAAACATTTCTCAGACCCTTATTAATTTTCATGTCATTATAAAAAGAATCATTTAGAAAATTAATGTTTAACCAATAAAAACCCAAGTTATTAATATAATATATGAAATTATAAATCAGCTTTTGATACTGTTCCACATGATTGACTAAAAAAGTCACTAGAATTAAGAAACATTTCTTGCACTCTTATTAATTTTCTAAAGGTCATTATAAAAAGAATCATTTAGAAAATTAATGTTTAACCAATAAAAAAACCCAAGTTATTAATATATGAAATTATAAATCAGCTTTTGATACTGTTCCACATGATTGACTAAAAAAGTCACTAGAATTAAGAAACATTTCTGCACTCATTAATTTTCTAAAGGTCATTATAAAAAGAATCATTTAGAAAATTAATGTTTAACCAATAAAAAACCTGCTATTAATATATGAAATTATAAATCAGCTTTTGATACTGGTTCCACATGATTGACTAAAAAAGTCACTAGAATTAAGAAACATTTCCTTAGACTTTATTAATTTTCTAAAGGTCATTATAAAAAGAATCATTTAGAAATTAATGTTTTAACAACTGAATAAAAACCCAAGTTATTAATATATGAAATATAAATCAGCTTTTGATACTGTTCCACATGATTGACTCAAAAGTCACTAGAATTAAGAAACATTTCTTTAAACAATTTTATTAATTTTCTAAAGGTCATTATAAAAAGAATCATTTAGAAAATTAATGTTTAACCAATAAAAACCCAAGTTATTAATATATGAAATTATAAATCAGCTTTTGATACTGTTCCACATGATTGACTAAAAAAGTCACTAGAATTAAGAAACATTTCTTAGACTTCCTTATTAATTTCCCAAAGGTCATTATAAAAAGAATCATTTAGAAAAATAATGTTTAACCAATAAAACCCAAGTTATTAATATATGAAATTATAAAATCAGCTTTTGATACTGTTCCACATGATTGATTAAAAGTCACTAGAATTAAGAACATTTCTTAGACTCTTATTAATTTTCTAAAGGTCATTATAAAAAGAATCATTTAGAAAAATTAATGTTTAACCAATAAAAACCCAAGTTATTATATGAAATTATAAATCAGCTTTTGATACTGTTCCACATGATTGACTAAAAGTCACTAGAATTAAGAAACATTTCTTGCACTCTTATTAATTTTCTAAAGGTCATTATAAAAAGAATCATTTAGAAAATTAATGTTAACCAATAAAACCCAAGTTATTAATATATGAAATTATAAATCAGCCTTTGATAATTGTTCCCACATGATTGACTAAAAAAGTCACTAGAATTAAGAAACATTTCGTACTCTTATTACCTTTTCTAAAGGTCATTATAAAAAGAATCATTTCGAAAAATTAATGTTTAACCAATAAAAACCCAAGTTATTAATATTATATGAAATTATAAATCAGCTTTTTGATACTGTTCCACATGATTGACTAAAAAAGTCACTAGAATTAAGAAACATTTCTTTAGACTCATTAATTTTCTAGCAATATTGCAAAGAATCATTTAGAAAATTAATGTTTAACCAATAAAAACCCAAGTTATTAATATAAATTATAATCAGCTTGATACTGTTCCACATGATTGACTAAAAAGTCACTAGAATTAAGAAACATTTCTTAGACTCTTATTAATTTTCTAAAGGTCATTATAAAAAGAATCATTTAGAAAATTAATCGTTTAACCAATAAAAAACCCAAGTTATTAATATATGAAATTATAAATCAGCTTTTGATACTGTTCCACATGATGACTAAAAAGTCACTAGAATTAAGAAACATTTCTTGCACTCTATTAATTTTCTAAAGGTCATTATAAAAAGAATCATTTAGAAAATTAATGTTTAACCAATAAAACCCAAGTTATTAATATAAGGGAAATTATAAATCAGCTTTTGATACTGTTCCACATGATTGACTAAAAAGTCACTAGAATTAAGAAACATTTCTTGTAGCCTTATTAATTTTCTAAAGGTCATTATAAAAAGAATCATTTAGAAATTAATGTTTAACCAATAAAAACCCAAGTTATTAATATATGAAATTATAAATCAGCTTTTGATACTGTTCCAGACATGATTGACTAAAAAAGTCACTAGAATTAAGAAACATTTCTGCACTCTTATTAATTTTCTAAAGGTCATTATAAAAAGAATCATTTAGAAAATTAATGTTTAACCAATAAAAACCCAAGTTATTAATATATAGAAAATTATAAATCAGCTTTATACTGTTCCACATGATTGACTAAAAAGTCACTAGAATTAAGTAGAAACATTTCCTCTTTTTTTGAATTTTATTAATTTTCTAAAGGTCATTATAAAAAGAATCATTTAGAAAATTAATGTTTAACCAATAAAAACCCAAGTTATTAATATATGAAATTATAAATCAGCTTTTGATACTGTTCCACATGATTGACTAAAAAAGTCACTAGAATTAAGTAAACATTTCTTGCACTCTTATTAATTTTCTAAAGGTCATTATAAAGAATCATTTAGAAAATTAATGTTTAACCAATAAAAACCCAAGTTATTAATATATGAAATTATAAATCAGCTTTTGATACTGTTCCACATGATTGACTAAAAAAGTCACTAGAATTAAGAAACATTTCTTGTACTCATTAATTCCTTCTAAAGGTCATTATAAAAAGAATCATTTAGAAAATTAATGTTTAACCAATAAAAAACCCAAGTTATTAATATATGAAATTATAAATCAGCTTTTGATACTGTTCCACATGATTGACTAAAAAAGTCACTAGAATTTTGAAACATTTCGTAATTTTATTAATTTTCTAAAGGTCATTATAAAAAAGAATCATTTAGAAAATTAATGTTTAACCAATAAAAACCCAAGTTATTAATATATGAAATTATAAATCAGCTATACTGTTCCACATGATTGATCAAAAAAGTCACTAGAATTAAGTGTTACTTAGACTCTATTAATTTCTAAAGGTCATTATAAAAGAATCATTTAGAAAATTAATGTTTAACCAATAAAAACCCAAGTTATTAATATATGAAATTATAAATCAGCTTTTGATACTGTTCCACATGATTGATCAAAAAGTCACTAGAATTAAGAACATTTTCAGGACTTATTAATTTTCTAAAGGTCATTATAAAAAGAATCATTTAGAAAATTAATGTTTAACCAATAAAAACCCAAGTTATTAATATATGAAAATTATAAATCAGCTTTTGATACTGTTCCACATGATTGACTAAAAAAGTCACTAGAATTAAGAAACATTTCTTACACCCTTATTAATTTTCTAAAGGTCATTATAAAAAGAATCATTTAGAAAATTAATGTTTAACCAATAAAAACCCAAGTTATTAATATATGAAATTATAAATCA
Organism: Ascarosepion bandense; assembly: GCA_037127315.1. Classification (NCBI taxonomy): domain Eukaryota; kingdom Metazoa; phylum Mollusca; class Cephalopoda; order Sepiida; family Sepiidae; genus Ascarosepion; species Ascarosepion bandense. Next base: position 1,688,919 of record JBBBDQ010001974.1, read on the forward strand.
GCTTTTGATACTGTTCCACATGATTGACTAAAAAAAGTCACTAGAATTAAGAAACATTTCTTTTGAATTTTATTAATTTTCTAAAGGTCATTATAAAAAGAATCATTTAGAAAATTACTGCTTAACCAATAAAAACCCAAGTTATTAATATATGAAATTATAAATCAGCTTTTGATACTGTTCCACATGATTGACTAAAAAGTCACTAGAATTAAGAAACATTTTCAGAATTTTATTAATTTTCTAAAGGTCATTATAAAAAGAATCATTTAGAAAATTAATGTTTAACCAATAAAAACCCAAGTTATTAATATATGAAATTATAAATCAGCTTTGATACTGTTCCAATATATTTGTTCAATAAAAAAGTCACTAGAATTAAGAAACATTTCTTGCACTCTTATTAATTTTCAAAGGTCATTATAAAAAGAATCATTTAGAAAATTAATGTTTAACCAATAAAACCCAAGTTATTAATATATGAAATTATAAATCAGCTTTTGATACTGTTCCACATGATTGACTAAAAAAGTCACTAGAATTAAGAAACATTTCTTGCACTCTTATTAATTTTCTAAAGGTCATTATAAAAAGAATCATTTAGAAAATTAATAAGCCAAATCAATAAAAACCCAAGTTATTAATATATGAAATTATAAATCAGCTTTGATACTGTTCCACATGATTGACTAAAAGTCACTAGAATTAAGAAACATTTCTTGCACTCTTATTAATTTTCTAAAGGTCATTATAAAAAGAATCATTTAGAAAATACTAAGCTTAACCAATAAAAACCCAAGTTATTAATATATGAAATTATAAATCAGCTTTTGATACTGTTCCACATGATTGACTAAAAAGTCACTAGAATTAAGAAACATTTCTTGCACTCTTATTAATTTCTCTAAAGGTCATTATAAAAAGAATCATTTAGAAAATTAATGTTTAACCAATAAAAACCCAAGTTATTAATATATGAAATTATAAATCAGCTTTTGATACTGTTCCACATGATTGACTAAAAAAGTCACTAGAATTAAGAAACATTTCTTGCACTCTTATTAATTTTCTAAAGGTCATTATAAAAAGAATCATTTAGAAAAATTAATGTTTAACCAATAAAACCCAAGTTATTAATATATGAAAATTATAAATCAGCTTTTGATACTGTTCCACATGATTGACTAAAAAGTTCATTTACAGAATTAAGCAGCATTTCTGCACTCTTATTAATTTTCTAAAGGTCATTATAAAAAGAATCATTTAGAAAATTAATGTTTAACCAATAAAACCCAAGTTATTAATATATGAAATTATAAATCAGCTTTTGGATACTGTTCCACATGATTGACTAAAAAGTCACTAGAATTAAGAAACATTTCTTGCACTCTTATTAATTTTCTGTCATTATAAAAAGAATCATTTAAAAATTAATGTTTAACCAATAAAAACCCAAGTTATTAATATATGAAATGAAATCAGCTTTTTGATACTGTTCCACATGATTGACTAAAAAAGTCACTAGAATTAAGAAACATTTTCAGAATTTCCATTAATTTTCAAAGGTCATTATAAAAAGAATCATTTAGAAAATTAATGTTTAACCAATAAAAACCCAAGTTATTAATATATGAAATTATAAATCAGCTTTTGATAATGTTCCACATGATTGACTAAAAAGCTACTAGAATTAAGAAACATTTTTTGAATTTTGTTAATTTTTCAAAGGTCATTATAAAAGAATCATTTAGAAAATTAATGTTTAACCAATAAAAACCCAAGTTATTAATATATGAAATTATAAATCAGCTTTTGATACTGTTCCACATGATTGACTAAAAAAGTCACCAGAATTAAGAACATTTTCACTCTTATTAATTTTCTAAAGGTCATTATAAAAAGAAATTATTTAGAAAATTAATGTTTAACCAATAAAAACCCAAGTTATTAATATTATATGAAATTATAAATCAGCTTTTACATTGTTCCACATGATTAATTAAAAAAGTCACTAGAATTAAGCAGAACATTTCTTAGAATTTTATTAATTTTCAGTATCATTATAAAAAGAATCATTTAGAAAATTAATGTTTAACCAATAAAAACCAAGTTATTAATATATGAAATTATAAATCAGCTTTTGATACTGTTCCATGATGATTGACTAAAAAAGTCACTAGAATTGGCAAACATTTCTTGCACTCTTATTAATTTTCTAAAGGTCATTATAAAAAGAATCATTTAGAAAATTAATGTTTAACCAATAAAAACCCAAGTTATTAATATATGAAATTATAAATCAGTTTTTGATACTGTTCCACATGATTGACTAAAAAAGTCACTGGAATTAAGAAACATTTTCAGGACTTTATTAATTTCTAAAGGTCATTATAAAAAGAATCATTTAGAAAATTAATGTTTAACCAATAAAATCCCAAGTTATTAATATATGAAATTATAACTGCCTTGATACTGTTCCACATGATTGACTAAAAAAGTCACTAGAATTAAGAAACATTTCTTGCACTCTTATTAATTTTCTAAAGGTCATTATAAAAAGAATCATTTAGAAAATTAATGTTTAACCAATAAAAAACCCAAGTTATTAATATATGAAATTATAAATCAGCTTTCTTTGATACTGTCTTGGACATGATTGACTAAAAAAGTCACTAGAATTAAGAAACATTTTCAGGACCTTCTATTAATTTTCTAAAGGTCATTATAAAAAGAAATCATTTAGAAAATTAATGTTTAACCAATAAAAACCCAAGTTATTAATATATGAAATTATAAATCAGCTTTTGATACTGTTCCACATGATTGACTAAAAATACTAGAATTAAGAAAACATTTCTTACACTCTTATTAATTTTCTAAAGGTCATTATAAAAAGAATCATTTAGAAAATTAATGTTTAACCAATAAAACCCAAGTTATTAATATATGAAATTATAAATCAGCTTTTGATAATGTTCCACATGATTGACTAAAAAAGTCACTAGAATTAAGAAACATTTCTTGCACTCTCATTAATTTTCTAAAGGTCATTATAAAAAGAATCATTTAGAAAATTAATGTTTAACCAATAAAACCCAAGTTATTAATATATGAAATTATAAATCAGCTTTGATACTGTTCCACATGATTGACTAAAAAAGTCACTAGAATTAAGAAACATTTCTTTGCACTCTTATTAATTTTCTAAAGGTCATTATAAAAAGAATCATTTAGAAAATTAATGTTTAACCAATAAAAACCCAAGTTATTAATATATGAAATTATAATCAGCTTTTGATACTGTTCCACATGATTGACTAAAAAAGTCACTAGAATTAAGAAACATTTCTTGCACTCTTATTAATTTTCTAAAGGTCATTATAAAAAGAATCATTTAGGAAATTAATGTTTAACCAATAAAAAACCCAAGTTATTAATATATGAAATTATAAATCAGCTTTTGATACTGTTCCACATGATTGACTAAAAAGTCACTAGAATTAAGAAACATTTCTTGCACTCTATTAATTTTCTAAAGGTCATTATAAAAATAATCATTTAGAAAATTAATAAGTTTAACCAATAAAAACCCAAGTTATTAATATATGAAATTATAAATCAGCTTTTGATACTGTTCCACATGATTGACTAAAAAAGTCACTAGAATTAAGAACATTTCTAGAATTCCTTATTAATTTTCTAAAGGTCATTATAAAAAGAATCATTTAGAAAATTAATGTTTAACCAATAAAACCCAAGTTATTAATATATGAAATTATAAATCAGCTTTTGATACTGTTCCACATGATTGACTAAAAAAGTCACTAGAATTAAGAAACATTTCTGCAACTCTATTAATTTTCTAAAGGTCATTATAAAAAGAATCATTTAGAAAAAATTAATGTTTAACCAATAAAACCCAAGTTATTAATATATGAAATTATAAATCAGCTTTGATACTGTTCCACATGATTGACTAAAAAAGTCACTAGAATTAAGAAACATTTTGGGATTTTATTAATTTTCTAAAGGTCATTATAAAAAGAATCATTTAGAAAATTAATGTTTAACCAATAAAAACCCAAGTTATTAATATATGAAATTATAAATCAGCTTTTGATACTGTTCCACATGATTGACTAAAAAAGTCACTAGAATTAAGAAACATTTCTTAGACTTTATTAATTTTCTAAAGGTCATTATAAAAAGAATCATTTAGAAAATTAATGTTTAACCAATAAAAACCCAAGTTATTAATATATGAAATTATAAATCAGCTTTTTGATTGTTCCATAATATGATTGACTGAAAAAGTCACTAGAATTAAGAAACATTTCTTAGAATCTCTGCTAATTTTTCTAAAGGTCATTATAAAAAGAATTACTTAGAAAATTAATGTTTAACCAATAAAAACCCAAGTTATTAATATATGAAATTATAAATCAGCTTTTGATACTGTTCCACATGATTGACTAAAAAGTCACTAGAATTTAAGAACATTTCTTAGACTTTATTAATTTTCTAAAGGTCATTATAAAAAGAATCATTTAGAAAATTAATGTTTAACCAATAAAAAACCCAAGTTATTAATATATGAAATTATAAATCAGCTTTTGATACTGTTCCACATGATTGACTAAAAAAGTCACTAGAATTAAGAAACATTTCTTGCACTCTTATTAATTTTCTAAAGTTAGTCAGCTATAAAAAGAATCAGATTAGAAAATTAATGTTTAACCAATAAAAAACCCAAGTTATTAATATATGAAATTATAAATCAGCTTTGATACTGTTCCACATGATTGACTAAAAAGTCACTAGAATTAAGAAACATTTCTTGCACTCTTATTAATTTTCATACCACATAAAAGAATCATTTAGAAAACAATGTTTAACCAATAAAAACCCAAGTTATTAATATATGAAATTATAAATCAGCTTTTGATACTGTTCCACATGATTGACTAAAAAGTCACTAGAATTAAGAAACATTTCTGAATTTTATTAATTTCTAAAGGTCATTATAAAAAGAATCATTTAGAAAATTAATGTTTAACCAATAAAAACCCAAGTTATTAATATATGAAAATTATAAATCAGCTTTTGATACTGTTCCACATGATTGACTAAAAAGTCACTAGAATTAAGAAACATTTCTCATAACTTTATTAATTTTCTAAAGGTCATTATAAAAAGAATCATTTAGAAAATTAATGTTTAACCAATAAAAACCCAAGTTATTAATATATGAAATTATAAATCAGCTTTTGATACTGTTCCACATGATTGACTAAAAAAGTCACTAGAATTAAGAAACATTTCTTGCACTCTTATTAATTTTCTAAAGGTCATTATAAAAAGAATCATTTAGAAAATTAATGTTTAACCAATAAAAACCCAAGTTATTAATATATGAAATTATAAATCAGCTTTTGATACTGTTCCACATGATTGACTAAAAAAGTCACTAGAATTAAGAAACATTTCTTGCACTCTTATTAATTTTCTAAAGGTCATTATAAAAAGAATCATTTAGAAAATTAATGTTTAACCAATAAAAACCCAAGTTATTAATATATGAAATTATAAATCAGCTTTTTGATACTGTTCCACATGATTGACTAAAAAAGTCACTAGAATTAAGAAACATTTCATTCTTATTAATTTTCTAAAGGTCATTATAAAAAGAATCATTTAGAAAATTAATGTTTAACCAATAAAACTCCAAGTTATTAATATATGAAATTATAAATCAGCTTTTGATACTGTTCCACATGATTGACTAAAAAAGTCACTAGAATTAAGTAAAACATTTCTTACACTCTTATTAATTTTCTAAAGGTCATTATAAAAAGAATCATTTAGAAAATTAATGTTTAACCAATAAAACCCAAGTTATTAATATATGAAATTATAAATCAGCTTTTGATACTGTTCCACATGATTGACTAAAAAAAGTCACTAGAATTAAGAAACATTTCTTGCACTCTTATTAATTTTCTAAAGGTCATTATAAAAAGAATCATTTAGAAAATTAATGTTTAACCAATAAAACCTAAAGTTATTAATATATGAAATTATAAATCAGCTTTTGATAATTGTTCCACATGATTGACTTTAAAAGTCACTAGAATTAAGAAACATTTCTAAAATTTTATTAATTTTCTAAAGGTCATTATAAAAAGAATCATTTAGAAAATTAATGTTTAACCAATAAAAACCCAAGTTATTAATATATGAAATTATAAATCAGCTTTTATACTGTTCCACATGATTGACTAAAAAGTCACTAGAATTAAGAAACATTTCTTGCACTCTTATTAATTTTCTAAAGGTCATTATAAAAAGAATCATTTAGAAAATTTGTATGTCAGTCCAATAAAAACCCAAGTTATTAATATATGAAATTATAAATCAGCTTTTGATACTGTTCCACATGATTGACTAAAAAAGTCACTAGAATTAAGAAACATTTTCTGTGAATTTTATTAATTTTCTAAAGGTCATTATAAAAAGAATCATTTAGAAATTGCTTAACCAATAAAAACCCAAGTTATTAATATATGAAATTATAAATCAGCTTTTGATACTGTTCCACATGATTGACTAAAAAAGTCACTAGAATTAAGAAACATTTTCTACTCTTATTAATTTTCTAAAGGTCATTATAAAAAGAATCATTTAGAAAATTAATGTTTAACCAATAAAAACCCAAGTTATTACTGATATTAAAATATAAATCAGCTTGATACTGTTCCCATGATTGACTAAAAAAGTCACTAGAATTAAGAAACATTTCTTTAGAATTTTATTAATTTTCTAAAGGTCATTATAAAAAGAATCATTTAGAAAATTAATGTTTAACCAATAAAAACCCAAGTTATTAATATATGAAATTATAAATCAGCTTTGATACTGTTCCACATGATTGACTAAAAAGTCACTAGAATTAAGAAAATATTTTTGCAATTTTATTAATTTTCTAAAGGTCATTATAAAAGAATCATTTAGAAAATTAATGCTTGAACTAATAAAAACCCAAGTTATTAATATATGAAATTATAAATCAGCTTTTGATACTGTTCCACATGATTGACTAAAAAGTCACTAGAATTAAGAAACATTTCTTGCACTCTTATTAATTTTCTAAAGGTCATTATAAAAAAAGAATCATTTAGAAAATTAATGTTTAACCAATAAAAACCCAAGTTATTAATATATGAAATTATAAATCAGCTTTTGATACTGTTCCACATGATTGACTAAAAGTCACTAGAATTAAGAAACATTTTCAGTAATTTTATTAATTTTCTAAAGGTCATTATAAAAAGAATCATTTAGAAAATTAATGTTTAACCAATAAAAACCCAAGTTATTAATATATGAAATTATAAATCAGCTTTTGATACTGTTCCACATGATTGACTAAAAAAAGTCACTAGAATTAAGAAACATTTTCTGTGACTCTTATTAATTTCTTAAAGGTCATTATAAAAAGAATCATTTAGAAAATTAATGTTTAACCAATAAAAACCCAAGTTATTAATATATGAAATTATAAATCAGCTTTTGATACTGTTCCACATGATTGACTAAAAAAGTCACTAGAATTAAGAAACATTTCTTGCACTGACTCTTTATTAATTTTCTAAAGGTCATTATAAAAAGAATCATTTAGAAAATTAATGTTTAACCAATAAAACCCAAGTTATACAATATATGAAATTATAAATCAGCTTTATTACTGTTCCACATGAGATTGACTAAAAAGTCACCAGAATTAAGAAACATTTCTTGCACTCTTATTAATTTTCTAAAGGTCATTATAAAAAGAATCATTTAGAAAATTAATGTTTAACCAATAAAAACCCAAGTTATTAATATATGAAATTATAAATCAGCTTTTGATACTGTTCCACATGATTGACCAAAAGTCACTAGAATTAAGAAACATTTCTTGCATTCCTTATTAATTTTCAAAGGTCATTATAAAAAGAATCATTTAGAAAATTAATGTTTAACCAATAAAACCCAAGTTATTAATATATGAAATTATAAATCAGCTTTTTGATACTGTTCCACATGATTGACTAAAAAGTCACTAGAATTAAGAAACATTTCTGAATTTTATTAATTTTCTTCAAAGGGTCATTATAAAAAGAATCATTTAGAAAATTAATGTTTAACCAATAAAAACCCAAGTTATTAATATATGAAATTATAAAATCAGCTTTTGATACTGTTCCACATGATTGACTAAAAAGTCACTAGAATTAAGAAACATTTCCTTAAATTTTATTAATTTTCTAAAGGTCATTATAAAAAGAATCATTTAGAAAATTAATGTTTAACCAATAAAACCCAAGTTATTAATATATGAAATTATAAATCAGCTTTTGATACTGTTCCACATGATTGACTCAAAAAGTCACTAGAATTAAGAAACATTTCTTTGCACTCTTATTAATTTTCTAAAGGTCATTATAAAAAGAATCATTTAGAAAATTAATGTTTAACCAATAAAAACCCAAGTTATTAATATATGAAATTATAAATCAGCTTTTGATACTGTTCCACATGATTGACTAAAAAGTCACTAGAATTAAGAAACATTTTCAGAATTTTATTAATTTTCTAAAAGGTCATTATAAAAAGAATCATTTAGAAAATTAATGTTTAACCAATAAAACCCAAGTTATTAATATATGAAATTATAAATCAGCTTTTTGATACTGTTCCACATGAGATTGACTAAAAAGTCACTAGAATTAAGAAACATTTTCAGACTCTTATTAATTTTCTAAAGGTCATTATAAAAAGAATCATTTAGAAAATTAATGTTTAACCAATAAAAACCCAAGTTATTAATATATGAAATTATAAATCAGCTTTTGATACTGTTCCACATGATTGACTAAAAAAGTCACTAGAATTAAGAAACATTTCTTGAACTCTTATTAATTTTCAAAGGTCATTATAAAAAGAATCATTTAGAAAATATCGTTTAACCAATAAAAACCCAAGTTATTAATATGAAATTATAAATCAGCTTTTTGATACTGTTCCACATGATTGACTAAAAAAGTCACTAGAATTAAGAAACATTTCTTGCATTCTTATTAATTTTCTAAAGGTCATTATAAAAAGAATCATTTAGAAAATTAATGTTTAACCAATAAAAACCCAAGTTATTAATATATGAAATTATAAATCAGCTTTTTTGATACTGTTCCACATGTGATTGACTAAAAAAGTCACTAGAATTAAGAAACATTTCTTTTGAACTTCATTGTTGTAACCTAAAAGGTTACTGTGTACGTAATAACAAAAACAGAGATTGGAAATAAACAGTAATATTAATAAGACATCAAATACAAGAGTTGCAAGCTGCATGAAGTAAATAACCACTGCTAGTAGAATATTGCTAGACAGTAAGAATAACACCATTATTGTCCATAGGTACATCCATAACATCTTATTTTTTAGATTTACTCTGAACAGTCAATATTTTTTTCTTTTAGAATTGATGTCAATCCTTTCTGTAACCCTTCTAGTTCTCATTCTACGCAGTTTCTGGACTTCCATTTCAGGAGCTCTCTGAGGGGTGGGTACCTCAAATGTATCAAAATGAACCTCCATAGGTTCAACCTCATCTGGAGTATTGTTCTGTATCTACTTTTGATTTGATTCAAGTGCCTTTTGTGCAACATTTCTGGCCCTTTGACCAAATATACCATCCTTCCAATTCTTTAGACCAGGGGTTTTCAAACTTTTTGACTTACAGACCCCTTTATTAAAAATTTATCCATGGGTGACACTCGCACCATGAAAAAAAAGTAAATTTGAACATCAAGCTCTTACATGTGTAAAATAATTTTTTGTATAAATAACATTGACATGTAATGGGTGATAGTGCAAGCTTTTGTCATTTGATAACATTCATAAGTAAAAATAAATATCCAGACACTGAAAATTTATACTTTGAATTTCACTTGATGAGTTAATCCACAAACCCCCTATCTTATCCTTGCAGACATCCTGTGGTCCATGAACCACAGTTTGAAAACCCCTGCTTTGGACAATAGTTTCAACTTCCTAATATGTTTTGTTTGATACAGTTAGTCAGTTAAGTGCAATACATGATGCACGCTTGGGCGATCATGTCTCGAAAGAGACATGACTGACTGAACAGAAGAATATACCGCAGTTGGTTGCCATTGCTTTCTGCAGTAGACTGGTTGCCAGCCAAGGCTATAGAACCCAATCTGTCCTATTATTTAACGCATAACTGGAGGGAAGAGATGGATTAATACCTTTCCCAAGGCTATTTGCACATAAATGAATGCAAGGAATTCAACTGGAATTCGAACTCAGCTCCCCAATTTCTTGTTACAAATCGATATGCATTGCACCACAACACACATCCGGTAAAAAACCTTTTGTCCAATTTTATAAAAATCCTTTTCAGTTTTTTGTACCATATGATAATGTTTTTTCTTTTTGGGCATTAATTTGTCAAGTGCTGATTGTATTTTATGAGCAAACATAATCTTTGCTGGCCTAATAGCCAAAGATGCATTTTTATTCAGTGTAAGTCTAAACATGGAAAGGAAACTACAAGACCTCCTACAGAAGGTAGCAGTGGAGAGTGACAAAAAAGGTCTACAAATAAACTTTAAGAAAACTAAATGCATGGTCATCAGCAAAAGGTGCAACCCAAAATGCCAAATACAGGTGTGGGATACCAGAATAAAGCAGGTGCAAATATTTACATACCTAGGAAGTGTTCTAACAGGAGATGGAAAGTGCGACACAGAGATCCGAAGATAAATTGGCATGGCAAAGGACACATTCCAGAAGCTGAGTAAAGTATTAAGACACAGGAAAATTTCACTAGAAACAAAGAAGAGAGTACTAGATTGCTATGTGATGTCAGTTCTTCAATACGGCAGTGAATGCTGGACAATATCATCGAAAATAAGGACAAAACTGGAAGCAGCGGAAATGTGGTTCTACAGAAGGATGTTGTGGATATTGTGGACCAAGCATGCAAGCAACAATGAGGTGCTGGAAAGAATGGCAATGAAAAGGAAATTAATACTGAGCATCGGGAAGAGACAACTGAAGTTCCTGGGACACGCAATGAGGAAGGAAAGCCTGGAGAACCTGATACTGACTGGCCAGATAGAAGGAAAGAGAGATAGAGGAAGGCAGCAGATAACATATTTGCTGGACCTGATCGGGTAGATGACGGAACGGGGCTTACCAGGAGTAACAGGAGCAAGCATACTGGGAGCCACAAGGGATAGGGAGACGTGGGGAACCATGATCGTCTACGTCCTGAAGAGACAGGGCACATAGAAGAAGAAGTCTAAACACATGCAAAAATTGCTGTAATGCTGCAACTGTGAATCCACTGTTGGCATTTTTTTTAGAGTTCTTTTGAAAGTATTCATGAAACACTTTGCCTGGCCATTATTTCTAGGATGGTAGGGGGTACTCTACTACAATCATTTTGCAAAATTTCTTGAATTCTTTCAATGTCAATTGCATGCTGTTGTCTGAAACAATCAAATCTGGAACTCTGAACCTCAGAAACAGTTCATGAAGAAACTGAATTACTATTTAAGTGGTTGATTTCTCACATCTGAATATTTCTGGCCACTTGGAAAAACTGTCTGTGATGTTCAAATAATAAGATCCATTAAGTAAACAAGCAAAATCAATGTGAAGATGTGACCATGGGTCTGGCCAGGAGTTGAACTTTATTGGTGGTGCTTTAGTTGCTAAAGTACAGCCTTTAGATGACTTCACCAACATTTCTATGTCTCTATCCATGCTTTGTCAGTATACAGAACTTCTTATTATGCTTTTCATTCTGAATATACCAGGTTGCCCGCCATTGAACTCTTTCAGGATTCGTTTTTGTAATGCAAAAGATACCACTACTCTTTTGCTATAAATGAGAACGTCATCACGCAATTAATAAACTTTAGAGTCAGCTTTACTCCTGTTTTTTAGCTTTTCCTTTATTTCCATAATAAACTTGTCACCCAACGCTTTCTTTTTAATTTCTTCAAAAGTCACCAGTAGTTACTGCACAGTATAAATAGCTTTTTTATCTCTACCTTCAATTGTAGAGAAGCAATGACCATATCTTCTGAAGGTTCATTATTTTTTGGAATAAGTCTGAACGATCCATCCATGCGACTTCACATACTCAACAGCAAGAAATTCATTCTAAAGTTGTAATTTAATAGAATCACTGTAATCTATTAACTGTATGAGTCGGTAGTCCTTTTTTTGACCCATACATAGCTAGCAATGGTTTGTGATCCATTTGTGAGGTAAACCTCTTCCCATGAAGTTTTTTAAAGGCAAAGACAATCCCTAAACTTTTCTTTTCTATCACAACAATTTTTTCAGTTGGAAGAAGCATCCTGGATACATGTGCAATAGGTTTCATTCAAATTTAGACATAATTCAGGCTCCTATACTGTATGCAATAGCATTACTTGCTATGATTATGTCTTTTTATGGATCATAATGTGATAAAAACAAGTCGTTAGCATTTCTTTAGTTTTTTGGAATGCTTCCTGGCACTCCATCATCCAGACCCATTTAGAGTTTTTCTTCAATAGTTCATTTAACAGAGCTTGAAAACAATGCATGTTTGGCACAAAAACATTGTAATAGCTTACTAATCTCAGAAAATTCTATAAAACACTGACATTTTCAGGAGCAGGCATGTCTTTTATAGAACTGGCTCATGTTGGATCTGGTCTGCCATTTTTGTCAATAATTTGTCCCAAATATTTGATTTTGTCCATAAAGAATTCACACTTTTTGTCCCTCAGTTTGAATCCTTCATTTGGAAATCTTTTGAAAAATTCAAAAACATTTTCCTTATGTTCTTCTGGTTTTTCATTTTTCAGCAAAATATTGTCAAGATATATGAGTCAAGTCCACTCAGCATCGTGTTCATGATTTGCTGAAAGATAGCTGGAGCAACCTTTATGCTGAACAGCATCAGGAAAATCTTCAGGCAAAAAGTTGTATTTGGTCAAATTTTCGTCATCAAAACTTTGCCTGCCAAATCTTTGATGCCAAAATTCTGATGACCAAAAATTCCAGGGGCCAAATATTTATCACCAAAATGTTGTAACCTAAAAAGTTACTGCATGAGTAATAACCAAACTGGAGGTCAGAAATAAATAGTAATATTTAAAACACATCAAATACAAGATTGACAAGCTGCATGAAGTAAATAACCACTGCTAGTAGAGAACTGCTAGGCAATAAGAAAACACTACACTGTCAATAGTGTACTACATAATATATAAGGATTAGTACAAACATAAATCTTATTTTCAAAAGGTCCTTATAAAAAAAGGATCAGAGAAAAAAACTGATGATCAAGCAATAAGAAATTAAGCTATAAATATATAAGATTACAAATCAGCTTTTGGTTTTGTCCCACATGATTGGCTGATAAAGTCACTAGAAATGAGTAACATTTCTTGCAATCTTATTAATTTGCAAAAGGTCATTACAAGAAGGATCAGTTGGAAAATTGATGCTCAACCAATAAGAACATAATCTATAAATATATAATACTAGCAGTATAGCCTGGCATTGCTCGGGTGTAATGAAAGCTTTAAAACTAATCCATTGTCCTAGAGCTCAGACACTTTGGACGTTGACACAAAAGACTAAAAAGCAATAGTTATTTCCAGTTAAAGCGAAACCGTAGACTGAAAGAAAAATAAATGGATGTAAGTCAAATTTTGATTTCTTGGTATCGATATCAAATAAGTTTTTTTCGTCGTAAACTGAATTTTGAAGGCTAAATAAGTCCTCTGAGTAAATGGTATCATGGCTGAGACTAAGAACTACAATTATACCTACTTAGAGCTAAACCCAAATCAAAAACTAAAATCAAAGGGCTGAAAAAATACAGATATACAGGCAGATAAACAGACACACACACAAACACCTTGCCTTTTATATATATATATATATATATATATATATATATATATATATATTATTGATTTTCTGCTCTATTGTAATAACTGTAACCTTGAAACTTCTGAATATCATTTTTTATGACTTTGTAAAATTGGACCACTCCTTCAATAACCTGATTTTTTTCGATTATCGATTTTCAATATTGATCGGAGGTACCTCGACACAAAACCTAGCTAAGAACACTCGCAGACACTTATAGTACAACTGTGTAAATTTTCAAGAAAATTGGTTCAGCCATTTCGGAGTCTATAGGTAATGGACACACACACATAGACACACGCATACACAAAGTTCTATTCATAAATAAGTTTAGATTTAGATTATAAATCAGCTTTTGTTAGTATCCCAAAAGATTGGCTAATAAAGTCACTAGAAATAAGCAACATTTCTTGAACTCTTATTAATTTTCTAAAGTTCATTACAAAAAATATCAGTTAGAAAATTGATGCTCAACCAATAAGAACATATAAGATTATAAATCAGCTTTTGTTTATGTCCCACATGATTGGCTAATAAAGTCACTAGAAATAAGCAACATTTCTTGAACTCTTATTAATTTTCTAAAGGTCATTATGAAAAGGATCAGTGAGAAAATTGATGCTCAACCAATAAGAACATATAAGATTATAAATCAGCTTTTGTTTATGTCCCACATGATTGGCAAAATGAAGTCACTAGAAATAAGCAACATTTCTTGAACTCTTATTAATTTTCTAAAGTTCATTACAAAAAATATCAGTTAGAAAATTGATGCTCAACCAATAAGAACATATAAGATTATAAATCAGCTTTTGTTTATGTCCCACATGATTGGCTAATAAAGTCACTAGAAATAAGCAACATTTCTTGAACTCTTATTAATTTTCTAAAGGTCATTGTAAAAAGGATCAGTTAGAAAATTGATGCTCAACCAATAAGAACATATAAGATTATAAATCAGCTTTTGTTTATGTCCCACATGATTGGCTAATAAAGTCACTAGAAATAAGCAACATTTCTTGGACTCTTATTAATTTTCAAAGTCATTATAAAAGGTCAGTTAGAAAATTGATGCTCATCAATAAAGACATATAAGATTATAAATCAGCACATTTATGTCCATGATTGGCAAAATAAAGTCACTGAAATAATATCATTCTTGAACTCTTAATTTTTAAAGTTATTTTTAAAAAGTATCAGTTAGAAAATTGATTATATTAACAAAACATATAAAGTTATAAAATCAGCTTTTTGTTTATAATCTCCCACATGATTGGCAAAATGAAGTCACTAGAAATAAGCAACATTTCTTGAACTCTTATTAATTTTCTAAAAGGTCATTATAAAAAGGATCAGTTAGAAAATTGATGCTCAACCAATAAGAACATATAAGATTATAAATCAGCTTTTGTTATATTACATGATTGGCAAAATGAAGTCACTAGAAATAAGCAACATTTCTTGAACTCTTATTAATTTTCTAAAGTTCATTACAAAAAATATCAATTTAGAAAATTGATGCTCAACCAATAAGAACATATAAGATTATAAATCAGCTTTTGTTTATGTCCCACATGATTGTGGCTAATAAAGTCACTAGAAATAAGCAACATTTCTTGAACTCTTATTAATTTTCTAAAGGTCATTATAAAAAGGATCAGTTAGAAAATTGATGCTCAACCAATAAGAACATATAAGATTATAAATCAGCTTTGTTTTATACTTACATGATTGGCTAATAAAGTCACTAGAAATAAGCAACATTTCTTGAACTCTTATTAATTTTCAGGTCATTATAAAAAGGATCGGTTAGAAAATTGATGCTCAACCAATAAGAACATATAAGATTATAAATCAGCTTTTGTTTATGTCCACTTGATTGGCAAAATGAAGTCACTAGAAATAAGCAACATTTCTTGAACTCTTATTAATTTTCTAAAGTTCATTACAAAAAATATGATTAGAAAATTGATGCTCAACCAATAAGAACATATAAGATTATAAATCAGCTTTTGTTTATGTCCCACATGATTGGCTAATAAAGTCACTAGAAATAAGCAACATTTCTTGAACTCTTATTAATTTTCTAAAGGTCATTATAAAAAGGATCAGTTAGAAAATTGATGCTCAACCAATAAGAACATATAAGATTATAAAATCAGCTTTTGTTTATGTCCCAATGATTGGCAAAATGAAGTGCTAGAAATGAAAGCAACATTTCTTGAACTCTTATTAATTTTTCTAAAGTTCATTATAAAAAGGATCAGTTAGAAAATTGATGCTCAACCAATAAGAACATATAAGATTATAAATCAGCTTTTGTTTATGTCCCACATGATTGGCAAAATGAAGTCACTAGAAATAAGCAACATTTCTTGAACTCTTATTAATTTTCTAAAGTTCATTACAAAAAATATCAGTTAGAAAATTGGTACTCAACCAATAAGAACATATAAGATTATAAATCAGCTTTTGTTTATGTCCCACATGATTGGCTAATAAAGTCACTAGAAATAAGCAACATTTCTTGAACTCTTATTAATTTTCTAAAGGTCATTATAAAAAAGGATCAGTTAGAAAATTGATGCTCAACAATAAAGAACATATAAGATTATAAATCAGCTTTCATTTATGTCCCACATGATTGGCTAATAAAGTCACTAGAAATAAGCAACATTTCTTGAACTCTTATTAATTTTCTAAAGGTCATTATAAAAGGATCAGTTAGAAAATTGATGCTCAACCAATAAGAACATATAAGATTATAAATCAGCTTTGTTTATGTCCCACATGATTGGCAAAATGAAGTCACTAGAAATAAGCAACATTTCTTGAACTCTTATTAATTTTCTAAAGTTCATTACAAAAAATATCAGTTAGAAAATTGATGCTCAACCAATAAGAACATATAAGATTATAAATCAGCTTTTGTTTGTAACCACATGATTGGCTAATAAAGTCACTAGAAATAAGCAACATTTCTTGAACTCTTATTAATTTTCTAAAGGTCATTATAAAAGGATCAGTTAGAAAATTGATGCTCAACCAATAAGAACATATAAGATTATAAATCAGCTTTTGTTTATGTCCCACATGATTGGCTAATAAAGTCACTAGAAATAAGCAACATTTCTTGAACTCTTATTAATTTTCTAAAGGTCATTATAAAAAGGATCAGTTAGAAAATAGATGCTCAACCAATAAGAACATATAAGATTATAAATCAGCTTTTGTTTATGTCCCACATGATTGGCAAATGAAGTCACTAGAAATAAGCAACATTTCTTGAACTCTTTATTAATTTTCTAAAGTTCATTACAAAAAATATCAGTTAGAAAACTGATGCTCAAATCCAATAAGAACATATAAGATTATAAATCAGCTTTTGTTTATGTCCCACATGATTGGCTATCAAAGTCACTAGAAATAAGCAACATTTCCTTGAACTCTTATTAATTTTCTAAAGGTCATTATAAAAAGGATCAGTTAGAAAATTGATGCTCAACCAATAAGAACATAGATTATAAATCAGATTTTGTTTATGTCCCACATGATTGGCTAATAAAGTCACTGTGAAATAAGCAACATTTCTTGAACTCTTATTAATTTTCTAAAGTCTATTACAAAAATATCAGTTAGAAAATTGATGTCAAACTAATACATGAAATACATATAAGATTATAAATCAGCTGTTTATGTCCCACATGATTGGCTAATAAAAGTCACTAGAAATAAGCAAATATTTCTTGAACCTTTATTAATTTTCTAAAGTTCATTACAAAAAAATATCAGTTAGAAAATTGATGCTCAAACCAATAAGAACACATAAGATTATAAATCAGCTTTTGTTTATGTCCCACATGATTGGCTAATAAAGTCACTAGAAATAAGCAACATTTCTGAACTCTTATTAATTTTCTAAAGGTCATTGGTAAAAAGGATCAGTTAGAAATGGATGCTCAACCAATAAGAACATGGTACATTATAAATCAGCTTTTGTTTATGTCCCACATGATTGGCAAAATGAAGTCACTAGAAATAAGCAACATTTCTGAACTCTTATTAATTTTCTAAAGTTCATTACAAAAATATCAGTTAGAAAATTGATGCTCAACCAATAAGAACATATAAGATTATAAATCAAGTTTGTTTATGTCCCACATGATTGGCTAATAAAGTCACTAGAAATAAGCAACATTTCTTGAACTCTTATTAATTTTCTAAAGGTCATTATAAAAAGGATCAGTTAGAAAATTGATGCTCAACCAATAAGAACATATAAGATTATAATCCAAAGCCAAGTTTATGTCCCACATGATTGGCAACAAAGTCACTAGAAATAAGCAACATTTCTTGAACTCTTATTAATTTTCTAAAGTTCATTATAAAAAGGATCAGTTAGAAAATTGATGCTCAACCAATAAGAACAGTATAAGATTTATAACCGCTTTTGTTTATGTCCCACATGATTGGCAAAATGGGCTGCTTGTGAAATACAATATTTTTAACTCTATTAATTTTCTAAAGTTCAGTCATAAAAAATATCAGTTAGAAAAATTGATGCTCAACCAATAAGAACATATAAGATTATAAATCAGTTTACAGTCCCACATGATTGGCTAATAAAGTCAACAGAAATAAGCAACATTTCTGAACTCTTATTAATTTTCTAAAGGTCATTATAAAAAGGATCAAAGAAAATTGATAAACAACCAATAAGAACATATAAGATTATAAATCAGCTTTTGTTTATGTCCCCAAGCACATGATTGGCTAATAAAGTCACTAGAAATAAGCAACATTTCTTGCAACTCTATTAATTTTCAAAGGTCATTATAAAAAGGATCAGTTAGAAAATTGATGCTCAAACTGTATGGCAGAATACATAAGATTATAAATCAGCTTTTGTTTATGTCCCACATATGATTGGCAAAATGAAGTCACTAGAAATAAGCAAAACATTTCTTTAAACTTCCTTTATTAATTTTCAAAGCTCATTACAAAAAAATATCAGTTAGAAAATTGATGCTCAACCAATAAGAACAAGGTATAAGATTATAAAATCAGCTTTTGTTTATGTCCCACATGATTGGCTAATAAAGTTACCAGAAATACAATATCTTTAACTCTTATTAATTTTCTAAAGGTCATTATAAAAAGGATCAGTTAGGAAAACTGATGCTCAAACCAATAAGAACATGGTGACTTATAACTGGCTTTTATTTATGTCCCACATGATTGCATAATAAAGTCACTAGAAATAAGCAACATTTCTTGAACCTTATTAATTTTCTAAAGGTCATTATAAAAAGGATCAGTTAGAAAATTGATGCTCAACCAATAAGAACATATAAGATTAGCAACTGCTTTTGTTTATGTCCCACATGATTGGCAAAATGAAGTCACTAGAAATAAGCAACATTTCTTAACTCTTATTAATTTTCTAAAGTTCATTACAAAAAATATCAGTTAGAAAATTGATGCTCAAATCCATACACCATATAAGATTATAAATTGAAGCTACTATGTCCCACATGATTGGCTAATAAAGTTCATTTTGTAGCATAAACATTTCTTGAATTTTGGCCAATTTTCAAAGGTCATTATAAAAAGGATCAGTTAGAAAATTGATGCTCAACCAATAGTTAACATAGATTTATAAATCAGATTTTGTTTATGTCCCACATGATTGGCTAATAAAGTCACTAGGAAATAAGCAACATTTCTTGAACTCTTATTAATTTTCTAAAGTTCATTACAAAAAATATCAGTTAGAAAATTGATGCTCAACCAATAAGAACATATAAGATTATAAATCAGCTTTGTTGAAGTCCCACATGATTGGCTAATAAAGTCACTTCAGAAATAAGCAACATTTCTTGAACTCTTATTAATTTTCTAAAGGTCATTATAAAAAGGATCAGTTAGAAATTGATGCTCAACCAATAAGAACATATAAGATTATAAATCAGCTTTTGTTTATGTCCCACATGATTGGCTAATAAAGTCACAGAAATAAGCAACATTTCTTGAACTCTTATTAATTTTCTAAAGGTCATTATAAAAAGGACTGTATAGAAAAATTGATGTCACAACCAATAAGAACATATAAGATTATAAATCAGCTTTGTTTATGTCCTACATGATTGGCAAAATGAAGTCACTAGAAATAAGCAACATTTCGAACTTTATTAATTTTCTAAAGTTCATTACAAAAATATCAGTTAGAAAATTGATGCTCAACTAATAAGAACATATAAGATTATAACTGCCGTTTATGTCCCACATGATTGCCAATAAAGTCACTTAGAAATAAGCAAATACTTGAACTTTTCTTATTAATTTTCTAAAGGTCATTATAAAAAGGACTGAAGCTTAGAAATTGATGCTCAACCAATAAGAATATATAAGATTATAAATCAGCTTTTGTTTATATCCCACATGATTGGCTAATAAAGTCACAGAAATAAAGGGATTTCTAACTTTTTATTAATTTTCAAAGGTCATTATAAAAAGGATCAGTTAGAAATTGATTAAACAAATCCAACAGAACATATAAGATTATAAATCAGCTTTTGTTTATGTCCCACATGATTGGCTAATAAAGTCATTAGAAGAAGCAACATTTCTTTAACTTATTAATTTTCTAAAGGTCACATAAAAAGGATCAGTTAGAAAATTGATGTTGCTCAATCATTTAAGAACATATAAGATTATAAATCAGCTTTTGTTTATGTCCTTAAAGGCTAAGATTATGCAAATGAAGTCACTAGAAATAAGCAACATTTAAATCCTTATTAATTTTCTAAAGTTCATTACAAAAAATATCAGTTAGAAAAATTGATGCTCAACCAATAAGAACATATAAGATTGCAAATCGCTTTGTTTATGTCCTATACGATTAAGGACAAAAGTCACTAGAAATAAGCAACATTTTTGAACTCTTATTAATTTTCTAAAGGTCATTATAAAGACCTATGAAAAATTGATGCTCAACCAATAAGTAAAATGGTTATAAAGATTATAAACGTTTTTGTTGAACTCAGCACATTTACAAAGAAGTCACTAGAAATAAGCAACATTTCTGAACTCTTATTAATTTTCTAAAGTTCATTACAAAAATATCAAAGCAGAAAATTGATGCTCAACCAATACATAAGAACATATAAGATTATAAATCAGTTTTGTTATGTCCCACATGATTGGCTAATAAAGTCACTAGAAATACAAATATTTTGAACTTTTATTAATTTTCTGTACAATAATATGAAAGATCAGTTAAAAATTATGTCAACCAATAAGTAACACAAGATTATAAATCAGCTTTTGCCATGTCCCTAATAATGGGATTGGCTAATAAAGTCACTAGAAATAAGCAAATATTTCTTGAATTTCACACTTCTAAAGGTCATTATAAAAAGGATCAGTTAGAAAATTTGATGCTCAACCAATAAGAACATATAAAGAGATTATAAATCATTGTTTATGTCCCACATGATTGTAAAGAAGTCACTAGAAATAAGCAACATTTCTTGAACTCTTATTAATTTTTTAAAGTTCATTACAAAAAAATATCAGTTAGAAAATTGATGCTCAACCAATAAGAACATATAAGATTATAAATCAGCTTTTTTGTTTATGTCCCACATGATTGGCTAATAAAGTCACTAGAAATAAGCAACATTTCTTGAACTCTTATTAATTTCTAAAGGTCATTATAAAAAGGATCAGTTAGAAAATTGATGCTCAACCAATAAGAACATAGTTCATAAATCAGATTTTGTTTTATGTCCCACATGATTGGCTAATAAAGTCACTAGAAATAAGCAACATTTCTTAGAACTCTGCTAATTTTCTAAAGTTCATTACAAAAAATATCAGTTAGAAAAATTGATGCTCAACCAATAAGAACATATAAGATTATAAATCAGCTTTTGTTTATGTCCCACATGATTGGCTAATAAAGTCACTAGAAATGACAACATTTCTTGAACTCTATTTATTAATTTTCTAAAAGTCATTATAAAAGGATCAGTTAGAAAATTTGATGCTCAACCAATAAGAACATATAAGATTATAAATCAGCTTTTGTTTATGTCCCACATGATTGGCTAATAAAGTCACATAGAAATAAGCAACATTTCCTGAACTCTTATTAATTTTCTAAAGGTCATTATAAAAAGGATCAAGTTAGAAAATTGATTATCAACAATAAGAACATATAAGATTATAAATCAACTTTTGTTTATGTCCCACAGTTGGCTAATAAAGTCACATAGAAATAAGCAACATTTCTTGAACTCTTATTAATTTTCTAAAGGTCATTATAAAGGATCAGTTAGAAAATTGATGCTCAACTTGGCCAAGAACACATATAAGATTATAAATCAGCTTTTGTTTATGTCCCACATGATTGACAAAATGAAGTCACTAGAAAATAAGTAACATTTCTTGAACTCTTATTAATTTTCAAAGTTCATTACAAAAAAATATCAGTTAGAAAATTGATGCTCAACCAATAAGAACATATAAGATTATAAATCAGCTTTTTTGTTTATGTCCCACACATGATTGGCTAATAAAGTCGCACAGAAATCAAGCAACATTTCTTGAACTCTTATTAATTTTCTAAAGGTCATTATAAAAAGGATCAGTTAGAAAATTGATGCTCAACCAATAAGAACATATAAGATTATAAATCAGCTTTTGTTTATGTCCCACATGATTGGCAAAATGAAGTCACTAGAAATAAGCAACCATTCTTGAACTCTTATTTAATTTTCTAAAGTTCATTATAAAAAAAGGATCAGTTAGAAAATTGATGCTCAACCAATAAGAACATATAAGACACATAAATCAGCTTTTGTTTATGTCCCACATGATTGGCAAAATGAAGTCACTAGAAATAAGCAACATTTCTTGAACTCTTATTAATTTTCTAAAGTTCATTACAAAAAATATCAGTTAGAAAATTGATGCTCAACCAATAAGAACATATAAGATTATAAGTCAGCTTTTGTTTATGTCCCATGATTGGCTAATAAAGTCATAAAATAAGCAACATTTCTTGAACTCTTAGTAATTTTCACAAAGGTCATTATAAAAAGGATCAGTTAGAAAATTGATGCTCAATAATAAGAACATATAAGATTATAAATCAGCTTTTGTTTATGTCCCACATGATTGGCTAATAAAGTCACATAGAAATAAGCAACATTTCTTGAACTCTTATTAATTTTCTAAAGGTCATTATAAAAAGGATCAGTTAGAAAATTGATGCTCAACCAATAAGAACATATAAGATTATAAATCAGCTTTTTGTTTTGTAATACATGATTGGCTAATAAAGTCACATAGAAATAAGCAACATTTCTTGAACTCTTATTAATTTTCTAAAGGTCATTATAAAAGGATCAGTTAGAAAATTGATGCTCAACCAATAAGAACATATAAGATTATAAATCAGCTTTTGTTTATGTCCACATGATTGACAAATAAGTCACTAGAAATAAGCAACATTTCTTGAACTCTTATTAATTTTCATAAAGTTCATTACAAAAAATATCAGTTAGAAAATTGATGCTCAACCAATAAGAACATATAAGATTATAAATCAGCTTTTGTTTATGTCCCACATGATTGGCTAATAAAGTCACTAGAAATAAGCAACATTTCTTGAACTCTTATTTAAATTTTCTAAAAGGTCATTATAAAAAGGATCAGTTAGAAAATTGATGCTCAACCAATAAGAACATATATAAGATTATAAATCAGCTTTTGTTTATGTCCCACATGATTGGCAAAATGAAGTCACTAGAAATAAGCAACATTTCTTGAACTCTTATTAATTTTCTAAAGTTCATTATAAAGGATCAGTTAGAAAATTGATGCTCAGCCAATAAGAACATAGATTATAAATCAGATTTTGTTTATGTCCCACATGATTGGCTAATAAAGTCACTAGAAATAAGCAACATTTCTTGAACTCTGAATTTTCTAAAGTTCATTACAAAAAATATCAGTTAGAAAATTGTTGGTGCTCAACCAATAAGAACATATAGATTATAAATCAGCTTTTGTTTATGTCCCACATGATTGGCTAATAAAGTCACTGAAATAGCTTAGCATTTCTTGAACTCTTATTAATTTTCTAAAGGTCATTATAAAAGGATCAGTTGCAGAAAATTGATGCTCAACCAATAAGAACATATAAGATTATAAATCAGCTTTTGTTTATGTCCCACATGATTGGCTAATAAAGTCACATAGAAATAAGCATTTATGTGGGAACTCTTATTAATTTTCTAAGATTAATACATAAAAAGGATCAGTTAGAAAATTGATGCTCAACCAATAAAGCCATATAAGATTATAAATCAGCTTTTTGTTTATGTCCCATGATTGGCTAATAAAGTCACACCAAAATAAGCAACATTTCTTGAACTCTTATTTATTAATTTTTCTAAAGGTCATTATAAAAAGGATCAGTTGAAAAATTCCAATTCTCCAACCAATAAGAACATATAAGATTATAAATCAACTTTGTTTATGTCCCACATGATTTGACAAAATGAAGTCACTAGAAATAAGCAACATTTCTTGAACTCTTATTAATTTTCTAAAGTTCATTACAAAAAATATCAGTTAGAAAATTGATGCTCAACCAATAAGAACATATAAGATTATAAATCAGCTTTTGTTTATGTCCCACTTGATTGGCTAATAAAGTCACTAGAAATAAGCAACATTTCTTGAACTCTTATTAATTTTCTAAGGTCATTATAAAAAGGATCAGTTAGAAAATTGATGCTCAACTTAATAAGAACATAAGATTATAAATCAGCTTTTGTTTTATGTCCCACATGATTGGCAAAATGAAGTCACTAGAAATAAGCAACATTTCTTGAACTCTTAATCATTCCACAAGAGTTCATTATAAAAAAAAAGGATTGATTAAGAAAATTGATGTATAACCAATAAGAACATATAAGATTATAAATCAGCTTTTGTTATGTCCCACATGATTGGCAAAATGAAGTCACTAGAAATAAGCAACATTTCTTGAACTCTTATTAATTTTCTAAAGGTTAAATGCAAAAAATAACTAAGTTAGAAAATTGATGCTAAATAATAGGTATAGATTATAAATCAGCTTTTGTTTATGTCCCACATGATTGGCTATTAAAGTCACTAGAAACTAAGCAACATTTCTTGAACTCTTATTAATTTTCTAAAAGGTCATTATAAAAGGATCAGTTAGAAAATTGATGCTCAACCAATAAGAACATATAAGATTATAAATCAGCTTTTGTTTTATGTCCCACATGATTGGCTAATAAAGTCACATAGAAATAAGCAGCATTTCTTGAACTCTTATTAATTTTACAAAAGGTCATTATAAAAAGGATCAGTTAGAAAATTGATGCTCAACTAATAAGAACATATAAGATTATAAATCAGCTTTTGTTTATGTCCCACATGATTGGCTAATAAAGTCACATAGAAATAAATAACATTTCTTGAACTCTTATTAATTTTCTAAAGGTCATTATAAAAAGGATCAGTTAGAAAATTGATGCTCAACCAATAAGAACATATAAGATTATAAATCAGCTTTTGTTTATGTCCCACATGATTGACAAAATGAAGTCACTAGAAATAAGCAACATTTCTTGAACTCTTGTTAATTTTCTGAGTTCATTGCAAAAAATGTCAATTAGAAAATTGATGCTCAACCAATAAGAACATATAAGATTATAAATCAGCTTTTGTTTATGTCCCACATGATTGGCTAATAAAGTCACTAGAAATAAGCAACATTTCTTGAACTCTTATTAATTTTCTAAAGGTCATTATAAAAAGGATCAGTTAGAAAAATTGATGCTCAACCAATAAGAACATATAAGATTATGAAGTATTCAACTTTTGTTTATGTCCCCTGATTGGCAAAATGAAGTCACTAGAAATAAGCAACATTTCTTGAACTCTTATTAATTTTCTAAAGTTCATTATAAAAAGGATCAGTTAGAAAATTGATGCTCAGCCAATAAGAACATATAAGATTATAAATCAGCTTTTGTTTATGTCCCACATGATTGGCAAAATGAAGTCACTAGAAATAAGCAACATTTTCTTGAACTCTTATTAATTTTCTAGAGTTCATTACAAAAAATATCAGTTAGAAAATTGATGCTCAACCAATAAGAACATATAAGATTATAAATCAGCTTTTGTTTATGTCCCACATGATTGGCTAATAAAGTCATAAGAAATAAGCAACATTTCTTGAACTCTTATTAATTTTCTAAAGGTCATTATAAAAAGGATCAGTTAGAAAATTGATGCTCAACAATAAGAACATATAAGATTATAAATCAGCTTTTGTTATGTCCCACATGATTGGCTAATAAAGTTACTAGAAATAAGCAACATTTAACTGAGCTTTCTTATTAATTTTCTAAGGTCATTATAAAAAGGATCAGTTAGAAAAATTGATGCTCAACCAATAAGAACATATAAGATTATAAATCAGCTTTTGTTTTATGTCCACATGATTGGCTAATAAAGTCACATAGAAATAAGCAACATTTCTTGAACTCTTATTAATTTTCTAAAGGTCATTATAAAAAGGATCAGTTAGAAAATTGATGTATTAATAAAACATATAGTTATAAATCAGCTTTTGTTTATGTCCCACATGATTGACAAAAATGAAGTCACTAGAAATAAGCAACATTTCTTGAACTCTTATTAATTTTCTAAAGTTCATTACAAAAAATATCAGTTAGAAAATTGATGCTCAACCAATAAGAACATATAAGATTATAAATCAGCTTTTGTTTATGTCCCCTTGATTGGCTAATAAAGTCACTAGAAATAAACGCATTTCTTGAACTCTTATTAATTTTCTAAAGGTCATTATAAAAAGGATCAGTTAGATAATTGATTCTCACCTGATAAGAACATAATCTATAAATATATAAGATTATAAATTAGCTTTTGGTTTTGTCCCACATGATTGGCAAAATGAAGTCACATAGAAATAAGCAACATTTCTTGCAATCTTAGTAATTTTCTAAAGGTCATTATAAAAAGGATCAGTTAGAAAATTGATGCTCAACCAATAAGAACATAATCTATAAATATATAAGATTATAAATCAGCTTTTGTTTGTGTCCCACATGATTGGCTGATAAAGTCACTAGAAATAAGCAACATTTCTTGAACTCTTATTAATTTTGTAAAGGTCATTATAAAAAAATGAAGTATTGGCTTAATCCTCAAACACCTTAAATGCAAAATGAGATGTGATAACTCACAGATCAATGACTAATATTTCAAAGAAGGAGAGTCTTGTTATTGAGTATTGAATGAATTCCTCTCTCAAATGAACTAAATAATGCAAGTTAAGGATATCACTTATGTGATAAGCTTATTAAATCACTTGTTGGACAGGAATGACTTGAATCTGTTTACTACTAAAACTGATAATGAATTAGAAGCTATTTTTTATTTTTTTGCTTGATTTTTATTGGTTAATCACATTTCATATGTATTTGCCTTTTCAAACAAACATTAGCATAATTTGGCATATACACACACAACATACAAAAAAACAACTAACATAATGTCTGCTGTACATACGCACACAAACAAATACACATTATCCCACATAGAAAAACTAGAATTATCATAAACTTAAATATGTAAAGCAATTTTTACAGTTTTTTTCTTAGGCTAGGAATCCATTATTTTCTTGAAACTTTGGATTGACATGTTATCCATCTTTGAATTTGGAAGGCCACAGATTATACTAACATTGGTTCAAAAAGTCAAATGTACATGAAACATAACAGAAAAATCCTAATAACACAAAAGTAAAAATATCAAAATTTATTTTTAATTATTCTCCATATCTCATTCTCTGATGATGTTTTAATAAAAGTCAAACATGTTCTTTTTACCTTTTCTCCATATCTCAACTTGACACTTTCTTTATCTTAATATCAAGCAATTTATGACAAAAATCTGCTTGCCTAAAATGCTTTTCTACCAGTAAACTACTGAAAAAAAGAGCAATTTTGGCACTAAACATCATTACAATTTAACACTATATATATATATATATAATGTGGAGAAGTTCGTCACATATCTGGGCCCCTGCTCAGGGATTTTGCTAATTTTGCTAAGAGAAGCAGAGAAACAAAATCCCTGAAGAGTGAGACATCACAATAATGCATTCATAAAACATGAAAGTTGGCATAACTGCTCAGATAAGTGAAAACTTCAAAACATTAATGCTATTAATGCTCTATTTCTATCTCAATATCAAGCACTTTATGACAAAAAATTTGCTTGCCAAAAATGCTTTTCTACCAGTAAACTACTGAAAAAAAGAGCAATTTTGGAACTAAACATCATTGCAATTTAACACTATATATATATATATATATATCAGAAGAATTGTTTTTCTCCCAACTGCATGTTTTCCCAGACAATACAAACAGAAGATTTCTCACAAATAACAAGGAACAAAGGATTTAAAAATGCAGGTGACTGGCATTTGTTTTATGAAATGTAATCATATCAGGTTTTTATTATGACAAACAATGATTGATCATTTTCCTGAAAACAGTTAACCACATACATGGGTTTTCTGTAATCAAACTCCCTCCCCTTATCTCTCCCTGTTTCTCTCTCTCTCTTTCATTCAGTTTCTCATTTTCCCATTGCTCCTTTCTCAGTCTTTTCACTATCTCATATCATATCTGTCTATCCCTTAAGATATTATAATAATTTTAATACATAGTTATATTTTATTTCATTGAAAGATACTGTTAACAATATTTAGTAATTTAATATTTCATTAACAGATTCTAACTGTTAACATCATTTTCACTAGAATTTAAACAGAAATATATTTTGTTTATGATTCATACATGATTTTCACATTATTTTGTTCCTTCATTTGATTTCTCTCAACACACATTTAATATGGTGGATTATACCAACTAAGTAACTCAGCCTTCTCAGTATCACAACATTTCCCTCACATATGCAAGCTTTTCAGTAATATAGTTTTTTCTTTTCCTGCAGCTTTTTTCTAGATATTTCAGGATAATTCCTAGAACTCTAACAATGATCGGCTCTACTCTCACAATTACGGTTCCGTTTCTTCATTTCTTTACCAGGTCAGTCAGTCATTTAACTGCCATATGTGATACATGTTTGGGCGATCATGTCTCATTTGATGAATGAATGACTAGGTAGAAGATTTTCCTGTAGTAGGTTGCTATTTCTTTCTGCAGTAGACTGGTTGGCAACTAACACTACAGAACCCAATCTGTCATACTATTTAACCTATAGCTTGAGGGAGAAGAGGTGGATTAATAGCTTTCCTACGAGCATTTGTGTGTAAGTGAATGCAACAAATTCAACTGAAATTTGAACATGGCTGATTTCTCATTCTGAGATGATATTTATTGCACCTCAATACACATTCTACTAGAC
The DNA here is from genome assembly GCA_037127315.1 of Ascarosepion bandense. Lineage (NCBI taxonomy): Eukaryota > Metazoa > Mollusca > Cephalopoda > Sepiida > Sepiidae > Ascarosepion > Ascarosepion bandense. The sequence goes on from JBBBDQ010001974.1 coordinate 1,718,439, forward strand.
ACTTTATATATATATATATATATATATATATATATATATATATATATGGAGTAATTTTATTCTGAAGTCTGCCGAAACAGTGAAATCTATAATCTGACATGTTTTCTTCATGTTTTATCTCATAATAATTAGATCTGGTATTCTGGCCTAGTTTAGGTGATTTACTTGTATTTTAAATTCCTAGAGGATTTTGTGTTTTACATTCCTCAAGACAGAAGCTGCTCTCATTTAACCACCATAGAGAAACTTTTCTACTTTCCATCAGCATAGATCACACTAGTCTTCCTGAAAGCGATACACTGCACCTCCTTGGTCTCACTCTCATAACCAACCTCAAGGGGAATAACTACACTTAATCAATAGTTACATCTACTGCTAGGAAGGTTGAGTCATTGTGTTGGGTCAGGAAGTTCTTGTCAGAATCCATCTTCCACATATAAAAATCTACTATTGCCATATCTGGCCCAGTACTCCTACCATTCATCTCAAAGTTCTTGACAAAATCTAAAGGAGGATCTGCAATGTAACTGATCCTAACATGGCAGATTGACTTCAGTCATTTTCTCACCATCAGGATGTAGCTTCTCTCTGTCTTTTCTATAAATATTTTCATGGCTTATGCTTATCTGCCTGGTGCCCTGTCTACATGAATTGACTTGAGCTACTGGGTTAGCAACTAGGTCTCACCCTTTTACAGTCAAATGTAACCGCTACTTATATTCTAACATTTTTTCTGCACTTCCTGTGCAACTCCCTTCCATATAGTTGCTTCCCTAATGGCTAAAATCTTCAAGAGTTTAAATGCAACGTCAATTGCCATCTTTTATCCCTTGGTTCCCATCTTTCTTTTATCCTTTCTTCAACACCCCCTTTATCTTGTTCTTTCTTTTTTTCACTCTCCTCTCATTTAATCCTTTGTGCACCAGTGGCAATACTACCTTGTTATAAAAAAAAAAAGATTAGTCAGTATTGTCAAAGTGTAGTTCTTCACACAATCCACAGTGGATCACCCTTCCCACCCAGTCATGTCTATACTTTCTGAACAAGCTTGTTGCATTCATTTATTAAGTAGATGAATATTATTTCTTTCCTAATTTGCATTTGCTACTCTCTAATTGTTTATCAATCTTAGACTTTATAATTGTTGTTGTTCTTGGTTGCTATTAAAAACAATTTTGTTTTTTTTTTAGATTTGCCTCTTTGTAATCATGTCCATGTTATTATGAAATTCCTCCAAATTCCTTCCACCTATTTTCATGAATTTATACAAGAACAAATGTAATTTCATGAACTTATATGATGAGAACAAATGCTCATAAAATGCATTTTTTTCAAAATTTATAATTTCAGTTATTTGTTGTTATCAGTTTATATAAATATTGTAATTCACAGAATTATTCATAAATTAATAAAATTTTATTCTAGAACATGTCTTTATCAAATTGTAAATAATAAGCATTTAATTATAGTTGGTTTACATATTTTTATATTTTGCAAATTTTATTCTACATTTATTCCTTTACAAATTGTAAATAATAAGCATTTAATTATAGTTGGTTTACATATTTTTATATTTTGCAAATTTTATTCTACATTTATATCCTTTATCAATTGTAAATAATAAGCATTTAATTATAGTTGGTTTACATATTTTATATTTTGCAAATTTTATTCTACATTTATATCCTTTATCAAATTGTAATATAATAAACATTTTAATTATAGTTGGTTTTACATATTTTTACTTATATTTTGCAAATTTTATTCTACATTTATATCCTTTATCAAATTGTAAATAATAAGCATTTACAAGAGTATAGTTAGTTTTTACATATTTTATATTTTGCAAATTTATTTATTCTACATTTATTCCTTTACCAAATTGTAAATAATAAGCATTTAATTATAGTTGGTTTACATATTTTTATATTTTGCAAATTTTATTCTACATTTATATCCTTTATCAAATTGTAAATAAACTTGTTAATTATAGTTGGTTTACATATTTTTATATTTTGCAAATTTTATTCATTTATTCCTTTGCAAATTGTAAATAATAAGCATTTAATTATAGTTGGTTTACATATTTTTATATTTGCAAATTTTATTCTACATTTATATCCTTTATCAAATTGTAAATAATAAGCATTTAATTATAGTTGGTTTACATATTTTTATATTTTGCAAATTTTATTCTACATTTATATCCTTTATCAAATTGTAAATAATAAGCATTTAATTATAGTTGGTTTACATATTTTTATATTTTGCAAATTTTATTCTACATTTATTCCTTTACCAAATTGTAAATAATAAGCATTTAATTATAGTTGGTTTACATATTTTTATATTTTGCAAATTTTATTCTACATTTATATCTTTTATCAAATTGTAAGCATTTAATTATAGTTGGTTTACATATTTTTATATTTTGCAAATTTTATTCTACATTTATATCCTTTATCAAATTGTAAATAATAAGCATTTAATTATAGTTGGTTTTACATATTTTTATATTTTGCAAATTTTATTCTACATTTATTTCTATTTTACCAAATTGTAAAAATAATAAGCATTTAATTATAATTTAGTTTTACATATTTTTATATTTTGCAAATTTTATTCTACATTTATATCCTTTATCAAATTTATATAAGCATTTAATTATAGTTGGTTTACATATTTTTTATATTTTGCAAATTTTATTCTACATTTTATATCCTTCCCATCAAATTGTAAATAATAAGCATTTAATTATAGTTGTGGTTTACATATTTTTATATTTTGCAAATTTTATTCTACATTTATTCCTTTACCAAATTGTAAATAATAAGCATTTAATTATAGTTGGTTTACATATTTTATATTTGCAAATTTTATTCTACATTTATATCCTTTATCAAATTGTAAATAATAAGCATTTAATTATAGTTGGTTTACACATATTTTTATATTTTGCAAATTTTATTCTACATTTATTCCTTATGTAAATAATAAGCATTTAAATTATAGTTGGTTTACATATTTTTATATTTTTGCAAATTTTTATTCTACATTTATTCCTTTACCAAATTGTAAATAATAAGCATTTAATTATAGTTGGTTTACATATTTTTATATTTTGCAAATTTTATTCTACATTTATATCCTTTATCAAATTGTAAATAATAAGCATTTAATTATAGTTGGTTTACATATTTTTATATTTTGCAAATTTTTATTCTACATTTATTCCTTTCAAATTGTAAAATAATAAGCATTTAATTATAGTTGGTTTATATTTTTTATATTTTGCAAATTTTATTCTACATTTATATCCTTTATCAAATTGTAAATAATAAGCATTTAATTATAGTTGGTTTTACATATTTATATTTTGCAAATTTTATTCTACATTTATATCCTTTATCAAAATTGTAAATAATAAGCATTTAATTATAGTTGGTTTACATATTTTTATATTTTACCAAATTTTATTCTACATTATTCCTTTACCAAATTGTAAATAATAAGCATTTAATTATAGTTGGTTTTACATATTTTTATATTTTGCAAATTTTTATTCTACATTTATATCCTTTATCAAATTGTAAATAATAAGCATTTAATTATAGTTGGTTTACATATTTTTTATATTTTGCAAATTTTATTCTACATTTTATATCCTTTATCAAATTGTAAATAATAAGCATTTAATTATAGTTGGTTTATATTTTTATATTTTGCAAATTTTATTCTACATTTATTCCTTTACCAAATTGTAAATAATAAGCATTTAATTATAGTTGGTTTTACATATTTTTATATTTTGCAAATTTTATTCTACATTTATATGTTTTATCAAATTGTAAATAATAAAGCATTTAATTATAGTTGGTTTACATATTTTTATATTTTGCAAATTTTATTCTACATTTATATCCTTTATCAAATTGTAAATAATAAGCATTTTAATTATAGTTGGTTACATATTTTTATATTTTGCAAATTTTATTCTACATTTATTCCTTTACCAAATTGTAAATAATTTTAATTATAGTTGGTTTACATATTTTTACTTTGCAAATTTATTCTGTTTTTATATCTATCAAATTGTAAATAATAAGCATTTAATTATAGTTGGTTTACATATTTTTATATTTTGCAAATTTTATTCTACATTTATTCCTTTACCAAATTGTAAATAATAAGCATTTAATTATAGTTGGTTTACATATTTTATATTTTGCAAATTTTATTCTACATTTATATCCTTTATCAAATTGTAAATAATAAGCATTTAATTATAGTTGGTTTACATATTTTTATATTTTGCAAATTTTATTCTACATTTATATCCTTTATCAAATTGTAAAATAATAAGCATTTAATTATAGTTGGTTTACATATTTTTTATATTTTGCAAATTTTATTCTACATTTATATCCTTTATCAAATTGTAAATAATAAGCATTTAATTATAGTTGGTTTTACATATTTTTATATTTTGCAAATTTTTATTCTACATTTATTCCTTTACCAAATTGTAAATAATAAGCATTTAATTATAGTTGGTTTTACATATTTTTTATATTTTACCATTTATTCTACATTTATATCATATCAAATTGTAAATAATAAGCATTTAATTATAGTTGGTTTACATATTTTTATATTTTGCAAATTTTATTCTACATTTATATCCTTTACCAAATTGTAAATAATAAGCATTTAATTATAGTTGGTTTACATATTTTTTATATTTTGCAAATTTTATTCTACATTTATATCCTTTATCAAATTGTAAATAATAAGCATTTAATTATAGTTGGTTTACATATTTTTATATCTTGCAAATTTTATTCTACATTTATTCCTTTACCAAATTGTAAATTATGGACCCTCACGATTTCGACGTATGAGCATCTAACTTAGTTAGACTACCACATAAAGAACTGTTTAAAGTGGTGAAAGCTTGTATAGCACCATCCACACATTTTGGAACTGCTGATAAACAAACAGTCGGTGCAGAAATCTGCCACAAATCGCATGAACAACAGACCTCAGTTATAACCCATAACTGGAGGGAAGGGACGGATTAATACCTTTCTCAAGGGTACCAGTGCGTAAGTGAATGCAAAATGTTTGACTGAAATTGGAACTCGGCTCACTGATTTCCCCCTCCGAGCCGACATCCACTGCACCACAATGCACATTCGTCAATAACGCTTACAGCATCTGGTATTCCCAAGCAGTCACCCATCTAAGTACTGACTAGGCTCAACGTTGCTTAACTTCAGTGATCGAGCAAGAACCGGTGTATTCAATGTGATATGACCATAAGATATTATTGTAAATAATAAGTATTTAATTATAGTCGGTTTACATATTTTTATATTTTGCAAATTTAATGAATTTATGAATAAAAATTTGTTCTCATATTTATTTTTTTATTAATCATATATTTATGCAATTTCTTTTCACTTCACACTCAAGGAACTCCCTTCTGACTCCATGATCTACCAGCCAATTTTAATCTGCAAAAATTTAAAAGCAATGTCAATCCCTATCTTCTGTACTCTTGATTACTCTTTCCTAAGCCTGCTCATTATTGTTTATGTTCCTAATTATTCCACACCCTGTAACCCACTTATGTCTTAGTGGCTTTGCTTACCTGCATGAGGTGATACCAATTAAAAAAAAATGTTAAGTGATAAATATTGTATTGTATTTGGTCCACATATTTTTATAATCATGTAAATATAAAATTATTCCTGCAAATAAACTATCTTATAAATAAATAATGTTTAATATTTTTTTTGTTATATTTCAAGCACAATTTCATAGATGTGGGTTTTATTAGCTTCTTAAAACAATAAACATTCCCAAGGGACTAGACAGTTATAACAGTATCAAGAGAAGAACTGTATTTTTGACAACACCTTTTCTTTGCTGGTACAAAAGTTAAACTTTACCCTTCTTTCTTTCTTTCTTGATCATTTTTTATCAACTCAGCATTAGCATTATATCCCTTTTCAGTCAGTTAAGTGCCATATGTGATACATTCATGGGTGATCATGTCTTGAAAGAGACATGACCGACTGCGCAGAAAATTATCCTGCAGTAGCTTGCCATTACTTTCTGCAGTAGACTGGTTGCCAGACAAAGCTATAGAACCCAATCTGTCCTATTATTTGACTCATAGCCAGAGGAGGAAGAGATGTATTATATTATCAAGTAGTAATTAGTGGGGGATCAGTTTATTACTTCATAACAATATAAAACTGATTCCCCACTTTATGTCCAGTAGAAGCCTCAATCATGTTTTCAACTATTACATTCAGTCAGTCAGTTAAGTGCCATATGTGATACACTCTTGAAAGAGACATGACTGACTGGGCAGAAGATTATCCTGCAGTAGGTTGTCATTACTTTTTGTGGTAGACTGATTGTCAACCAAGGCTGTAGAACCCAATCTGTCCTGTTATTTAACCCATAACTGGAGGGGAAGAGATGGATTAATACCTTTCCAAAGGGTATTTGCATGTAAATGAATGCAAGAAATTCAACTAGAATCTGAACATGGCTCCCTGATTTCTCAATTCAAACTGATATCCACTGCACCACAATGCATATCTGCATATTCCTTTTAGTTGCTCCAAATGTTCTGTGAAAATTTTGCATTTCTTCAACTGGTGGTGCCTTTTTGACTTTTTAAACTTCTTTTCCAATTTCCCTCTAGAATTTCTTCAGTTCTGTTTTAAACATATTATTCCGCTGACAGAAACTAGAACACATTTCATCTGGATTTTCTGGGTTTTCCTTAATATGTGCTGCTGCTGCTGCTGCTATTGATATCATTGTTGTTCATTTATTCTATAATTAATTCCTTTTCTTAAAAGTCAAAGTTTATTAGGAAGCATGTCAATTGAAATGAAAATAAACTTTGATGTAACATTTTTTAGTTAAGTGGAGCTCATCTTTTAAATGAAATATACTCTTCTAAACTAATCATTTAAATTCAAAGCATTTATGTTATGATTTTAATGACACATTTGTTAAAAAAGCCTTTGAAATCAATAGCAGTCAATGTTATTTTTCTGAACAATGAAATCAAAGAGACTTTATTCTTTAGTTTTCACACACACACACACACACACACACACACACACACACACACACAAGAAATAGGAAGGTTGTTTTCTCTGTTTAATCATATTTGGCTATGTATATTTATGGCCAAATTTAAATACCATATTCTTACCATTTCTATTTGCAAATCCTTGTATTTGGCGAGTTTATCAAATTCTTTGGCTAAATGGGTTTAGGCATTATAATCATGTCTATAAGGTAGCATTTATCTTCTTTGAAGTCTTTTATGACTGTATCTGTTCTTTTAGGTCGTGTTGTTTGGTTGGCTGTATGAGAAAGTTCCAGAGCAAATTATCACCATCATCTTCTAGAACTGGTGGTGATTCTTACTCATACCATTTTTCTCTATGGAGTACAATATTGGCATATCTTCCAATGAAAGCCTATTTTGAAATAGATTGATTTTGAGCTAAGTTAGAAAAACAAATATTAGATTATCAAGCCTTTGAAATCAATCATAATCAATATTTTTCTAAACAATGAAATCAAAGAGATTCTTTCTTTAGTTATATATATATATATATATATATATATATAAATTTTGAGGTTTGCTTACCCTTAGTAAAGGTATTAATCTACTTCTTCCCTTCAGTTATTGGTTAAATAACAGGACAGATTGGGTTCTGTAGCCTTGTCAGCAACCAGTCTACTGCAGAAAGTAATGGCAACCTACTGCGGGGAAATGTTCTGCCCAGTCAGTCATGTCCCTTTCGAAACATAATCACCCAAGTGTGTATCACGTATGGCACTTAACTGACAGGCTGACTATATTCATGAGTTAAAGTACTCAATATCAGGGATAGAGCATCCATGAACATAAAAGAGGATATTGATGTTCAGCACCTAAATGGAACATTCTTTTTCATGTTTAAACTCAATCTCTCAACCAGAGAATACATATATTTATGGCTGTGTTTAAACACCATATTCTTACTATTTCTATTTGCAGATCTGTATATATATATTTTTTTTATAATCATATCACTCCAAGCAAGGCATTTTATTGCCACTGTTTTGCAGGAAGTTACATAGGAGGAAAGTTATGAGAAAGAGTGACAGGTTATAGGGGGTGTCAGGAAGTGGGTAAGAGAAGGATGAGAATACTGATGAGAATGGAGTGGACGGAGAAAGGAGCATGAGAAAGAAGATAAAGAAAAAAGGAAAAAGAGAGAAAAAGAAAGAAAGAAAGGAATTGTAGGATTTTTTTTATAATCATATCACTCCAAGCAAGGCATTTTACTGCCACTGTTTTGCAGGGGTTACATAAGTGGAAAGTTATGAGAAAGAGTGACAGGTTATAGGGGGTGTCAGGAAGTGGGTAAGAGAAGGATGAGAATACTTATGAGAGTGTAGTGGATGGAGAAAGGAGCATGAAAGAGAGGATGCAGGTTAGTGAGATAGGATATTACTATTGACTTTACATTTAAATTCTTGGAGATTGTATCTGTCGGGAAAGCAAGTAAACAGAAATGAGTTCCACAGGTGGAAAGTGCGAGAAAAGAAGCTGATGGAGTAGAATTTGGAGAGTTTATCAAATTCTTTAGCTGTAATCGGTTTAGGCATTATAATCATGTCTATAAGGTAGCATTTATGTACTTTTGAAGGTTTTTATGACTATATTTGTTCTTTTAGCTTGTATTATTTGGTTGGCATTTATGGGAAAGTCTTGGAGAAATGTAACACCATCACCTTCAAGAACTATTACTTCCCCATCACCTACCACTACTAACTCAAGGGTCAAGCCACATACCCCAACTAACAAAGAGGAAATTACTACTAAAATTTCTTCTAGTTTAACCCTATAAGAACCAATACATCCAAATCCTTTCCTTTACTAGAGCTAACCTCTGGGCTTAGAATTTTTCCTCATTCTCTGTTTATAAGGTGTTGAAAAATGCGTGTCTTAAAATGATATGTTGAAAATGACTATTTCTCCGCTAAGTTTTATCTGAATTTACACACACACACACACATATATATATATATATATATATATATATATATATATATATATAAATAAATAAATTGATTTTTTTTATTTAAAATTAATATAGTTTAATGTGTGTGTGTGTGTGGAGAGAGAGAGAGAGAGAGAGAGAGAGAGAGAGAGAGAGAGAGAGAAATAGGAATAGGAAGGTTGCTTTCTCTGCTCAATAATATTAGAATATGTATATTTATGACTGAGTTTAAATACCACATTTTTACCATTTCTTTTTGTAGATCCATATATTTGAGGAGTTTATCAAATTCTTTGCTTGAAATGGGTTTAGGCATTATAATAATGTCTATAAGGCAGCTTTTATGTACTTTTTAAGCCTTTTATGGCTATATCTGTTCTTTTAGTTTGCATTGTTTGGTTGAGTGTATAAGAAAGTTCTAGACCAAATTACAGCCATCATCTTCGAGAACTATACATATTAGAATATATATATTGATGGCTGAGTTTAAAGACCATATTCTTAACATTTCTATTTGGAGATCCTTGTATTTGCGGAGTTTATCAATAGTTATATATTTGGTTGAAATGGGTTTAGGCATTATAATCATGTCTATAAGATAACATTTTAGTATATTAAGGCAGCAAATAATTTTCTAAACATATACTGAATGTCTATTATGTTTAATCATAAGACGTTCTAAACGTCGTATTTTGGCTTTAATTTCAGTTGAAAATAAAGACAAAAATTCTCCAACATTTGGATAATTTTTTATTAATTTGGTTCTAAGCTTTATTATGATTAAACATAATAGACATTCATTGTCTCTTATATTTAACAGTATATGTTTAGAAGATAACATTTATGTACTTTTGAAGTCTTATGATTATATCTGTTCTTTTAGCTTGCAATGTTTGATTGGTTTATCTGAAAGTCCCAGATCAAATTAGCACTATCATCTTCAAGAACTGGTGGTGTTTTTTATCCATACAATTGTTCTCTATAACATCATGTTAGCATATCTTTCAATTGCCATTGCTTCTACTTATCAGGACTATTTTTAAGATTATCACCATTGAAATAACATATAACAATAAATATTACTATATTACTGACCCTCCCTCTTTGGTGAATCAGGGAGGTGCTGCCACAGGGTTGGAATCCCTTGGACCAGGCATCCATCATTTATTTATTGTGTTCTGTCTGAAAACACAAAAATTTTTAAAGAAAACATGTAGTAGTTTTCCAACTTAAAGGCAGATATATTTACTTGCTACTCTCATGCAGGTAGGACGTGACACAAAGTCAGTTTAATGTGGGTACCTGAATGCATGTACCCAGACCAGGTTAAAAAATAGCCCAGCATCCACAACTATCAGTTGTGCTGGCATCTGTATTACTAGGAGTTACTGTGACCAGACCCCTGTTAATAATATTATCAGTTGCATTCTGTCCAAAGACAGAAACACAATTGAGAGATAAAATATAGTTTATCTGTCTTAGGGCAGATATTACACTTTGATCCTAATAAGTAGTACTTGGAGAATGCCATGTTGATCTTACTTAAAAAAATATACATATACTTATCCTTAGCAAAAGTGCTGGTCAGTATGCAAATAATATTACCATTTTTGATGGGCAGTATGCTAGTCACAATGATAAATTAAATCATTTTTCTGATTCTTGATTCTGTTTCTTTCACATAATTTAAACTATTTACAAGTGATACAGTTATGCTCAAACTTGAAATAAATTTCTATTCATAATTAAAGATAATTCTATATTTGGATGTTTCAAGAAGAAAGGTAAAAAATTATTCCAATTTATAAAAGAAAGGTAAAAAATTATTTCAAATTCTAAAAGAAAACAAAAAAGAACAAAATTTAAAATCTGATATTTTTCCAAGTTGAAATTAAAGCATGATTAATCATTATTCTAAACTGACTAACAAAAAAATGCAATTGTGAAAGAAATAAACTAGATTTTAAATAAAAGTAATTCCAGGCTTTAAAAAAATCTTGATTTCATGAGATGTAGAAAAACTTATTAAAAATGAAGCATTCATATCTAAAAATAAATTAATCTCTCTCTTTTAAATTATGAATTGGAATAAATTATATTATAGTTTTTATGCTATTCTATTGTAAAAATTATAAATATATATAACTTTTAACTATGTTTTTACTGCATTATTTGCTATTCAAGACATATTTGATTATTTATGAAGCAATAAATTCTGTCACTGCAAATAAGAAAAATCTCATTTAAATACCAAAAAGTATAAAAACGAAACACCATTGTTACTGAAACATCAGTATTTTACAAATATATATTTTAGTGACTACTTTTATTGTTTATATTGTAAAAAGTCCTCAGAATTATTCTTGAACATTTCATTCATATGAAAACATTCAATTTTACGAAAATAGATTTATTGTAAATTGTGGCATACAACTCAACCTGGCATAGAAGTTGACCTCAAGATTATTAGGTAAAAATTCTGATCCTGAAATACTGAATATGCTGTCAGTGGCCAAAACTTAGACCTACTGGTAAATGAAGTTAGGCTGCAGTATGTGTCAAAACTACATAAAGTCACACCACTTACCAGTATATTGAGACATTAGCCATAATATATTTCTATATGTGTTCTATAGCAAACAACCTACAATACACTAGTAAGTACTTTATATTGTATCAGTATAACTTAGTGAACATTTAAAATTCATCATGCCTACTAATAAACACATTAAAACCAACATCAACTCCACTAAAATATTAGTCATTACTATCATGAAATTGCACAGATGATACAAATATAATACCTAGTTGTCTGAATAGACGCCTGAGTTAAATGGCATTTTGACCAGTATTTGCAGTTAATGTACTAGTTTCTGGAGACGATGTATGATGTAGCATTAATAAAACACTGAATCTGTGTGACTATTTTATACCAATTTCTGTGTTAATATGCAAAATATATTTACCAAACCCAAGTTTTAGTGGGTATATTTGTGGTAGTCTGCTGGCAGTATAGTAAGTGGTGTACAGTCAGTCAGTTAAGTGCCATACGTGAAACATACTTGGGTGATCATGTCTCGAAAAAGACATGACTGACTGGGCAGAAGATTATCCCGCAGTAGGTTGCCATTGCTTTCTGTGGTAGATTGGTTGCCAGCCAAGGCTATAGAACCCAATCTGTCCTGCTATTTAACCCATAACTGGAAGGAAGAGATGGATTAATACCTTTCCCAAGGGTATTTGCGCGTAAGTTAATGCAATGAATTCGACTGGAATTTGAACTCGGCTCTCCGATTTCTCATTCCGAGCTGATATCCATTGCGACACAATGCACACAGTAACTGTTAGAAATGCTGTCCCACATGTTTATAACTCAGTGATATAGGTTTGCATTTTATACCCACTATCTAAGGTGACACTTAGATTTGGAAAGATATTTTTAGGCTTGAAAATTCAAATTTTACACCACAATTTATGGTAAATATATGTAGTGTAGCAGTCATTAGCCCTGGAAATAGAATTAAGGAAGCAAGTTGAAATGGGTAGATCTGGGAACAAGAACAAAATCTCCTGATCAGAGGCCTTCAAAAAAAAACTTCAATCTCCTGATCAGAGGCCTTCAAAAAAAAACTTCAATCTCCTGATCAGAGGCCTTCAAAAAAAAACTTCAATCTCCTGATCAGAGGCCTTAAAAAAAAACTTCAATCTCCTGATCAGAGGCCTTCAAAAAAAACTTCAATCTCCTGATCAGAGGCCTTCAAAAAAAACTTCAATCTCCTGATCAGAGGCCTTCAAAAAAAAAACTTCAATCTCCTGATCAGAGGCCTTCAAAAAAAAACTTCAATCTCCTGATCAGAGGCCTTCAAAAAAAACTTCAATCTCCTGATCAGAGGCCTTCAAAAAAAACTTCAATCTCCTGATCAGAGGCCTTCAAAAAAAACTTCAATCTCCTGATCAGAGGCCTTCAAAAAAAAACTTCAATCTCCTGATCAGAGGCCTTCTTGCTAGATGTAGTTTATCGTCTTACCATAAAATAACATAACAGCTTAAAAGAGAGTAATAAATGCAGAAAAAGTTCTCATGCTATTGCAATGATTATTTGCTGTATAGATATAAAGTTGATTTCTTCTAATACAAAAACATTAAACTTTATAAACCTGTGTTAATTACAAACTAATCAAAGTGAATTATCCAAAAATGATAAGAAATACTTATTAGTATAAACATTATTATTAGTATAAACATTATTGATGTTTGAATTACTATCCCTGAGTTTTATTCTATTAAATAGTGAAAATAATAACAACCAACCTAATTTGAGAAGTTGTACTAAAGATTATTAAATATTACTAAAAATAGTAATAAGAGGTATTCTAATTCATTTGTTTGAACATTATCTTTTACAGATATTCATACATGAGTGTTATAGTGGAACATCCTGCCATCCCCAAGAATAGAATGCTCTTCTTTATAAAAATGGTAACGAGTGGTACGAATGAAAAAGGTCTTAGGCAAAGACATTTACTACTCGATAGTTGATTCCACTCCAATCCGTGGCTTGCCTATATGCGCATTATTGTTAATTGTACCTTAGTACAATAAATCTGTATTTCTTATTCCTGGTGTGGAGTTCCATTCTTCAACTGATCATTTTTTACTGTATTCCTTTTCTGTTTTTAATTAAACAGTATATTTATGTATATCTACCAGCCTGAATATTTTTGAGAAATTTTGTTAAAAAAATAATTGCCATTTTTTTTTTTTTTAAATCATATCACTCCGAGCAAGGCGGTAATGCCACTGATGAGCAGGGGGCTACGTAAGAGTGAAAAATTGGAAAAGAGAAAGCTGGAAACCACATCCTAAACAGGAGACAAGGGATGAGCCTCTTCACCTGTTCAATAGACATTTGGCTGGATTTGAACTTGCAACCCATAACAACACAGGGGAAGCCGTCAATTGATCTTACACATCTTAGTCCACTCAACCACAGTCTAAACAAAGCTGAATCAAGCCTTATAAACACAAATTCAAAATAATGTTCCATCAAATTAAAATGAGTTAGTTGTTAATCCATTTTGTAAATCACCGTAACATTTTGTAAAATTACTTGTTTACATTTGTTTTCATTAAGATATGCTTTCAGAGCTGAGATATTACAAGAAATTGGGAATTTGTTTTTATAAAGCTTGATTCGGCTTCATTTAGACTGAAATCATTTGTGTTCAAGCAGTCTAAGATGCGTCAGATCAATTGACGGCTTCCTGTGCTGTTAAAGGTTGCAAATTCGAATATTACTGAATGAAACATTTTCATAACAAAATTTCTCAAAAACATTCCAGACAGTAGATATATGCAAATGTACTGTTTAATTAAAAACAAAGTATCTACTCAAATACAAGTATCTATTAAAATTAATATTCGAACAAATAAATTTAAATATATCAGTTGTTAATCCATTTCATAAATCTCAATAACATTTCATAAAATAAGAAATATGTCAAATAAAAAATATTTTCAAAAATAAGAAATACTTTATATTTTCAGGTTAGTCTCTCAAAAAGAAACAAAGAAATTATAAGCATTTAAAAGAAAGTGTAATTTATAGGGTATTTTTTTAAAACTTTATCTGATCTTGCATTCTTTATTATAAAAATGTTCAAGTGATTATTCCAGCTGTTATTAATAAACAAAGCATGTGTACATTTCTGTACAACTTTGTAGAACTTACATTATTTACAATGTTTAAACTGTTGTCCTCATCGTTTTTTTCCATATTCCCAAAGCTTCAACTGTTTTATGCTCTGACCTTCTTCAGGTAACTGAAATTTTAAACCAGACCCTTTATTTTGATCACTGGGGTATATTATTTGCATTCCGTGCTACTTTCAGATGTCATATAGTTATCTTCCTTTAATTCAATTCTCTAAGTTATTTGTTAACCACTGCTGTAGCCAGGTATTGAACTCACAACTTTTGGGGTCAAGTCTCTGGATCTAACCAATACATTTACCCACTGGGCCATGTGTCCTACAGTGGTGAATATATAGAAGTGGCATAGAATATGGAATGAGAATTATATACTTGGATGATCAAAATAAAAGGTTTGGTTCCAAATTCCAAGCATTTGAATGACCAAAATGTTGTGAATAGGGCAATAAAGATGAGAACAATAATCCAAACAATGTAAATAATGTAAATACTACCTCATCTCAGAAGTATAGACAAACACTTTGTAGAACTTGCCTATTTTATTTATAATACCAACAGTTATATTCACTCACTAGTGATTTATGCCTGGTTTTATCTCTTTTAGAAAATATTTTTCCTCCTCTCCAATAGTTAGGAACTTCTCTTATTATGTAAAAAGGAAACACATTAAAAGCTTTTACAAATCAAATGCAAGTATGTTTTCAGTGACTACATTTATTGTTTTTGTTTCGAAAAGTTTTCATGGACAACAGCTTTATAATTATCTCTGAACATTTAATTAGATTCAAGTTTATAAAAATAAATTTATATAAATTGCAGCATATAACACAACCTAGCATACAAGTCAACCTCAAAATTACTGGCTCAAAATTTTGATCCCCAAGCATATGGTAGGCTACTAGTGGCCCAAAACTTAGACCTACCAGTAAATGAAGTTAAGCTACAATATACAAAAACTTCTTTTTTGCTTTTTTTTTTAATCTTATCACCCCAGCAAGGCATTTTACTGCCACATTTTTTTTAGTGGGTTACATAGGAGAAAAGTTGTGACAGGTTATAGTGGGTGTCAGGAAGTGAGTAAGAGAAGGATGAGAATACTGATGAAAGTAGAGTGGATAGAGAAAGAAGCATGAGAGAGAGAATGCAAGTCAGCAAGATAGGAGATGACTATTGAATTTACATTTAAATTCTTGGAGATTGTAGCTTTGGGGAAGCAAGTAATGGAAGGGAATTTCACAGGTAGGAAGTGCAAGAAAATAAGCTAATGGAGTAGAATTTGCATTTACAATTTATTGGTTTCACAGTAAAAGGGTGGGGCCTAGTTGCTAATCTTGTGGCTCGAGTAAATTCATTTATAGGAGGCATACTTCCATTCCAGACTCCTGCACTACCAGGCAGCTCTGCCCTCTCGGAAACTCTGACCATGCCGTAGTTTCCGTCAACATTTCAATCCACTCTGACTCTACCCAAGAAAACCAGACCAGCAGAATATCATACTGCTACTAGAGAGCAGACTGGGATTCGTTCCAAGACTTGCCTTTGTGATGTCACCTGGAACAATGTCTTCGATCTTCCTGTCGAAGACTGCATTCGAGGTCTCCTCTTGGGTTAAGGCTGGCATCGATGCTTTCATCCTGGCCAGGAAATTCCAGCTAAAATCAAATTCGTCCCCCTGGTTCTCACCTGCTTGCTCGGCTGCCAGTGCCCACAGGAACCATTTCTTCCGGCTCTATCGAAGCTGCTCGTCGAACCAAAACAGGTGCCTTTTCACCTCAGCATGTAATAAGTGTAAAAAAGTACTGAACGAAGCTAAGAGGGTGTTTGCTACCAGAATGAAGCAATGCATAGCATCCTCTAAATTCAGCGCCAAAGATTGTTGGCGACTCTGCAAAAGCGTGCTCAACAAGAGCAAGACTTCAATACCCCCACTAATCAATGAATTTCAAGTTCCCACCTCCCCAGTGGACAAGGCTGAATGCTTTGCCCATAGATTCTCCACCAATTCAACACTGGACTTGTTAGGAATATCTACACCTGACTTCCCACCCAGAACTAAGGCTCAACTAAATAACATTACACCCTTGCTGGTCTCCAAGATAATTGCAAAACTTGACACTCACAAAATGAGAGCGAGGACGGAATCCCAATCAAAGTCCTGAAGAAATGTGCCCCAGAACTCTCCTCTGTCCTCTCTAAACTCTATAACCTTTGCCTATCTGCTTCCTGTTTTCCTGCCTGTTGGAAGTCTTCCTCTGTAGTTCCTATATTTAAGAATTCTGGCGAACCCTCAGACCCCACCAATTACCGCCCTATTAGTCTCCTTCCGATCATCGACAAAATTTTCGAAGCCATTATCAACACTGAGGTGATTCAGTATCTCACAGTCCACAGGCTTCTCTCTGACAAACAGTATAGGTTTTGCTTCACCAGGTCTACTGCTGATATGCTAACAACCATTACCGAGTACATATACCGGGCTCTTGACAAGAATGGCGATGCCCGAACCATTGCCTTCGATATCTCCAAAGCATTCGACAGGGTCTGGCATGCTGGCCTTTTATGCAAAATGCAGAGCTATGGTATAACTGGACATCTGTTTGACCACATCCAGTCATTCCTCTCAATCCGCACATTGAAGGTAGTATTAAAAACTACCATACGAATGCGGGCGTCCCTAAAGGTTTTATCCTAGGTCCCACGCTCTTTCTGATCTATATTAATGATCTCCCTGATGCCATTAGATCCCAAGTAGGCATGTACGCCGATGACACCACAATCTACTCTCGTCTCGATCAAAAACCCGGTGTGGGCGACAAAGCAAACCTTGCAGCCAAGCTTGAAAAGGACCTCTAATCCGTAGTGGCCTGGGGTAGGAAATGGCTAGTAAATTTCAATGCTTCTAAAACGAAGCTGTTATCAACTAACCACCATAGACAATCGCATCTACCTCCCATTAGCATGGAACAGGCCTGCCTCCCAGAGAGTAAAACACTATGCCTCCTTGGCCTTACACTCTCGGCGGACCTCAAATGGAATGACTATATCGAATCCATTGCCAAATCTGCTGCTATAAAAGTCGGCTCTCTGTGCAGGGCCCGGAAGTTTTTCCCACCTGAATCTATCCTGCACATATACAAATCTACCATCCGCCCATGTATTGAATACTCCTACCACATCTGGTCGGGTGCCCCAGCTACTCTCCTTGGGCTTCTTGACAAAATTCAAAGGAGAATCTGTAATGTGGTTGATACTGACTTGGCAGACCGGCTGCAAGCACTCTCTCACCGGCATGATGTGGCTTCCCTGTGCCTCTTCTACAAGTACTTTCATGGCTTCTGCTCCTATAAACTTGGTGCCGGCTAAGCATGAATTTACACAAGATACTAGATTAGCAACTAGGTCCTACCCTTTTACAGTTAAACAGATAAGATGTAACCATAATTTCTACTCCAACAGCTTCTTTTCTCATGCTTCCTACCTATGGAATTCCCTTCCACATGTCTGCTTTCCCGATAGCTACAATCTCCAGGTGTTTTAATGCAGGGTCAATAGACACCTCCTATCACACTAACTTCCAATTATTCTCCCAACACTCTCAACATCTACCCAACCCTCATTCTCGGTATCCTTACCCGCCTATCACCCACCTTCTGACATTTCCTATATTTAACCATCCTTTCTCCACTCTATGTAGCCCCCTGCACAATAGTGGCAGTGAAATGCCTTGCTCGGGGTGAAACGCTTATAAAAAAAAAAAATCAGTGAGCTTAGTTTAAGCTTACCTGTTTATTGAGATACTAATTGTACTTTCTTTCTATAAACATTGTATAGCAAAAAACCTACAACACATTTTAAAGCACAATGTTGAATCAAGTATGTTTAAAAGAAAATCTGATGCAGTGTCATAATCTATCTCAGTCTGTTCATATCTATCTGTCTATCTATCAATCTGTCTGTTTAAATATCTATCTCAGTCTATTCATATCTATCAATCTATCAATCTATCTGTTTAACTATCTATCTAAGTCTGTTTATATCTATTTGTCTATCTATCAGTCTATCTGTTTAACTATCTATCTATCTCAGTCTGTTCATATCTATCTATCTATCTATCTATCTCAGTCTGTTTATATCTATTTGTCTATCAATCTGTTTAACTATCTATCTCAGTCTGTTCATATCTATCTATCTATCTATCTATCTATCTATCTATCTCAGTCTGTTTATATCTATTTGTCTATCATTCTAGCTGTTTATCTATCTATCTGTTTCAGTCTGTTCATATCTATCTTTTTATCTTAATACCTACATTTACTGAAGGTATGAAGATAAAAAGATATATCAGTCTATATTTATGTCATAGATAGATAGACTGAAACAAGTTCTGTTGAATACAATATAAAAGTAATGTCTATAATATTTTTTATCAATTTTTCTTGTTGACAGGCTAATTTCCATATATTGGTATAGATGATAGATAGATAGATAGATAGATAGATAGATAGATAGATAGATAGATATGAACAGACTGAGATAGATAAATAGATAGATAGATATGAACAGACTGAGATAGATAGATAGATAGATAGAATCAACTTCTGTTGAATAATACAACATAAAAGTAATGTCTATAATATTTCTTTATCAGTTTTTCTTATTGGCAGGCTAATTTCCAAATGTTGGCATTAAAGGTCAGTAGGAATTGGACAAAAAAATGATCTCAAAGTTACAAACTACCAAACATGGAATTTCATTTCCTTTATCCTTGATAATGATTAAACTCATTGAAACCTTACCAAGAAGCAAGAAGAACTGCAAATCATTCCTTTATGCACTTCCTCAGCAAAAAAAAAAAAAATTTACCATCATATATATATATAACTGTACTGATGAGCTGTGATACAGCTGGTTTCATTGAAAATGACAAAGTATTATCATTAAGTTTTTTATATAATTTTTCACATGTTCTTATGATTTTTCCCCTTTCAGAACTCAAATTATATCAGAATTGTTCAACTGTTTTGTTTTTCTGAGCACTTGTCTATACTTTTAGCTATTACCAAGGGTGAGTTTTATTTTATGTGTAACTGAATATGTGTAGAGTTTATATTCCAAACACAGTGAGCACATTATTGCCATGTTCATATTGATATCATTAAGTGTAGGGTTTATTTTTTATAACTAATGCTTAGAACATTAAAAAACTTAATGATAATACCTTGTTTGTCATTTTCAATAAAACCTACATAAAAGAGAGGTTGCTACCCAAATAGGCAATATATATATATATATATATATATATATATACACAGTGTAACCTTGATACAAGAGAGTTGTCGGGACTGGATAAAACTTATCTTATATCTGGGTTTCTCTTATAACCGGGTTTGGTCTATTTTATATACATTACCACAGGCTCTAATTTGGGACCAGAGAAAAGCTATCTTATATCCGGGTCTCTTATATCCGAGTTATACTGTGTATATATATGGTATGTCAAAAAGTTCCAAAATTTACATTTGTTGAATTTGAGAAAATTCTCGCTTCATCAGAAACAATCAAAAACAAAAATTCATTAATTCAAATATGGTACAAAATTTCTATACTGGACAAAGCCCAAAAACATATCCATACACAGGAAGTTAAAAAAAAAGGGATGGGATGGGATTAAGAAAGAAAAAAAATTTTTATTTTAATTTAATTTGTCGGCCAGACATAAGAAAAGGGGAAAAGCAGAAACAGAGATTCATGACTCGATATTAGAAGAAAACATTACATTATGTCTGTATGAAAGAATCAAAAGTTAAAAATTTAAGTTGAAGGAAAAATAGAGAAATGCTGTGTAAGAAGATGGTTCATATTTAATGACATAATTTTGTTTATCACCTGAAGAAGAGTAATATTGCTCTGAAACATGAAAAATTTTGTGTAGTGACATAATGCTTTTATCAACCATTGTAATAACAAAATTACAATATTAAGCACTGTATTGTATTGAGCACTTTTTATAAAAGTAAATGCATGAACAGTGGGTTTTAATGCAATTGAATGCAGTTTGGTTCAGCTACTGAATTGAATGCTTTTGGTTATTGGCTATTTGTTTACATTCAGTGAATAACATGCTGTGAAGTCTGACTTTCTCTGCCATGCACCAAGAGCTTATAGGTAAGATCTTCATCTGATAATAAATAAGTTAGATTTTGATCCCAGCTTGAAGCAAGCAGTTAACTTAGCTATGCTGATGAGCTGTGATACAGCAAAACAGGCTTGTATGCCAATGATTATATATATATATATATATATATATATATATATATATATATATATATATCCAAATGAATAAGGAATGAAGAAAATATTTGCAACATTCAAAACATTAATTTAAAAGAGTGCTCAATATAAAAATAGAGCAATGAATATTTATTATACATTATACTTTAGAACATGTACAAACTACAATCTACTACAAAATTGTACATTTTTTGACATTGAAAGAACAATGTCTCATCAGATAGTTAATAATGATGGTAATAAATGTTATTTTTGAAAAGAAAATTAAAAAAAAAACTCACTTCCTTTTATTTTTGGAAATCTTTCGTACAACGTAAGAGGATATTATAAAAGAAGAGAAAAAAGGAGAGTAGAAAAGATGAAAAGATTTCCAAAAATAAAAGGAAGTGAGTTTTTTTTAATTTTCTTTTCAAAAATAACATTTATTACCATCTAACTACCTGATGAGACATTGTTCTTTCAATGCCAATACAAAATGTACAATTTTGTAATAGATTGTAGTTTGTACATGCTCTAAAGTATAATTTATAATATATATATATATATTCAGTTGTGATAGTCTTTGGTGCCAAGTTTGTTGCTTTTTCTTTATTTTTACTCATAAAAGGCACTTTGGCAAGCAAGTTTTTTATCGCTGGGTGCTCAATATGAGGGTGGAGATAGAGCATTGACAAGAAGAAAGAAAAAATTACCAGTCAAACACTTTTGCAGGAATTTCTCATATATATATATATATATATATATATATATATATATATATGTATGTATATATATTTTCTAGACATATGCTATTAAATATAAGAGACAATGAATGTCTATTATGTTTAATCATGAGCCGTTCTAAATGTCGTATTTTTGCTTTAATTTCAGTTGAAAATAAAATAATCAGGGTACTATTAAACAACATTTCTCTGAAAAACATAAACATGTAGGTAATATCAGACAGATTTTGGTCAACAATACGGTGATCCTTACTCATACACACAGTAAGAGGAACCTGCAGATATTGGAGGCCATGTACATCAAATCAAAACAACCAACACTCAATAAAATCAACTTTAAAACAGGAAATAACATATTACATTGCATTTGACTAGATGGTTTTGTTGTCATTTCGCGCTATCCTGCGGTGTGACGTCATAAAACCGCATCGCAAACTTAAGAACTGCGTTTATTATTTTTGGTAACTATTGCCGTTGCCAAGCAGAGTTTTATGTCAACACAAAATAAAATCGTCGGTGATGGTGGATTTTATAATATTTCAGTTTAAACTACCTCTCTGAAGATGGCTCATGTGAGCCGAAAGCTTAGAAGAAAACCAATAAATAATTATCCAAATGTTGGAAAATTTTTGTCTTTATTTTCAACTGAAATTAAAGCAAAAATACAACTTTTAGAACGGCTCATGCTTAAACATAATAGACATTCATTGTCTCATATTTAATAGCATATGTCTAGAAAATTACTTGCTGCCTCGATATACTAAATGTATATATATATATATATATAATGTAAGTGTTGTCTTTGAATGCAATTTCATTTCTATTATTTAATTTCTATTATTCTTGATAATAACTGAAGCCAAATGAAAGAACTTGAAACTTTAACAAGAATTAACAAGAACTGTACACTTTGTACATTATATGGAAGGTAACCCCCAGCAAGAAAACAAATGACAATCATATATACAGAGTGCGATGGGTAAATTGTTGCCATTATATATTTTTCTAAATTTCATGCATGTGAATTGTTGATTTTTGATTCAATCAACTGCACAGTATAGAAGAGTCAGTTGGGCACTATATGTGAGAAAGAGAGTTTCATGAGATGCCATTAATTTCACCATAAATTTGTAAGCTGCATGCTAAAAAAAAGCTACAATGTGACATTTCAGAGTGTTTGAATGTCAGTTTAAGGATGGTGATGAGTATTCAAAAAGAGTTAGATGAGAAAAATGGTGACCACAAAGGTGTTTGGAGTAATCATTAGTGATGTCAATGTTATTTTCATTTTTCTGTAATTTTGGTAACAGTTTATCCATCACACTTCTTTATAAAACTTCTATATAAATATCTATAGAACCAATACATGAATATACATTGAACCTATATATGAATATATATATAGAACCTAAAATAAATTACATCATTAATTATGTATGAATTTGGATCAACCAATCTATTCAACCATAGAAACTTCATTTTGGCATTTAGGTGCTAGGACACCACAGAGGAAAACATAAGGGAGAGTGAAAAAAATGGAAAATACAAGGACCCTGCTTGAGAGATGGGAAAAGTGCAGAATATAAAGCACCATTTACATTATTCGGACTATTGTCCAAGATGAGGACAATAGTCCGAATAATGAAAATTGTATAAATACTACCTCATCTCAGAAATATAGACAAATAGAATATTAAGGTTAGGATTATAGGTGTACTTGGAACCATGTTAGAAATATTCAAATCAAGATTTTCGGAGTTAGTTAAAATGGTTACAACTGTATAGACAATAGCATTGTTGGGTTTGCGATGATACTTTACAGAAGATTTGCATAGACTTACTTTGACTTAATCTTCAACAATGAACACTAGGCATCTCCTATGAACATTCAAATGCATGACTGCCATAATAAATAAGAAAAATTTAAAAAATAATAAGGAAGAAAAGTGGATTGTTCTGCAAGAAAATATTTCAATAAGTTTGTTCTTGCAATATAAACAGAAGAAAATAAATGTAGAATATAAAAAACATTGGTTAAAGTAATTGAAGCCACTAAACTTTTGCCTTTAAGTCAGTCAGTTATGTGCCATGCATGATACACTCTTGGACAATCATGTCTGGAAAGAGACATGACTGACTTGACAGAAGATTATCCTGCAGTAGGTTGCCATTGCTTTCTGTGGTAGACTGGTTGCCAGCCAAGGCTATAGAACCTAATATGTCCTATTATTTAACCCATAACTGGAGGAAAGAGATGGATTAATACTTTTTCCAAGGGTATTTGTGCATAAGTGAATGCAAGAAATTCAACTGGAATTTGAACTCGTCTCTCTGATTTCTCATACCACACCAATATCCATTGCACCACAACACACAACGACTTTAATTAACTTTACAAAAAGAAGTATGACAGAATAAATAAAGAACAAGGTATAAAAATTTGTCTCAGTCTCACATGGTTCACTTTTATTAAAGCTTCTTCACAGAGATCGAGTTAAAGATGAGAAATTAAAATTTTTTACAAAGAAACAATATACTGGAATGTTGTTCGGGGTTGATACTTATTGGTCAAATATGTGTCATGTATAATAAAGCAATAGACAATTATTTTTAAATTTATGAATGTGGAAAATTTTTCCAAGTGTATGTATATATACGAATGCTTGTCTGTTTACATATATATATATATATATATATATAATAATATGCATGTCAAATGTATTAAAACAATGAACAATTTCTTAAATATATGTGTGAGAAATCTTGGATGGTAAAGTGTATGAATGTGTGTGTTTATTATTCGGTAACAATAGTGTGTGTGTGTGATAAAATGTTTGTAGTCATTTTTGTTTAAATTGTAGCAAAGAATTTATACAATCCATGTGGATGCCATGTTCCTAATTATCAGTCATTGAAAAAAAAGAGGAAGTAAAAAAAAGAGGAAGTAAAAAAAAGAGGTAGTAAAAAAAAGGTAGTAAAAAAAAGAGATAGCAAGTTGAATAAAGAAGTAGATGAAAACTAAGTTCACAATAGTATTTTTTAATGATGGATGTAAAGTTATATATAACATGGAAACAGCTAACACAATTTTGAATAAAACATAGTTCAAAATGTAGTGTAAATTTAAGGTTAATATTTTACAAAAAATTTAAAGTTGATGGTAACTAAATAAACTTATCACAAAATTTTTGGATATGAATTTTTTTGAGAGGTACCAATCAAACTAAGAATCTTTAAACTAAAGATTATATTCATGCAAAAGAATGATATTTAAAATTTTATAAAGCTGACTATTGGATTAAGTGCCATACATGATACATGCTTGGGCGATCATGTCTCAAAAGTGACATGACTGACTGGGTAGAAGATTATCCTGCAGTAGGTTGCCATTGCTTTCTGCCATAGACTGGTTGCCAGCAAAGGTTAAAGAACCCAATCTGCCCTGTTATTTAACCCATAACTGGAGGAAAGTGATGGATTAATACCTTTCCCAAGGGTATTTGCACATAAGTGAATGAAAGGAATTCAACTGGAATTCAAACTTGGCTCTTCAATTTATCGTTCCAATTACATATCCACTGCACCGCAACAAAGATCCTAGACCATTGGATACCTTGCTAAAATTAAACACTATGGAGTGATCCTAAGCCTTTCTAGATAGTAATCCAATAAAAAAACTTGGGATCAATCATTAAAAAGAAATGTCTGACAATGTAAAACAATATTCAAGCAAAGATCTGTGGAAAGCAATAAAAAACAGTTGTAAATAAGGCAAGTCAAATGAGTGGAAAAGTAACAGAATCAATGATTAAAATATTGGTGAAAGTTATACAATGACAAGAAACTTATATTAACATGTAAAATGATAAATTATCTGGATAAATGGAATATTATGTTGACCAAATATGTTTCTATTGCTTATACCCTTTCAATTTATCAATATATAATAATAATTTACTTTGCACTTACTTTCTTTTCATAATAAACCTTGAAACACCAAAAAACAATTATCAATATTTTAATAAGATTAGATATTAAATAATTATTACCAATATTCTACCAAGTTTACATATTAGATTATTATTATTAATATTTCAATATGGTTAGATATTAGACAATTATTATCAACATTTCAATGAGGTAAAATATTAGATAATTATTATCAATATTTTGATGAGGTTAGACATTAGATAATTATCATCAATATTTTGATGAGGTTAGACATTAGATAATTATCATCAATATTTGGATGAGGTTAGATATTAGATAATTATTATCAATATTTTGATGAGGTTAGATATTAGATAATTATTATCAATATTTTGATGAGGTTAGATATTAGATAATTATCATCAATATTTTGATGAGGTTAGACATTAGATAATTATCATCAATATTTGGATGAGGTTAGATATTAGATAATTATTATCAATATTTTGATGAGGTTAGATATTAGATAATTATCATCAATATTTGGATGAGGTTAAATATTAGATAATTATTATCAATATTTTGATGAGGTTAGACATTAGATAATTATCATCAATATTTTGATGAGGTTAGACATTAGATAATTACCATCAATATTTTGATGAGGTTAGACATTAGATAATTATCATCAATATTTGGATGAGGTTAGATATTAGATAATTATTATCAATATTTTGATGAGGTTAGATATTAGATAATTATCATCAATATTTGGATGAGGTTAGATATTAGATAATTATCATCAATATTTGGATGAGGTTAGATATTAGATAATTATTATCAATATTTTGATGAGGTTAGATATTAGATAATTATCATCAATATTTGGATGAGGTTAGACATTAGATAATTATCATCAATATTTTGATGAGGTTAGACATTAGATAATTATCATCAATATTTGGATGAGGTTAGATATTAGATAATTATTATCAATATTTTGATGAGGTTAGATATTAGATAATTATCATCAATATTTGGATGAGGTTAGATATTAGATAATTATCATCAATATTTGGATGAGGTTAGATATTAGATAATTATTATCAATATTTTGATGAGGTTAGATATTAGATAATTATTATCAATATTTTGATGAGGTTAGACATTAGATAATTATTATCAATATTTGGATGAGGTTAGATATTAGATAATTATCATCAATATTTGGATGAGGTTAGATATTAGATAATTATCATCAATATTTTGATGAGGTTAGATATTAGATAATTACCATCAATATTTGGATGAGGTTAGATATTAGATAATTATCATCAATATTTGGATGAGGTTAGATATTAGATAATTATTATCAATATTTTGATGAGGTTAGATATTAGATAATTATTATCAATATTTTGATGAGGTTAGATATTAGATAATTATTATCAATATTTTGATGAGGTTAGACATTAGATAATTATCATCAATATTTGGATGAGGTTAGATATTAGATAATTATCATCAATATTTGGATGAGGTTAGATATTAGATAATTATCATCAATATTTTGATGAGGTTAGATATTAGATAATTATTATCAATATTTTGATGAGGTTAGATATTAGATAATTATCATCAATATTTTGATGAGGTTAGACATTAGATAATTATCATCAATATTTGGATGAGGTTAGATATTAGATAATTATTATCAATATTTTGATGAGGTTAGATATTAGATAATTATCATCAATATTTGGATGAGGTTAAATATTAGATAATTATTATCAATATTTTGATGAGGTTAGACATTAGATAATTATCATCAATATTTTGATGAGGTTAGACATTAGATAATTATCATCAATATTTTGATGAGGTTAGACATTAGATAATTATCATCAATATTTTGATGAGGTTAGACATTAGATAATTATCATCAATATTTGGATGAGGTTAGATATTAGATAATTATTATCAATATTTTGATGAGGTTAGATATTAGATAATTATCAATATTTGGATGAGGTTAGATATTAGATAATTATCATCAATATTTTGATGAGGTTAGACATTAGATAATTATCATCAATATTTTGATGAGGTTAGACATTAGATAATTATCATCAATATTTTGATGAGGTTAGACATTAGATAATTATCATCAATATTTGGATGAGGTTAGATATTAGATAATTATTATCAATATTTTGATGAGGTTAGATATTAGATAATTATCATCAATATTTGGATGAGGTTAGATATTAGATAATTATCATCAATATTTGGATGAGGTTAGATATTAGATAATTATCATCAATATTTGGATGAGGTTAGATATTAGATAATTATCATCAATATTTTGATGAGGTTAGACATTAGATAATTATCATCAATATTTGGATGAGGTTAGATATTAGATAATTATTATCAATATTTTGATGAGGTTAGATATTAGATAATTATCATCAATATTTGGATGAGGTTAAATATTAGATAATTATTATCAATATTTTGATGAGGTTAGACATTAGATAATTATCATCAATATTTTGATGAGGTTAGACATTAGATAATTATCATCAATATTTTGATGAGGTTAGACATTAGATAATTATCATCAATATTTGGATGAGGTTAGATATTAGATAATTATCATCAATATTTTGATGAGGTTAGATATTAGATAATTATCATCAATATTTGGATGAGGTTAGATATTAGATAATTATCATCAATATTTGGATGAGGTTAGATATTAGATAATTATCATCAATATTTGGATGAGGTTAGATATTAGATAATTATCATCAATATTTTGATGAGGTTAGACATTAGATAATTATCATCAATATTTGGATGAGGTTAGATATTAGATAATTATCATCAATATTTTGATGAGGTTAGACATTAGATAATTATCATCAATTTTTTTAAGGTTTGACATTTGATAATTATTATCAATATTTCAATATGTTTATATATGAAATAACTAGTATCAATATTTCAATAAGGTTAGAGATATATTACATGGTGTGTACATATTTTACGAAAATTTTACAAAATGTCAGTTGGTTATTATTTTTTAAGAAAACGCTGATGTACACAAATTGATAGTTTATATACACATACATAAGCTATATATATAGTGACATAAATTAATAAATATACATATGAGGAGGGTGTGAATACAGTGCTCAATGAGCTGTATTATATATATATTAATAAATATACATATTATCTTACGTCTATGGCACGACTTGGAGTTTCATGTGTCATACAATCATCAGGTGCATGTTTCAAACTGATCGTTTAATAGATTTGAATTTAAGTTCACTTGATGTACCTTGTGGTGCATTGGATATCGGCTCGGAACAAGAAATCAGGGAGCCGAGTTTGAATTCCACTTGAATTCCTTGCATTCACTTATGCACAAATGGCATTGGGAAAGGTATTAATCCATCTCTTCCCTCCAGTTATGGGTTAAATAACTGGACAGCAGCCAGTCTACCACAGAAAGTAATGGCAACCTAATATTCTGCCCAGTCAGTCATGTCTCCTTTGAGACATGATCGCCCAACCGTGTATCACATATGACACTTAATTGACTGACTGATGTTCATGGGAATAAAATCTTATAAAGTTAAATTACTACTTTTTTAATAAGAAGATTAAAAATTTAAATATTCTACAGTTACATGTGGATAAAAATTTAAAATTTAAAATTAAAAGAAATAAAAATAAAAAATAATGAAATGCAAGGAGAAAAAAATCAAAGTCTTAAAAATTTAATATTCAAATATTACATGTACATAAAAAATGTAAGGAAAATTAAAATTCGTAAATTTTAAAATTTTAAATAAAAAGAAAAGAAAAGAAAATGAAGAGAAAAATTAGTAAAATTTAGAATTAAGAATTAAAATTAAACAATGAAAGGAGCAAAAATAAAAAGGGTTTAATTCATCATTGTTAAAAGTCATATTGCAGTGGTGGGGAATATATATATGAATAAAGACAAAAGGAAAATGTATCTTAGGTGATGTGTTTCATTCTCTGCTGGACTTTATCAAGGTGAAAGTAAGTAATATTCATCAGGTTAACTGAAAAGTTTTAGTAAATTATGGAGGATGCTAAGTGACATAATTATATGGTAAATTATGGAGGATGCTAAGTGACATAATTATATGGTAAATTATGGAGGATGTGAAGTGACATAATTATATGATAATATATGGAGGATGCTTATGAACAAAAGTGAGTAAATGATGTTACTGATGTTTTTTAAGTAATTAATATTCAAATTATTGTAGTTTGGGATTAATTTATTTGATATATATTTTAAACAATAGGAAGTCATGTATTTAAAAGTTTTTTTTATTAATTTTTGAACATTTTCATAGTCATGTATGTTGGCTTGGAAAAAAAGTAATTTTTTCAAGAAAGGAGATATTTGAAAAAATCCAGCTGCAGATTTTTTTTTTTTTAATTATCATTTCACCCCAAGAAGGCAGAACTGCAACTGGCATACAGGGGGTTACATAAGAGGTGAGCGATGAGAAAGCAGAACAAGTTACTGGAGTGTTAGAGAATGAGTAAGAGAAGGATGAGAATACAGGTGTGAAGAGAGCTGCATGAGAGTAGAGTGGAAAGGAAGAAGAACATGATACAAAGGTTGTTAGGGAAAAGATAAGAGTCAAGGTGAGAAGAGATGGCAATTGACTTTGCATTTAAATTCTTGGAGATTATAGCTGTCAGGGAAGCAAGTACATGAAAGGGAATTCCACAGGTGGGAAGTGCAAGCAAATAAGCTGCTAGAGTAGAAGTTGTGGTTACATTTGATTGGTTTCATTTATAAAAGAGTGGGACCTAGTTGCTAGTCTAGTAGCTCAAGTGAATTCATGCAGAGGGGGCACCAGGGAGCTAAGCTCATCAAATCAGAAGCTATGAAAGTATTTCTAGAAGAGACAGAGGGAAGCATCATTATGTTGATGAGAAAGTGACTACAGTTGAGCTACCAGGTTGGAATCAATTATATTGCAGATTCTTTGTTGGATTTTGTCAAGAAGCCTGAGATGAATAGCAGGGGCACCTGACCAGATGTGACAGCAGTAATCAATGCACAGGCGGATGGTAGATTTATATATGTGCAAGATGAATTTAAACGAGAGAAACTTCCTGGCCCTACACAGGGAACCAACCTTCCTAGCAGCTGATTTTGCTATGGATTCTAAGTAGTCATTCCACTTGAGATCGACTGATAGAGTTAGGCTGAGGAGGCGCAGTATTTTGCTTTCAGGGAGACTAGCCTGATCCATTCTGATGTGTGGTAGGAGCGGTTGTCTATGATGGTTAAAGGATAGCAGCTTAATTTTGGAAGCATTAAAATTTACAAGTCATTTCTTACCTAAGTCCACCACAGATTAAAGGTTCTTTTCAAGACCAGCAGTAAAGTTTGCTTTCTCCGCTTTGGCAGACTTCTTATTAAGGCAGGATTAAATGATTGTGTCATCAGCATAATTTATCAAGGAGATTATTGGTGAA
Source organism: Ascarosepion bandense (assembly GCA_037127315.1). NCBI lineage: Eukaryota > Metazoa > Mollusca > Cephalopoda > Sepiida > Sepiidae > Ascarosepion > Ascarosepion bandense. The sequence goes on from JBBBDQ010001974.1 coordinate 1,749,727, forward strand.
GATAAGAAAAAGTGTAGGAACTAGAATAGAGCCTTGAGAAACACCCGCGTTCGTATGATAGTATCTGGAAGCATGCTCATTCAATACTACCTTCATTATGCAATTTGAAATGAAATACTGCATTAGGTCAAACAGTTGTCCAGTTATACCATAGCAATGTAACTTGCATAGAAGGCCAGCATGCCAGACTCTGTCAAATGCTTTGGAGATGTCTAGGGCAACAGTTCATGCTTTGCTATTCTTATCAATAGCCTAGTGTATATAATCTGTTATGGTTGTTAGCATATCAACAGTAGACTTAGTGAAGCGGAACTATACTGTTTATCGGAGAAGAGGCCATGGGCTGTGAAATGTTGAACTACTTCAGCATTAATAATAGCCTCGAGCACTTTGCCGAAAATCAGTAGGAGGCTGATAGGGTGATAATTAGAGGGGCCTGAGGATTCTCCAGTGTTCTTAAATACAGCGTTCTTTTGGTATTATTACTCTGCAAAATTTTACAAGCCAGCCAGGAAGCCTTTGCTTTAGCCAGCCAATAAGAAGAAGAGACTAGCATGGGGAAGAGAGCACAAAAACTGGACACCAGAACAGTTCATTTGATGCACATGTTATTGTGCAGTATTAACAAAAGAACCATTCTATTTTCATTTACAATTATCTCCTTGGCAATAAATACTAAAAATAGTATAAAATATATAATTTTATTTTTTCTAAACTGGGGTGGCCTAATAATTATGGTTGGTAGTGTATATATATATATATATATATATATATATATATATATATATATATATATAGGGTGCATCATCAAAAATACTTTTACAAACTGTGGGGGCAGGTTCCTCACACCAAAACAATCATAGAAAAGATAAAAGTCCATATAAATAAATCCTTCATTTTTGAGTTATTAAGTTTAAATAAAGTTTACAGCATATGATGCTGTGTTGCCATATAGACTAGGTTACATTTGTTATTTGCATACACTTGTGGCTAGTCTGTTTTCAACATTTAACATGTGTAGTAGTGAGCTAACTGAAAAATGTTCCATTTGACAATGGCAGAATATTCATATTGTGAGCAAGCAGATATAATTTCTACATCCAGCAGCATGAATAGTAATGGATATGAGGCTGCATGGCCGTATCAGATTGCATTTTCAGACTGAAGGCAGGTGGGTCATCCAGATTTTGCTACTATTTATCATCAGATTGCAGAGACAGGATCCATGGCATGATAAACTATAGAGTAATGAAAACTAAGATATGCTCATATGCCGAACTACAAAGAACACATTCTACAGGCTATAGGACAAGAGTGGGCCGGATCCGGCCTGTGAACTTGATTACCAATGACTATTTTTAACATGAGAGACGAGGCTTTTGAATCCAATAAAAGGCCTGCTGTTATCTTCTTCTGATCCACCCAACTGAATTTGAATACTATGACCGCAAATACACGATCAAAACCCAATCACCTCTTTTTGTGCACAAAAAATAAAAAAATAAACATAAAACAAAAAATGAAAACCAATTTGATCAACCGACTGACCGGTGATAAACATTAGGTGGGGACATCTTCAAAGGAACAATGTTGTCTCAGTTGGCTTTCTATTTCATTCCTTCAACAGCAATCCCCCATCAGTAACCCTTGCCACCTACCCTATGGAAGTTACTGGAATCTTTCAATGGGCCATGTTCTTATCATACATAAGTGCATAAGTTTGCAACTGTTTGTGCTCATATGTATGGGTATATGTGTTAGATTTTTGTTTGATGTGTGTGTGGTTCGTTTGTGGTACAATTTTCAATAACAGTTTCAAACCTACACTCATAATTTCATCCATTTCACTTAGTTGATTTTTTCACTTTGAACTATTTTGATGTTCATCGAGGAAAAGTAATTTTTGTTTGGTGTTTTTGGATTTGGGATTTTCTTTTGTTTTTCTGATTTCTCAATGTTTATTTGCATTATGGTTTTAAATATTTAGGTTGACAATGGGTCTGCATATGTAATCTTCCTTAATTTTTCATTAATGGCCTTCGTCTGGCCCAAGACCTGTCATTATAACAAGATCTGGCCCGCGGGGTCAAATGAACTGCTGATCACTGCTATAGAAGATGATCCCATTATCAGCACACATCAAGCAACCTTAACTTGTCATTTCCCTCATAGCATTGCATGGGGGGGGGGGTACTTCAAGAGCAGCTCCTGTATCTGTATCATTTGCAACATATGCAGGGTCTTTTGCCTTGTGATCACTCACCATGGGAGAACTTTTGATGATGGTTTATTGCACAAACTGCTGATCAATATTTGTCTATTCAGTCTTTCTTACAGATTTGGTAATATTTGGAAGTAATGGAATAACAAATTTACACAATCAACATTTGTGGACAGATTGGAATCCCCATGGAACAATATAGACTAGACACCAACATTAGTTTGTGATTAATGTGTGGATTGGAATTGTAAGTACGTCCATATTCTCTCAGTACATGTTACAGGAACTTTATTTTGAACACACTTCAAGAGCTGCAAGAGGATGCACCCGTGCTAACAAGGAGATGCATGTGGTTCATGCCTGATGGAGCTCTCACACATTTTAATCACACTGTTCACCATAGACTGGCTGATATCTACCATGAATGATAAATAAGAGAGAGAACCAGTTCCATGGCCTGCACATTTCCCTAACTTTTGGATTTTTATCTGTGAGATCACCTAAAACAAAAGGCATTAATAATACAGAAACACTTTATCAACATGTCATGAGGGTCTGCAAAACAATTGAACACTGTGTGGGAGTATTTGAGAGGGTTCAACAGTCAATGACCCAACAGGTGCATATTTATGTAGAAGAGAGTGGAAGACATTTTGAATATTTGTTATGAGTTGGATTGTTCAGATACAACAATGACCTTTTGAACTTGTTTTTATAGCCATTTTACTTTGTTATGGTGTCAGGAACCTACCCTTAAAAGTATTTACAATACACCCTATATATATATATATATATATATATATATATATATATTTCTATTATTATATATATATATTTGATATTTCAGACCAGCTCTTGTGGCGAACACTTCTAGTTTAAATTTTAAAATCATTTGTTTCTGATGAAAGGCCGAGGCCGGTCTGAAATATCAAATATATATATATAATAATAGAAATAAATAAATACCGTCAAAAAAAAATACATTTTTAAACTTACAACTTTTTAGTAGTTTTTCCTATACATATTAAGACAGTATACATGGATCATCATTATGCTATATATATATATATATATATATCATGCCAATTATACACATAATATACATATGCATGTGCATATGTATAATTCTTTTTACAGTAAATATATTTTAAAAATAAAAAATACGAAACATCTAAAATAAAACCTGTAAACAAATTTCTCACTGGTTATAAAAAAAAATTCGGAAAAATAGAAATAAAAGTTTAAAAAACATAAAATAAAATAAGAACAAAATAAAAAGCTAAATTCTCAAACTAAAGTCCAAGAAAGAAGCAAATTAAATCAATAATAATAATAGAAAAAACATAAGTAAAAATAATTACTGCTGACTGAAAAAATTTATTGAATTCTGTGTTCAGAGTGATACATTTTTATCTTTGATTTGTATTTTGTTTTGATTCAAATTTAGATAATTAGTAAGATTTTTTATTGCATGAATCAATGTCTCTTGTATTGTTTGACAATGAACTTTACAAGCTAAATGTAGCTCTTCAATTTAATGAGATCAGAGAGTGATATTAATTTATTTTCTTACATTTCTTCTTTTAATTCACAATGCATAGATAAACAAATCAGTTCTATATATATATGTATATATATATATATATATATATATATACTAATATATATACACTAATATATATATATATATATACATATATATACACTAATATATATATGTATATATACACTAATATATATAGGCTAATATATATATATACACTAATATATATAGACTAATATATATATATACACTAATATATATATATATATACACTAATATATATACACTAATATATATATATATACACACTAGTATATATATACACTAATATATATATATATACACACACACTAGTATATATATATACACTAGTATATATATATATATATACTAGTGTATATATATATATATACTAGTGTATATATATATATATATATTAGTGTATATATATACTAGTGTGTGTGTATATATATATATATATTAGTGTATATATATATTAGTGTATATATATACACTAGTATATATATATATATATATATACATACATACACTAGTATATATATATATATATATATATATATATATACATACATACACTAGTATATATATATATATATATACATACACTAGTATATATATATATATATATATACACATACACTAGTATATATATATATATACACATACACTAGTATATATATATACACTAGTTTCTTTGAATTAATCCTTTTTTAATATATATATATATATATATATATATAAACATGTCAGATTAAATAAATTGCAAACATCTTGTTTGCTTATTTTTAATAAAATTTGTTCATACTCATGGATAATCTTTTGCATATTACTATCAAAAGATATCAGAAATGAGGTGTAAGATTGACAGATGTTATTTTCATTCATTTCTCAAGGTATCCAATTACTTTCAGCCTCTTTCCGAGATCATCTTCTGGGTAGTAAGTTATGGTAACAAATGTAACCAAAAAAACTGTACTGCTAAAAATTACTGGACATTTTTTTTCTGCTTCAAATATAACAGTTGACAAATTGCTATCATTCATTAGAACTATAAATTGAATATATGAACTGAAATTCAACAATATGATAGAATAAGGTACAAAAAATGTTTTAAATCTAACATGTTTCACTTTATTAAGTTTCTTCAGAGATTTGTTAATATATATATATATATATATATATATATATATATATATATCTTTTTCTCTCCCCCGTCTAATATATTAATAACTTTCTAAATCTACGAAATTGTTAAAATATATATATATATATATATATATATATATATATATATATATATATGGTTTTTTGGGGGGGGTTTTGGGGGGGGGGTTAGCAACAAAAATATAGTAGATATAATAGTTAATTAATAATGCTGATCTTAATTTTATAAAATTTTAATACCAATGCACACCAAGATTAATTTTAAGTCTTCCCACATATTCTCCAAAGTAAAAGTTGCTTTACTCTGATTGGTCCACATTGTACATACAATAATGCCTCCCTGATGAAAGAGGTCTTGCTTGTTCTTAACCTTTTAAAGCCATTCATTTTGAAATAACCACATCACTTGATAAGACACAAAAAGTGTCAAAACAAAATAGCTACTTTTGTAGTGATATTGTAACATATCAATGTTATAATTTATTAATAAATATTATTATTATTATTAGCTCTACTTTGTATTGAGCACTTTTTTAAAAATAGTGTTTCTTTGGATGGGGAATATTATTCCACCCATACTTGGATATATATATATATATATATATATATATATTATTATTATTATTATTATTATTATTATTATTATTATTATTAAAAATAGGTATGAATAAGTTCACCTATCATCTGGTTTACATTCCTACCTGGTCTTTTGGACAGGAATAAAGGTTTATCCCTTGTTTTCTCTTTAGGATTAGGTTTCTTTCTTCTAAAGTCTTATCATCTTCTTTCATTCTCATTAGTCTTAGTGGCATTATTACTTTGCTTGGGAGTGAATTGATTAAAAATAAATTAATAAACAATACCCAAGAGTGACCTGATGTGTAAAACAGTTTTAATTTTACAATACTTTTTATTGTGTAAGTAATTCATTAAACAGTAGCACTGTGTCAGTCAGTTAAGTGCCATACATGATACACTCTTGGGCGATCATGTCTAGAAAGAGACATGACTGACTGAGCAGAAGATTATCTCACAGTAGGTTGCCATTACTTTCTGTGGTAGACTGGCTGACAGCCAAGGCTTTAGAACTCAATCTGTTCTATTATTTAACCCATAACTGGAGGGAAGAGACAGATTAATACCTTTCCCAAGGGTATTTATGTGTAAGTGAATGCAAGGGATTCAACTGGAATTCGGACTCAGCACCCCAATTTCTTGTTCCGAGTCGATATGCAGTGCACCACAATGCACATTCAAACAGTCAATTAAGTGCCTATGTGATACATGCTTTTGGTGATCATGTCTCGAAAGAGACATGACTGACTGGGCAGAAGATTATCCCACAGTAGGTTGTCATTGCTTTCTGCAGTAGACTGCTTGCCAGTCAAGGCTATAGAACCCAATCAGTCTTATTATTTGCCTCATAACTGAAGGGAAGAGATGGATTAATACCTTTCCGAAGGGTACTTGTGCCTAAGTGAGTGCAAGGAATTCAACTGGAATTTGAGCTCGATACCCTGATCTCTTGTTCTGAATCAATATCCACTGCACCAGAACTGTGTACTTTGGACAATTGAGCAATGTTTTATATACTACTAGCAGTATAGCCTGGCATTGCTCAGGTGTAATGAAAGCTTTAAAACTAATCCATGGTCCTGGAGCTCAGACTCTTTGGACGTTGGCACGAAAGACTAAAAAGCAATAGTTATTTCCAGTTAAAGCGAAACCGTAGACCGAAAGAAAAATGAATGGATGTAAGTTAAATTTTGATTTACTGGTATCGATATCAAATAAGTTTTTTTCGTCATAAACTGAATTTTGAAGGCTAAATAAGTCCTCTGAGTAAATGGTATCATGGCTGAGACTAAGAACTACAATCTACAATTATACCTACTTAGAGCCAAACCCGAAGCAAAAACTAAAATAAAAGGGCTGTAAATATATATATATATCATTGATTTTCTGCACTACTGTAAGAACTGCAACCTTGAAACTTCTGCATATCGTTTCTTATGTTTTTGTCTATGAGTGCATCAAATTTGATTAAAATCGGACCATTCCTTCTATAACCCAATTTTTTCGATTATCAATTATCAATATTTATTGGGGGTATCCCGACACAAAACCTAGCTAAGAACACTCACAAATACTTATAGTACAACTGTGTAAATTTTCAAGGAAATCCGTTCAGCCATTTTGGAGTCTATGGGTAACGGATACACACACACACACACACACACACACACAGAGACAAAGTTCCATTTATAAATAAGTTTAGATAATGCATAAGCTGTTTTGAGTGAGTACTATGTAATGCAGTATATTTGTTTTGTTTATTAGTATATTCATTAGTGGTTTCCACCTTTTGACAGAAGAACACCAACCTTCAAATTTTTAATTTATTAGAAGCAAGCATATAAATGATTAAAAAATGCCAAATTAATTTCTGCAGGCTTTCCTGTATATAAGACAGACAAAAGACTTGTGTATAGATTATCTGGCCCTTATGCCTTCCCATGTGACTTTTCAGACCTGCAACTGACCCACATATTTTGTCATGGTAGCTCGACAATTCTCTGAAAGACAATTTGCTGACAGACAGTTCACCAACAGACAGGCAATTGATCAATGCTTTACATCTTTTCAAGTTCAAGTTCTCATCCATATTTTTTTTGTTTGTGTTTTTTAGAAGATTCTTTCTAAGCCCTTCAGTTTTCATCATGGAGTTTGTCAAGACAGACCGAGGTGTCAGAAAGCTTTCATTTGAAGAATACGCCAATATTGTTGACAAAACTAGAGAATCTAAAAGTTACTGGAGGTGTGGACAACAAAAATTGTGCAATGCAAGGCTGACACCAATTGATGATGTAATTAACAGAACACCTTCAGAACATTCATATCCATCAATACCTAGACAGTTTGCTGACAGTTTATAAATAAAATCTGGATTGGCGCTTGAACTTGGAAAGACTTAAATCTTTGACCAATTGTCTTGTCTGGGAATTGTCCATCAGTGAATTGCCTTTTGGCAAACTTTCCATACACGCTTTGTCACAGAACTGATATAAATTTCCTGTAATTCATTGTGGATGACTGTTTACATAGTCTGCTTGGAATTACTTACAGTCATTGGATCATTGAAGAAAATGGGTGTGTCAGTGAAGATGTAGGGTGCGTGTTCTTTTCAACCGTTGTGGGGGTTACCAGTGTAGCTGTACGAAGCTTTATTATTAATTATGAATTAGTGTGGAAGAATAAAATATACATTTTTCATATTAAAATAAAAATTTATTAAAAGAATTAAAAAACAAGAATAGGTAGCAGTTAATGTTCAATGAGAAACAAATAATGAGTTAAGGGTATCAAGAATTGTAGAAAATGTTCATAGTAGTAATTTGTTGGAAAAAGTTTATGCCTATGTATGTATGAATGAGCGTTTGTTTGGTAGGAATGTCTTTGAATGGAGAAGAAGTAAAAGGAATCAGCACACGAGAAAGAAGGAGAAAGAGGACACTGTGCTCGTGGTTGAAGTTTCTCCTGTTACATTTCAATATGCATGAATAAATCAAAGTGATTTATATCTTAAAAATTATAAGACTTTTGACTCTCATCTGACTGAGCACTTTATAGTATTCAGATTTTTTGGATCATGAAGTTCTTATGGTCTTGCAAATTGCTTCCATTGGTCAGAATATCAATTTAGCGTCTACTTGTTGAAATCCAGTTTTGACTTTTTCTTTAAGCACATGGTCAATCTTTTTTCTATTTGGGAAAAACCAGGATTTCATACGTCATTGTGAATTTTTGTAAAAGTGAAGAAGAAGGTTGATTTTAATTCTTAATTTCCTATTCACCACATCATAAATGACTAGCTACTTCTACTCTAAATGAGAAGACCTTACTATAGATCCAAAACTTTTTTCTCTGGTTACATTTTCAGAATGAAAATTTACTTTTTATGTGATAAAAAGGGAAATAAATCTGGGATTCATAGTCAGAACATTATCATTGATAACTCTCTCCTTCAATTTACAGACCCTCATTAATGCAAAAATATAACAATGATAAAATCAGTCAATAATTATTTATAACTACTTATACTGGAACTCATATATGCAATTACAAGTAACTCATAATAATATTTTAAATTTTGAAATCATATTTATTTTTCACATATAAATTTTTTAAAACTGTTTTTAAATCTTTGATTGTCATTCAATCATTCTACTTCATCTGCTATCCTCTTCTGCCACACCTATGAAATGTGCTGCACTGCACTGTTGGAGAACCACTACCATAACTGAACAACTATGGCTAAGATGTTGCATGCATACAATAAGCTGAAAATCATCTGGGATTGAGATTATTGCCTAAAAATCTATTTCAAGATTGCATGATCAATCTACTTTCTCCTGAATGTCCTACAACCATTATTTATCATTTTCCTCTCAACAGATAGATTTTCTATTAACAATTCTCAGCCCTCAACATCAATACCAAGAGTTTTAAGATTGTTTTTAACAATATGCTTAAAATGTTTGTGTTTTTTTTTTACCTTTATTCCCCTAATTGTCAGAATAAGAATCTTTTTCTTACCACTTAAAAAAAAGTCATTTTACCTCAAGCAAAATAGTATAAACCACTAAGATGCAAGAGGTTACAGTGTGTGAAAAAAAATAGTGAGGACAATAATAAGACAGGATTCTAGAAGATGACGATTGAAATTGCATTTAAATTTTTGAAGATCGTAACTGACAGGAAAACAAGAAGTCAGAAGAGAGCACCAGAAGCAAGAAATATGAGAGAAGAAACTATAATAATAGAACTTATGATATATAGCATTTTAAACTGTAAAATGATGAGACCTAATTGCCAGCCTAGTAGTTTTTTACAGTAAGATTACTGCTGTACCAAACCTGGGGGCCACTCTAGGTTGAGGTTTATATTAGAAGGCAGTTTGTATGGATAAAAGAGAAAGATAATTGTTAACCCTAGACTTGAACAGGTTAAGATTGTAGCAATTGGGGAAACATCTTAGGAGTAAGTTTCATAAAGCAATGGTTCATGGGAAGGAGCTGTTCAAGTGTAACTGACTTCTCACTAATAGAATATGGGGGAAATGTGGGTGGTTTGCTGCTATGTAAGTGGCATAGTGGGTCCTTGCCATGAAGGTTAGGCCTGGCAGAACCAAAGAATGTAGTTCATCCAAGCACTTTTTATAAAAGTAGTGATAGAGCAGCAGGAGGTTTGCCACACCCTGCCTGTGACCCACAAAGACTTTAGTATACTTACCATGTGCTAACTTTTCATAACATTAGGTAATCTGCCATTTCTCATTGTAGTAAGATGTCCAATGAAGAGCTTTTGGAGTCTAAATACATTGGCTGACAAAAAGACAATGGTGTTAAGTTTGAAGGTCTGCTACATGATGATCAATATTCTCCTTAGACAAGCATGCATATCGTTCATTCAGTAATGGATTAGAGCACTCTGGCTATTGGGCGGGTATAATGACAATATACACGCTAAAAAGTCTGCCTTCTTCTATCAAACGCCCATAGCCCAGAGGTAGAATCACCGACTGACACCAATTCAGTCAGGTTTCAATCCTGGGTTAAAAGCAATCGGAGTCTAACCGTACTGATGAGCTGTGATACAGCGAAACAGATTTGTCTGCGGATGACTATTTATGCTCTCACACCCTGATTGAGCACTCTGGAAGAATAGTAGACTTTGAAAAACAGTAGTTACTCTGGCATGTAAGCATCGGTCATTCAGTAATGGATTAGAGCACTCTGGCTATTGGGCGGGTATAATGACAATATACACGCTAAAAAGTCTGCCTTCTTCTACTGAACGCCCATAGTCCAGAGGTAGAATCGCCGACTGATGCCAATTTAGTCGGGTTTCAATCCTGGGTTAAAAGCAATCGGAGTCTACCGTACTGATGAGCTGTGATACAGCGAAACAGATCTGTCTACGAATGACTATATATATATATATATATATACATATTGTGTACTTAGACAACAACTTCTGTTTTATGTAGTTTCATTAAAGATCACAGACAAGGTATTATGGTTATGTTTTTTATGTAATTTTTCATGTGATGTTATGATTTTTTTCAAGAACATAAATTATATAAAAAAACATAGATGACTCTACACACATACATAAATACTACACATATTCAGTCACATCTAAAATAAAATTCATTCTCAATAATGGCTAAAAGTATAGCTGAAAGTTCTCTGAAAAACAAAACATTTGAACAGTTTTATATATATATATAACTTGTGAACAAGACTGACAAGTTATTTTGTTTCGTTTTGATCATATTTTTCTTGTATAAGTGTCTTTTTATGATCTTAAATGTAAATTTGTCCAAAAGTTTGTTGATTACAAACAAATTTTAGGTTAACCATTTTCAAGAAATTCTTGTTATACTCTTATAAACATGGTTGTAAGTACTATTTTAGACAGTATATAAGTTACTGATAGTATACATATAATTTATTTCCAAATACAGCCAACATCATGACTATATTTTTAAACAAAAGTCTTGTTCAATGAAACTGTATTAGAAATTCATTCTTACCCACTTACAGAACTATTCATTATATATATATATAAGTTAAAGATCAAATGTTGAACAGATATGGATTGGAATCCAACTAGGTGATAAGATAAAGAACAAATAGGAATCATTTGTCAATTTAACATGTTTCAATTTTATTAAAGCTTCATAGAATGAGAGAAAATAATTTCTGATGAAGCTTTAATAAAAGTGAAATATGTTAAATGGATAAATATTTGGTATTTGTTCTTTTTCTTATCATATATATATATATATATATATATATATATATACACACACACACACACAAGAACAAGAGAGGAAGAATGAGAGGGTGAGAGAAGATAAAAGAGGGAAAGTGAGAGAGAGATATAGATAGATACTGTGACGCCCCTCCCCCACACACACACTACACACAGCATGGATTTACTCAAGCTACTAGAGTACCAACAAGGTTCAACCCTTTTACTGTGAGTACAACCAAGTGTAACCACAACTACTAGTCTGAAATAGATAGCTAGATACAAACAGTCTGAGATAGATAGATAGATAGATAGATAGATAGATAGATAGATAGATAGATATGAACAGACTGAAATAGATAGATAGATAGATAGATAGATAGATAGATATGAACAGACTGATAGATAGATAGATAGATAGATAGATAGATATGAACAGACTGAGATAGATAGATATGAACAGACTGAGATAGATAGATAGATATGAACAGACTGAGATAGATAGATAGATAGATAGATAGATAGATATGAACAGACTGAAATAGATAGATAGATAGATAGATAGATAGATAGATAGATATGAACAGACTGAAATAGATAGATAGATATGAACAGACTGAGATAGATAGATAGATATGAACAGACTAGATAGATAGATAGATAGATAGATAGATAGATAGATAGATAGATAGATAGATAGATACTAGAATAAGCCTAGCTTGCCTGGTATAAAGCCACGAGTATATTAGTGAGTACTGAACTGCCTACAGAAGCAATGTTTTGTTATATTAGCTTTCTAAATGTGTTTTCATTTCATATTCCATATGATAGTATTAACAATGACTAATCTGGAAAGGTACCTGATGAAAAGAAAACTTACAACTGCAGTACTTTAACAGGTTTGTATATTTTACAATGTTGGACCTAAAACAGGTATTTACTCAAGTAAGCTTGGACCTGTCCAAGGTCACAAATAAGGAGCCCCCAGTAAGGACTGATTTCACAGTAATAATAATGTTTGTTTATTATTATATTTTATTTTAATAACCACTGTGGCACAGTGAATTATTCATATAATTTTATTCATGTTTCTATTTGCATGATTTTCCAGGATATTTTTTTCAGTATGAAATTTATTATTTATGAAAAATCAACTTATAAATTTACATATTTTCAATACAATATATTTTTGTCACACAATGATGACAATGTCCTGAAATGACAAATTCCTTGTGTTTGCATATAATCTTTCTTTTTCAGTATCTGGAGTGATTAAGAAGACAGACAGCTAGTGAGATGTGTCAATGGAGTCTAATAAATAACTACAAATCTATTTTCATTTTTTAACCATTAAAGAGTCAGTCAGTTGAGTACCATATGTGATACATGCTTTGGGCATTCATGTCTCTTTCAAGACATGACTGACTGGACAGAAGATTATCCCACGGCAGGTTGCCATTGCTTTCTGCGATAGACTGGTTGCCAACCAACCCAAGGCTATAGAACCCAGTCTGTCCTGTTATTTAACCCAAGGATTATTCAATAAGTTAAGTGCCATACATGATACATGCTTTGAGCGATCATGTCTCGAAAAAGACATGACTAACTGGGCAGATTATCCCTGAGTAGGTTGCCATTGCTTTCTGCGGTAGACTGGTTGCCGACCAAGGCTATAGAACCCAGTCTGTCCTGTTATTTAATGCATAACTGGAGGGATGAGATGGATTAATACCTTTCCTAAGGGTATTTGTGCATAGATAAATGCAAGGAATTCAACGAATTCTAACTCGGCACCCCGATCTCTTGTTCTGAGTTTGTAACCACTGCACCACAACGCATGTCCTCATTAAAGAATATGCAACAGTAAAGAAGCAACAATAATAAGATGGATGAGAACTAGAAATGAAACAACATTAAGAAAACTGTATTGACCAAGATTGTTTAAATAAAAAACATCTATAATAACATGGTGAAAAACTAGTAATAAAATAATAGAAATAATGAAGAGTGTATCTCGTCAATGTTGGAATGAAAAGCAACAATAATAAAATAGATTAAGACTACCAGTAAAATAACAGTAATAATGAAGAATGTATTGACCCAAAGTTTCAGGATAAAAAGCAACAATAATAAGATGGCTTAAAACTAGTAATAAACTATTAGTATTAATGAAAAGTGTTTTGACCCAGAATGTTGGGGTAAAAAGCCAAGTTAATAAGATAGATTAAATCTATTAATAAAATTGTATATATATATATATATATATATATATATATATGGGGAGAGAGAGAGAGAGAGAGGGAGTTCTATGAGAGAGCTGGATTAACACTAGACATCATGTATTGATTCTGTTAATCCTCCAGGTATCAATTGAGACTGAGATTATCAGAATAAAACAGGCTGACATAGAAAAAGGTTGGCTATTTACTTAAATAAATGTTCATCTTGTTAGTATATAGTAATAATACCTATCAATTCAGAACATAGTATATAGTAATAATACTTATCAATTCAGAATATAGTATATAGTAATAATACTTATCAATTCAGAACATAGTATATAGTAATAATACTTATCAATTCAGAATATAGTATATAGTAATAATACTTATCAATTCAGAACATAGTATATAGTAATAATACTTATCAATTCAGAATATAGTATATAGTAATAATACTTATCAATTCAGAACATAGTATATAGTAATAATACTTATCAATTCAGAATATAGTATATAGTAATAATACTTATCAATTCAGAACATAGTATATAGTAATAATACTTATCAATTCAGAACATAGTATATAGTAATAATACTTATCAATTCAGAACATAGTATATAGTAATAATACTTATCAATTCAGAACATATAAATATAAATCTTACTTATAAAAATTATTATTCTACTAATGACTGACTAAATTGTATAAAGAACAAACCGAAACATCTACAAATTATTATACAGCGATAGGAATAAAAGTTGATCCCTAAGAAAATAAAAACAGCTTTCATGTTGTGTGCCATTTGATTTGTCAAAATGCAAGTCACCAGGTCGATCATTGAATCTAATGTGTCTGATTATCTTTTTATTGATCTATTGATCTCAGTCTGTCTATACTCTATTTCTACTTCTCAGAATATATCTATATCAATCAATCTACATTTATTTTTACCTGTCGGTTCAACCTAATCTTATATATATATATATATATATATATATATTAAAAAAGGATTAATAAAAAAGGATTATATATTAAAAAAGGATTAATTCAAATTATATTAATAAAAATTAATTCAATTACTTCAAATTATATTAATAAAAAAGGATTATATATTAAAAAAGGATTAATTCAAATTATATTTTTAATATATATTTGCTCTGTAATATTTTATTACATGGAGCTCTCTTCCTGTATCATTTTTTAATATTAAAATAAATTTTTAATATTAATTAGGATCGGGTTTTTGGGAATTTACCTTCCTGCTTTTTTCCCTTGGATTGAAGTATCTGAATTAAAATATATATATATATATATATATATATATGTGTCAGATTAAATAAATTGTAAACATTATGTCTGCTTATACTTAATAAAATCCATTCATGCTCATGGATAATCTTCCGCGTGTTATAATTAAAAAATGTAAGAAATGAGCTATAACATTGACAGATGATTTTATTA
This sequence comes from Ascarosepion bandense, assembly GCA_037127315.1. Classification (NCBI taxonomy): domain Eukaryota; kingdom Metazoa; phylum Mollusca; class Cephalopoda; order Sepiida; family Sepiidae; genus Ascarosepion; species Ascarosepion bandense. The sequence continues at coordinate 1,765,179 of JBBBDQ010001974.1, forward strand.
TTCATTTCTCAATGTTCCCAGTACTTTCAATTTTCTTCCGAGATCATCTTCAGGGGTGTGAGTTGTGATAACAAAAAATAACCACAAAACTGTGTTACTGAAAAATTACTGTAAATTTTCTTCTTGCTTCAAATATAACAGCTGCCAAATTGCTTAGTGTTTATCAGAACGTGAAAATTATCCAAAATGGAAACTTTTTTTACGTTGTAATGTCATGGTACTGCATGTGTTAAAGCATGAAAAAAACTGTTTTTTCTACAAACATTTTCAAATGTTACTACAGTATTCATAGCTGATTCTATTCATTGATGTCTTAAGTTTTTTAATGAATTTTGCCTCAAGGATACATTTTAAATAATTTTCACATTCAAACACTTTGTCAACTGTTATATTTGAAGCAAGAAGAAAATTTAGTCATTTTTTGAACACAGTTTTGTGGTTATTATTTGTTACCACAACTCACACCCTTGAAGATGATCTTGGAAAGAGATTGAAAGTACTTGGGAACATTGAGAAATGAATAATAAAATCATGTCAACTTTACAGCTCATTTCTTACATCTTTCAGTTATAATATGTGAAAGATTATCCGTGAGTATGAACAAATTTTATTAAGAATAAGCAGACACAATGTTTGCAATTTATTTAATCTGAGATGTCTAAAAGAAAATTTGCTGCCTAAATACACAATATATATATATATATATATATATTAATACAGGTTTCATTGAATAATATAGACAAGTTCTGTCTATTTATTTTGTGTAAGATCCTTTTGTATGATCTGATTAGCTTGATAGTGTTGTCATGGAAAAACGACAAGAAATCGCAATAATTGTTGATTTTTTTATCAGGTCTGAGCTTTTGGCTTACATAAGCCATTATTAAAGGATGAACATTTAATGTTCAGTGAACATAGAACATTTAAATTATTAACAGAGTGGAGTTATATGAGAAAATTAAACAGGTTCATTTTTTTTTTAATCGTATCACCCCGAGCAAGGCGGTAATGCCACTGATGTGTAGCGGGCTACATAATAGAGAAAAGATTGGAAAAGAGAAAGCCGGTAACCACATCCTAAACAGGGAACAAGGGATGAGTCTCTTAACCTGTTCAATAGACATGGGTGGAGTGTGAACCAGGCAATAGATAGATCTATCTACTCCAATTGAAAAAAAAAAAAAAACAAAGTGAGAAGATTGGTTGTGTGGCATGTGGCTGCAGGCCGAGAAGGAATAATGGTAGTGGGTTTTTGGTCAATTGAGTGTATAGTGGCATGAGGGGATTGGTCTGGGGACTGCTACTACTATGGGTGTAGGGGGTAAGTATAATAACTATGACCTCTCCCATTATTATAGGCATTGAAGTATGTTAGTGTAGGTGTTGAAATTTATTTTATTTAGGCTAGGTTTAAACTGTTTGATGTAGATAGCTTCTAGAATTTTAAGTTTTCGTTTATTATTTTCTTGTCTAAGTATATAAGTGTTTTCCTAAGAAGTGTGTGTTGATAGCCGTGGTGTTTTAAATGTCGGAATATGTTAGAATTTTCATTTAAGTGCAATGTAAGTCTATATATATATATATATATATATATATATATATATACACACAAGGTGATTGAAAAGTAACTCCCTATTTTAAAATACTTATAATTTAAAGGAAATTACTTGAAAAATAATTTAATCTCACCTAAAAGTGAGCTGATTGTATAATGCTCTTCATGCCAGTGACACTTCTATCAAGCTTCTCTATGACATGATTTCATTGAACTTACATTTCTTTTGAATGTCTTCCTCTCAAATTTACATTTAAATTAATTTAGGATCATCAGAAAAGAATGTGCATCATTTCAGAGCCTTCCTATCAATGGTTTCACTTGCACACTGGAACCCAATCACTCATGATTTCTAGTGTATCATAGATATATTAGTTCAAATATCCAACAGCAAAATTAGATTTACAATAAAAAAAACAGCAAACCTTGCTCACATTGTGAGAATACAACGTGAACCTCATTCTACATTCACAATCAGATCATGTCATCATGTTCATTGAAATGCTCCACAGAATATTTATTTTTTTCCATATCCACATAGAACTATTTTCAATTGCTTTTATTAGGTGTTTTATACTTTTAGTCCTATTATGCCCTTTGATTCCAATTTGGCCCAGAGATTTAGTCCTATTATGCCCTTTGATTCCAATTTGGCCCAGAGATTTAGTCCTATTATGCCCTTTGATTCCAATTTGGCCCAGAGATTTAGTCCTATTATGCCCTTTGATTCCAATTTGGCCCAGAGATTTAGTCCTATTATGCCCTTTGATTCCAATTTGGCCCAGAGATTTAGTCCTATTATGCCCTTTGATTCCAATTTGGCCCAGAGATTTAGTCCTATTATGCCCTTTGATTCCAATTTGGCCCAGAGATTTAGTCCTATTATGCCCTTTGATTCCAATTTGGCCCAGAGATTTAGTCCTATTATGCCCTTTGATTCCAATTTGGCCCAGAGATTTAGTCCTATTATGCCCTTTGATTCCAATTTGGCCCAGAGATTTTTACAGGGTATCTGCAATGAAACTTCTTGCTTCAATTTCCACTGCTGTAATAATTACATTACATTTTTCCTTTACCAGCTCTGATTTTAGATTTTCATATTTATTAGTTTTATAATTGTGGTTTTGTTCCATACGACTTTCATATGGTCCTGTTAATTCTACCAGAATGATTTTACAGTTCACCCTTGATAAAAGAACGAAATCTGATCCTTACTTGATATTATTTTGGAGTAATCATTATGCCAACCAGAAAGACCTGTTGATATCTCCAAAATACGGCCCAAACTAAGAAGATTTTATCCAGGTATAGCTTGATATTTGCTTGTTTGCTTTAAGTCAACGTATACTTTTCCTCCCTCTGCAACAAATTTCTGGTTATATTATATGACTCAGACTTCATATATTTCTTTAATATTTTGACCAGCTCATCCAAAATACTATTGTATCTCCAAGTATCTATGTTCCATTGACAAGAACTTTTTTTTTGTTTTAATCATATCACCCCAAGCAAGGCGGTAATGCCACTGATTCACAGGGGGCTACTTAAGAGTAAAAAAATTGGAAAAGAGAAAGCCGGAAACCACATCCTAAACAGGGAACAAGGGATGAGCCTCTTCACCTGTTCAAAAGATGAGGGTGGAGTGTGAACCAAGTGATAGTTTAGTCTATCTACTCCAATTGAGCTCTTTTACAGGAATTAAGAACATGTTCTAATGTTTGTGGATTTTCCTTACACAGGTACAGGTTGGATTGCTATATTTCTTCCATTTATTCTTAGATAATAGCAGGTCATATGTGGAACGCATTAAAAAATTCAGCCTGAGTAGAGCCATCTGCCAAATGTCCTTCCAAGTAATAGATTTCTGCAGAGCCTCCTCCCATCCTGTCCATTGGTCTTGTTGGGATTGTTGTGCCCCTTTTATGAGTCTTTTATTATCTTTTTCATTCCTTACATTTTGGATGACCATATCTTGGTGATCTTTGCCAGATGTTTTTGACCACCACTGCCTTTCATTTAATCCTAACACTTGTTTTCCTGCTTGGGTGTATCTGAAGATTTCATTGAAAGCTAGATTGTCTTTAGCACTGACCTTCCACTATTCTCAGATATATTTGTTTAACTTTCTTTCCATTGACTCAACTGCATTCATTCTAATTTTATATACAAGTAGAGGCCATAATAGAACTGGAATGAGTACATGCTCTAAGCAACGTATCTTGTATTTTAGAGGACAAAGATCTATATATAATGTATGATTTATATATAGTAACTATAATTTTTACAAGAAATGAGTATGACAGGTAATTATTAAGCATGAGGTTTAGTTTATTTTATTTATTTTGTTTGGGCATCAGATTTCAATACTAGCTACTGAAACTGTCCTGAAATTGCGTCAACTGATTTTACTAGGAACTCTTGTGGTATGGATGACATAACTTCTTGTATCTGCCTTTCAAGTTCTTCCAAAGTCTTGGTTTAGTATAATAGACTTACTCTTTTAACCAAACTCAAAGAAAAAATCCACAGGGTGTTAAGTCAGGTCTTCTGTCTGTCTACTTAGACATAAAATAGGGAGTTACCTTTCAAACTACCTGTATATTTAAATTCCTAATCAAATATTGATATTTTTTTCCAAAGTCTTGGTTTGGTATGGTAGACTTAGTCCTTTAACCAAACCCAAAGAAAAATCTGCGGTGTGTTAAGTCAGGACTCCTTGTTTGCCACTCATTCATAAAAAAGAGAGTTACCTTTGAAACACCCTGTGCATATAATTGTGTATTTGAGAAGTAATCCCTCTTTTATACAAGTTTCATTAAACATGACTGACAAGAAATGCATTTAAGTTTTTTATTTAATTCTTTTTTGTGGTCTTATAATCTTTTCTGGATATAAATTATGTAGAAATTGTTCAAATGTTTTGTATGTCAATGTGCTTTCAGCTATATTTTTAGCCATTATCAAGTATGATTTTATATTACTTTTATATATATATATATGTATGTATATACATGCACATATATATTTATACATATAAAAAAAATTCACATATTTTTTGTATATTAATATATTGTTTAAATCATATAATTATAAATTAAAGATACATTGCAACACTGATTTCTATGTTTTGAGATTTCTATCTTGTCATCAGGCAATGTTAGATGTTAGTTGTGAAAGATTTTCACAACTAATATCTAACATTTCCTGATGATAAGATAGAAATCTCAAAACAGAAATTTCCGTGTCGTAATGTATTTTTAATTTATAGTTATATGATTATATTATGCTCTACAATAAATATTGTATTGAGCACTTTTTTAAAGAAAAGTAAATGCAAGAGAACTCAAAATCATAAAAACGTGAGTCTTCTTTACCTGGATTTATATTATTTGTTAGTATAATTATATATGTATTGATTATATCACAAACAAAATTTGATTTATTTACCACAACTATTAATAGATAATACTAAAAACACCCTAAAATCTTAAAATACTTAGAGCTATCATTTTATAAAAGAAATAACCTGAAATAAACATTTTACTATAAGGAATTTTTTCAATTTCATATTTTCATCCTAAGATGCTGTTAAAGTTTGTGTTCCCAGATGGACTAAGATTGCATTGTTAGCGAAACTTTAATAAAACACAAACTGAGATTGATGATCTGAGTTCAAATCATAGGCTAGTATGCTGCATTCACTCTTACATTTGGAAAAAGCATGAATCTATCTTTTCTCCCACTTAAGGGTTAAAAAGCAGGGTAGACTGTGTTTTTTAGCTTTGGCTAGTAACTAGTATAGAAGAAAAACTGAATTCCAAACCATTGAGAAAGCAATGGGAAACAACTATGCAATCTCTCACAAGAATGCATCGTAAATCATAAATAAACAGAAGGAATCTGTGGAGTTATAACTGCCTATAACCTGAAGGACCATGACGCTAAAAAAAAAAAAAAACTGACATTAAAAAACGTATTAAAATGTATATTCTTTATATACTGTTCTACAGTTGATGATACTTATACCGTTTAAGGGCATATTGAAATCAAAATTACAGTGTTTCTAAAAATGCCAGAATGAAGCTAAGAAAATCTTTTTTCTATGATTAATAACATTAACATTACTGAACATGGCATGAAATGGTTAAAAGCTCTCAGAACAAAACTATTTTAATATTTTCTCTATAATTGTGATCCTGATGTGCGACTGCTTATACACAAACTGGAAAAATCCAATAAAAATATTAAACAAACTAACTTTGATGTCCAATTTAAAAATAACTTTTTTCGTATATTTATATGAATGTGTGTGAATGTATGTGCATGTGGGTGTGGTATATATATATGTGTGTGTGTGGGTGTGTGTGTGAAGATTTAGTAAACTGGTTATAAAATTTAAGAAATAATAAACCAACAAAATGATACCAATATTAGCAATAAAAGTGATATTTATTATATATTAACATTTTGACTGAGAAATATTTTAAAGCCAGAATTTTCGAACATGCCTCTATTCTTTTTCAATGATAAAAAGGAATAAAGAAAAAATAGGGCTTACTGTTCCAAGGAATGTTGTTAATGGTTAAGAGGTCTTTCTGTGAAAATTACACTCTCTGTATAAACTCAAATCACTGTTTAATCCCTCAATATGTGAATTTATTTTAGAATAAATTTTAGCTTCAATCTGTGACTTCCTTGTTAGCTGTTGAATAAAGTTGCTGAAAGTATGCATCTGATGTCATCAAGGCTATGAAACGGTTGGTTGAAGTGTGCAGTGACAGTGAAATTGTTATTGTTCTTGATGCTATTTTTTTATGGTTATTGAAACAGAGATGGAATTCTGTTCCATTTTCTTCCAAATAATTTACTTTTTTAACTTTGTGGCAGAAAAGTAAATATAAGATTTGAACTGGCACAATTCAGAGCCAGTGGTTTAAACACTATATGAGTGCTGGATTGGGTGTGAAATTGCTTTCAATGATGATATACCTACAGACATGGCATCAGCATTTATTGCAGGTGATATTCCTTTGCTGAGGTGGTGAATCATGTATACTGGATGATATTAAGAGTATGTGTAGATTGGGGGTGCTGATGCCTAGTGTGAAGTTGGTTCTTGTTGAATATTTTTCTAATTGTTTAGTCAAGTTTTAAATAGTTTTGTTTGGAATCCATAGTGATTGATTTTTTGATAGTTTTAAGTGGGTAATGCACAAATGTGAACTTCACCAAACACTCAGTATAATGAGCCACATAATAAAATTTATAATGAGCCACATAATAAAATTTATAATGAGCCACATAATAAAATTTATAATGAGCCACATAATAAAATTTATTATCCTAATTCTGATGAATATAGTGCACAGCGGAATCAGGACAGAGATTGAACAAGAACAGTGCAGGTTCATCAAAGACACTGAAACAAGGAATGCAATGTTTATGCTCAGAATGTTATCAGAAAGAACAATACAAATGCAGAAGGACATCTACCTGTATTTTATAAAATATGCAAAGACGTTCGACAATATATACCACAAAAATCTATTAAAACTGCTCGGCAACTTTGACATTTTTGGGAAAGACAGAATTTAGAATTTATACTGGCAACAAACCACCTGCATACATACAGGAAATGAATTCAGTAGATATACAAAAATATGAAGGAGTGTAAGACAAGGATTTGTCTCCTCACTGGATTTATTCAACTTTTACAGTGAGGCAATTCTGAGAAAACTAGAAATCCTGCCTGGATTCATAATTGGCAGATACAATCTTATCTATAGGAGATATGTAGATGACACAGTGCTGATAGCAGACACCAAAAGAAAACTACAAAACCTCCAGCAAAGAAAAGCAAGAAGAAAGAGCTAAACATAAACTATGAAAAGATAAAATTCATGGTCATCAGCAAAAAGGGGAGCCCAAAATGTAAATTACAGGTCATGGATACCAAGTCTGCACAGAAATTTAAGCACCTGGTAAGTGTTTTAACAGGAAATGGAAAGTGCCACACTGAGATCAAAAGACATATTGGAATGGACAAAGATGCATTCCAAAAGCTAAGGAAAGTATTAAGAGATAGGAAAATTTTGTTGGAAACAAAGAAAAATATACTGAACTGTTATGGGATATCCGTCCTCCTGTATGGTAGTGAATGCTGGAAAATCTCCTTAAAAATGAAAAAATAACTAAAGATGATAGAAATATGGTTCTACAAAAGGATGCTGAAGATACCATAGACTGAACATTTGAGCAAACAATGAGGATTTGGAGAGAATGGAAACAAAAAGGAAACATACTTTACAGGAAGAGACAGTTGAAATTTCTGGGATACATGAGGAAAGAGGGCTTGGAAAATGTGATACTGACAGGGTGGATAGAGTGAAAGAGAGACAGAGAAAAGCAGCATGTAACACACTTGATGAGCTTGAGAAAATGGTAGGCAGAACAGGGTTTGAGAGAAATAACAGAAAGGCAAAACTTATTAAGAGCTGCAAAGGACAGAAAGATGTGGAGGGCCATGATCGCCTACGTCCTGAAGGGACATGGTACATAAAAAAAGTAACTGAATAGTTATTTTATGTGTTTTTTGTCATCCCCATTTTATGAACAAATACATTTTATGCATAAACATTGGCTGTAGATTATTGATTTCTTTTTAAGTTGGTGGGGTGGCAGCTATTGAGATTTTAGGTAGCAATGACCATCTGTGGGTTTGGTGTATAGTGTCATAGAGATATGGTTATTATTTAGATGTACTAATGCATACAGAAACAAAATAGAAGTAGTGGAATATTCCATAGTGAATTCATGTGGTAAAAATTGCTAAGATGTTTGGAGACAGTTCTCTAGATAAAGACGATTTTATCTAAGTATCTGTGGCAGTTTAGGGGTACTAGGGGGTATAGTCTACGGCTATATCGTGTTGAATATACCGGTTCACGTCTGATCAACGAAGCTAAGCAACATCGGGTCAGTACTTAAATGGGTGACCATTTGGGAATACCAGGTGCTGTAAACATGAGAACCAAGAATGATCCACTGGTCCTCCAGGTTTGGGGGTTGGGTGCAGAGCTAACAACCCTGCCCCATAAAAAAAAACAGTTTGTAATAGAAACAGCAACAAAAAGTTGCTGCTCTATGCACCATCTGGGTGTGATGGATAAATGATGATGATGATGATGATGAGGGGGTATCTAGTCAAAATATCTTGTTCCAAGACATCCATGAACATGTTTGTATAGCTGAGAGACATTACTGATAACAATGCTGTGCGTTTGATATTAAGAAAATAGTGTTCGTTGAGCTTAAAATCATTGTGCATAAGTATGAATTTTATAATGTTGGTGATGTCTTATGCGTTGAATTCCTGAAAGCCTCTGGTACTTAAAAAATCTAACAGGCTATGATTCCTTCCTTGTTTAGGATGTTAGAATATAGAGATGTAACCTCCATGGTCATTAGGAGTTAATTATTTGGTAACCTATCTATATTTTTCAGAATTTTTAAGAAACGTGTAGTGTCTTTGATATAAAATAATAATATATGTTATATTATACACTAAACACACAGATGATCACTGCTACCTAAATTTTAATAACTACCACCCCCTCAAAAAAAATCAATAATCTACAGTCAATGTTTATATATAAAACTTATATATTCACAAAATTGGGATTACAAAAACCACATAGGATGACTATTCAGTTACTTAATAGAAATTACTCTCTTAAAACTATAAAAAAAATCAATCACTAAGGATTCCAAACAAAATAAAAATACACTTCTAACCTATGAAACAAAAAAAGAATAATTCCAGAATTTCCAAGGTTTTTTATTTTAATTACCATATTCACAAGCCTCTCGATATCTTAACAAAAGATTTCCAGTATTTACAACTTGACTAAACTATTAGAAAAATATTCAGCAAAAACCAACTTCACACTAGGCATCAGCACCCCCAATCTACACATACTCTTAATATCATCCAGTATACATGATTCACCACCTCAGCAAAGGAATATCACCTGCAATAAATGCTGATGCCATGTCTGTAGGTATATCATCATTGAAAGCAATTTCACACCCAATCCAGCACTCATATAGTGTTTAAACCACTGGCTCTGAATTGTGCCAGTTCAAATCTTATATTTACTTTTCTGCCACAAAGTTAAAAAAGTAAATTATTTGGAAGAAAATGGAACAGAATTCCATCTCTGTTTCAATAACCATAAAAAAATAGCATCAAGAACAATAACAATTTCACTGTCACTGCACACTTCAACCAACCGTTTCATAGGCTTGATGACATCAGATGCATACTTTCAGCAACTTCATTCAACAGCCCACAAGAAAGACACAGATTTGAGTTGAAATTTATTTCTTAAATAAATTCCAACATTCAGGAATTAAACAGGGTCTTGGGTTCATTAAGGGAGTATAATTTCCGCAGGTATCTCTAACCATCAGTAACATACTTCGAAAGAGTAAGTCTCACTTCTTTGTTTATTGCTAAATCCGCTGCTATGAAAGTCGGTTCTCTGTGTAGGGCCCGGAAGTTTTTTCCGTCTAAATCTATCCTGCACATTTACAAATCTACCATCCGCCCATGCATTGAATACTGCTGCCTAATCTGGTCTGGTGCCCCTGCTATTCTCCTTGGGCTTCTCGATAAGGTTCAGAGGAGGGTCTATAATGTGATAGATACCGACTTGGCAGACCGCCTGCAGTCTCTCTCCCACCGGTGCGACGTGGCTTCCCTGTATCTCTTCTATAAATACTTTCACGCCTTCTGCTCCGATGAACTTAGATCACTGGTGCCCCCTAACTACGAATTTGCACGAGATACTAGATTAGCAACTAGATCCCACCCTTTTACAGTGAAACCGATAAAATGCAGCCGTAACTTCTACTCCAACAGTTTCTTCCCAACTGTGGAATTCTCTTCCAAATGATTGCTTCCCCGACGGCTACAATCTCCAGGAGTTTAAATGTAAGGTCAATAGACACCTCCTAACACACTAACCTGCTCCCATTCTATCAAGCACTCTTCCTATCTGCCTAACCCTCATCCTCGCTATCCTTACTCATCTATCACCTTCCTCCTGACATTCCCTATGTCTAACCACTCCTCCTCTATCTTCCCCTATGTAGCCCCATGCGCAATAGTGGCAGTGGAATGCATGAGATGATTAAAAAAAAAAAAATTTTTTTTGTATCATTGAAAAAGAACAGAGGCATGTTTCAAAATTCTGACTTTAAAATCTTTCTCTTCATGCTCCATTTTATTCATAAGGTTTAATGTATAATAAATATCCTAAATTTTATTGCCAGTATTAGTATCACTTTGTTGGTTTTTCATTCATTAAATTTTATTAACCAGTCTATTAAATCTTTCTATAAAAATTTTAGTCAGACCGTCTGTCACACCCTCTAAAATAGCCATTAACTGATTGAAACCAAATTTTGGGGAGAAATGCAGACAAGTAAGGGGCTACACAATACAGCTGATTTTACTAGGGTTAAGTAGCTCAGTGCAATAAATTTTCATTAATTTTTTTATACATATTTGATACCCATATTTGAGTAGATATCTTATTTTTTATCTTTTTTTTAAGTGTAAATTATCTATTCCAGCCTACACATTTGAGACACTGTACAAAACAAAGTAAAGTTAGAAACTGCATCCACCTTTATAGGAGAAACCATCATCTGATCCAGTATAGTTTTGATGATTTAGCTACAAAGAGTGTTAAAACCTAGTAAGCCTTTTAAAAAATGTACATGCTCTTGTCCAGAACCTTAGCCCATATCAGCTTATTTGTGTACACATTTATATCGCTCATTCAGTAATGAATTAGAGCACTCTGGCTACTGATGTATGATACATGGTACGCTAAAAAGTCTGCCTCCTTCTACCAAGCACCCATAGCTCAGAGGTAGCATCGTCGACTAACGCCAATTTGGTCAGGTTTCAATCCTGGGTTGAAAGCAATCGGATGTCTAAACATACTGATGAGCTGTGATACAGTGAAACAGATCTGTCTGTGGATGACTATATATATATATATATATATATATAAACCTAAACTCAAGCATGGTGAAAGAAAGCAAACTAAAGCTGTTGTTTCAATTAATTTGTATAAGGGTATATGTCAATCTATATCTCTACGGTCTATTTCAAATTGTCTGCTTTTCAAATCACATCTATCAATATTCCTAATATGTCTATCAAATCAATTTATTTCAGGTGTATATATATTGTAATTTTGTTATTACAATGGTTCATAAAAGCATAATATCAATACACAAAAATTTTCATGTTTCAGAACAATACTGTTCTTCTTCAGGTGATATTTTAAAATAAATGGTGAAATATTTTCAAAATAAATCATATTCAATATTTATTTTAACATATCACCTGAAGAAGAACAGCATTGTTCTGAAGCATGAAAATTTGTATGTAGTGATATAATGCTTTTATAAACCATTGTAATCACAAAAGTACAATATTAAGCTCTAATTTGTATTGAGCACTCTTTATAAAAGTAAATGCATGAACAGTAGGTTTTAATCTACATGTCTTTTCACTTTCTTATTTTATATATATATATGTAAAAATATACTCAGTTATAATCTGAGATTAAGGACAGAATGGTTAAATAAAATAAAAACAAGAGGAAAACTGTATTTTAAATCGCCTGCGCGTTTCGTCCTGTGATGGACTTTATCAAGGCAAAAAGACAAAATGAGCTTTATTCTAAATTACGCATCTATAAACAAACAGTGTTGGCAACCACAAAGATGCTCACAAATTTTGTTGATCTTTTGAAATGATTTGTGAGCGTCTTTGTGGTTGCCAACACTGTTTGTTTATAGATGCGTAATTTAGAATAAAGCTTATTTTGTCTTTTTGCCTTGATAAAGTCCATCACAGGACGAAACACGCAGGCGATTTAAAATACAGTTTTCCTCTTGTTTTTATTTTATTTAACCATATATATATATATATATATATATATATATGTAGTGCATTTAGGCAGCAATCTCTCTTTTATGCAAGTTTTATTTGGAAATGACAGTTAAGGTATTATGGTTAAGTTTTCAAAAAAATTTAATGTGATCTTATAATTTTTTCTTTTCTATTCATAACATACTTGATGATAATACAAATATGATAGCATCATCCAAATGTAAAAAGAGGCTAAAAATAAAGGAATCATTATTAATAAAAAAGAAAAATCCAACACTTAATAATATCAACTATGAACATGCCAACAATGAGTTCACTGTTTTCAGAATAACTATGCATCCACATATATATACACAAACACCTTATGTATACAGTTAAAGTAAAATAAAATTCATCCTTGATATTGGTTAAAAGTATAGCCAAAAGCCCTTGGAGATATAAAACATTGAGATAATTTTTATATAATTCATGTTCTGAAAAGAAAAAATTCATAAGCTCACATGAAAATTATATAAAAAATTAATATAACAATTTTTCTGTCTTCTTTAATGAATCTTGCATATATATCAAATTAAGCCTACAACACAGTTTTCAATTCATCGTAATAACTATATCTGCTCTGAAAGATGTGCCAGATCAATATATATATATATTGTAATTTTGTTTACTGTTCTTCTTCAGGTGATATTTTAAAATAAATGATGAAAATGATTTCTTTAGAAAATATAAGAGGAATTCATAGTTTAGCAAATTAAGGAGTATACACCTACAAGTATATTCACCAACTACCACTCCTTACTTTTTTAAATAACCATGAATTCGTTTTATATTTTCAAAATAAATCATTTTCATCATTTATTTTAAAATATCACCTGAAGAAGAACAGTATTGTTCTGAAACATGAAAATTTTTGTGTAGTAATATAATGCTTTTATAAACCATTGTTATAAAAAAATTTTAATATTAATCTCTAATTTGTATTGAGCACTCTTTATAAAAGTAAATGCATGAACAGTGGATTTTAATCTTTCTGTTCTTTCACTTCCTTTATATATATATATATATATATATATATATATATATATATATATATGCTTTCTCTTGTGTGCTTTCTTGGGGGATACCAGAATAAAGCAGGTGCAAAAATTTAAATATCTAGGAAGTGTTCTAACAGGAGATGGAAAGTGCGACACAGAGATCAGGTGAATTGGCATGGCAAAGTGTGCGTTCCAGAAGCTGAGCAAAGTACTAACACACAGGAAAATTTCACTAGAAACAAAGAAAAGAGTGCTGGATTGCTATGTGATGTCAGTTCTTCAATACGGTAGTGAGTGCTGGACAATATCATCAAAAATGAGGACAAAACTGGAAGTAGCGGAAATGTGGTTCTACAGAAGGATGCTGCGGATATCATGGACTGAACATGCAAGCAACAATGAGGTGTTGGAAAGAATGCCAACCAAAAGGAAATTAATACTGAGCATCAGGAAGAGACAACTGAAGTTCCTGGGACACGTAATGAGGAAGGAGAGCCTGGAGAACCTGATACTGACTGGCCAGGTAGAGGGAAAGAGAGACAGAGGAAGGCAGTGGATAACATATTTGCAGGGCCTGGTTGGGTGGATGACGGAACGGGGGTTACCAGGAGTAACAGGAACAAACATGCTGAGGGCCACAAGGGATAGGGAGACGTGGAGGGCCATGATCACCTACGTCCTGAAGGGACAAGGCACGAAGAAGAAGAAGAAGAAGAAGAAAAGCATGGTAGGCAATTGAAACATTTTAAAAACTGCATCATGGCCAACATCATCAACACTTGAATAACCCCTGAGCAGCTTGAATGCTGTGCCCAGGAGTGAACTGGATGGCATGTCCTGATGTGTAAAGCAACAGATATTTGAGCAAACCAACATAAGAGCCTTAATGAGGCTCATGCAAAAAGAAAGACAGTAGTAGAAACATGAAAACCTTCAAGCCAGTTTCCCTGTTCTACTTGCATATATATTTTTGCCGTTCTCACATTGGACTCTGCAGTCACCTTTAAAGTTCACCACTGCACATTGAGGTCATTGTCAAAACTTACAGACAACCATTATATATATATATAAAAATATATAAAAATATTTAGTATATTAATAAATATACATATTATTCTATACTATGCAGCACCTGAAGATTGTGTTGTGCCTGAAACTCTGTGTTGTTCTACAGGCATAGTGTAATCAGCAGATCTCCCCAACTTATATATATATAAGTTGGGGAGAATGATATTACCAATGGATTTGTAAAAATATCAAACTTTTGTTTCTTGATTATAATACTCTGTTAAATTTAACAATAAATTTTAACATTGAGTTCTCTTTGGAGTTAGTCTCCATTTGAGTTTACCTTACCAAATATCAAGGATTCTACTTTATATATATATATATTTTTTTTCTTAAATGAATTTGAAAATAAATGTTTATTTTGAGGAAATTCATATAGACATACGTAATATGATATTAAAATGAATATTCTATACTTTTTTTTATCATACTAGAAACAAAAGGAAAACCAGCTTGACATATGTTAGTGAAATATTCTGTACAAAGCTTATATAAACATTCTTTGCTTAAAACAATTATATTGTCACACACAAGATGATCTGAAAATAAATAATTTCTAGCCTATAACCTTGTCAATTGCATAGGTTGCCAAACTCAAAAGCTCATTTTATATCAATCAAAAACAACTATTTCAATAGTTAATAGATCAAGCCAAGACCTATGATGTACAATTTAACAAATCTAAATTAATTTACCATCTGTAAGATAATCACAGTGGATTAAAAATGAACCATTTATAGAACATGTTAATAATTAGATTTAAACATTAGTATATTCCATGCCAAAACCATATAGGTCTTTAGTATGTTCCCTTCCAACCAAAATTTAATATGTTCCATTGCCTATCAAAAATATTTCTCATTAATATACTCACTAATTTGTACCAAAAATACTGTCCCGTTTTATGTTCCATTTATAACCTCTCAAAAATATAGGACTTTAGTATATTTTATTGCCTATAAAAAATATTGTATTTTAATATGTTGAATTACTTACCAAAAATATAGGATTTGGGTATCTATTATTGCCTACTAAAAATACAAGAGGACTTTAGTATATTTTATTGCCTATCAAAAATATTGTATTTTAATATGTTCCATCTATTACTTACCAAAAATATAGGATTTGGGTATCTATTATTGCCTACTAAAAATACAAGAGGACTTTAGTATATTTTATTGCCGATCAAAAATATTGTATTTTAGTATGTTCCATCTATTACTTACCAAAAATATAGAATTTTGGTATGTACCATTGCCTACCAAAAATACAAGACAAAGTTTTATTGCCTATCAAAAATATGGGACTTAGTTTTTAGTAGGTCCCACTGCCTTACTAAAAATATCAGTCAATATTTTTTGCATTACCTACTAAAATTCTTGGTCATTAGTTTGTTGTTCCAATGCATACCAACAAAATATTTGGTTTTAAATTAATTTCATTGCACTTAAAGATCAAGTTTCTCTGATTCAATCAATGTCAGAAGCAAATGACACTCTGTTTGAAACAAACTCTCTCTACAGGAATAATGTTCTACACGATTTGATTGCTAGCCACTATTCTCTGTTACTAATCTTTACTTCTGGCACAAGGTCATAAACATCGCTCACTGAAAAAGTGAAAAGTACTGATAGTCTGTGAATCTCGTGCGCAAAGTATTCTACCATGTGACATTCTTAATTAGGTATTTTATTTTTCAACATGTTCATCTTCACCTGAAACAAGGCCAGAAATACCCGAGCATTCCATAATATCATCGTAGATTTATTTTAAACAAAACAAAACAAAACTATCAGATAGCATGAATAAATAAATAAATAAATAAATAAATAAATAAATAAATAAAGTAGTCGTAGTAGAAAAGAATGAAAAATGTTAAAAGCTTAAAAATAAATTAGTTTGAGCTAGCTGGTAGCTAATACTGGAAGGATTTGAATGGTTTTTGTTATTCTTTCTGAAGGAATTTTAAAGAACTTAAGTAGGACATACCCGAGCCCGACCCACATCCTTTATTTTTATTTATTTATTTTTTTTTTTTTGCCTGCTAACAGTAGTAATTTTAATTGTTTTATAAAAACTTACGATATCGGTCTTTAAAAATAATATTATGTCAGTAACTCTAATAATTCCACTTCCTTCTTCCTCGATGCTAGAAGAAATGAAAAATATCTCGTGCAAATAAATCATAATAATGTGTTCATATTCTACTAGTCTCTTCTATTCCGCTTTTGGTTTTAAAAAACCGTGATAACACTTACTTCAGTTTTTATTTATAACACTGATTTTCACTTTTCAGTCTTTTAGAGAGTGTTCTCATTTTTATTTTTTCAAGTGTTACCTACCGAATGATTACCTAAAATAATCTGATTACAATAGAAGACAATTTGTTGGAAGGTTGCTTTGTGTAGAAACAACTTATCATATCTATTTTGTCGCTATATTCAATTATGCGGCATGTCTTGGAGAATAAATGCAACGAAAGCATTCCTAATGCTTTCGTCTGGTTTTAGACAAGAAGATTGATTCTCTTTTTTCTTTCTTTTTTTTTCTGTAATTATTGACTCTTTTTAGCATTAATTTTACAGTATTTTTATAGAGAATATAAACTTACAGTTAGTAAATAAAATAAAATAAATATAATGCGTGCTGCTTGGATATTAAAAAAAAAAAAAAATGAAAGCAACAAAAAAAAAAATGAAAGAAACCCTTTTTCTTGGAAAAATGAACCCGAGGAAAAAATAATTGTAACTCTGTGAGGAGGAAAATTGAAAAACGTCCTTTAATAAAAAAAAAAAAAACTGGAAGTGATTTAAAAGGAAAAAAAAAAGGTCCCAGTTTATAAGATGATTTTAAAACTTGACTAAAATTTTTAGTCTAAAAATAAGTCTGAAGTCAATCGTTCATCATCGATAAGTGATCACACGATTTTTTTTTAATTTAAAATCCAAATTCAAGAAAAGAAACGAAGGAAGGAAGAGTAGCTTTTAAAGCCCTTAAGGATAAGAAAGGCATAGTGAATTGGTATACCACTGTGTCTGTAGTGTAGTTATGTTTTTTGTTGTTAACTAGTTTATATCCCAAGCCCACTTGATATTTTTTGTCTTAACTCTTCGTGTTGCAGCTGCTTACCCTCCCATTTTATCCCTGCCCCACTCATTAAGTGAGATTTTTGTTGTTATTTTTTTTAATAGCTGCTGCTGTTACTAATGATGATGATGATGATTATTATTAGAAGCCCAGACAAGACCCGGGTTAGTGACTGGTTGGGTGCTTATCACCATAGAAACAAAAGATATTTATATTTCAGCACTACACCTTAAAATCTTAAAAATCTGCCTCTCCCCCCTTTTTTTTCAAAATGAAGTTATATAGCTTTGGTAAAATTCCATTCCATATTTATTTTTTTCATCTTTCTTAAATAGATGATAAACAAATAATAAACAGAAAAAAAAAACTATCATCATCGCATGATGAGCCCATTTCTAATGGCAAAAAGAAAGTAGTTTTTAATTTTAAATTCAGTCTTTCAAACTAAAAAAATTAAATAAACTAAGATTTTATGAGAAGGGCATCATAATAATATTCTGGAAATATGGGACCATTTATTTGTGTGAACAAAATGAGTAAGAAGGAATTTTCTCAAAAGGTAGTTGGATAAAAATGATGATGATGGTGTGCGTGGTGGTGGTGACGGTGACGACGACAATGATTAGTAATAATAAGTATATTATCACAGATGTGATTGAAGAAATGTCACAACTTTTAGAGAAGGAAGAATATTATTTTCGAATGAATTAGGTTAGAGAGAGTTTAAGTTAGACCTTAACCAATTAGATTACCGCCACCCCCATCCGGTACCATCTCGTTTCAATCTTTATTTATTTATTTACTTATTTTATGTGTCTACCCCGGAAAGATCGGTGGGCCACAACAGATGTGAGACATCATAAAAGAGGGATGATAACATTTCTGACAGTAGTAATCTTTGAGTGAAAAAGGAAGACAAAGAGAAAAAGAGGGAGAAAAACACGAGAGAAATAAATGGCAGAACAAGTCATATGATAATCACATAGCTCTTTTTTTTTTGTTTATTTGTTTTTCGTTGTAGTCTTTTTTTTTTTCAGTCTTTTTTTTTTACATTTTTACTACAAAGAAAGCCGGCTTCTTTACACTCCACCACCCAGCCCGCCAATGTTTTTTTTTAAATCACTTCATTTCATTTCATATTGTCATATTTATTGTCTCTATTTCTTTGTCGGTGTACGTCCAAATTTCGCAACTAAATTAACCTATTCACATTCGCAATTTATTATTATTATTGTTGTTGTTGTTGTTGTTGTTTTATAGAAAAAGGGTTGAAATAATAAAAATAAAGTCGTGAAGAAAGAAAGCTCTCCCACCTACACACAAAAAATCATAAAAATAATAAAAATATCATTCCCCCTCCGTCCAAAAATAAAAGACAGATTTTCATTTTAGAAACTCGAATCATTACTTAACTTTAATTACATGCATGCAGTTATTGCGAGACCACAAAATGATGAAAAATATTATACATAAATAAGGTTTTTTTTGTTTGTTTTTTTTTTTTTTTTGGTAGGTATATATAACAATATTATTTGTTTGATAATTTTTTATGGTTGCTAACTTGTAAGCATGATTCTCCCATTCTGACAATAAGGAAATTGCATAGAGTTGTTAAATGATTTTTAAAACAAAAATCCTTTTAGAGACACCCGTCTCTCTAAAACCATCTTACAATTCAGCAACATAGAAAAAGGCGCAAGTGCATGTACATACATACACACAAATACACACACACGAACACTTCTTAAACGTACACACAAAAAATGCACCAAAGATGAAAGATGCTTCTTGACTAAACAATTCAGGGATATTCTCTAACTTATATTTGCTATCTTATTGAGCCAAATAAAAACGCATTTAAAATATAAAACTAAGACTAAGAGTGATAATAATAAATTATTAATTACAAAAAAAAATTACTACATCAATGAGAAAATGTTTCACATTTTTAAATACATTTCCACGTGAATTTCCAGCAAGGAAGCAATTAGTAAAAGTAAAAACAATAAAAAAAGAAAGTAAAATTTACTTTATACTTACATTATACATACAAGTGTTTTAAAGTCCTTACTGAGCGATTTTACCAGCACACGCAGTATAGGTGTGCGTGCGTGTGTCTCACATTTGCCTCTACTAAGTAATAGTAGTATAATGATACTGCTGCTACTTAAACAGTAGCAGTACAACTAGTAACAGTAATATACGTCCCACTACGTACATTTTTAAAAGTTATGTTTGTTTTTTTACGTCGAAAACGTAATATAACATCTGATTGCAGCTTTTTACGCGCTCAAAAGCGTGAGCATTCGTGATACAAAAAAAAGGGGGGGGTATGATATTATTGACTCGTAAATATTCATACGGACTTGATTTTATTTGGGCTTCGCTCAAGGCTCAGCAGAACTAACATAGAAATTTAATTAATTTTTTTTTAATTGTCTTTTTGTCTAATTGTAACATTAACTATTTTCTCTCATACCTTCTTTTAGGCTGCGAGATATTAAATTCATGCCTTTTTAAATCCAAATGAAGCGGACACATAAAAAAGCGGAAGAGAAAGATGCAATTATTGCGGACACACTTTAATTATAAAGACATTTTTTACGCGCAAAATATATTTTAAAATTTATTTATATTCACCGTACACATGCGAACAGTAAAAAAAAATATGTACATCCCATATGCATTGGACTGGAGTTAAGAACATGAGGGCACAGTTGTTTTACTTACTCACTCTAACACTCATCAATAAAAAAAAACATTTAAAATACGAATACACTCTAGAAATTACTTTCTTCATCTTTACGCACGTACATGCAAAAAACAAACACACATACGCACATTTTGTTTACGGAAAGAAAAAAAATTAATTCAATTCTTTGGAAAATAACTTTTTGTTGAAGTGATGATGACTGAATATATGAGATGATAGAAAGATGAAGACTACGCGAGAAAGAGAGAGAAAGAGAAAGAGAAAGAGAGAATGAGAGAATGAGAGAATGAAAAGGCGTATTTTCTTTCTTTTTTTTTTTTAATGCACTCTGCACGAGCATGACTTCACTTTGACTTACCTGTTATATTCTTGTTTCTTTCATTAGAGTATAAAATATAATTATTTGCATAACTGTTAGTGTTAACATCTCTCTTGACATCTTTGCAAGACAATTATTAGCCATATAGTCTAATCGTTGATTTCTGCAAGACTCTCCCACCCCGTCCATCTTATTATTTTTAGGTCCATTTTTCCTCCTTCAGCATCTCGCATGACAAAGAATAGCAGCTTTCCATATAAGGTGCAGCTATGACGTCAGGAGCTACCTGATTGGTCGAAATTAACATAATTTATTCAAAACTAGGTTTTAATGAATGGTGAGCAGATATCGTTTGACAATCACACGTGGTACTACTATTGATATGTGTAATGATTTTTTCTCCTATACTCTATATATTAGATATTTGGTGTATATAACATAAAATTGTTGTTTTTATTATCAATATATCAAAAATAAAATAAAATAAAAATGGTCACCTCATAAACTTTAAAAATTATTTGTTATGCTTAAAGGTTTTATCATTTATTTCTTCTAAATGTCAATTTAAAGGTTTCTTAATCATGGAATTTTAAAGTTTTCTTCATGCATAGAAAAAAACATGTGTGGACAAATGAGAATGATAAAATTAGAAATTTTTTTTTTTAAATAGTATTTCTTACAAGAACATAGGTAACCATAGCACTTAACAGATATTTTTCCGATTATCATTGAATTGTCATGACGTTTTGAGAAAGAGTAGTTTCCTGCTGCGTTCTGCATAAATTTAAATTTGAAATAGACTGGCTGCTAACCAAAGTGTTACGTTCTCTAACGAAAAGTAAGATCGTACCCTGCTTTGATAAACGGAAGTGATCTTCGGGAGTTCCAGTCTTGAAATGACAAAATGCGCCACCACGCAAGTGGCTCCACGCATTCTTCTGTCTACTTGATTACTGAGGCGTGACCTCTGAATCAATTTAGTGGCCAATCGCAAAATCTCCCGCAGGACAAAAGGGACTGCTCATTGAGCCACTCTGAAGACATAAAAAAGGGGAAGAAATGACAATCAGGCAGTCTTCCTCCTTCACCCACTAAGGGAGATTCGTGCTGCTGCTATCAACAGACTTTCGACGCCCTACCACAACACTTCAAACCTAAGTTAAGTGTATCGTTCTGTTGTTATATTACTATATAATCGCTTGTATGAACCCCTTGAACTACGTTCGTTGATATATTACTGTAAACTGTATTAACTTGTATGAACCTTAAACTTCTTTCACCTTCTACTTTATTACTGCCTTCATTGTTCAAAACGCCAAAGAGAAATAAATATTTTATGTGTATATTTCTTGCAAAGAATTGTCATTATATTTTATTGCCGAGTTGTCTGAATCTGTTTTGCAACCATACGTATTTTACTCTGTTTAGATATATAACAAAGGCAAGAAGATCAGTATATTTTACTATTTAACTAAAAAATGGATACATGTATTTTCAAAATGCATTTGTGCAAAAGAGAAAAGAAGGATTATACCTGAACTTGAACTTGAATGAATAATTCTATTTTCAACAACAGCCATCATGCTGCATTTCACATTCGATACCAATATCCAATACACTACATTTCATTTTCAACAGCAATATCTGTCATGCTATATTCCACTTGCAAAACCAATAACCATGATACTAAATTAGACTTTCAACACCAAAAAGCATGATGCTAGATTGCACTTTCTACATCAACAGCCATTGCACTACATTCTAGGTTAAACAATATGTTCCACTTGCAAATCCAATAGACAACCCCCAACATTTCACTTTTGACAAAAAAAACATCACGCTACATTCCACATTAAACAACAATATCTGTAACACAATATTCCACTTTCAAGACCAATATCCATCAAGATACATTCCACTTTTGACATGAATAACTGTCATGTTAAAATACATGTCAAGCAATAATCCACTTGCACAACCAATAGCCGCCATCACACATTCCACTGTTGACAAAAATACTCATCATACTATATTACATTTTCAACCCTAATAACCTTCAGACTAGATTCCATGTCATGCAAGAAGAGCTATCATAAAACATTCAACTTATGACACATCAAGCCATTGCACAAGATTCCATATTTGACACTCATATCTATAAGGCTACATTTCAATAATGAAAATATTTCTATAAAAAAGATTGCACATTCAACAGCAACAGCCATCAAACTACATTCACATTTTGACACCAATAATTGACACACTACATTCCACTTTTGACAACCATGGCCATCATGCTACATTACAATGACAGAACCTATAACCACTATGCTACATTCCACTTCCAACAACCATAACCCTCACACAACATTAAATTTACAAAACCATTAGCCACTGCCCTACATTCCACTTTTGACAAACATGGCCATCACACTACATTGCAATAGTGAAACCTATAGCCGCTACCCGACATTCCACATCTGAGAACCATTGTCATCACTCAACATTACAATTGTGAAACCATTAGCTGCTACCCTACATTCCACTTCCAACAACCACAGCCATCATGCAACATTACAATTGCAAAACCATAAGATGCTACACTACATTCTGCTTTTGACAACCATGACCATCATGCAACGTTACAATAGTGAATCCAGTAGGCTTTACCCTACATTCTGCTTCCAAAACAATTGTGTCAATCATGCAATATTGCAATTGCGAAACCAATAGACACTACCATAAATTCCTCTTCAGAAAACCATGGACATCACATAACATTACAATTAGAAAACCATTCACTGCTACATTCCACTTCCAGCAACCATGGCCATCATACAACATTAAAATTGTGAGTTTGATTGCCAATACCCTAGATTGTGTTTTGACAATCATGTTCATCACACAGCATTAAAATTGAGAAATTCATTAGCCGATACCTTGCTTTCCACTTCTGACAACCATGACCATGAATGGTATCAGCAATTGGCTGATACCCTACATTACACTTCCGACAACCATGGCCATTATGCAACATTACAATTGCAAAGACAATTGCTGATAACCTACATTCCACTTCCAACAACCATGGCCATTTTGCAACATTACAATTGCAAAGACAATTGCTGATGCCCTATATTTTGCTTCGGACAGCCATGGGCATTTTGCAACATTACAATTGCAAAGCAAATTGCTGATATCCTACTTCCACTTCCGACAACCATGTAGGGTATCAGCAATTGGCTGGTACCCTACATTCCACTTCCAACAACCATGACAATTATGCAACATTACAATTGCAAAGACAATTGCTGATAGCCTACATTCCTCTTCCAACAAGCATGGTCATTTTGCAACATAAAATTGCAAAGACAATTGCTGATGCCCTATATTTTGCTTCGGACAGCCATGAACATTTTGCAGCATTACAATTGCAAAACAAATTGCTGATATCCTACATTCCGTTTCCGACAGCCATGTAGGGTATCAGCAATTGACTGGTACCCTACATTCCTCTTCCAACTACCATTGCCATCATGCAACATTACAATTGCAAAACAATTAGCCGCTATCCCAAATTTCACTAACCACAAACATGGCTATTACAGTACATTAAAATTGCAAAACCAAAAGCCACAGCCCAACATTTTGCTTCCAACAACAATGGTCATCACGCAACCTTACAATTGTAAAACCATTAGCTGATACCCTTTATTTCACTTTTGATGACCATGGCCGTCACATATCATTTCAGTTATGAATCTAATATCTGCTATGTTACATTTCACTTAAAACCATGGTCATCACGCAACATTCTTATTGCAAAACCATTAGCCAATACCCTGCATTCAGCTTCCGACAACCATGTCCATCTCTCAACATTACAAGTGCAAAACCATTAGCCAATACCCTGCATTCAGCTTCCGACAACCATGTCCATCTCTCAACATTACAAGTGCAAAACCATTAGCCAATACCCTGCATTCAGCTTCCGACAACCATGTCCATCTCTCAACATTACAAGTGCAAAACCATTAGCCAATACCCTGCATTCAGCTTCCGACAACCATGTCCATCTCTCAACATTACAAGTGCAAAACCATTAGCCAATACCCTGCATTCAGCTTCCGACAACCATGTCCATCTCTCAACATTACAAGTGCAAAACCATTAGCCAATACCCTGCATTCAGCTTCCGACAACCATGTCCATCTCTCAACATTACAAGTGCAAAACCAGTAGCCACTACCCTAGATTCTGATCTGAAAACAATCACATCACGAACATAAAATTTGCCAAACCATTAGCCAATGCCTTACATTCCGCTTCCAACAACCATGGCCATCACACAACATTATAATTGCCAACCATTAGCCCGTATGCATCATTCTGCTTCTGACGACCATGGTCATCACACAACATTAAGATTGCAAAATCAGTAGCTGATATCCTATATTCCACTGCCAACAACCATGTCCATCATGCAACATTACTATTGTAAAAACATTAGCTGATACTCTACATTCCACTTTCAACAACCATCACCATGTAATATTACAATTGCAAGACTAATGGTCGGTACACTACATTCCGCTTTCAACAACAATGGCCACCACACTTACAATTACGAAAACATTAGGCATTACCCTATATTCCACCTTCGCCTACCATAGCCATCACGCATCATTACAATTACGAAATCATAAGGCGTTACCATTTATTCCACCATTGCCTACCATGGCCGTCACACAACATTACAACTGGGAAACCATTAGGCATTACCCTTTATTCTACATTCATCTATCATGGCTGTCATGCAAAATTACAATTGTGAAAGTATTAGGTGTTACCCTTTATTGAATCATCATAATTTGCCTACTATGGCCGTCATGCAACATTACAATTGCGAAACCATTAGGCGTTACCATTTATTCCATCTTTGCCTACTATGGATGTCACACAACATTACAATTGCGAAACCATTAGGCCTTACCGTTTATTCCACCTTTGCCTACTATGGCCGTCACACAACATTACAATTGCGAAACCATTAGGCCTTACCGTTTATTCCACCTTTGCCTACTATGGCCGTCACACAACATTACAATTACGAAACCATTAGGCCTTACCGTTTATTCCATCTTTGCCTACTATGGCCGTCACACAACATTACAATTGCGAAACCATTAGGCGTTACCCTACATTCCACCTCTGCCTACCATAGCCGTCACACAACATTACAATTGCGAAACCGTTAGGCATTACCCTACATTCCACCTCTGCCTACCATAGCCGTCACACAACATTACAATTGCGAAACCGTTAGGCATTACCCTACATTCCACCTCTGCCTACCATAGCCGTCACACAACATTACAATTGCGAAACCGTTAGGCATTACCCTACATTCCACCTCTGCCTACCATAGCCGTCACACAACATTACAATTGCGAAACCATTAGGCCTTATCGTTTATTCCACCTTTGCCTACTATGGCCGTCACACAACATTACAATTGCGAAACCATTAGGCCTTATCGTTTATTCCACCTTTGCCTACTATGGCCGTCACACAACATTACAATTGCGAAACCATTAGGCGTTACCCTACATTCCACCTCTGCCTACCATAGCCGTCACACAACATTACAATTGCGAAACCGTTAGGCATTACCCTACATTCCACCTCTGCCTACCATAGCCGTCACACAACATTACAATTGCGAAACCATTAGGCCTTATCGTTTATTCCACCTTTGCCTACTATGGCCGTCACACAACATTACAATTGCGAAACCATTAGGCCTTATCGTTTATTCCACCTTTGCCTACTATGGCCGTCACACAACATTACAATTGCGAAACCATTAGGCGTTACCCTACATTCCACCTCTGCCTACCATAGCCGTCACACAACATTACAATTGCGAAACCATTAGGCCTTATCGTTTATTCCACCTTTGCCTACTATGGCCGTCACACAACATTACAATTGCGAAACCATTAGGCCTTATCGTTTATTCCACCTTTGCCTACTATGGCCGTCACACAACATTACAATTGCGAAACCATTAGGCGTTACCCTACATTCCACCTCTGCCTACCATAGCCGTCACACAACATTACAATTGCGAAACCGTTAGGCATTACCCTACATTCCACCTCTGCCTACCATAGCCGTCACACAACATTACAATTGCAAAACCATTAGGCGTTACCATTTATTCCACCTTCGCCTACCATGACTGTCACACAACATTATAATTGTGAAACTATTAGGCGTTACCCTACATTCCACAATCGCCTACCATGGCCATCACTCAATATTGTGAAACCATTACCTTACAGTCCAGTTTTGACAACCATGGCTATTATTGCTACATTACAATTGTGAGGCCAAAAGCCATTTTGCTAAATTCCACTTTCAACAGCAATAACAGTCATGTTCGATTTCACTTTCTAAAGTAATAGCCATCATGCTATATTCAGCATTCTACACACATACTTGCCAAAATACATTTTGCTTTTAGCACTAATAGCTTTCATGTTATATCTTGTTTATAAAAAACAATAACTGGTACTTGTCAAAGAAATAATGGTCACACTCCATTATGCTTGCAAAATAGCCACCATCTTGCCATTTCACTTTCCCTGTAATAATCATCTTGCAACATTCCTATATCAATGCCAATAGCTGTAATGTCACATTGCACTTTTGACATGAATTGCTGTCATGCTACATAATACATTTAACCCGTGTATCCATCAGGCTACCTTCCTTTTGTAAAATCAAAATCCGCCATGCTACATTTCACATTTAACAATAATAACTCTCATGGTAGATTACCCTTTCTACACAATAAGCCATCCCATTACATTCTGCTTGTGAAAAGAATAGCTGTCATGCAACATTGAACTTTTGACACTAATAACTGTTATGCTATATTTCACATTCTACAACAATAGCCATCACCCTATGTTCCACATTCAACACAAATATCTGTCATGCAACATTTCATTTTTTGCATCAATAGGTGACATTACATTCTACTTTCAACATCAATAGCTGTCACCCTACATTCCATATACAACATGAGCAGCCGTTAGTCTGCATTCCACTTTTGACACTAATAGCCATCAACATAGATTCTATTTTCAACAACAACGTCAACATACATGCCACTTTCAACACTGATAGCCATCACACTACATTCCACTTTCAACACCAATATCTGTCACTCTGCATTCAACTTGTCAAAACCAATACCTGTCACCCTACATTTCACTCAAC
This sequence comes from Ascarosepion bandense, assembly GCA_037127315.1. Lineage (NCBI taxonomy): Eukaryota > Metazoa > Mollusca > Cephalopoda > Sepiida > Sepiidae > Ascarosepion > Ascarosepion bandense. Next base: position 1,793,223 of record JBBBDQ010001974.1, read on the forward strand.
ACTGAAATACTACTTTGCATTCCATTTTGACACTAAAATCTATCACACTACATTCCATTTTCAACACCAATAGCCATCAACCAACGTTTCATTTTCAACACAAATACCTATCACCTTACAGTCCACATTCAACAATAATAGCCGTCAACTTACATTCAACTTTTGACATTAATAGCCATCAACTTACATTCAACTTTGACACTAATAGCCATCATCTTACATTCCTCTTTCAACACTAATTGCTGTCACCCTGCATTTAACTTTCTAAACCAATAGCTGTCATACTACATTCCACATTTAACCATAATATCCATCACCTGCATTCTACTTTTTAATAGCTGTCACCTTGCATTCTACTTTTGACACTAACAGCCATCACACTACATTCCATTTGCAACATCAATATCTGTCATGTCTCTATTCCACTTTCGATGCAAGGTGGTGTTACAGTACATTCCACTATTGATACCAATAGCTATAAATTATGCATTCAACATTCAAAACCAAAACCTTTCACCCTACATTTCACTTTCAACACTAATAGCCATCATATTACATTCCACTTTCAACACCAATAGCTGTCACTGAATGCTTCACATTCCATACTAATAGCCATCATCTTACATTCCACTTTCAAAACCAATAACAGTCACCTTACATTGCACCTTCATCACTAATAGCCATCATACTACATTCTGTTTTCAGTACCATAGCTGTTACTTTACATTCCACTTTCAACATTAACATGCATCAAGCTACATTCTGTTTTGGACCCCAATAGCTGTTACACTACATACAACATTCAACACCAATATCTGTCATGCTTCCACATTTAATAACAAACATAATCACCCTAAATTCCACTTTTGACACTAATAGCAATCAATCTACATTCTACATTCGACACAAATAAACGTCACTCTACATTCCCCTTTTGATACCAATAGCTGTCTCACTACATTCTACTTTCAACACCAATAGCCATCATGCTACACTCCATTTTCAACACAAATAACTGACACTGTGCATTTTATTTTTGACACCAGTATCTGTCGTACTACATTTCATTTTTGACACTAATAGCCATAACCCTACATTCCACTTTCAACACTAATAGTCGTCACCCTACATTTCACTTTTGACACTGAATGCCATCACCTAACATTCTCATTTGACCACCAACATGACAATTTTGACACTAATATCTATCATGCTACATTCTGCTTTCAACACCAATATCCATCAAGATTCCATTCCCACTTTCCATGCAAGTTACTGTCACATTACATTCTGCTTTCAGCAACAATAGCTGTTATTTTACATTTTATTTTTATCACCAATAGCCATTATCCTACATTTCACATTTAACACTGATAGTTGTCACACTATATTCCACCTTCAGCACTAATAACCATCCCCATACATTCCACATTCAACACCAATAACTGTCAGCCTACATTACACTTTCAATATTAATGTTTATTGCTACATTCCACTTTTGATACCAATAACCATCATGGTATATTCTACATTAGACACAAATAACTGTCACTCTACATTCTAATTTTCACACCAATAGCAATCACACTGCATTTGACTTTCAACACCAATAACTGCTACATTTGTTTTTACACTAATAGCTGCCAGGGTAAAATTTTACATTTAACATAAATAAGTGTCTCTCTACATTCTACTTTTGACATCAGTAGCCACCATGCTGCATTCCACTTTTGACGACAATATCTGTCACACAGCATTCCACTTTTGACGACAATATCTGTCACACAGCATTCCACTTTTGACAACAATATCTGTCACACAGCATTCCATTTTTGACAGCAATAACCATTACTCTACCCTCTACTTATGACACCAAATGCTGTTACCTTACATTTCACTTTCAACACCAATATCTGTCAAGCTTCCATTCTACTTTTGACACAAGTTACTGTCATGCACATTCCATTTTTGGCACCAAAAGCTATCATGTTGTTTTCTACTTTCAATACCAATAGTTTTTATTTTTAACACCAATAGCCATTCTATTTTAACACTCTTAACCGTTATGCTACATTTCACTTTCAACACCAATAACTGTCACTCTAAGTTCTATTTTAACACTCTTAACCGTTATGCTACATTTCACTTTCAACACCAATAACTGTCACTCTAAGTTCTATTTTAACACTCTTAACCGTTATGCTACATTTCACTTTCAACACCAATAACTGTCACTCTAAGTTCTATTTTAACACTCTTAACCGTTATGCTACATTTCACTTTCAACACCAATAACTGTCACTCTAAGTTCTATTTTAACACTCTTAACCGTTATGCTACATTTCACTTTCAACACCAATAACTGTCACTCTAAGTTCTATTTTAACACTCTTAACCGTTATGCTACATTTCACTTTCAACACCAATAACTGTCACTCTAAGTTCTATTTTAACACTCTTAACCGTTATGCTACATTTCACTTTCAACACCAATGACTGTCACTCTATTTTCAATACGAATGCTGCACTATATTCAACTTATGACACTAATATTTGTCACTCTACATTTGACACCAATAGCCATCATCCTACATTCTACTTTCAACAACAGTTGTTAGATACATCCCGCTTTTGACATCAATAGCTGTCACCCTACCTTCCACATTTGACAATAAAAGCAGTCACCCTACATTTCCCTTTTGACACCCTACATCTGGTTGCTATTCATCTCAGGGTTTCTTGACAAAATCCAACAAAGAATTTGCAATGTAATTGATCCCAAACTGGTAGCTCAACTGCAGTCACTTTCTCACTGACATAATGTGGCTTCCTTCTGTCTCTTCTAGAAATACTTTTATGGCTTCTGCTTTGATGAGCTTAGCTCCCTGGTGCCCCACTCTTCATGGATTTAGCTGAGCTACTAGACTAGCAGCTAGGTCTCACCTTTTTACAGTGAAATCAATCAAATGTAACCACAACTTCTACTCTATCAGCTTCTTTGCTCACACTTCCTGCCAGTAGAATTCCCTTCCATATACTTGCTTCCCTGACAGCTACAATCTCCAGGAATTTAAATACAAAGTCAATTGCCATCTCTTATCTTCTTGACTCACATCTTTTTCCTGATAAACTATGTATCATGTCCTTCTTTTACACTCCACTCTCATGCAACCTTCTTCACACCTGTATTCTCATCCTTCTCTTACTCATTCTCCCCCCACTGTAACTTGTCCATCATTCTTATCACTCACCTCCTCTGTAACCCCCTGCACATTAGTGGCAGTTCTGCTATGCTTAGTGCAAAATGATTATAAAAAATTCCACTTTCGACACAAATATCTGTTACACTACCTTGCACTTTCCATACTAATAGCTGACATGCTACTTTACACTTTTAATACTCATACCTATCATAATATACTCCCATTTCATCACCAATAGCTGTCACTGAACATTCTATTTTCAATAGTTGTCAGGCTACATTCCACATTGAACATCAACAGCCATCACAGTATATGCCATTTTTGATGCCAATAGTGATTGTGCTACATTCTACTTTAAAAACCAACAGCCATCACGCTACATTCTATTTTCAATTGATACATTCAACTTTTAACATCAATAGCTGTCTTCCTGCATTCCACTTTTGGCACCAATAGCCATCTTCCTACATTCTACTTTCAAGACCAAAATCTGTCACCCTACATTCACCTTTGGAAACCAATAGCTGTCACGCTACATTCTATGCTTGACACCAATAACAATCACTCTATATTCATCACCACAAACTGTAACTCCACTCTCTATTTTTCACACCAATAGCCACCACGCTATATTCAACTTACACAACTAATTGCTGTCATACTACATTCTACATTCAATATCAATATCATCACTCTGCATTCTACTTTTGATACCATTAGCCGCTGCACTACATTCCACTTTTGTAACCAATAGGTGTTATGCTACATTCCACTTTCTACACCAATAACCATCACTCTACACTACACTTTCAACATCAATATCCATCACCCTACATCCTACTTTCGACACTAATAATCATCACACCATATTCCATTTTCAACACTGATAGCCATTACCCTCCATCCTACTTTCAACACTAATAGCCATCACACTACATTCCACTTTTGACACTAATAGCCATCACTCTACATTGTACTTTTGACACTGATAGCTGGTCACGTTATATTTGACTTTCAATGCCAATAACTGTCACCTACATTCTACTTTTAATACCAATGCCTGTTATGCTCCTTCCAGTTTTAAAACCAATAGCTGACACTCTCCACTTTCAACAGCAATAATTCTTCAGTCCTTTCTAAATTTCCATCATTATTTATCACTCCAAGTCCTTCCTTTCATCTTAGTGGCTATATACAAATGCTTGTAGTGAATTTGGGCACCTCAATGTGATGTAATGGTTAGCAAGATTGTCTTGCTAGACTCATTAGAATTGAGTAGTGAGTTTGATTCTCACTGGACGCCCCATACTTTTGGTCTTGTACCACATCTAAGCCATACTCAGGAAGTCACCTATTTGGGTGAATTGATTAAAAATATTGTAACATGCATTATGTCAACAAACAATTTAATTTTACACATATAAAAATATTGTTACATTTTTTAATTACTGTGTCCATTTATGTATGCACTTACTCCATTGGCTACTCTGAATTCAAAGCCATGGAGAACTCATAACAATATGAGTTTATTGTGTATATATATATATATATATATATATATATATATATATGGTAATATCTTAGATGAATGACCTCCAGTCTAAACAAGGTTTTAATCAAGCCTATATAACACAATTTTCGATTCATTTTAACAACCATATCTGTTCTGAAATGTATCGTATGCTATTCCGCAGGATTCAAACCTGTGTGGATAGAGGTCGGTTCAATCCTGCCAAATGACACACATTTTCTTCATAAAAATTCATCGTAAATAATCAGGCCAGTAGATATAAATATATAATACTGTTTAATTAAAAACAGAATATCTACTTAAATACGAGTATTGATAAAAAAATAATGTTCAAACAATTCATTTCAAATTGTCAGTTGTTTATAACCAAGTTTCGTTAAAATTTGTTAATTTCCATAACATGTTTACATTTGTTGACATTACGATACATTTCAGAGCAGATATGGTTGTTGCATGAATCATCGAAAATTGTGTTATATAGGCTTGATATATATATATATATATATATATATATATATATATAAGTTTATTAAATGTATTTCAGATAATAAAGGAACAAAAACTGAGAAAAAAACTAGGATATTGCATTTAAAAAAATCTAACTTTATCATTTTTGTTTATTTTACCAGTTACAAAAAAATTCTAGGATATCTTCTGTAATGACCTTTAATTGATATTCCTATGCCTCTTGTTTCTAACAGATTGTATATGTGGACTGTTTAATTTAAAATAGACAATATACAATAAAACATTACTTTCAAAGATCTTTATAAAATTTAAATAATTTTTCAAAATATTTAAATGGATAAAAATTTATAAAACATTTAAACTTTTCATTTGTGCACCAAAAATATATCTTGAAGAAGGCTGAATTATGAAACAGTTGAAGCATTGTTTTTATGATAAAAAAAAGTGAAAGCTGAAAAAAATGTGAGTCTATATAATTATGAAATAATAATACACTAGAACCTAAAAACATAAAAAAAGTTTTAAATTATTAGTATGTTATTGTTGTGTTGCATACTTGATGATAACTGGAGAATAGGCTGGTCAAAACTGTTAAAAACAAAATGATGCAGGTTATTAGTTCCTTTTTTTCTGTAGAATAATAACAATAATACAGAAATATTCTTGAGAAAATCCAAAGAAGAATCTGCAATGTAACTGATTCTGACAGAAAAATTTATGTGTGTGTTCAATTTAACTAAATCTGATTAGTTAAATTGAACACACGCATAAATTTATCTGTTTTCCCACATTCATAAATAACAAATGTATTGTTTTTTATATTAAAATGAAAATCATTTTCACAACAATGATCTAACATTGTCTGATGACAAGGTAAAAATCTCGAAACAGAGAACTTTCCATGTCACAATGTAAACTATATTAATTCTAAATAAAAAAACAAATTTAATGATATTATGGTCTATATTTGTTGCCTTGAGCACTTTTATAAAAAAAGAACTCAGAATTGTAAAACTGTTGGTTCACTTCACTTGGATTTATATATATATATATATATATATATATATATATATATATTTATTTTTATCTCCATCTCCAACATTTTTTTCTCAGTATTGTGGGTCGAAAACTAAAACCTAATTATTAGAAACAAACAAAAATAAAAATTAAAAACATGTATTAAAGACTATGACAAAGAATAACTGATTATTCCTTAAATATAAATCAATCAATCAATCAGTCAATAATATTGATTACTTCATTGATTACTGTAATTTGAAGAGGCAACACTTACTGATAACCAGTTTTTCTTCATTAATTTACTAAGAGTAAGTTCATCAAATACAAGATTAAAAATTTCATGACAATGTGTTGATTTCAGCAAAAAAAAGAAAAAGATTCTAAAGAGTTTCCAATTCTATAATAATTCTATAATTCTAAAATTCTATAATTCTAAAATTCTATAATTCTACAATTCTATAATTTCGCATGAAACATTGAAGCTTCAAAGTTGCAAAGATGCCAAAACAAAATCTGTTGATATTTATATTGGCTTTGAACAAAAGTTCATAGTATTTGCTAATAGGTGGCATTTGAATATGAATTTCTTTCATATTACTCATCTTCATAGAGATCTCAATTTGACGACACACTGCAAATCATTATGATTTCTCATCTTCATAAAATTTTTAAGTAATTCTCAGTACTCTCCAAACTTATCCATATTGTGCTAAAACACAAAAGTGCTGCATATCTTCCAGGCTCTTCAAATTTATTTTTAACAAAGAATAAGTGAATTTTATTGGTAGCTCTTTTAATGTCATATGTATACCATGTTTGTTCATCCAATATCTATGCATGTATTTTTCCATTTGGTATTAATGGCAAAGCCATTTCAATAATATTTACTGTCTTTTTCCAAACCTGTTAACTTGTACTGTCTAATGAAATAATTATCAAATCCTTTTTTTCATTTTGGTTTCATCCGTCTTATATCTATCAATGTTCAAAGCCAATAATTCCTGTTTTTCTTTTTTTTACAATTCCTCTAACATTAAATGTTCTGATGTAATATCTTCCTATGTAATATCTATGTAATATCTTCTATGTAATATATTCTTATGTAAAATCTTCTTATGTAATATCTTCCTATTCAACTGGAGACATTTACTCATTTTAAGTAAGATGTCTCTAACTTTTAATGACAAGAGAAGTCATTACTTTCTTTGTCAAAATTTCATAAGTAACAAAAATTTATTATATATATCAGTCAGTTAAGTGCCATACGTGATACAAGCTTAGGTGATCATGTTTCAAAAGAAACATGACTGACTGGGCAGAAAATTTTCCTACAATATATTGCCATTACTTTCTGTGGCAGACTGGTTGCTAACCAAGGCTATAGAATCCAATCTGTCCTGCTTTTTAATCCATAGCTAAAGAGAGTAGTGACGGATTCATACCTTCCTCAAGGATATTTGTGGATAAATGAATGCAACGAATTCAACTGGAATTCAAAATCACCTTTCAGATTTCTCATTCTGAGCTGTTATCAACTACACCACAATGCACATACTGCCAGTCAGTCAGTTAAGTGCCATACGTGATACACGCTTGGGTGATCATGTCTTGAAAGGGACATGACTGACTGAGCAGAAGATTATTCTACAGTAGGTTGCCGTTACCTTCTGTGGTAGACTGGTTGCCAGCCAAGGCTACAGAAGCCACTCTGTCCTGTTATTTAACCCATAACTGGAGGGAAGAGATGGATTAATATCTTTCCCAAGGGTATTTGTGCGTAAGTAAATGCAATGAATTCAACTGGAATTTGAACTTGGTTTGCTGATTTCTTGTTCCGAGCTGATATCCACTGCGCCACAATGCACATCCTGTACATATTCTAAAAGATGATATTTCAGTGCATCTTTCTATGCAATTATTTTAGTTTATGAAATTAAAACATTTTTATTATTAATGTAAAAGTGGGGAAAAATGATATGTATTTTCATTGTCTAATACACTTTTTTTTCCAGAAAAAAAAGCAACAAATAGATATGTTCTAATTATTGAGATACTTCCATAGCAGAAAGTAGTGTGCATAAAGAGTTCAGAAGTAGAAATTTTAATCTGAAAATGATCTGGCAGGCTAGCAATCATTGAAAATGACCAAATGAAAACACTGATTAAATTAATCCACATGACATGATGGAATTTTGCTGAGATATTTAAAATATCTCTGGGTCTCACACTTTCAGCGGACCTCAAGTGGAATGACTATATCGAATCCATTGCTAAATCCGCTGCTATGAAAGTCGGTTCTCTGTGCAGGGCCCGGAGGTTTTTTCCGTCTGAATCTATCCTGTACATTTATAAATCCACCATCCGCCTGTGCATTGAATACTGTTGCCATATCTGGTTGGGTGCCCCTGCTATTCTCCTTGGGCTTCTCGACAAGGTACAGCGGAGGGTCTGTAATGTGATCGATACCGACTTAGCAGACCGCCTGCAGTCTCTCTCTCACCAGTGCAACGTGGCTTCCTGTGTCTCTTCTATAAATACTTTCACGGCTTCTGCTCTGATGAACTTAGATCACTGGTGCCCCCTAGGTTCGAATTTGCACGAGATACTAGATTAGCAACTAGATCCCACCCTTTTACAGTGAAACCGATAAAATGCAACTGCAACTTCTACTCCAACAGTTTCTTTTCTTGCACTTCCCAACTGTGGAATTCCCTTCCAAACGATTGCTTCTCCGACGGCTACAATCTCCAGGAGTTTAAATATAAGGTCAATAGACACCTCCTAACAAACTAACTCACTTCCATTCTTTCAAACACTCTTCCCACCCACCCAACTATCTATCACCCCCCTTCTGACATTTCCTATATCTAACCACTCTTTCTATTTACCTTCCCCTATGTAGCCCCAAGCGCAATAGTGGTAGTGGAATGCCTTGCTTGGAGTGAAATGATTAAAAAACAAAAGAAGGATTTTGAAAATGCTTGGATATGTGAATCAGCAAAAAGCCACTAAGATATAAGGGGTTACTGAGAGTGAAAAGACAGTAAAAAGAACAGGATTCAAAGAGACAGAAGAGATTGAATACATGTAAAGTTTTGAAAATTGTAGTTGACTGGAAAACAGAAAGCTGGAAAAGTGTTCCACAAGTGAGAAGTGCAAGAGAAGACACTAATAGCATAGAGCTTATGGTTATAACTACCAATTTCAACAGTTAAATGATGAGACCTGTCAATCTAGTCTTCTTCTTCTTCTTATTATTATTATTATTATTCTGCTATGTGATGTGTCCTATAAAAATAAGCAAACATCGATAAACATGCCTGCAATAAAACATAATATTGAAAGCATAATTTTTCTTATAACACCACTTTTATAAATACATTCTTAACTACTCCTTGGCAATGTTTATTGTTTTAAAAATTATATTTAGAATTGGAATAAAATGTAAATATATCATTAAAGTGAATTTATCCATTTTTTGGTACACATGGATATACATGCCTTCAATAAGACATAGTATCAAAAAGACCATTTTTTTATGACATTGTTTGATGATGAAAGTGAATTATAACATTTATTTTTGTTCTTGAGAATTACAAACATTATTTATTAGATTGTTGATTTACATGAATAATGTAAATAGTGTAAATAATTACAATACCTCATCTCAGAAATATAGACAGATGTTGAAGGTGAATATGGCAACAAAGATGAGGACAACAGTCCGAACAATGTAAATAGTGTAAATAATTACAATACCTCATCTCAGAAATATAGACAGATGTTGAAGGTGAATATGGCAACAAAAATGAAGACAACAGTCTGAACAATGTAAATAAGATAAATAATTACAGTACCTCATCTCAGAAATATAAACAAAGAAAAGATCTGTGCGAAATTAATATTTTCAGATGGTTAACATAAAATACCTGTATCTATATACATGAAAAGAAGAGATAAGTCTTTACATACACACATACATGTACACACTCACATACTCACAATCAGAGACAGGACTAATATATTCAAAGAAATAGAAGTCCATTGTACTATCAACTGTATCCTGATGTGGAAGTTTGCTAGTGGAAGTAGACAGATTAGTGAAGACAGTTTCTTTGAAGTTGCAAGTAACTGAAACAGAATCTTACTGAAGCAAGTGTGCATGTTGAATTTTTTGTTGTTGATTTCATTTATATTTCTTTTCAGTTTCCGAGCTTAGGAGTTTTCAACTTAGAAATGGGATTATTCAATATGTTCATTAAATTACATTTTGCTATATGCTATGGTCCTATACTACACCTGTGCAAAAAAGGATCCAATGTAACTGATTTTGGTCTCTTGTCAGATATTCAGGTGATTAGTAGTGGCATTACCCTTGTGATTTAGGTATAATGTGCACTTGTGAGTGTGCATGTGTTTGTGTGTGTATGTAGTCATGTGTGTGTATGTATGTTTGTATGTGTGTTGGGTTTACTTGTGTATAAGTGCATGTAGGCATGCACTTGTGTCTGTGTGTTTGTGTTTAGGTATGCACACATGTCTGTGGGTTTGTATATGTGTATTTGTATAAGTGTGCACTTGTGTGTGTAGGCATCCAATTAGGTATGTGTGTAGGTGTGTGTATGTGTGTGTGTTTAAGCATGCAGTTGTATGTGTAATCAAAAGGAAAATTTACACCACATTCACAATAAATAATCTTTTCCTCAAATGAGCCTGGTAGATACTGTAGAAAATCAACAGCGTGAAAATTTGCAATATGAGCTCTGGTAAAAAATGGTTACTGAGACATTAGGTTTATAAGTTCCAGGAATTCATACACAGATGTCCTCAAGGATACATAGGCATTGGTTAGTTCCAGTGACTTGACCCAAGAAATTATGAGTTCAATATCAGGCTACAGCAGTGGTAAGCAAATAACTTAAAGAATTAAGTTAAAGGGAGATAACTACATGGCTACCAGAAGTGGCATGGAACACAAAATGAGAATGATATAGCCCAGTGATCAAAATAGAGTGTTTGGTTTGAACTTCCTTGCACCTGAAGAAGGTTGAAGCTTACAACAACCAAAATATCATAAACGTGGCAATAAAGATGATGACAATAGTCCAAACAATGTTAATAATATGTTATTTAAAAATTCAAAACTTACTAAAACTAATTACAAACTTTTGACACACTAGTAGTGTTACCAAGGAAGTATCCTACAAACTTTCATAATCAAAATCATTAAATTCTCTGAAATCTTGCCATTTTTGTTATTTGTTCTGTTAAGATTTGCCACATAATCAGTAAGCCTGTAGGTATTAGAAATTTTCCTTTCTTAGTATCTTTCTGCATTAAGGTAGCTTTATCAGCTCAGAACGAGAAATCAGGGAGCCAAGTTTGAATTTCAGTTGAATTTCTTGCATTCACTTATGCACAAATACCCTTGGTAAAGGTATTCATTTGTCTCTTCCCTCTAGTTATGGGTTAAATAATAGGACAGATTAGGTTCTATAGCCTTGGTCAGCAACCAGTCTACTGCAGAAAGTAATGGCAACCTACTGCAGCATAATCTTCTGCCCAGTCAGTCATGTCTCTTTTGAGCATGATCGCCCAAGCGTTTATCACTTATGGCATTTAACTAACTGATTCTTTTTGTCAGTTGTTTAAAGACATTGGAAGAAATATGATATATAATGTCTATATATCAGACTAATGAAGAGTAATTGAATGACAAAATAGAAAAATTTCTATGTAACACATTTCATCCTATGAAATGTATTTTTTTCATTTTGCCATTCAATTAAGGACTATTACTTCTTTTCAATCAACAGTGGGCAAACTTTTTTTTTTCCATAGGTCAACCTGGGTCAACATGTGTTGTTTAGTATGCTTATGGCAGGCCATATGTATAAAATAAAATACTTATACTATAGACATAGAACAACCATTCTTTTTACCATTAACATTTAATAGTAACCAATAACCAGAAATTGATATGTTGGAAGCGGTGAAATCATGACTTATGTATCATGCATTAAACTAAATATACTGACCCAATTTGCATTGGCTACTGCAAAATGACCAAGTAACCTAGTTGTCTTCACAAATTTGGTAAGTTTTAATTAATATTTAATGAAATGTTAATAGGTTTGTCATTTATTTATACTGAATAACTGAAACTGAAAAAAAAAAGAAAAATTGATTTGATGAAAGTAGCACAATGCATGTTTTTCTTTGAAATGTTTTCATAGGCTATACTCAAAGTCACTACAGACTGAATGCAGTTTGTAGGATCTATTTTTTTCATTACTATTTTAGACATTAGCTTAAATGTTATGCTAGTCTGTTATGAATAGCAGTGAATCAGTTGAACCAGAAACCATGAGTCTGATCACGGTCATTTGCTTTCCAATTAGAAATTTTTGTTGTTCTTTTCATGATTTATTCCAATATCTTTTATTCAATTTTACTTTATTTATTTAATTATTTATTTATTTACTTTATTTTTCATGTTGGTCAACGACTTGATTTTGTTGTTCTTTTCATGATTTATGCAACTTATTCCTGAAATATTTTCTTTCATAACAATTGACTGTGCCATTTTTTCCTATCGTTTTTTTCTTTGTTGGTGAAATCTTTGTAAAGTATTTGGCAGTGGTTAAGTGTATTTAAGAGAAATGTGCAACAAAAAGAATTAACAAACTTTTCAATAAACAATAACAACAGGAAAAAATCAGGGCAAAAACATTAATCAAACAATATATACAAAACAAAAGTAGGCATATCATCAGTAGTAAGGTAAAAAGTTCACAAACTAAGAATGGTGTTAACACACAAAAAGGATATGAACAAGTAATCGCAGCGCTCTAGCTTCAAGACAAACAAGGACAGAAGTATAGTGGATGAGACCGAGAAGTGGCCTATCTTATTGGCTAGGAAGAAATTCCAGCATGCATCTCTATGGTTTGTCTATAAATTTGGGAAAGGGGATGTTTTTGCAATCATTCCAATACAAATTGGAACCAACAATAATATTCTGCATTTTTAATCTGGATCTCTACAAAAGGTGGCTCACGGGAAGTGGCTGATCTTATTAGCTAGGAAGAAATCCCAGCATGCATTTGCTTTCTTTCTTTGACTTTATCTTTTTTCTTTTACATTGTCTATTTTTTTTTTTTTTTTTTTGCCTTTGGTTTTCTCTCTTATACATTGCCTTGTTCTTTAACTTTGTCTTCTTTATTCGCATTGTTTTCTTTTATTTTACTTTCTCTTGTTTCTTTTAATGTATTTTCTTCTTTCTTTTACATAGTCATATTTTTTACATTGTTTCTTTTTTTTTTACATTGTTTCTTTTTTTACATTGTTTCTTTTTTTTTACATTGTTTCTTTTTTTTACATTGTTTCTTTTTTTACATTGTTTCTTTTTTTTACATTGTTTCTTTTTTTACATTGTTTCTTTTTTTTTACATTGTTTCTTTTTTTTACATTGTCTTCTTCCTTTACATCTTTTTTCTTTTATTTTGTCTTCTTTCATTAATAATTCTTTCTTTCTTTTGCAATGTCTTTTTTTCTTTTACATTTTATTCTTTTTTACCTTTCCTTCTTTCTTTTAGAATGGGGATTTTCTCAGCATAGCTTAAATTTGACACAAGGCCAAAAGTAAGGGACACCCAGTGAGGATTGAGCTCACTACACAATTGAAATAATTCTAGCAAGACAAGGTTGCTAACCATTACACCACCTCAAGGTGCCCCTTTCTTTTATAATGTCTTCTTTTTTTCATGTTGTGTTCTGTGGTGAATAATTACATAGAATTAAGTGAGTCAGAGTTACTTGCATCTGGTGCAATGGAAAATAAGTTTCTTACCTTAATACATATTGTTGTGGTATTTTTTTTCCTTAAAAATGGCATGAATCTCCTCTCTTCATAATGGAATAGTTAAAAATTGTATATTCTGTAATAGTGGATTTTGTAGGGCTTAGCATGGTTTGACCAATAGCAAGTTGTGAGACTGGTCAGACTGGAGGATATCATTTATCTGGGTTAACTGAGGACAAGAGTGAAGAATGCTCGTTAGTCAATTGGCTGTAGTGTTGGTATGATAAAGAGGGCTGAAGCAGGGGGAAAGGGAAAGATTTAGTGTTGTACGAGCAGCATCAGAAAAAACAAAAGCTCATTTATGAAACAAGCTATTTCGGCATTCCTACAAATGATGACAGGCAGATATTTCGGTATTCGACTAATATCTGAATTTAGTGAGGCTGCTATTAATCAATCAACTGTAGAATGGATTGAAAACTTGGAGTTGGTTTGTGGACTGTGCAAGATAAAGAAAATTGAGCAGTTGAATTTATTGCATTCACTTATGCACAAATACTCTTGGGAAAGGTATTAATCCATCTCTTCCCACCAGTTATGGGTTAAATAACAGGACAGATTAAGGTTCTATAGCCTTGGTTGACAACCAGTCTACCGCAGAAAGCAATGGCAACCTACTGCGGGATAATCATCTGCCTATTCAGTCATGTCTCAAAAGAGACATGATCGCCCAAGCGTTTATCACGTATGGCACTTAACTGATTGCCACTGCACTTATGAGCCAAGGTTATATAACTGTGTATCAGCAGCTGACTAAGAAGCAGTGGTTAGATGCAGATTAAGCAAGATCTTAGAACCACATATGCAGTAGATTCATTCAATGAGTTTGATCAATTTGTGCTGGAGGAAACCATACATAAATTTCTCATCATCTCACCCTTTTACACCCAATGGTGTGTAGGGCAGTAACTTTTTGTTACTGTTTCTGTAACAAACTGTTTTTTATGGGGCAGAGTTGTTAGCCCTGCACCTAACCCCGAACCTGGAGGACCAGTGGACCATTCTTGTCCTTACGTCTACAGCACCTATTATTCCCAAACGGTCACCCATCTAAGTACTGACCAGCCTCGATGTTGCTTAACTTCAGTGTTCGGACGAGAACCGGTGTATTCAACAAGATATAGCTGTAGACAACATTGAATATGTCAGACATTAAAATATCAACATTGAAGATATGAAAATTAGAGATGTCAAAATTGAATAGGCAACATTAGCGAGTCCAGAATGAAAGATGTCAACATTGGAGATGTCAAAATCGAAGATGTCACTATTAGAGATCTCAAAATTAGAGATATCAGAACAGTAAATGTCAGAATATGTTATTTCAAAATTATAGATATCAGAATTAGAGATGTCAACATTGAATATCATCATCATCATCATCATCATCATCTCACCCTTTTACACCCAATGGTGTGTAGGGCAGTAACCTTTTGTTACTGTTTCTGTAACAAACTGTTTTGTATGGAGCAGAGTTGTTAGCCCTGCACCCAACCCTCAAGTCCTAAGCTCCAAACCTGGAGGACTGGTGGACCATTCTTGGTCCTTACATATACAGTACCCGGTATTCCCAAACGGTCACCCATCTAAGTACTGACCAGGCTCAAAGATGAATTTCTAACAGAGTTAAAATGGTTAGCTTTGCTGGTTGCTCGAGTGATGGATGACTTGCGCATTTGTTTCTGGAATGCCGCAACACATAAAGCAACTTCTTTGGGTATTATCCAGAATAAACCATAACTTTGGATCAGATCTTGACTTTTGCTTGAACTGTTATGATTGACAGCAAGGATCTCAATAAGTTGGTTGCCGCAGCCACTCAACAAACACATGATAATATTACTGCATGGACATCGGCATTGTTTGTGTTAAGTGTTTTGGTTCCAACCATCTGGCAAAGGATTACAAGCAAGGCTAGTCAGAGAGGACAATCACCTCAGTATGAAGATCCCGCCACGAGATATGATGTTTTTGGTGTAACAGGAATAAGTGTATCTCATCAGAGTGCCAGGGAAATGGCCCTGGGGAACAGACATCAGCGCTGATCTGATATGTAGACTGAAAGAAGTGTCTGACAGGTTGACTGACCGTTAGACACTAGTGAGCAAATGTGTATGCCGCCACTGGCAACTAAGAGAGATGAAAGTCCTAACGGCTGATGGTGAAGCCCTAATATACCATGGACATAGCAGTATTATGCTGAACATTGGTCGGGCTCAACCTGTGCACATTGATGCCCTAATTGTGGACAGACCATTAGTTGGTTTTGAGCTTCCTTCTTTGTATTGATGTGATTAGAGAACTGGGGAGGGGTGCACATAACTCACTCCAGAGAAGTGTAGCTTCTTGAAGGAAGCCTGCCCCAGTGTGCTGATACTTTTATCATTGCACCTGACTTTACTGTAGGGTTTGATCATCATAAAAAGTATTGACAGCCTCTTGGAAGTGGATGAATGAGCCCTACACATAGCCCTAAAGAATAGTGTACCAGAATATACAGTACCAGACTATGCACAGGATAAATATGAGATGGAGCTTCATTCGTGGCTGGACAATGGGTGACTGCGGCCATTTCCTGAAGATGAAATTGGCCAACCTAAGTGTTTGATCTCATTAATGGCAGCTATACAAGAGAGCAAGCAGAAAGTCCATCCAGTACTGGATTATCAAGCGTTAAATGGCTTTGTGAAAGTGTATACCACTAACTTGTGGGAATGGCAATGGTTGTAGGCTTAATGTATCCTTATTGAACTTGTAGAGGGTATATCTACAAATACACGTGGATAAGGAATTGTGGCTCTATCAAATCATAATATTGCAAGGTTTGAAGATATTGCCTCACCTGACTGGTTTTTGGCTTAAATGTGGATTTTTTAATAAAACTGTGATTGATACAGTACTGTCTCAAGATGAAGCCATTATGAATGCCATATTTGCATATATCGATGACATTTATGTCCATCAGAATTTGGTTCCTGTCATATATGTGAAAGAGCCCTTGTTCAATTATAGATTAGTATGCAAGGAACCAGAAAGATTAAAAGATGGCACTAAGATGTTCGGCTTGCTGGTTTGGAGTGATAAGTGCACTCCATTGGAGGCAAGATGGAGAAATCGCAGATATCCCTATGAAGATTACTTGCCAAAACATGTTCTCCTTATGTAGAAGACTTGTGGGCCACTTTCCTGTTTGCGGTTGGCTGTGAGTGGCCACTGTGTTCATGAAGCCACAAGCAAGTACCCTAACCATAGAATGAGATGATGAAGTAAAGAATGCCTCTCTTAATTGCATGCTAACTGAAATAACAACCAGAATACATGAGACAGATCCTGTAGGAGTAGACAGGTGTGTGAACGACCGCAAAATAAACATGTGGGTAGATGCAAGTTCTGTGGTCATAGACGTGGTACTAGACATAAATGGAAATGTCATCAAGGATGCTTTTTGGCTGTGTTCAGTTGGAGAGGCTAAGCATGTTAATTTGGCAGAGTTAGACACAATGAGAGTGCTAGATTGCTATGTGATGTCAGTTCTTCAATACAGCAGTGAATGCTGGACAATATCATTGAAGATGAGGAAAAAACTTGAAGCAGTGGAAATGTGGTTTTATAGAAAGATGTTGCGCATATCATGGACCAAACATGTGAGCAATGATTAGGTTTTGAAAAGAATGGCATTGAAAAGAAAACTAATAGTGAGCATCAGGAAGAGACAACTGAAGTTCCTGGTACATGCAATGAGGAAGGAGGGCTTGGAGAACCTGATACTGACAGGCCAGATAGAAAAAAAGAGACAGAGGAAGGCAGCGGATAACATATTTGAAGGGCCTGGTCAGGTGGATGATGGAATGGGGGTTGCATGGAATAAAAGGAGAAAACATATTAAGAGCCACCAGGGATAGGGAGATGTGGAAAGCCATGATTGCCTATGTCCTGAAAGGATAGGGCACATAGAAGAAGAAGAAGAAGAAGAAGAAGAAGAAGAAGAAGAAGAAGAAGAAGAAGAAGAAGAAAGACACAATGATAAAGGGTGTCAATTTGTCTTTTTGATGGCAGGTGTCAAAATTACATCTCTTTACTGATTCAGCATATGTCTATCAGTGGATCTCAAACACCTTAACTGATAAGACATGAATAAATACAAAGATATCTGGTGAAATGTTAGTGCTGAGATGGCTGAATACACTTCACGAGTTTGGGGCTGAATACAACTTGACAGTAGACATAACACTGGTCAAGTCCAACGCAAATCTGGCAGACCATATTACCAGGGTGCCACTGAGGTGGTTAAAACTACACAAGGAGGGAACAGAGCCAATACAGTCAGTATGCATCACCACAAAGACTAAATTGGATGCAAATCAAGTGGCTAATATCTACCAACAAACCAGACACCTGGGCATAAAAAAGACCCTGTACTTTGACAGATTAGTAGACCCTTCAGTATGGCCAGAAATATAAAATTGGTTAAAGAATGTGAGGCTTGCTAATCCATTGACTTGGCATCAGTGCATTGGCAAAAAGGAAAATTGGAGATGAGGGATAACTGAAGCAGGTTGGCAATAGACATCACCGACTATGATAGTAGACATTTTCTGATATTCATTGATTGCAGAACCTCTCAGTTTGTGATATGGCGACCACTACATCAAGAAGATTCTACCAGTGTCATGTGCCAGTTGGAGTCAGTTTTTATGAATGGAGTCCACTGCTTGGGATATTGAGTGACAGTGATACAGCATTCACCTGCAAACATTTCAAGAACTTGTTGAGTAATTAGGGCATACGTTAGTGGTTCCTATGTGCCTATGCACCAGCTAAAAATGGCAACTTTCAGGTTTCTTGTTCCAAGCTGTTATCAACTGCACCACAATGCACATCCTGTCAGTTAGTCAGTTAAGTGGCATATGTGATACATGCTTGGACAATCAAGTCTTGAAAGAGACATGACTGACTGGTCAGAAGATTTTCCCGCAGTAGGTTGCCATTACTTTCTGTAGTAGACTGGTTGCCAGCCAAGGCTATAAAACCCAATCTATCCTATTGTTTAACCCATAACTAGAGGGGAAAAAATGGATTAATATCTTTCCCAAGGGTATTTGTGCGTAAGTGAATGCAAGGAATTCAGCTGGCATTCAAACTCAACTTTCAGGTTTCTTGTTCCGAGCTGTTATCAACTGCACCACAATGCACATCCTGTCAGTCAGTTAAGTGCCATATGTGATACACACTTTGGGCGATCATGTCTCGAAGAAGACATGACTGACTGGGCAGAAGATTATCTCGCAGTAGGTTGCTATTACATTTGTGCGGTAGACTGTTTGCCACCCAAAGCTATAGAACCCAATCTGTCCTGTTATTAAACTAGAGGGAAGAGACAGATTAATACCTTTCCCAAGGATATTTGTGCGTAAGTGAATGCAACGAATTTGACTGGAATTCAAACTCGGCTTTCCAATTTTTCATTCCAAAATGATATACACTGCACCACATTGCACATCTTAACTGACTTGTCTTCTTTACCTTTTCTTTATTATTTTACACTGTCTTCTTTTCTTTCTTTCATATTGCCTTTACCTTTTCTTTTTTTACTTTACATTGTCTTCTTTTCTTTCTTTTACATTGTCTTCTTTCTTTTCTGTCTTTTATATTGTCCTCTTTCTTTTACATTATCTTTACCTTTCCCTTTTTTACATCATCTTTTCTTTCTTCATATTGATTTCTTTGCCTTTTCGTTTTTATTTTACATAGTCTTCGGTTTTTTCTATTTTTTTTATTCTCTTCTTTCTTTTCTTTTTCTTTTACATTGACTCCTTTATCTCTTTTTTATATTGTTTTCTTTGTTTTCTTCTTTTGTATTGTCTTTGTTACCTTTCTCTTTTATATTGTCTCTTTACATTTCTTTATTTTTATTGTCTTCATTTTTTCTTTCTCTTACATTGTCTTCTTTACCTTTTCTTTTTCTTTTACACTGTTTTCTTTCTTTTTTACATTGTCATCTTTACCTTTTCTTTTTTCTTTTACATAGTTTTCTTTCTTTTTTTATAATGCTTTTTTTACCTTTTTCTTTTTCTTTTACGTTGTCTTCTTTTATTTCTTCCTTTTATTATCTTCTTTTTTTTCTTTTTCATTGTCTCCTTTATCTTTTCTTTTTCTTTTTACATTGTATTCTTTCTTTTCTTTCTTTTTTATTCTCTTCTTTCTTTCTTTTTCTTTTACATTGATCTCCTTTTTTCTTTTATAATGTTTTCTTTCTTTTCTTTCTTTTGTATTATCTTTGTTACCTTTTTCTTTTATATTGTCTCTTTACATTTCTTTATGTTTTATTGTCTTCATTTTTTCTCTCTCTTACATTGTTGCTTTACCTTCTTTATCTTTTATATAGTCTTCTTTCATTTCTTTTTCTTTTACATTGTCTTCCTTACCTTTTCTTTTTTCACATTGTCTTCTTTCATTTCTTTTTCTTTTACATTGTCCTCTTTAACTTTTCTTTTTTCACATTGTCTTCTTTCATTTCTTTTTCTTTTACATTGTCCTCTTTAACTTTTCTTTTTACTTTTACATTGTCTTCTTTATTTTTTTCTTTTTTATTGTCTTCCTTTGTTTCTTTTTTCTTTACCTTTTCTTTTTTTTTACACTGACTTCTTTCTTTTTTTGTTTTACATTGTCTTCTTTACCTTTTCTTTTTCTTTTACATAGTCTTTTTTCTTTTCTTTCTTTTTTATTGTCTTATTTCAATTTCTTTTCCATTGTCTTCTTTATCTTTTCTTTTCCGTTTACACTTTTTCTTTCTTTTCTTTTTTTTACATTATCTTCTTTCCTTTTATTTTTTCTTTTACATTGTTTTATATTTTCTTCATTATTGTTCCTTTTTTCTTTTACATTGTTTATTTACCTTTTTCTTTTTTACATGGTGTGTTACTTGTTGTCTTTTTTACATTGTTGTTTTTACATTTTCTTTTTTTCTTTTACATTGTCTTCTTTCTTTTCTTTCTTTTATATTGTCTTTTTTACCTTTTTCTTTTTCTTTTACATTGTCTACTTCTTTTATTTCTTCCTTTTTATTATATTCTTTTTGTTTTCTTTTTCATTGTCTCCTTTATCTTTTCTTGTTCATTTTACATTGTATTCTTTCTTTTCTTTTTTCATATTGTCTTCTTTACCTTTTTCCTTTACCTTTCTTTTTTTTACATTGTCTTCTTTCTCTTCTTTCGTTTACATTATCTCTTTACTTTTTCTTTTTTCTTTTGCATTGTCTCTTTTACTTTTTCTTTTTCATATTGTCTTCTTTCTTTTGCTCTTTTCTTTTGCTTTTACTTTCTTCCTATCTTTCTTTCTTTGTTTTCCTTACCCACAATATTTTTTCCTCCATGCTATCATACATGGAAAGTCATTTTTATCGTGTTTTAGTGGCATGTTCAAATAATTATAACAACAAAAATAAACCTACTAACATTTATATTAGTCTTCTTAATACCAATAAATTTGAATTCACTTCAGTGTTGTGGTGTTGGTAAGCTGACTATATATAACCATTTCTTTGCCAATAGTTTTAGACCAGAATGGCAAATAATCCCTTTATTGTAAAAAATTCCCTAAAAAGCTAATACTCCTTTGCTTTTTCTGAATCCACTCCTCTTCTATAGTCACTATATTTAGACAGTAATATGTGCGTTGTGATGCAGTGGATATCAACTTGGAACAACAAATTGGGGAGCCGATTTTGAATTCCAGCTGAATTCCTCATATTCACTTATGTACAAATACCATTGGGAAAGGTATTAATCCATCACTTTCCTCCAGTTATGGGTTAAATAATAGGACAAACTGGGTTTTATAGCCTTGGCTGGCAACCAGTCTATTGCAGAAAGCAATGGCAACCTACTGCGGGATAATCTTCTGCTCAGAGCGTGTATCATGTATGGTACTCAACTGACTGAAATTTCAAATACTATAATTATTTTTGTTTTCATTATTATTATTATTAGTAGTAGTAGTAGTAGTAGTAGTAGTACTGCTACTACTACTACTAGCAGTAGTATTATGTCATTTTCATCATAATTCTATTTCTGCTATGGTCACACTACCTACCAAATCTGTGGAAAGACCTAAGGCAAGTCGTGGTGTGTTGTTATGGCTACATTTCATTTCTTTTTCTTTCTCCCATAACATCACTAATGTTACATGGATAAATTTCTTCTTAGTACGTGAATGGTATTTATCAAAACAATTTTTTATATTTCACTTAAGCTGGGATTTCTAGGGATTCTTTCAGTATGTCATTCAGTTCCATTTTGTCATTCCAAGTGTACCTTGTAGTTGCCGCCAGGCACCATTTGCTACCAAACCCAATGTAAAAATCAGCAGGTTCGTTTTCTCGCCAAAGCCAGCCCTGTATTCTTGACCAGCGACCTTGTCACCCCCTTGGGACAATGTGGCCAGAAAATATAGTTATATTTTAGGATAACGTAAAACAATAATTAAGTCTAAATGAGAAGTATGAGGCAAAACAGTCAAGTTAGAATAAGTAAATAAAAATATAACAAATAAGCTGTTTTTACGGCAACCTTTTCTAAAATATAGGATTTTGGGTCTCTGCATAAGAAATAGAAACCCCCTTAACAGTCTTTTGGATTGAGATGTTCTAAGAGGGTATACATAAATTTGTTATCTCCAGTAGCAGCACATTCATTCGGTACTGTTAGGGAGTAATTCAGTTGCCATAGACCATACGAGGTGCCAACGAGTTTTTACAGCTTCACAAGTACTGTAAAGGAAATAAAACCTTTTACAATATATACCCACAGTTTGTCAGTTCTCTCACGCATGTTTCATGTGGCAATGGCAATTACACACCTATTATCATTGGTATTATTCTTGTTTTTAATTTCCACATTTTTTTCTGTTTCAATTTTATTATTATGATTATTATTAATATCATTTTCATCATAATTTGATTTCTGCTATGGTCACACTACCTACTGAGTCTGCGGCAGATGTGGTGTGTTTCATGTTTTTTCTATCTCCCCTATCATCCCTAGCATTACATAGACAAAGTTCTCCTTAAGAAAACAATTTTTTTATATCTCTTAAGCTGGGATTTCCAGGGATTTTTTCAAGATGTTACTTTGTTTCATTTTTTATCATTCCAAGTGCACCTACTATCACTGGTACTATTTTAGTTTTCACATTCCTCATTTTTTAAATTTTAATTTCCAGGTCTTTATATTTTGATAGCTTTTCAAATTCCTTGATTGTTATGTTAGAATCTGCTGGACAAGCCATATCAATTAGCAGGCAAGTTTTTTTTAATTTTTTGACAGTATTGCCTGGCCTGTTTGCTTCAATTTTCCTGTCTGTAGGCCTTTGTCAGTCAGAGTTGACCATGGGTAGCATTCTCATTGTCTGCTTGGCTAGAGCATTGGTATCTGTGACTGTAGAAACTGATGCTGGAGTGACAGTCCCTTTTGCATAGGCTGCATTTATGTTCGGTTTCTGGTCTGTCAGAGCTGCCACTTTGCTTTCTGTGAACCTTCCTCTCCACGGCAGCTTGTGTCAGTTGCTCCTCCACTGATCTGAGTTGTTTGACCAGGGTTCTTCTCCACTTGGACTGGTTGACTGCCATGCTCTCCCATGACTCCATGTTCATGCCCACAGCCTTCATGTTGTGTTCAATGGCCACGATACCACAGATGTGGCCACCCAGTGGGTCTTCTCTCAGAGGCCAACTCTCCATACAGCAGGTCTTTTAGGATGCAGCCATCTGACATGTGGTGGACATAGCCTAGCCAGCGAAGTCTGCACTGTTTAAGGAGTGTGAACATGGTGGGCAGATCCAAATGAGACTGAACCTCAGTGTTGGGCATCTTGTCTTTCCATGATATTCCTGTATACTTTTTTCAGTACATATTAAACATCCTCTTCAGTGATTCCAGCCTATGTTTGTTCTGGTTTATTTTTCATCCATTCTATCTTTTATGCAATCCAGTCTGCTTCTTTGTTATGTTCTTTAGGGAAAGCCCATTTTTTTTCTCAGAACTGTATAACTTCTTCCATTTTTGGGGGAACTGTCACTTGAATTCTTTTTTTACCTATTTCCCTGTAAAATTTATTTGCATCGGTTTGAAAAATCTTGTTTTGTCTGTAGAATCTTGATCTTTTCTCATAGTGTCTTATTCTTTGAGCCTTCAGTTGTATTGTTTGCTTTATTTTTTCCTTAGTTGATAGGAGTTCATTTTCATTTCTAAAATTGTATTTTCTCTCAACTCTTCTGCCTTTTCTAGTTCTTACATTTATTCCTCTTGTCAGTTCACTGAGTACTGATAATTCACTTCTAAGTTGTTTGCTTTCTTTTTCTATTTTTCTTTTCCAAGGTGGATTTTTGTGTCTGTGAGACTGCCTTGTTTTTAATTTGATGTTCAATTTTTTTGTTGCTGCTATTGTTGATGCATATATTACTTCATTGAGATTTATATGAGTGTCTTCTTCATCCAAAATTAATTTGAGTGTTGCATTGTAGAGCTTAATAGTTTTGAAGTTATGCTTTGTTGGTTGTAATTTTGGGAGCTGTTCTCATTCCTCCATTGCAATATTTTGTATCTGACTTATATGGCTCTTGATTTCTTCCTTGGCTTCTTGTTTTCTGTAAAATCATTCTATTCAATGTGTTTTGAACTTATTTTGCTGCTGTCTTGTGACCTTGAGTTGCAGATTGTTGCTCAGAGTTTTTCTTCTCCTAAATAGGTTATTATTATTATTATTATTATTATTATTACTTAGATTTCTTATATACACGCATTTCTTTCTGGGTCCAAACCAGAGACCCAAGTTCAGAAATGGCATCATGACATTAAAAAAAAAAAAAGTAAGATCATGCACATTTTACTTAGATAAAGCCCTTCATAAGTTGTGAGCTGTATTGTGATTACAATTTTTATTTCTTTAAAGCTTGGGCTACCAGGGACCTTTTCAATGATTCTATCAAAACATGTTCCCATCAATCTGAAAGCTCCAACTCTAAGTGGAATTGTTGATGTCCTCATGTGACACATTTTTGAGATTTCAATTTCAATTTTTTGATAGATTTTCAATATACACTACCGGCCATAATTATTAGGCAACCACAGTGTTTTAAAAAATGATGTATTTCATACTATTTTTTAGTATTTATTGCCAAGTGAATAATTGTAAATGAAAATAGAATGGTTCTTTTGTTAATAGTGCACAATATATGTTCATCAAATGAATTTATTAATATTTGATAATTACCTATATTGCAGTTTCATCAATGAAAGAATGAAGAAAATTTAGGGTGATTCGGACGAGTTCATCTTTACTTCCTTGCCTTGTAAAATTTTGCAAAAGAACCATTCTATTTTTATTTGGCAATAAATACTAAAGATAATATGAAATAAATCATTTCTTTTAAAAAAACTGAGGTTGCCTAATAATTATGGCTGGTAGTGTATATCTATATATATTGTTTGAGTTTCATAAAATTGTTACAGATCCTATCTCTATAACTGGATCTGATGATGTTCATACCAATTTATTGCAGTTTCCTTTCTGGAAAAGTTGCAGATTTTCCAATGCAGATTCCATCATGCTGAGTTTTATATTCAATGGGTACTAATAGAGTTCAACCTAATACAAGTTGGTCAATTGTTTCTGGATATTTATCACAAAATCTGCATTTTGGGCTAATACAATTTTTCAGTATGTATGCTTGGTCATTTTTAGCTAGCAAGCATTGGTTTTGTGCAGCAATAATAAAACCTATTAAAGCTTTCTTATTAATCCCACCTCTTTAATTTTTGTGTGATGTATATTTTTTTTTAACTTCCACCAGTAAAATATCTTGGTTTATTTTGAAATAAAGAAGTTGCCAATGATGCATGAAATTTCTCTTGGGGATTTCATGCAGAAATGGCCATACAATTGATTTGAACATCAGAATTTATTATATATATATATCAGAAATAGGTAGGTGATTTTCTCTGATGGCTGAGTTTAAATACCATATTTCTATCATTTCTATTTGCAGATCCTTATATTTGGAAAGTTTGTCAAATTCTTTGGTTGAAATGGGTTTTGGATTCATAATCATATTTATAAGGTAGCATTTATTTTCTTTCAAATCTTTTATGACAATGTCTTTTATTTTAGCTTGCATTGTTTGGTTGGGGGTATGAGAAAGTTCCAGAGCAAATTACCACTAAATTACCATCTAGAACAATATATATATAGTCATCCACAGACAGATCTGTTTCACTGTATCACAACTATTCAGTATGGTTAGACAGCTGATTGTTTTTTATCCAGGATTGAAACCTGACTGAATTGGTGTCAGTCGGCAATTCTACCTTTGAGCTATGGGTGCTCGGTAGAAGGAGGCAGACCTTTTAGAATGTATATTATCATTATACATGCCCAATAGCAGAGAGTGTTCTAATTCATTGCTGAATGATATATATATTGAGAAATAGGAAGGTGATTTTCTCTAGTCAATCATATTAGAATATGTATATTTATGACTGAATTTAAATACCATATTCTTACCATTTCTATTTGGCAATCCTTGTATTTGGGGAGTTTATCAAATTCTTTGGCTGAAACGTGCTTAGACATTATAATCAAGTCTATAAGGTAGCATTTATGTAATTTGTAAGCCCTTTATGATTATCTGTTCTTTTAGTTTACTTTGTTTGGTTGACCACTTGAGAAAGTCCCAGAGCAAAGTAATGTCATCACTTTCTAGAACTAGTGGTGGTTTTTTCTCATACCATTTTTCTCAATTGAGTACAGGTTGCAATGGGTAAATTGTCACTGTTTTACATTTTTACTTTTGTGCATATACATTATTTGTTTTATCTTTTGTTAACTGTACAATATAGTAGTATAAGTTGGACACCATCTGTGAGAAAAAGAACATTTTATAAACAGCATGGTGATCTGCTTGGCATTCACACTGGAAGCTCCAATACAAACAATTCATAGCATTGGGTGTCAATCTGAGGAGAGTGCAGATGATTCAGAATGTGTAAAATAAGTCTAATGATGATTATGAGGATGTCTGAAGTGATCACTAGTGATGGTGACATTACACCTCAATTCATCATACCACAAGGCTTCAATTTCAAAATGAAAATCTACCTCAAGTTTCTTGAGAAGTTAATGCTGCCCTAGCTGAAGAGGGTGGCTGCTGGAAATCACCATGTCTGTCAACAGGACTCTGCACCATGCCACACAAGCAGGAGAACCCAATCATAGCTGTCAGAAAATTTCTGGGACAATATAATACCATATGTCTGGCAATGTAACTCAGCAGACTGAAATCCATTGGTTATTATGTGTGGGGTACAATTGAACAAGAGATCAACAAAATTCCTTGCAAGATCAAAGATGAACTGAAGACAAAGATTATGGAGGCATTCACCAACTTAAACAAGGAGAGAATTGAGAAGATATACAGAAGATTCTGGAGTTGTCTAGCAGCCATGATTGAAGCCAATGGCAATTTTATAACATAAATTAACTCTTTAGTATTTCAAGATATATTTTTATGTAATTTTGGTAAATATATCTGTTAAAATGAGATGTCAGTGTTATTTTCATTTTTATGTAATTTAGATGACAATTTATCCATCGCACCCTGCAGAGCATTTATAGATATAGACATTGAGGACATAGGAATCAGTACTGCATGGTTTAAGCCAATGGCGATTTTATTGAATAAATTTACTCTTTAGTATTTCAAGATATTTTTGTGTAATTTTAGTAAATATATCTGTTAAAATAGGATGTCAGTTATTTTCATTTTCATGCAATTTTGATGACAATTTATCTATCACAACCTGTATAATATAATGTTAGTATATCTTTTAATTAATTTTGAGCCTTAAACTATCAGACCTTTTCAGATGATTGCAATTTATTGCTATTACAAAAAATGTAACAATAAATTTTCTCAAGGTGATAATAGCTTTGAATTTATTTTATACATTTAGTTCAAACAAAATATGTTTATTTCTGTTATAGATCTAAATCCTTACATTGTGATATTTTTTGTATTGCTGTATGTGGAATAATTTATACTTACTTGAATCCAATATATATATTTAATACATTTAGTTCAGATATGTTTATCCCTGTTATGCAACTAAATCATTCCTTTGTGTTTTTTTTTCTTTCATTGCTGCATGTTGAGGACTTTATACTTCCTTAAATCCAAGATATTTGTACATTTCTTTCTGATCCAGTTCACAAATCACAATTTCATTATCATGCTTTATAACCATTGCCTGTAACAATTTCTTTTTTAAAACATACCTTAGCACATCTGTCTCCACTAAATTCCCTGGAATTTACTGAATTAACTGAATTTGATCTGCTGTTACTAACATGGCTTCTATTTCATTGTTATTTTTTAATAGGAAAAACCATTTTAAATCATTCACATAGAACAATTGATTTAATAAGCTTATTTTGTAAGTGATATCCATAATTTAAATTATTTAGTTCATTTGAGAGGTGAATTCATTCAATATACAATAACAGGGTTTAAAGAGAATCTCTTTCCTTGAAATACTGTTGTTTTATAAGTTATCACATCATATTTTGCCATTAAAGTGATTGAGGTTTAAGTCCATACTCCATTTTGTTATAATGGCCTTCAAAAAATGACCTTTAGAAAATTAATAATAGTACAAGAAATTTAGCTTAATTCTAGTGACTTTCTTAATCAATCATGTTGGACACTATCAAAAGTTGGTTTATAATCTTATATACAAGCTAACCAAAAAAGTTCTGTCCATTTTTAAAGGAAAGAAAGAAATCGTTTCACAGTATGTGCAACTTATATTTAGTCTTCAAAGTAATCGCCATCCAGTACCTTCTGCCAATGTGTCTCCAGCTGTTCAATGCCCTTGCAGTAGAACATGGGGTGGGGTTTGATGCAAAGAAGTCCATGAGGGCTTTGCGCAAGTCTGCTTCATTGGTGAAGGATTTCTCACGAAGATGATTATCCAGGGAGTGAAAGAGGTGGTAATCGGATGGTGCAATGTCAGGTGAATAAGGTGGATGGCACAAAGTCTGCCACCCAAGTTGCTGTGTGGTAGGGGGGTGGGGAGACTTGGCCAGTGGGGAGATTTGGCCACCCCTGTGTCTAAGCAAAACCCAAGTATGAAACTAATTTTTAGCTTTGTTTCTGGAGAGCTCTTCTGTAGGGAGAAATAACTGGCCCAGTGTTGATTACTTCCCTTGACACATG
The DNA here is from genome assembly GCA_037127315.1 of Ascarosepion bandense. Classification (NCBI taxonomy): domain Eukaryota; kingdom Metazoa; phylum Mollusca; class Cephalopoda; order Sepiida; family Sepiidae; genus Ascarosepion; species Ascarosepion bandense. The sequence goes on from JBBBDQ010001974.1 coordinate 1,822,577, forward strand.
GCTGAGAGAGAGAGAGCACTGACTCATTTTGGAGGTAAGTTTTTCAATTTTTCAGTTTGACCTTTGAACACATAGTAGCTTTGATGACATTGTCAGTGTTCTGTTTTTTTGCATCTGTAAAGAGTGTCCATTTAGCCTACCTTTCAGCATTTCTTAAAGAGTGACAGTCATTGTTAATTTTTACTGATTTTTTGTGTTCAGATTTTCCTTGTGGGAAGAGTTGGCCACAGGCTGGTCAACTCTCCCCACAGGAGGCCAATTCTCCACATTGCTCATACTGGTTTTATATCTTCACATGACTGGGTTCTGAATGAATTTGTGGTTGTTTTTCATGCATTCCTTTGTATTAGGGTGTCTATACAGTGTAATCATTAACTCAAACACCTCTTAGCTTAAACACATCTTAACATAAATTACCTTGTTGCTCAAATTTCTCAAAGCTGTCTGTTCATTTTACAGCACAGGCTGTTCAAACCTCATCTGGCTTGTTCTTTATTGATAAAATCTTTCTTTCCACAGAATACAGAATGCATAGATGACAGGAAAGAAGAAAAATGACCTTACTTTGTTCTGTTTGCAGATCATCTTTGGAGAATCAAGATTCAACAATGCCCTGCCAATACCATCAGAAAACAGACAATGGGCTGATTCCAAAGGATGTATTACAGGCAGCAGTGACCAGAGTTCTAAATGGAGAATCTGCAAAAGCTGTATCAAAGGACACAGGAGTTCTTAGAACAACTCTTCATCAAAAGACTGCCCTCATGAGAGAAAACAATGATGCCAACATCACAACAGACTATTCTAAAGCACAGATCTTTTCCAGTGCAGAGGAGAAAGAATTGGCAGACTATCTACAAAAATGTTCCAAAATGTTCTATGGCCTGACAACGCATGCATCAAAAGAACTGGCATATGAAATGGCTGTGGTGAATGGTAAAAAGGTTTCTGCTTCATGGGAGGCATGCAAACAGGGTGGAAAAGAATGGCTCATTGGATTTCTCAGACGACACCTCCAACTTTCAATTCAGCAACCTGAGGCCACTTCTCTTGCCCGGGCAACAGTCTTCAACAAACACAACATCAATCAGTTTTTTGTCTTGTTAGAGGAGAAATACAAGAGTCTGAATGTCGAAGGATGACAAATTTTCAATGACCGTGCAGAAGATGCCCAAAGTTATTGCTCCAAAAGGGTTAAAGCAGGTTGGTCAAATGACCAGCAGAGAAAGCGGGGAGCTTGTTACTGTCAGCAGGATAGTGTCAGCAACAGGTGTTGCCTTACCACCAGTGTTCATATTCTGCAAAAAGAAATTTCAGCAGTATGTGATGAACAGTGCTCCTGAGGGAAGCTTGGGCCTTGTCACAGACAATGGGTGGATGACATTGGATAAGTTTTTGTTGGTGATTGAGCATTTTGTAAAACATGTGCAGCCTTCTGAGACAAACCCTGTTGTCCTGGTGCTGGATAATCATGAAAGTCACCTGTCACTGCAAGCATTGACATATGCAACAAAAAAAACCATCTGTACATCATCACCCTCGTCCCTCATACCAGCAACAAAATGCAGCCTCTGGATCGCACAGTCTATGGGCCAGTGAAATCTTTCTTCAATGACAGGGCCACTTCATGTATGGTGAGCAACCCTGGAAAGACCATCACCATCTACAACATTGCTGAGCTGGTCAAAATTTCTTGGACTATAGGGGCGACCCCAGCAAACATCATCAGCTTCAAAGCATCTGGCCCCTGGTCAGGCACATCTTTCCTGACTATTTCTTCGCTCCATCCGATGTTACCAACCATTCTGTTCCTGCAGAAACTCTTTCTTCCTCCTCCCAGCAAAGTGTCTCAACTGCCCCCATCCACCCCCCACCCACAACAGATCAAGCACCTCATTCTCTACAACCTTCCACATCTAGAGTCAGCACCACTTTGTCGGGAGCAGCACCAACATCTACCCCAACTACACCAACTGGAAAAACCTGTGACCCTGTCAAAGAAGCAATGCCACCCTCTTTTGTTTTCCCATCTCAGTTCAGAGGATTTCCTAAAGCTCCACCAAGAACTGACAGTAAGAGAGGTCAGAAGAGAGGCAAGTGTGTGATTGCCACTTCACCAAAATACCTTGAGAAACTGACTGAAAAGTTTTGGTCAAAAGTGGAGAAAAGCTGAAACAAAAAAAGGAAAGTGACAACCAAGCCAGCTAGCCAAACTGTCCCTATCAAGGAGGATGACAGCAATGATATGGACATTGACACAATGGTTGATGACGAGTCTGATGACTACGAAAGTGAAAGTAATGAAGATGAAGACTGAGAACTGATTTTGGGCAGCATAGACAGTGTGAGCTCTGGAGATTTCATGCTGGTAAGCACTCGATTGAATAAGGATGCAGTACGGTGGTGAGAAAGCAGCAATATGCAGGCTGCCACTTGTTGTTCCTTGTGGACCACCAACAGTGTTTGCAGAACCCACTTGCTCAGTTTGTATGTCTTACCTAGGTGGTGCAGGTGAAATCTAACTGTTTCATCAGAAACAGTGAACTGTCTTGCAAGTTCACCACATGTTAGACTACTGTTCTCTTCAATGGCCACCTTCAGGACTTTGTCATTCAAGACCTGTGGTTGTCCACTGAGAGGCTCATCATGGAGAAACAAATCTCCTGACTTGAATTTTTGAAACCAGAGCCTTGCTGTACATTCATACACAGCACTATCCCCAAACACTTGACATATGCAGTGACTTGATGCAGCTGTTGATAAGCCCACTTTGAAGTTGTAAAGAAAACAGCCATGGGTGAAATCTCTAGACATTTCCATCCTTCTCACAGCTGTCCAGCTTATAACTGATGGCCGGGCATGGTGCGCATGTTTTTTTATAATGTCTGATATTCCTACTTTCAATTGAAAACAATTGTTACACGCATTTCATATATATGTCAACTTCATTTGTTTGATTAATCAAAAAATGGACAGAAATTTTTGGTTACCTTGTATTTATAGATTATGTTCTTATTGGTTGAGCATCAATTATCTGACTGATCCTTTTTATAATGACCTTTAGAAAATTACTAAGATTGCAAGAAATGTTGCTTATTTCTATTGACTTTATCAGCCACTCATGTGGGACATAACCAAAAGCTGATTTATAATCTTATATATTTATAACTTGGGTTTTTATTGGTTAAGCATCAATTTTCTAAGGGATTCTTTTTATAGTGACCTTCAGAAAATTAATATGAATGCAGGAAATGTTACATAATTTAAGTGACATTATTAGCCAATCATATGGGACAGAATCAAAGCTACTTTATAAAGTTATATATTTATACCTTAGGTACTTATTGGTGGAGCAACAGTTTTCTAACTGATCAGGTTCAGTGTAAAATCCTTTTTTTTTTTTTGCCATTTTATTCTTGAAGACAATGCCATTAGATTCAAGAATTGATACATTCTTTCATTTAAATCTATTTGAGTGTTTTTTATGTTTTAGATAAACATGTGATTTCTCAGTAACAATGGTGCTTGGTGGAGCTACATCATCAATTTGTTGGATTAAATAATTAATGCCTTTGTGTTAGCCATTCTGGGCTTTTCTCTGAGGTTAGAGAACCCAGTCTACCCTACTATTTAGCAAATAGCTGAAGAGAGAATTGAAATGTCTGCAAATTAATAATAACACCCATCACACAGTCAGTCAGTCAGTTAAGTGCCATATGTGATACTCACTTGGGCAATCATGTCTCTTTCGAGACATGACTGACTTGGCAGAAGATTATCCCACATTAGGTTACCATTACTTTCTGTGGTAGACGAGTTGCCAACTGGGGGGAAGAGAAAGATTAATACCTTTCTCAAGGGTATTTGCTCATGTGAATGTGGAGAGAATGCATGATGTACAGTGGATATTGGCTCAAAAAAGAAAAATCGGAGAGCCGAGTTCAAATTCCAGCTGAATTCCTTGCATTCACTTATGTGCAAATACCCTTGGGAAATGTATTCATCCATCTCTTCCTTCCAGTTATGGGTTAAACAACAGGACAAATTGGGTTCTATAGCCTTGGCTGGCAACCAGTCTACTGCAGGAAGCAATGGCAACCTACTACAGGATAATCTTCTGCCCAGTCAATCATGTCTCTTTCAAAACATAATCACCCAAAGCATGTCTCATGTATGGCACTTAAGTGACTGACTGAAAGAAAATCTTCTCTTTCTTCTCAGTCAGTCATGTTCCTTTTGAGACATGATCACCCAAGCATGTATTACATATGATACATGATACACACTTGGGCAATCATGTCTCTTTCGAGACATGATTGCCCAAGTGTGTATCATGTATGGCATCTAACTGACTGAATGTGGGAAATTCAACTGGAATTGGAACTTGGTTCCTCGATTTCTTGTTCCGAGCTAATATCCCCTGCACCACAATGTGCCCATCACACACCCACTTAAAATTCAGAGAACTGAAGAAGAAGGAAGAAAGGAATTCATGTTCTTATAGTAAATTTTGTTTTGTACTAATTAAAACCTTGCCTTCACAGGAATTATTTTACCTGCTAAGAAGAAGGAGAAGTAGTGAATCTGTGCAAAATTCATTTTGATATAAAATAAGAACAATTAAATTAATCAAAGAAATTCTCTGCTCAAATTTCTCTGCCTTGTTCACTAATGAAAACTCTATTGTAGTGACCACGCTCTACACATTTTCCTTTAAAGTATTATTATAAAATGAGATGTGAGTGAAAGCATTTAACTTGTGTCTATATCTGACAAAGTTTAATACTTTAGCTTCATTACCATAGCAACAGTCCTGATATTTTTGATCAGATCATACAATGTTTATACTTTTTCTACTCTTTAATAATGTTGTGGATTCCAGGTGAGGGACCGCACAAAATAATGAACAACAAAAACAGATATTGAGATAAAAATGTAGGTTATATTGAACGTAATATACAATCTTGAATGCAGGTTAGTAAAATCCAGGAATATTATTAGTAAGAAATAAATATATACAAGTCTTGAAGTGAAGTCATTGGAAATAGTATATCTGTGTATATTATTCTAGCTAAGTGGAGCTCAGAGCTATTCTGACTTCTGATGCGGTAATCTCTGGGTAACTTTGGTATCTCTTGGTAACTTACATATCACTTCTGGTACTCTTTGATAACTCTAATGGATCTCTGTATAACTCTCAACTGCTGTTCTCTCTATGGTAGGAGTATATGTATACTCAGTCGAGTCCATTATCATATACAAAGGAGAGGTCTCACAACAAATACTCTTTTGAATAGATGAAGCTTTTTCACAAAGTTTACATTTTGAATTTTTTGTAAATAAATCTACCAAGTATATTGTTAATGTAATAGTTTATCTTTTTTGGAAAGTACCAAAGGCTCCAGTTATTATAAGTATAATAGTAGGGTTTTTATTTTTCAGTTTTAATTTTATGATCCTAATATCTATTTTCACAAAATCTTTTACATATTCTATCTGATAGAACTGACATATCTATTAGAAATCATTCTTTGTAATCTTTAATCACTATCTATATTTAATTATATTAATATTATATATATTATATTATATATTTAGTTATTATTTTTATATCAATGTTTAATCACTATCAATCTTCAAGTATATTAATATTATATATTATATTTATACTAATATATATATGTAATTATTATTATATCTATTTTTAATCACTATCTCTGATCTCTTAGCTTTTATATATCTCTTAGTATGAAAATCATAAAAGTTTTTATAATTATTATTATTATTATAATTGATAATAATTATTATTATCATTATTACTAATATTGTATATTTATTGTTTTGTCATTTGTGGGATCTTTTTAAAAAATGGATATTTTATATGACTTCACATGAAGTTTGTTAGACGTTTGTTATTGTATCGCAGTGCATTTGGTAGAAAGATCTTAGGTAATTGATTAGTTATCTTCTTTATGCTAATCGGTCACGGTATGAAGGTTGTTCTACAAGTTGTTACTGAATGTCCTCAGTAATGTTGAGAATGAATGGTGGGAGAAACATGGCTAGATCTTAGATCGGTGTGGTCAGCTGAGGACTTGCAGTGAACAGAAAGCTCATTTGAACAAACTGGTTGGAAAAGAAATCATTTCAGATTTGACTCTTGTCCAGTCTGTATAGAAGGGATATTTAGAGCACTTAAAAATTTCCTATTTCATTTAAAGGCTTAATTTAGCACTTATTTAATCAATTCCAGAGGTCATAAGGCAAGTTGTAGCTTGAAAGTATCAAAATACATAGATTATTACTCTAGGTATTCAGGATATTTTTTTTATTCTGTATATTTAAATTAACGAAAATTAATATGTTCTTAAAGTTTGCAGTAATTATTGGAACTTTATGAGAAATTAAAACATATGAACTTAAAAAATTTGTGTCATACTCTGAAATTGCACTAAAATAGGCATATACTAACATCTGTAGGAATTAAATAAAAATACGAAATAAAATAAAAAAACACTAAATAAAATAAAAATATAAAATAAAATAAAAATTATGAAATAAAATAAAAATACAAAATAAAATAAAAAACACTAAATAAAATAAAAATATAAAATAAAATAAAAACTATGAAATAAAATAAAAATACAAAATAAAATAAAAGTACGAAATAAAATAAACATAAAAATCTCCCAGGAGTCCTCTGACAGGAAAGACAATTGACTCATGCGCAAAAAGAGAGGCCTCTTGGTGCCAAAAATATACTCAATCTCTTTCTCTGTTGGACTTTGGATGGTAAAGACGTGCCAAACTGTTCGGGAAGGAATTTCCCCAGCAAGAGGTCGTTGGAACCAAAAAATAAAATCTGTGTCCAAACTGTCCCTTTATTGTCTCTGTATCTTTCCTTTTCTCTTTGCCTATTTATTTCAGCGGCGAACGCCATTCAACAAGTTTTGGATGTTTAGGCAAAAGAACTAACCCAGCAGTAATAGCCATAACATACCATACATCTTCTCTGGTGAAAATTTGGCAACCTTTAGCAAGACACTGAATTCATGAAAATTCTGTGTGTTTATAACTTACATGTCTTCATTATTTCAACAATTACTTACTGGATAGTGCTATTAAATGAATATGAAGTATAAATTTATGCATACAAAATTAATGAAAGGATGAACAAAAATAAATACATTGAGAAAATCTGAAAAAGAAAGATACAAACAATCAAATAAAAAAGAAGGTATAAGAAAAAAGAATTAGATACAGAAAGAAAGATAAAGATAGGCTAAGAAAGAAAGAAAGATTAAAAGAGAAAGAAAGAAGACATGATAAAGAAATAAGACTAAAAGAGAAAAAAAGAAAGGTAAAAGAAAAAGAAAGAAGGCATGAGAGAGAAAGAAAGACTAAAAAAGAAAGCAAGAAAGCAT